>JASFXZ010000005.1:15925361-16606659 GCA_032209605.1 Mactromeris polynyma
GTAGTATTGAAGGTTTTAATATGAGAAAGACAGTTTCAATAAAAATAGTACAGATGATACTGTTTCTATTTAGAAATTAATTTCAAGTATACAAAAACAAACCAATAAGTAGATGCATAGTTTTATTCCCTAAATCAGGTGTTATACATTCTATTCATGTTATACAGCTAAGATTTGGTAATTGGTACGGTGAAACATAGTTCAACAAACTTCATGTAAAACGTATTCTACAGTAAATGTAAAGCCGTGCATAAATAATAAAATGCATGTGTATACTATTCATTGTCATGGCATGATGCATATTGAAGAAGTTATACACAATTATGTAGATATAACGCTGATCTAGGAATAAATGTCACGCTGACATGTTGGGAAAACTAACAATGGACGCATCTTTTTTTGAAAACATGCGATGATAAAAACTATGTTCATATATTCATTATATGGCTTCTCTTGAAAATCGAACTATCGACCTCCCAATAAATTTTACACAGTAGACCCATCTTAAACCTCTAGCATATGATTGGATGTTCTTTTGATTGACCAATCACGAGGCTGGATTCTGAAACTGGTAACGACACTCAGGTTTATAACCTTGTAACGCAACCTGTATCCACTGGGCGAATCAAGCAGTATCAGTGTTTTTCTGTAGTAACCTCGGAAATCACACAAATTTTGTGTAGTAACGAAGAAACAGCAAACAAAGTTATTACAATAACAACACAACAGTTTCAACCATTCTTTTGTAGCGTTAATAAATTTGGAAAAATTAAAAATCTTGATATTAACCGTCAACATAATCATTTAAAAAAAGATTAAACATTAAAAATAAATATTTCATATTATTAAATGAAAGATCAATGCCATTTGACTCAGAATAAACAGTAAACAGCAAAATACAACGGTGCAGCTGCCCATGTCTAAATGAGCCCCGATGTACGATTTCAACCTCTTCTTTAAGTGACGTCACCACGTACTGACAGTAAGCAATATTTGCCTTTATGGAAATATGAAAACGAAGTGACCATATGGATTAAATATTGTTTCCTGCTTACACATAGTGAAACCCCATAGCATCGCTCAAATGGACATAAACTAGTGCAGAACGTCCTGAAGCAATAAGATGAGCTAATGAATATATACACATAGTAAAAAACAATACAATATTTTATATGCACAAACAGGCCTCCGGCCCATACACAAAGATACACAACAGTTGATGTATTTACAATGTGAAGTATAGGTTCAATAATAACACATATATCAAGCGTAAATATCACATATCAACATTATTAATTAAACGTCATGATATTAGAAAAATAATCATTTAAATTCTATTTCACTTAAATATATGATACGATGATACAATACAATACAATATTTTATTGCATAAACAGGCCTCAGCATTTGATGCATTTACAATGTGAAGAATAGGTTCGATAATAACACATGCGTACATAGCTCATATCAACGTCAACAATTTACTTCATGATAATAGAAAAATAATCATTTAAATTCTATTTCAGTTAAATATAGACATGTATTGTTCCCTTTCGTTCAATGCATAGTATAAATACATAGCTAAACAACGAATTACATTCTCACTTTTTTCCGACATTAGGTTGTAGAAATTATCTACTGAAGTATTATTAATATAGTAAATTGGTATGTACTTGGATCGAATATAGTTATACAATGGGCATACAAGAACAAAATGATATTCAAACGTCAAAGTTGTGGTTTCTTTAGATTACCTCCCTTTACAGTCAAATGCGCTTAATTTGCAAAGTTTTATAGCTTGCAAGGTATCAAACAATAATACGACATGAACGTTAACCAATAACCTCTCCTAGCTTTGTGAGGTACCGACACACTCAAATATCCGAACACCATAAAGTTTGTCTGAAAACTGATGCAAAACTTTCGACGTTCAGTATATTATCCCAATTCGTTTAAAGGAAAATTGCCTCTTTATATATATTTAATATACCAATAGTCGAAAATCTGCAATTCTATAGTTATACTTTTCATAAACGCATATACAATAAAGAAGTTATTTGGAATCACTAAATCTGACACATGCTATTGTTTGCGTTTCAGAAAATAAATATTCAAATAAACCATGGACTTATAGGCTTTCTCTACGAAGTATAATACATTCAAGTCCGATGATCAAGCACTATTAAATGAAAACCACATTTATTGCATAGCCAAGTGTTGAATTATACATACTAATATACAAATTGCCAAAACAGAAACGCTAAAATAGCACGTGATACTAATAGTCACGCACACAAAAGGCCATACATACACTAAGTTTATGGAACATTGATAGTTTGCTATGAAAAAAATGTATATCGCTATATTCAAAGACAAACACTTCAATTCCGAGCATAATATATGGCAGAAATATACTGCTTATATACTGCTATCCGTAGATTCTGAAGAAAGTTATGACGTCCTTTGGGTGGAATCATGCGCGGACACAATTATCTCATACAATTCCTCTATTTCATCTTCCATTGTCGGTACGTGATCTTTACTCAAATTCGCACCAGTGCCTTCATTTCTGTCCGATGGTTTGTCGGTCTTATCGGCTTTCCAAGCGGCTACCAAACTCTGAAATTCACTTATAAGATCCGTTCTTCCAACAGCTTCTAAGCATTGTGAGATGAACTCCCCTGTAATTAATCGAAAGGAACGTAAAAATAATGCTGTAGAAATGCATAACATTGTTTATGTCAGATGACAGATTATTGATCATATTACTACAATTTAGATGGCTTTTTAGTCGTCCAAGACCTTGAAATCATCTATCGAGTGTGTTTTACTGCGACCCGACCAGGACACAAACAGACCATTAAGTTCATTCTAAATGCAAAAACTTGTAGAAATCAAAGAATGCTTTAATAAAAGACACCATACTTCCCAATCAGACGGTTAGCCATAAAATTGACCGTTCAGACTTCTAGTTCACGAAGTGTATATATATTTTTATGTTCATTATTGTAACACAAAACAAGACAACAATAGTGTTGTTAAACCGGTGTCTGTTCTGCGTGTCATTTATCAAGGAAATGTTGAGTGTACATGTAGTATTGAAGATTTCGTTTTGAGAAAGGCCGTTTCAGTAAGTATAGTACAGACGACTCTTTAATACTGTTCTAGTTAAAAATTGATATCAATTGTACAAAGACAAACCAGTACATAGATGCATAGTTTCATGCCAGACAAAATTACGTTTAAGAAATACTATTTATGCAATAATACAAAAAAGATTTTGTAATTGTTACGGTGTTATAGAGTTAATCATACATCATGCAAAACATGGTGTACAATAAATGTAAAGCCGTGCAAAAATAATAGCGTGCATGTCAACAAGACGTTTGTATAATATTCATTGGCATGATGCATATTGGAGAAGTTTTAAACAATTTTGTAAATATCAAGCTCATCTATGAATCAATTTCACTCTGACATCTATCTTTAATACATGCAATTATAAAAAACACGTTAGTGTTCATTACACTTGTCTGTTGCGTTTGTTCACTCCCTAAGCGTCCTCAAACCGAGCAGCTTTAAGCGAAGGACATAAACTCCTCAATTTACTTTTAAGATCCCATATTCCAACTGTTTGTAAGTATTCCAAGCATTCCTGGATGAATAGTTCTGTACACATAAACATACATGTAAAGCTGAATGTATGGACGTGTATTTATAACCATTATATGACATGCTTAAACAATTACAATGAGACATATTATCCTGATACACAGAGCAAAAATGTTCAGTTGTATGTGATAAATTGCTTCTTTGCATCTTCCTAGCTAGTTCAGTTACAAAGAAACAATTTACAAAGATGAGTGTCATCATGTGTATAATATTTTCTAAGCATTGTTAACGAATATGAAAACTCGGGGAATGCGATGCCATACATATTTATTAGACAACGTATTTTTTGTAGTTGAGGCGAAGACTTCGACCGAAATGCATTAGTATTTTAGAACGCGCTAGGTATTTTGCGTCTCAAAAGAATGCTTGCCTTATACATACCTGGTTCTACTACGGCGTTGGTAGTCTGTGTTTCCTTGTACAATATTCCTGCCAAAAGGAAACTACTGTCGTTGTCCATTGCCAGTTTGAGAATATCATTTGGTGCCCAGTTGTACTTTTTCTCAAGTTTTTCCCTCTCATCATATCGCAAACTTCGACTTATTTTCTTCCAACTTTGAAGAAATTGTTCATCTGCTTGTTGAGTTACTTGGTGCCAAACTGTGACAAATTAAAGATATATAACTATATACAAAGTACATTATACATTTAGATGGAGTAGATGTACTGTAGTTTGAATGTCGTAATGTGTGGTATCCCCATCAGTAAAATGAATTGCCAAGAAATATACAGTGAGCATTACTAAACACGTTCAATAAAATGACATGCATCATAATATACAGAAATGATCATACATCATACAGGTAACTTTGAACTTTTAAACAAGAAAAATGACATACAAATTAAAATGTTAAAACTTGTTTTAATATTTTGAATATGAGCATGAATACCCCAATTTAAGCTATACCGATAGTTTTAGAAGTCATCATCTACAACCACTTGATGAGTAACTATAATAATAAACGTACTGACTGAATTTGTGTAAGAACGACTAGTTTAATCAATATAATCAGTCAAAAGTGAGAGATGGACACCGGGGAGATATAATGCTAATGCGGCTGGAAATCGACCACTGTTATTTCATCGTTAATTACTGCTTATATCGCCGATATTGTTAAGTATGAATAAAGTATATTTTTAAATGCAAATCCGTTTTTAAGCACTAACTGGGTTTAGATTGGTGGGTCTTTGCAACGAAATTGAACATATTTTCAAATAGGATATTCATACAACTTACAAAATACGGTTTGAGATCTGAACATTTTTTATAGATAATTACACCTCATAACGACAATATTTTCTTTCTTTTAAATGAAACATATTTCGGAAATGAAACATCTTCTGTGAATCATGAACAAACAGACTTAACGTAAATATTCTAAGCAGCTCGACTTAAACAGCGAAAGTGATCTTAGCACATCTATAACCAGAAGCAATCGTATTAAGTAAACAGGACATGACGACAAAAATAGATACCTGGAATAGGTTCTACAAGATTTCGGAAGTTTTCTAGAATCATTTTCTCAATAGATTCCTCATCGGAGATATGTAATTTTGCCTCATGTTCTTTTATTGCCAACTTCATTTTCTCTTCCATTAATTTGTACCCTTCTGATACAGCGTTAGCAACAACTATAGTGTTGATATCAATCAAAGATGGAATGAGTGCCTTGTCATATGATTCCAGTTCTGGTCGCTGTAACTGTTTCTCAAACCCATTCAAATCACCAGCATATGATGTTGGACCTTCGCTGTCGTCCTTAGAGGGTATGAATTTCGTTTCCATCGTCTTCAGTAAAGCTTCTCTCTTAAAACTTTCTTTCTCAAGCTCTTCCAGACGATTCTTAAGTTCCAGTTGTTCAATCTTATAAGCTTCAACTTGTTTTATTGTATTCTCCAATTGTTGGTAAACATTGTACAGTTTTTTGTGTTGTTCTCTCACTGTTGTTGTAGCTACCTCTGTATCTACAATGAGTACATAAGCTCTTATACAAATACGGCAAATAAGCATTGTGAACTCAAGGACAAATATAAATTTATGATGATACGACTCGTTTAAGGTTCGTCCAAAGTTCGTGTGACACGTACTACAATGCAATGCAATTTAGACAGAAGATCGAATAAATTTGGGTTAACGTTCAACTAACTACAAAAAGAGAGAGAATAAATAGCTACAGGGAACACCACATACATAAGACAGTGCCTCCCCATACAGACTTCCAGGAAAACAACATTCCATAAAACATAAGGCACTTGAGGAGGTTAAAGGGTACATTTGTTAAGGAACAGAGGCGCATGGAATGGCCTCGGAGACCATAATGAATAACTAGGAGAATCAAAGTGGACAGTGAAAGAGGGGGATTAATGGATGGAAAATATCACAGGACCAGTCAAGACAGCTTGCAGCAAAAGGCCGAAACTTGGCAGGGAATAACCTGAACACTATATAAAGTGAAATAATTACACAGGGGAAAGAGAAATATAACATACATTCAAAACACAAAAATAAATAATAACCATATAGCGAATTACAGTCTTGGAACTGTCAGTAAAAATACTGGGGGTTTAAATCGATTTAACAGCTAGCTAACCTCACACTTAATCGCTATATGGTCATTTATTTCAAACATGTTTACATAAATTGACGTAGAATGCAGTAACTATTCATTAAAAGCAGTTAACCATTACGTACAGACACACTGTTATTATTCCTGCATGAAGGGAAAAGCAGCTTTATACTGACCTCGCTCCCAGTAACTAAATTATTAACATCCGAATGTGAAATAACCTTAAAACATCAAATTAATAATTTGATTTAAAGAAAGGTCAACTTGATAATGTAGTTAATAATGAAACAATTATTAGGTACCAGTAATAGGGAAATGGAATTGAAAACAAATAGAAACCTGTCTATTAAAAAAACTAAATCAAAAACATAAATATACGACTGTACCCAATGAATATCAAGATGTGTTATAAAACAGCATTGTAGAGAGAAAGGTTTTTTTTAGTGCCAAATGAAGTCCTATTAGGTATAACAAAATATTGATGACGTCATCAAATGTTAATGACGTCATAAAACTGATAAATATACAAAAGAAATATTAAGTTGCTACAGAGAACGCTACAGAACAAAATGAAATAAGGACAACACCAACGTAAACCCGAAAATCATAGACAACACAACACAATCCCAAATGGGCTGCTCGATAGTTTAAGATACTCCATGGAACACATCCTGTTGGTACCAGAGCAAAAGTTAATGCCTACAAAGTCCCGAACATAATCCCTTACATAGTGAACTTACTAATTAGTAAAGCCATATTGTATTAGATGTTAAAATGCTTAAGTTTTAATACCTGACAACTGAAATAACCGTTCGATATGTTGGATTTCAATAAGATCGACGCAAATGTCCATGAAACGAGATAGGACTGCATTTGTCTCGAGTATGTCTATCAGAAGA
The DNA here is from genome assembly GCA_032209605.1 of Mactromeris polynyma. Classification (NCBI taxonomy): domain Eukaryota; kingdom Metazoa; phylum Mollusca; class Bivalvia; order Venerida; family Mactridae; genus Mactromeris; species Mactromeris polynyma. The sequence goes on from JASFXZ010000005.1 coordinate 15,932,500, forward strand.
TCAACATACGATTCAGGGATTTGCAGTGTAAGTATAAGACTGGTTGCAGGTTCAATTCCTGCGATGATAAAACACTCCGGTGGGGCAAACAGAAGCTCTGCAAATTTCGCCCGTATTTGTTGAATGTCATCTCTATTAGTGGTTTAATAGTTGCGTCCACGTATATGCAATTTTACAAATCTATACCCATTTCCTGAAATACAAGTTACAAATATATTTCAGTATTTTAATTATATAACAAACGGTCGACGAATGCGAATGAAAAAATAAAAAGGATGTACTTAAGTGAGTAAAGATCCTTGTTACAAGAAAGGAAAAGTAATGTTTTAACATGCATTAGAAACATATGGCATATAAAATACATACCTGGTTTATCTGACGCGGGATAAAAGTGAAGAACATTATCAATTCTTTGTGCATATTCAACTGCTGCTGTTTTGACAAGATCCATGCGACGAATTGTCTTTAGTGCAGATTGCAAGGGTAACAGATTATCCCCAGTCAGCCAACATCTTTTTTTTAACGAATCGAACAAATCCAAGGGTGTTTCTACTTTATTGAGATCTCCTCGACCAATACCGCCGTCACCTGGAGTAAAACTGTTTTAATCAGTACGCGATGTTGTTAACGCTTACATGCATTACAATACTTTACAATATCGCTTAAAGAGTTACAGTACCGCCAGCGTGACAGTTCCGCGTGAAAGCGTTTCGCGTTCGTTTCTAACGCGAGAACGTGTTAGCGTGAAAGCGAGTATGCGTGTATTTTCCACTACGCATGCGCAGCGTGTAAGAGAATTCACGACTGCGCATGCGCACCGTGAAAGCGTGAAAGCGTGAATTTCAAAAGCGCATGCGCACCGTGAAAGCGTGAAAGCGTGAAAGCGTGAATTTCAAAAGCGCATGCGCACCGTGTAAACGCGTACCGAGAAAGCTATTCAAATTGTCAGGTTTTGTTTACATGGATGCGTTTGATTCATCTAGTATACATTCTAGCTCTAATAGCGTTTGAACTATAAATATTAATTGGCGTATATTTAGTTATATTTCGATATTGATTCTTAATTATGTTGCCTGTTCCTTTACGAGCTCTGGTTGTTGATCTTGGATCAAATGGATATTCTTCCGTAGCAATTTCTGGGATTTTGAAAATTGATCATGCTTTCACCATTACTGCTCGTGGTGTGAGGAAAATTTTGTGTAGGGTTAAATCTAGAGTCGGAAGTGTTATGCAAGTGTCTAAACGTCGGCCTATTCGATCTACGAAATTTGACCCAGTTCACTTGGAGTATATTAATTTTTGCTTGACTAAAGATGCTAATGTGACAGCAGTTGATCTGCAGAAGAAAATTTACCAAAATTTTGGTGTGAATGTGTCAATCTCAACAATTATAGCGAACAGGGCGAAATCATTCCGGAAGAAATGGGCTATTCATATGTTGGCAGTCCGTGAGGATTTTAGAGATTTTATATTTACGGATGAAACTACGGTTGAAATGAATTCCTCTGGAAGACTTTCTTTTTATCAAAGACAGGCATCTCTCTCACACCTGCCGTGCAGAGCTCCTAAGCCGAATCATTCATACAAGGTGAGTACGAATCGTTGTTTTTCACATTGAATGGTTGAGAGAAAAACGAATACTTAGTCATGTATTGTAACGATGATTTATCTGGTTATGTTCAAATACATGTTTACTGTCTCTAAGAACTGTATGTCGTTACTCTGCGTATATACTGACGTATTTTCATTTCATTATTTGCTGTAACGAATACAGGTCGTTTCGTACTCTTGCCGTTTCGTACTTGTCGTTTTTGGTTGTTTCGTTAGTGTTGCAAATTAAAAAAAAGAGCATAAAGATAGACAAATCGCCAACATACCTTTCAATTCATGTCATTACTGCTCTAATTTCAAAATTGTTAGATAGTTCATGTACATAACGTACACTTAATCTACACAATGAGTGTGGTTGTCAGTGGATATTAACCTTAAAGCATACATGCATGTGCTAGCCTAACTCATTCCACTTCTCCATGCAGCCGTTGTTACAGTTATACTGCAACTTGATATTTTACAGTTATAACTTACATTTTATATTTATAATATGTATTACAATACACTGATATCATTTGGAACTTGTGTATTTGTTCACATCTGTGATTTAGTCAACAGTAATTGTGTCCTGGAATCTATGAGGATTTCCTTATGTAATTAACGAGCAGTTTGCTAGCAGATCCAAGGGAGGCGCCCGGCGCACACCCTGTAAAATTCCCCAACCTTACATGTATGGCTGAGTACAATTATAAATACGCAATTATACATAGATCTTTAATGATAAGATTTTTAAATAAGTGATTCTGCCTGATTTATTGTAGTATTATAGTCTATCATGATGATGTTTAGTGACAGTCATTGCCGTTGTATAAGGCTTGAGCAAAACCAAAAAGTAACGCCCCCTTGAGACCAAATCTTGGATCCGCCCCTGCAGAATTCCAGACGTTTCACCCCCAAGTCGTTTCCACCCCAAGACATTTCACCCCGTAGTCATTTCCTCCCAAAACGTTTCATCCCCAATTGTAATAGACCCTAGTCTTTTCACCCCCACCTTCTAATATAACTATTTGTGTGTGATTTACTTTTTTATTTGATGTTTTTTTCAAATTAAATTGTTAAGTTATAGTTAAAAAACCCTTCATGTTTAATGACTTTGCAGTAATATTGTGATTTAATCAACACCCTTTTCACTTTTGATATAATTCTGTAATAAACAATACAAATATGATTTGTAAAAAGTTGTGAAAAACATAACTGATTCTAAGTTATACATTTGTAGAACTATCAATTTGAACTGATAATTTGTAACACATTCACATAATGTGTGCACATTTAATAGAAAACTGACAGAAAATATTCTAACAATTTTATAAAGTTATAGAACTAGACATGTGGGTGGTTACTGTTCAAGTCAAAAACTTTTTTGAACAATATGTACACCAATAAATAATCATTTAAGCATTAATAATTTCACAACCATACTCGTGAACATTGAAACTTTCTATAAGTCAATGAAGTGCAGTCGGTATAGTAGCAGACATGAATAAGTGCATGTATGGTATAGACATGGTATGTAATTGTGTTTGAGCCTCAAACGTGACCACTTTTTACAACATAATCATATGTTCATGTAGTTTTGTTGTTTTACTATAAAAAACTTAAACCAGATCGTTTTAAAATCACCGTTCTTGCTTGAAACCTCTACATCGGACATTATAAAATTTGTCTCAAAACTCAATCTTAGTCTGAACATAATTAAAATAGTGTAATGCCCGTGTGTGTGTGTGAATATCACTAGTGTGCAAAAAGTAAACCTGCGGGCTTACATCCGCAATCTATTTTTAAAGATTGCCATAGTTAGTTAAATATAACCAATCTCACTAAGCGGGACCGGTAGAAGTAGCGTAATAAACAGCCTGGTAGCGGCCAACAAATGTCAAACTAAAAATCAAAACAACTAAAATCCTTTCGGCTTGATGTAATTTATTTTGTAGCCTTAACTAGGAAATATTAACTAAGTCTAAGTAATAATAGAATCTACTTAAAATATCGAAACAAACTAAGTCTCGGTAGTCGCCAGATAAAAAAAATACGAAAATGTCGAATTATATTTAAGTATGCACTGTGCCCAAAACGTAAACAAATAATCGTTCTCAATAGTGAACTTTTTAAATTTATAAATATAATTTATACCTGATGATAATAAGATAAAAGTTGAATTAGAAATTATTCAAGATGCAGAGGAAAATGAGAACGTAAGACAGACACGTCTAAACTACTCTAGAGAATGAGGCAAAGTCAAGAGTTGGTACTATGAACGCTGGTATGCACATTGTTATGGTATGCAAATTAGTACACGATATGAAAATGAGAGTTTAGAGATTAACGTCTAAACCAACCCCATTAATGGCTACAATGTGTGTCTTAAACTGAATCCAACATAAATACATATTAGTATTATATGATTGAGTAATTACAGACAAGTATGCTACGATAAACATTAAAAGTATTTGATCTGACTTCGGATAGAGATTTACCGGTACTAACCGGAAGTGACAACAAACGTGGCGGATAAATGTGAAATGCAGTTGACAGTACAAGATTTATCAGAAATATTACAATACAGAAGTGTGCTAGCATGTAATTGTTACGGTAAATAACTAATTTATATAAATATTGAGTGATTACTGAAGTATTTCTCCATGACATTGTAAAATATAGCGGAGATAGCTTTGACCCGGTGTTGATGTAAACAGACACGCTTAGTTGTTGGCATTTAAGTTTTCAGTGCGTTTGACTTATGAAGTTAGAAGTGCTTTTGATGTGTAAGTTACAGACTACTGTAGATTGCAAGGATAATTAAAATATATTTTCGATAAATTATTTCCGTATCGTCATTCTAGTATCGTTCTTCGATTTTTTGCCTCTACATACAATGACACAGACGGAAACCAGTACATTTGGCCTTCCCATGTTTGAGAGGAACCATAATATTCATGCTAATTCAGTGTTGACATCGGCATTATGATTGGAAAGAAAATGCCATTTACAGTTTATACGGCATATGTCCGTGAATGTGGTGACTTAGGTCACTTCCAATAGCTTTTCTGTTTGGCTAGCTCTGAAGTGATGTGGTAGAATATTATGTCCGCTTTAAATCATATAAGAGGACCCGGGTGCAATCCCTGGTGGGATATGTTGTTTTTCTTGTGTGATTTATCATGATATGGTGTAGAGTCAGACGGCCGTCCGGTTAACTCAGTTGTTAGAGTGACATACTAGTATTTAGGGGTGGTGGGTTTGGACCTCACATCAGGCACACTTTCCCCTTGACTTACTTCAATGATGGCAGTGGTGTTTGACAGCCCACATGGTTTTAGCCACAAATACCAGAATGGGGAGGAGGGTAGTGGTGTGAGGTTAGACAGTCACATGGTTAGCTCAGTCGGTAGAGTGCCATACTGGTGTTTAGGGAGCCATGGGTTCGAGTCTCACATCGGACGCACTTTTCCCCCTTGATTCCTACTTATTGCAGTCTGACTAGTACAAACTTAGATGTTGTCTTCAGACTGTGACTTTCGCATTCATATAACAATAATGAAACAATGCTGAAAACTTTCCAGGCATTTGAAGTTACATCCACCTAATTTCTGTGTGATTAAGTCAACAAAAGGATTTGGTATAAATACAGATAGAATTATCTTTCAAAGCTACATAACACAATTAATTGCAGTTCTCTGAAAGCTATTTGGTAATTTAAAACCATCAGATTGATGTGCAGAAATTATTATGATTATATTGTGAATAGTTTTTAAAAACTCAAATGTAAAAAATATATTCTATCTCGGACAACTATTTTCTTGGCTCAAAACTATTCTAAGTTTAATAGTTAGAATAGTTTTGCAAAACATTTTTTCATTTAATACTGGAATTTGATTAATGCAAAGGTATTCTAACTTGAGTTTTTCACATTCTAATGACATCATCAATTGATGTTGTGATGTCATGAATCTTGTGACACTTGTGATTCTGTTGGTTTCTGCATTGTTAAAGTGTTGTATAGTCAAATTATTTCAAGAAGATATTTTTAATGTAAATTTTTAAATATAGTTGTACAAATAGTTAAATGTCACATTTTAATATAGATAACATGTTTTATCAATACATGTGTTCACTATTAGCTGTGAAGAATGAGTGAATATGTTACCTCAACAACTGACTTTATTATATAACAGAAACGGTGGGAAGAGACATTACATATCTATCTTACACAATTATTATATTTTATTTGCGTTACATTGATAAGTATGACCTCTGTTTAAATACTATTGGTAATAATGGGATAGTTTATATTTATAAGCAGCAGTATTATATCTTGTGTGATATATTGGTCCTTGATATAATTCTTATATAGAATGCTATGTTATTTTCTAATGTAAGTTTAAAAATTTGTAACCCAGGGCTCAACACTAACTTTTTGTACTACTGGACAAGTCGGACAAGTAGATTTAAATATCACTTGTCCTGACCGAATGTTCACTTGTCCTGACCTTAAATAAATGTAGAGTGAAAATGCAGGAGTTGTGACAAATGAAGAAATACAGCATTAATATGCAGGCTTTAATACATGAACAATTCAATTAAAACATAAACTCGCTAATTCACATGTAATTCCAATTATAAGTCTCACATTGATTTTTCTTAAGCCAATTTTTGTTAACTGTGGATTGACCTTTTGGTTTCGTTGAATTGATTTAAGCCCATCACGTAACTTGGACACAATTTCTTCCATTGAAAGTTACTGGTCACATTGGGCAAGTAGTTTTGGAAATTGGTTGCCCGGACCTTCAAATTACTGGTCAAAATCCATCGGACAACCTTTAGCGTTGAGCCCTGTAACCCACCCATAACATTTTGGCAGGTTAATTTAACTCAGGACTATGCATTGCATGGAAAGCAATGTTAAAAATGATTGATCATTATACTGCTTTTAATTTGATATTACACTTATAAACATGATATTGGAATGTAAATTTGTAATAATTATTTTAATATCATAATCCAAAATGGGGATACTGAAACTACATAGGCTGCAGATCTAATAATGTATGTAAGGTATACTATGGACCAAGGGATCAAACATTGTGTATGACTTCATTTCAATGCTGTGTTTTATCAAGGTACTGGTGCTGCCATCTTTACCCTGGCAAATGGCATTGCATGTATATGATATATTGCAATAGTGATGTGCAGTTTGTGGAGAAGTGTTGTAGAAAATGGGGTAACAAGAGTTAGTATGGTATAGGTAATGGTATGGTAGGTGGTGATAACGGGGTAACAGGAGTTTTTAGTGTGGTATAGGTAATGGTATGGTAGGTGGTGATTAATGGGGTAACAGGAGTTTTTAGTGTGGTATAGGTAATGGTATGGTAGGTGGTGATAATGGGGTAACAGGAGTTTTTAGTGTGGTATAGGTAATGGTATGGTATGTGGTGATAATGGGGTAACAGGAGTTTTTAGTGTGGTATAGGTAAAGGTATGGTAGGTGGTGATAATGGGGTAACAGGAGTTAGTGTGGTAGGTAATGGTATGGTAGGTGGTGATAATGGGGTAACATGAGTTAGTGTGGTATAGGTAATGGTATGGTAGGTGGAGGTAATGGGTAACAGGATCATATATATCATTAAGTTTTTTTCATACACCTTTCATCAGACTGCCATTTCTATTTGTTAATGCCTTGAGCTCATCATGGACAGTTTAGTGATTTGGAATATATTTACTACTAAGATGTGGTTCTTGCAAAATATGTCAATTTTATTGGTAGTTTATTTTTATGCACTTTCAACGGTTAGAATGTCATTTCTTATAAGGTGTGTAAAATAAGTTTTTTATGGACATGCACACAACTTATCTAAAAATGTTAACTAGATATAATCCTTATGTCACTTATGATTTGAAGCATTGTTTTTTATGGTGGCACCATGCAATTTAGCCTCATGGAAATATATTTTGTAAACTCAACTTTAATATATAATGCTAGCAAATCTTGTAAGTCATGGAAAAATATTTTACATTTCTTTTGAATAAGGCCAAAAAGTCAGATGTTAGTACATGTGTTTTTGTAGCAACAACCTAGACTGAAATTCAGGCCAAAATACATTTTTCGAGTCGCATCAAGTCATCCAATCCCTTTTTCTAACTTAAATACTGTTAAAAAAATGCATACACTCTTTAACAAAGAAATTGCATTAAGCCATATTCATATCAGTATTTGTGCATACTAGGAAACCAAAGTAAAATAACTATTACTTTTTGAAATGTCTTCCTTTCGTAATTGCTAGGGGTTACAATGGAGAAATTTACTGTTCAATTTGTTAGCTCAGTAGTTAGAGCGCTCAGTGCCATCTTGATTGTTGGCTAGAGAGGTCCCAGGTGCAAATCCTGGACAAGTCTGGTAAATTCTCCCGTGTAAATAATGTGTATGTTACGTGCCTGTGACAGTAAATAATGATACTTTAATTAATTAAGCAGTCTGATTGTCATGTTTCATTAGATTTAGAACTACTATTGGATTACCTTAAGAAATATACAGTGTTGCTCATATTTTGACATCTTTTATTCTTTTATGTCTGAGGTTCAGACTTGTATGAAACTAGGGGAACCAATATAGCAAACTGGATGTTCCGAGTTCTACATATATAAATATCGCATTATGTGATTACTGTCACTCAAGGTGCAGCCAAGGGTGATGGTATTTCTCCAAAGGTTGACAATATTACTTTCCAACAAAAAGCTTCATATTTATTTTATAATTCTATAACTACCATGTATAAACCTGTAACTGGTCATATAGACTCCTTGAGGTTGGACACAGTAAATAATGTTAACACTTCCATGTATAAACCCGTGGGCACTATCAGACAATTTTTGTGTTAAGATATTTATCTGGTATGAAAATTTATCATGATACTTATCTAGTTAACCACATAATTATCTAGTCATTTAAGTAGATATCTAGTTTCTTTAACGTGATAACCAGATAATTATCTAGTTAATTAAGTAGTTAACTGGTGGCAGAAATATGCCACCATATATTGTCGAAGAAAAAGAAAGCGTTTAAATAAAAACGATCCTTAAAAATCGATTGGATTGAGTCAAAGAATACATTTTAAATAATATTTGTACTCTACCTACTTTACTTTTTGGTTAAAATGTGCATGTTGAATGTCATCATTGTATTCTATAATATTAAAGAATTCTTTCAATCAAAGACAATTTATAATTTCACATTGTGACACATGTAACAGTAACAAGACTGACAACTATTGTTTGTAATGATCTTCATTTATCAAATCTATGTCATTGTATTATTACAAGCTAGAGTTGCTGTGTTAGATACTTCACTGCTCAACAACATTTAATCAGCTGTGGATACAGGCAGGCAGTCGAATGTGACTCATGTGACTCGGCAGCAAATAAAAAAAATGGAATTACGACTAAGTTAAACTGAAAAAATAAGCAAGAGTTATGAAAGATTCATAATTTTTATTCTCAGAAAAATGCCACAACAATGCTGTTTATTATTTACAAGTAGGAAATTGATCTCAAGACAACAACCAGCAAATTTACACAATAAAACTGGACAAGGTGTCTGTGGCTTATCTATAAAGGTAAAAACATTTAATGTTTTTGCAAGTACAGTCAAACCTGTGTTAAAGACCACCTTCGAACAAAGATCACTATTGTAAAACCTGTCGGAAAAGACCACCAATTTTATCTTCCATCAGACCATTTTCAATGATATTTAATCTGTTAATAGAGACCACCAGTCCTGTAAACAAAGACCACATTTTGCTGTTCCAATGGGTGGTCTTTACAGACAGGTTTGACTGTATTACCAAATATATTTCAGAAAATCTAGATTTGAAAACTTATTTCATTTCTGAAAATCAACTTAAGTATGCACAAAAAACGTTATAAATAAAATACTAACTTTAACAGAATTAAACTTACTTAAAGCTACTATTTATTTATAATAATTCAAATGGATAATTTCTGATGTAAAACTTTATCTATAATGAAGTAGCCGACCTAAAGAAAATTTACTGCAGAGTGACTTTCAAACAATGGACATGGACTTTTATACCCAAACTTCAAATAGTTTCAACAGTGTTTGAACAGAACAACGGACAGAACCAACATGAGTTCAAAATGGGGTTCAAACACCTCAAACAGTAAAATAAACATGCATGATAAATCACACAAAGTTTCCAAAAAACATTCGAGGAATATTTACATAATACAAAATAACAGTATAAGTCAAGGGCAAATGGTAATGTACTCAAATTATCATTTAACAAATCAATATTTACATCTAACAATCCTCTTCGGGGCCTCTATAAGAAAATGTACTATCAGACTTGTAAGAAATCTACATCTATATACTGATGACATCACACTCACATGACCAATCAGTACCAATTATGACTACCAAATGCATAGATTAACTAAAAGTTATTGTTTAAATGAATATGTGATTTACTGAATTTAGAGAATCAAACTAATGAACAACATATAGCACAATATTTGCTTGACCAATAGATATATACAAAATAACATAGGTGGGGTATATTTGCACACCATAGTATGTTAAATATGCAGCAATAAAGCAATACATGATAGAAGGAATTCAGTACAAAAGTTGTCCTATGGATAAATTCACAATGCAATGGGTATTTGCTATTGGCTTTGAATTGAATGGTGTCTGCATATCTTTTGTTGGTTTTGAAATATGTTGAGTCTGTAGGATTACTGTTGGTGTTATAGAGAATGGAGTCTGCATGTTATGTGTTTGTCATGTAGTGAATGGTTGTGCATGTTTTACGTTAGTGTATTAGTGTATGGTATCTGCCTGGTTTCTGTTTGTGTATTAGTGTACGGCATTAGAATGTTTTCAGTTTGTGTATAAGTGTATGGCATGTGTCTGGTTTCTGCTTGTATGTAAGTGAATGGTATGTGTCTGATTTCTGTTTGTGAGTTATTGAATTTATGAACCTTGATTCTGTTTGTGTAGCAGTGGGTGGTAAGTGTCTGGTTTCTGTTTGTGTAGCAGTGAGTGGTGTGTGTCTGGTTTCTGTTTGTGTAGCAGTGAGTGGTATGTGTCTGGTTTCTGTTTGTGTAGCAGTGAGTGGTGATGTGTGTGTCTTGTTTCTGTTTGTGTAGCAGTGAGTGGTATGTGTCTGGTTTCTGTTTGTGTAGCAGTGAGTGGTATGTGTCTGGTTTCTGTTTGTGTAGCAGTGAGTGGTATGTGTCTGGTTTCTGTTTGTGTAGCAGTGAGTGGTATGTGTCTGGTTTCTGTTTGTGTATAAGTGAATAGTGTCGGACTGTTTTCTGTTTGTGTAGCAGTGAGTGGTATGTGTATGGTTTCTGTTTGTGAAGCAGTGAGTGGTGTGTGTCTGGTTTCTGTTTGTGTAGCAGTGAGTTGTATGTGTCTGGTTTCTGTTTGTGTATAAGTGAATAGTGTCGGACTGTTTTCTGTTTGTGCAGCAGTGAGTGGTATGTGTCTGGTTTCTGTTTGTGTGTTAGTGAATGGTATGTGTCTGGTTTCTGTTTGTGTGTTAGTAAATGGTATGTGCCTTGATTCTGTGTGTGTGTTAGTGAATGGTATGTGCTTTGATTCTGTGTGTGTGTTAGTGAATGGTATGTGCCTTGATTCTGTTTGTGTGCTAGTGACTGGTATGTGTCTGGTTTCTGTTTGTGTATAAGTGAATAGTGTCTGACTGTTTTCTGTTTGTGTAGCAGTGAGTGGTATGTGTCTGGTGTAATGGTGTATCCGAATTTCCTGTACACAATGGTTTTGAGGGCAATTCAATTTTTATTTCCTTACACATTGTTAGTATCTCGTTTAATTTAAACTGTCTATCAACATTTGTGATCTCTTCATCACTGTTTAGAATTATCACTGGCATAACCTGTGTTGCCACAGACACCATGTTTCTTTCACTGTATGCTATTTCTTGTAACAAGGTGTCTCTTTGATCTGTTGATATTGACCTAGTGTAAACAGGTTCTCTGTTTGGTTTCAATGGTTTGGCACTTCTCTTTGTCTTCTCCATCCCACCCTCAAACGAACTTTGATAGTGCATCCATTTGTGCCCTAAAATATAAAATGCAGGCATGTTGACATAGGAATGGCTCTCTCACAAAATTGTAAATAAAACAAATTTACTATCATGACTACTCCATACTTTGTTGCTTGGATGGTATAGCGATGTTTTAACAAAGACGAGAATTTTATGCCAGGTCTCCCTCCCACGTCCCCTGGATTTGATATTGTAGACTCTGTCATATATTTGGTGTCTTTTATACCTAACACTATATTCATGCTTGATGCACACTATAAGGATGCGCTAAGTCTTACAGAGAACTTATCATATAACATTCAACTTGTGAACAGTCAATCATCAAACTATAGTGGGCCATTTGCTTATGTTTTCCTTACATTGGTATTAACGTTTGTTTAGGACTGCTTATGACATGTGGGTGCTAGCGTGTAAACTATCAAATTGTAAAGGACAGACAACCAACCAATACCTCACCATTGAACAATTTGTGCAGGTCTGTATGTCATTACTATAATATACCAATCCTTAATACAATTAAATAAAATGTGAAGAAAGTTTTGATTTCTGTTAGCTTTTCCTTTGATTTTCTTGTCAAATGTTCCAATATCTATTTGGCTATTCAGTAGAACATATAATTTTTGAATACTCATAGCCACCTCTATGATAAACTTAGTACTTAATTTATACCGTTTTTACATGCTGCTGTTTGGTTTCCACAAAAATACTATCTGAATGTTGGCATTCTTCAATCTGTCTTACACCATTTTTCACAACCTGTAAGGAAAAAATAGTTTTAAAACATTGATTGAAATGCATAACTGTTTAATGACTTGGATAAACATCAGAAGTTCTAGTGATCCTAATCAATGTAAGTTACACTTTTAAATATATAGGAACTAAATATGCGTCCACTGGACACAGATGCCCCAACTCTTCTCAATCTAGAGGCATAGCTCTTCCCTTACTAAATAAATGCTATAAAATTACACAATGCCTCTTTTCACTATTTCCAGTTATTTGCACTTTGAACTAATCATTTTACCTGCAATTGAGTATTAACTATTACTAATTTGGCCCTACAGAAGCAACCAACAACTACGACATAAATCAGAAGTTGCGGACAATGACAGCAGCCTAATGTCAAAGTAAAGTATAACATTGCAAGCCTGACAAATGAATAATAATCTTCCAGGTAATAGTCTAGCACTCTTCCAACTAAGCTGAATGGGCAGGCTACATCAGAGAAGAACAAAACATGTTTTGTACCTTTATGTTCTCCAATTGATACTGTAAATATCAAGCTGCATGACTGTAAACAGTAGTGTCTGATGAAACAATATGTACAAGGCAGTATCAAGGTAAAAAACAATATCACTTCCAAAAACTACTTACATAAGCATTTCTTCGTGTAGGCAATACATCTTTCAGCTTCTTTGTATTTTCATTTTTGAGATGCCCAACTGTTTGTCACATATACCATTCTGACCCATACCAGTTATACCATTCTGTGAACACTGTCAGACCTGTGAAACAAAGAATGTTGTGTATTACTTCATGTAAGGGTTTTCCCACCTGGTTTGATTGATTAAATCTTCAAGACAATCTTTAGATAACAATGCGCAATTAACTTCATGTTGTACTTTTTTACAGGAAAATCAATCCATTTGACTTTATCAATACAACTGACACCAAATACAAGAAAGACAGGATCATGATTTTAAGCGTCTTTAACTGACAGAGAGCAACACAATATTAGGTGTGTGGTGTAGTGGTTAGCATAACGGACCGGACCGGAGACATGTGTTCAAATCCTAGTGGCGCTATTGCCAATAAAATTAGTGGTTGAAAATACTACTGGTTACATAAATTTATAGGAAGTGACTACGGGTACGGGTCCGTACCTCTAGAATTTGATTCTAGGGGTACGGGAGTCCCGTACTCGTAGATATCATACCAAGGATATGCTACGGGTACGGGAGTTTTAAAATAAATATGACACATACTCAGATCAAATATAAGTAAAATATATTAAAACAAATATCAGTATATACGCTATATAAATGTTTATATTTTGTTTGTCGTTAATTATACGACAAAACCGCCATTTTGGTTGATACTTAAACAACATTCGGAAATCCTCGGCCAACTACGTCAAGTGCCTCGGATGTACGTTAGGCACTACTTTCAGAAATACCATTCGAATGTCATGAAAACAAGATGGCGGCATGAACGCTGGAGTGCTGATGAATGTAATATTTAAGCTATATTAAGACTGGAATATGTGAGTTTTTAACTAGAAATGTCAACGATAATCCATCTCTTACATGAATTTATCGAAATTATTGAAATTATAAATCCGTTTTGCGAGAGCTATTTCTTGACAGCACAAAATGTTGAGTTTTGCTACATACACTAGAGGGTGTTATCCGAGTAACGAAGTGGTACGGAAATACCCGAGAGCTGTCGACAATTACTAAAACAAGTGTTGTGTTGCGGAATATTGTTGTCGTCTTATTGAACAATTATTTGCAATCATTAATCCAACCCAGATATTAATTTTAATTTGCAATGGCAAACTGATAAAACGCACTTTAATGTACACGTTTGCATATGTCAAGACAATACTTTGTTTTATGCAACGAATTATTGTAATGACATAATTGCAATTAAATATTCGGCACGTTATTTTTCGAGACGACAACGATATTCCGCAACACAACACTTGTTTTAGTATCAACCAAAATGGCAGTAAGTTTGTTGTATAATTTATTAATTAACGACAAACAAAATATAAACATTTATAAAGCGTATATACTGATATTTGTCTTAATATCTTATTTGATTCAAGTATGCGTATTTATAAAAACCCTATATGTATATCATATGAAGGATATCTACGAGTACGGGACTCCCATACCCCTAGACTCCCATACCCCTAGACTCCCATACCCCTAGACTCCCATACCCCTAGACTCCTGTATCGATTCTAGAGGTACGGACCTGTACCGTGTAGCCAAAATTATAGCTGATACATATTATTTGTTTGTAGTGATACAGGTCTTAGCTTACATTCTACTTGCTTGCAGGTTTCCTTTCATTCAGGGATATAGATTAAATTATTTGATCCAGCATTGTTGATTTTTATAATATACAAAACAGTCTTTTTGGCAGGATTTTAAAATTGTTAAATAATTATGTCTGCTGTATTACTCCCCGCCCCCCGATTATCGATGTTAAGGTGTGAACAATTTTATTGCGCTTCAAAACTGGGTCTTAGTTAGACCGGGCCGAAATGGAAAGTGGGCCGATGTGTCCCTTTAGTTTACCGATTGGTATAGTTCAATAAACTTTGAATAAAGCACAACATTTGTCAAACTTAACTTATCTACTATTTTAAAACAAATTTTGGAATTTTAAAATTATCTTGATATATTCAGAAATGATAAGGATTTTGATTTACACAATTTAGACTTAATGTCGTTAGCAGTCATAACTTGGAAATTGAAGCTGGTCTACTACTCAGGATTTAGAATAGAGAAATTAGAAGATGTAAAATATGCACTCAGAATGTCATAGTTCTAAACAGATTATCATTTCTTATTGCGCTGTCTAAAATATCATGATTTGATAAAACAGGTCAAACAAGAATAAATGCCTTCTAAATAGTACCGGTAAATACTGCAAAATTTATAATTGAAGTATTTACTTTCAGAAAAAATACCTTGGAAAATAATAATTTACAACAAATATATTATACAATCAGCATTCACTTTTGTAATGAAACAGGAATAAAAATATAGAGTCTACAGCTTCTGGCCAGCGACTAAATAAAGCTTTGCCTTGATACACTAAATAGTTTTACTAAAAATAAATTACCATAGTCATCTGTATAACAAGCACGGTTCCAGATTTAAAAAATTGGCCATTAGGCACCCTTAACACATAAACCATTAAGGCTATCACTAAAATAATCAATTTTTATACTAAACAAAACATCATAGTTGTTCTACTATTCAGTAATTAGTATATTTCTTAATATGATAAAAATCACACCATCACAGCATTAAATATTATGTTGAGGAAATCAGGTTTCAATATTTTATCAAACATAAAATATTATTGTTGATAATCTTTACCTTAAATCAGTTGGCACTATCAGTTTTCTTTGTTATACTGGTCAACTATGTATTCAATAATTTCGAATGAGACTGCTCTGCACTAAGAATCAATGATTAATGAAATTAACATTGACAATTAAGATTTTTCAATCAGCATATTGCCCTTAATCTGATAGGATGATTATAAAAAACCAACCCGTCTTCAGACACGATTTGCATATTGTCATTATCTATGTTGATTTATGACCATGGTTATATAATGTTATATAATGTCTCCTTTTATGACATGAAGAGATTAACATAGTAGATGTGATCACCAATGTGTCACCACATATTGTATATACAGTTGGCCACAGTCTTATAGCAGATTGTTGTCATACACTACTAATCAATTTTGTCATTAAAGGATGAAAATATATCTACATGACATTGTTCCATAAAATTATATAAAATTATTTTTTGATAAATTATATATTAAATAAAAATGACGTCAGTAATACCACATAATACATTACATAAATGGCAGAAGTATTAATGAGTTCATTTTGTCACATTACGTCCTAATTAAAGGTGCAACTATTATAATATTTATTTTTAAAAGTATTCTGTTCAATCAATTACTTCTAAGTTTATTTGCAGAGTGAAATTTTGAAACATGCTTAACATATTGAAAAGGAACAAAATTAGCACCAGCATGAGTATAATTGATTTTTTAATTATAATTAATGTCCAATATAACTCAATAACTGAGTGACAATGAACAACTCATTTTTCATTGTTCATGACAGTGTTTTCCCCTGACTTAAAAATTGGGGGTCAGGAAAAACACTGCATGGCATGTTAATATTTTTTATTATCTATCAAATGTGACAGAGCATGTTATCATTAAATATTTTTGACATATTATGCAAAAATAAAGAAAGTTAAATTTATACTAACAGAATTAAAATAATGACATGAAATTATTTTGAATGTACTGTCATGAATGCAGAATTAAATTTTATGACACCAAGTTTGCATGTGTCAATTTTCATTAGACTTGACGATTCCCTAGACCGAGCATCCTTAATTCAGGATCTAACCAACAAATGCAGGGCCTGGAAAAGCTGTATCTGTATAATTATATATCTTACTGTATGCCATTGTGATATCAAACCTAAGTTCTTTTAAATGAACCTTTGTAAATGACATAACCAGCGTAATACTTGATAATTAGGTAAATCACATAATATTATAAATTTAAGACTAATAATACAGAAATGGTTTACTATTCTTCATAACATTAACTATAATTATGTACATATTTCCATACAGCTGAACTGATTGGTATACGGACAAAATCCCTTTCGGACAAAATCCCCTTGGCTCATTTTGCACAAGGCAGACAAAATCCCCTTCGTGAATTTTACAAGGTGGACAAAATCCCCATCATGAATTTAGGGGAGTGGAAATGTTCTGTTCCAGCAATGTATGGAGTTATTTATTATTTCTGGATGTGTAAGAAGGCCAACACTCCACATCCAGATACATGGGCATCAAAATTACCCATCACCCAGATGTGGGACGAGGCCCTACATATTTAATTGTGATATTTTTTGCTATCAGTTTTGCAAAAATATTGATCCATCACTTAGTCTCATTGTGCCAGTCAATTAGTAGATTTAATAAAAGTGGGCTGGTTTAGTTATGCGGACCCAGGGACGGCCAATGTGCTTAATCCAGTCTAAGATTATATTGTAATCCAGCACCCTGGTCAACCAAGGCCAACATACATGTAGTGTATATAACATTCATGAATAAAAACAACAAACTGATTAATGGTAACTCGCTAGTAACCAATTTTATTAAATGAATAATAAAAGGCCATTCTAAGCATCTATAGAAAATAATTATCATATATATAAAATTAGCCTAGATTTTGTATTGAAAGAAAGAAAAATCAACTTTGTAGTTTAGTGTCTTATTCATAAGGATCTATATTTTATACAGCTGTAACAAAAATGCACACAATTGGCATCTTTCTGGTAATATTAGGATATATAATCAATTATATCATCCAAATGATTTTATAATGAAGGGTCTGTATGTTACAGGTCAAAAAGGTAACCAAATCATTTTTTAATTGACAAAAATCATTTTAAAACATAAGTAATTGTGTGGACAGACATTACAATGTTAGGATTGTATTTCTAATCTTCAAAAATGCTTCAACACAAAATTTGAAATATTAAACAAATTATACTTAAAATATAAGATGATAAAAATCAGAAGAGAGGCAAAAATAAGGGTCAATATTGGGGTGGACAAATTAGGTTATGCAATAAACAATATTGCCCCCTGTGTGCTCTATCTAGATATCAATGTGTCCAGACCACTAATCAGCAGTTTTACAATGTCTGGCCCAGTGGGACTCCAATTGAATCTTATCAATATGTGCTGTCACCAACTGACTCCTATTTACAGTGAAGATGAGAAGAGTCTACCACAATTAAAATTAATTAAAATAGTTTATACAAGATATTATATAAACATTAATCAATGTGGCATGTTTTGAATGTTAGAAAATACCTTTATCTTTGTGAAAAGATTTGAATGAACATAAAGATTAAATTTAAGGTTTTAAAAATGTTACTTACTCATTTCTAATTTTAAACAGTAAAAAATGAAACAATGAGGGAATAAGAACTTTTCTCACTCCTATAAATTACTTTTGAAATAAAGACTCAAATGTGAGTAGCCATTACCAGCATATCACTGGGATTTATTTTCCTAATTGCCCATATTTGGAGAATTTACAATTATAATAAAAGCTAATCATGTTTCTGCATCTAACTTTTTATGTCAACTATTATTGGTGTCTTGATTGATTATGGTCCAAACACATGCCTAGCAGTCCAAAAGTTATTATTATAACAGACCTAAGCTATTATTAGATCCAAGCTTGACGGCTGATGGAATTCCATTATTTTAGTTTAGAAAAAATATTTATGGTTTGTTAGCATCCAGATATATTAAAGATTTTATGTCCATTATCTATTTAAATTGCAACTGATTAAAACCAGCTAGTGAGAAAGAGACATTTTGGTAAAAAAGTAATGACTGCTTTCAGATTATTGGTTGGAATGAAATAATTAACCAAGTATTGTAGTAAAAACATAAATTGTATTCAACAGTATGTTTTATTTCTAAATAATATAAAAAGGTACATTTTAAGTCATATATACATTAGCATTGTTCATTTAATAACTTGAATTGGTTGAATTATTATTCACTGTTTACTATCATAATATATACTACAGTATGTGACACAACTATTATATTTTGAAACCATTGTACTGTATTGACATGTATTTTGGGCCGGTCGCCTTTATCTACTAAATAAGTCTGTCTTTACTATTAGGGAAATTAATATAGTTTCACTTTTTCCAATCGCAAATTAATATACCTTAATAAACAGTCAATCTGATTAGCATTTATACATGGTGTCCAATTCTGCAACAGTAGTAATAGGCCAACTCCTCTATGTTAGATAGTGATTGTAAATGCAATCATATATGTTATTGATAAGGAAAACTTCAACAAATTATTATCCTACAGTTGAGGATGACGTAATGAGACCAAGACCAACCCATAAATTCATCGATGCTGGTTCCTATTTCAAAAAGAAGATTAATGTATGTTCCGGATTGGTCAAAGCCACTTAAATACAAACCATGCAATTTCTTGAACCTAGCACATCAATAAAACAAGCTAATATATGTACAGCTTGATAAAACAAATTTAAGTAGTTAAAATGGAACACTACACACACACACAACAATGCCTCCACACACATATCTCAGGGAAACTAAGACATGACACATCCAATTTGTACTGCTACTGTATTTTACGAAGATATTCAGGGCTTTTTCCTGGGGTAATAGGAAAAAGGTCCCTGGTAAAATTATATTTTAATCTCACTTAATTGTCCAAAATCGGGACAAAAGTATCCAGTATTTTTAACAGTTAATTGCAATTAATGAAATACAACTTCATATTTCTAGTTTTACTGTCTCATAAGATATAGCAGATATTTATAGCAGATATTTTATAACATGATTAATTAATTGTCAATAATGATTTTGACTCGAGTTACTGCTTGTTTATAAATTCATTATTTTCGCTCAAAATCATTCGTTTTCTATTGGGAATGTTTTCTTTAGATTGGGAAAAAATGGACCAGGGCTCAAGAAATTCACTAGCCTAGTTTTAAAAGGCCTAGACTCAATACTGTATAAATTACCCAAAATGGAATTAACACATCTTATCAGTTATTACATTATTCATGTCGTTATTTATTGTGTGGTAACTAACACATCAGGGCGTCTGTCCAGTTAAAACACTTGATGATATAACTGTGGTTTTGAACATTGCCAATTTTCTTATATTCAATAATGAAACAAGAAAAATGTTCTCCAACAGCTAGCCTCCCATGCCGGAAACTTTAACATATATATACACTAGCCTGGAACAAGTGTAACTGAATTTTTTTAGAGCCCTGTGTACCCTACTTTGCAATTGGAATGTGGTTTTTATTACACTGAATTTCAATCTACTCCAAACTTTCTTCTGCAATACATTTTGCTCTATGCATTTACAACTGACTTTGTCAATCTCTGAACTGATACACATATGAAAAAACTGTTTGATGTACAAGTATGTTTAATAAGGTCATAATGCCCGATTTGTAAAAAATTATAATTACGTTCGCACAAAATTCCTACTTTCGTTTTAATTTAATGTTTAAAACAGGCTACTTTCGTTTCGGAAGGGTGTAATCAAAGTTTGTTCTGTAAAATAAATGCATTTTGGAGTTCTTTTTGGTGGTTTGGAAGGCATCCGTGACGTGAAAGAAACATGCCATGGCCCCGTGATATATGAATATGTACTGTACTGTAGACGTGAAGTGTACATCTTAGTATTTTAAACTCAAGTCATTTAGTGGCCGGCAACATAAAAACACAACATCATTTTGAATCAGTTAAATAATTTGAACTGCACTTGAATAGTTTTACCTGCATCCTTTTCCACTTTGAACTCATCTTCCTTCCACACGAGTCTAGCAAAAATCCACTATTTCGAACAAACATATGCACATGTCACTACCGATGAAATCATCGCCATTCCATGTCGTACTTGATTGTTTTCATCGGAGTCGATTTAGTTGAAGATGTGGAGAACATGTTCTTCTATTTCGCCAAATTTCTTAACCGAACGAATTTTAATTCGGCAATTTGATTGGTCACACGGTTAACGCGGCAATTTGATTGGCCACACGCTTTCACGGTTTCGCGTTTCCACAGAGGCGAAAATGCCGAATTTTCATTGGCTACACGCTTAACGGTTTCACGCTTCCCGTTTTTTGCGATAAAGCGTTCGTGTTTCGTTTTGCGTTAGAGAAATGACACGAAAACGCGGAACTGTCACGCTGGCGGTACTGTAATGTATTTTCATCTCAGAATCTAAGCAATTTGTTCTCTGTAACAACATAATCGTTCCGTCTAACTGAAGTAATATGATTACGTCTTTAAAGTGGCATGACATAATCAATGAAAATAAATCAAACGTAAAACATGGCATATAAAACGTTTTTTTATATACATATCTGGCAAGGAATGAAATTCTGACTGACATACACTTTTCTGCTTACTTTGACATAATTTCAAATAAATAAGACAATTGACTGCAAACTTTCCTCGTAGAAACTTCGCTGTGACTGTAAAACTCATGGCATAAACCGTTAGATGTGACGATTTCGGACACGGAAATTTTGCTATTTTTGCTTTCAAACACGTCAAATCAAACAGGACGTCTTTTTTGACAGAAATTCAATTGTGGCGGGTTCAAATTACCGTATGACTAACTAAGTATGGGTCAAAATGTCATGTATCGTAAAGATAGAAGTCAAACATCTTAAATATTCCATTATACTTTCAAAACTGCTCTTAATCTACATGTTATTATTATTTGAATAACTCAAATAAACAATTTAGTTATTGAGAGCAAGGTCAGTGTCAGTTTACTTGGTAAATGCATATTTACCGCGTGCATCTATTGAAAGCGTTAAAGTTATGGGTAGCTTTTAAGGATTTGTTACTGCCTACTTCGACCGATAAAGTTGTTTCACGCATCGCAAGACCATGCCTCCCCACACAGACAGCCCCCCAGGAAAACAACAGTCTAAAACATAAGACACTGAGGAGGTGCAAGTTGTGCAAGGAATGGTCGGGTTAACTCATAACCTTCTCAATACCTTTCGATGCTAGAGCTTCCCTGCGTGGGGGCAATGTCTTGTGAATCTGGCGTTCAGTCTAACAAATTCATCGCTCCTTCATAAATATAACGATTTAAAATATTTAGTCATTTCGACTCATTTGAACAAGAGTACAAAAATGTAGCAATGCGAAACAATTAGCTACATAAACATTTAGTTAGAAAGCATGATAGTATGAAGTTGATAATAATACAAAATATCTAGCCTGAAAATATCACTTTCATCTTTTCTAGTTCGACGTCTGTTATTTGATCGGCAAGCGTGACAAGGAGATGATTAAACATCCAATCTGCAGTTGGAATATGAGTGTCTCGATGAATTCGTTCCATAACGGTTTCTTCTCCGATGGTTTGTCTTTCGTAAATAATTTGTGCTTCATCTATTGAGCCCTGAGGTATGGCAGGTATTGGGATTGCGTCTGTAGACAATGAGTTGTTTGCCATTATTGCTTAATATCAAAGAAAAACTGAAAGTAGAGAAAACACTATATAGTATGATTTTTGACTGGCGACTACAAGTTGTGACATTGTTTAGAGTCTACGGTTTATATACCCAATTGTTAAGTTTCGGGACAACTAATTATTTTGTCTTTCGTAAAACTTAAAACGTTTTATAATGTATATTGAGAATCGATGAATGTGAAGTTACACCAAATGCCACTAATTACTTTAATAACGATATATTTGAATACGGTGGTCACTACTGTAGCATATCTTTCATGTTATCCTAAGTTTCTAACTGGTTAACTAGCTAATCGTCTTGATAAGTTTATTCCTATCGGTTTTTTACCGGGGAGTATCACGTGGTCTCCATCGGTAACAATGAATACACATCAATTGTTGGAGTCAAACCGATTGAATGTTCAGCCAACTTGTACGGCTAATGTACTATGGAGACCACGTGATACTCCCCGGTGTAACTGTTGATGTTTTGTTTAAATGAAATGGTATGTGAAGCTGCATTTCTTCGGTTTAAATCTGATTCCTATACTAGTTCTCCGCTTGTATGGCATCATACCCGTTGTTCAATGCACTTCATCTGTAATCTGTACTATTTCCGTAATTAGAATGTCGCGCTTTATCAAGCCACCAATATGATTCCTTCCTCTGGAGTGTTTTCAGTAATGATAAGGATCCGATTCAATGTTCTACAGTATTCACATATTATACCTTCTTGTTGGCGTTTTTGGTTTGTCTGTCCTATCCACACCACCACAAATAAATCCATTTCCATATTTAACTATAGACTTTGATCTTGAGTATGACTTGTGACACAAATAAATTGTATCGACTTATTGAAAAAGACTCAGGGACACGCTATCGATCGCCATCGGATCCAATCTGCGTATTTGTGATCAAAGTTGACATATGGCAAATTCGGTGATATCCTGCTTTATCATTTGAAGGATGATGATAACATTTGACCGATTTATACATTAATTGTATTAACCGCCCCTCCAGCAGTCTTGTAAATTTCGATATATGTATAGTTCCTGTGTGTAGTACTATAGGTAGGCGGAATCTATCACTTGTCCACTTTAACAATTAAAACACGTTAACAGAACCACCTATTCCGTCTATAAATGTAACAATTGATTGGTATACACATTTCTTTTACCTTTTTAATGATGGTTTTAGGATGAATGAAGGTCTTCATAATAACAATAACGACAAGAATCATATCTTTCTTGATGAACGTATGTCCGAAATTGAATATCTCTTGTTTAATAGTGATTTTACAAATGAAGAGGTAACACAATATGTTAAAGCATTGAATGCATCTAAGGCCTATGCAAGTGATATAAGTCCCTTGCATATTGCTACCTGAATTGATCTTATACTGCCTTTTTTAACACGTCTTTTCAACAGAGTTTTTTAAAACGGGTGTTTTTCGAGAAACGTGGTCAAAGTCTATAGTTATTCCTATTTTCAAAATAGGTGACAGAAGAAACCCTGACAACTACAGGGGAATAGCATTACTGGAAACTTTAAGCAAAGTATATATAAGTATTCTAAACAAACGTCTTACATTCTTTGTTAATGCTTTTAATAAAATTTCGGAATCACAGGGTGGTTTTCGTCACGGTTATTCCACAATTGATAATGCTTTTATTTTACAATCTTTAGTCAGTAAATACACAAGTCGAAGAGGCAGGAAACTTTATGCAGCCTTTATAGTCTTCAAAAAAGTATTTGGTTCTGTTAGTGGGGTAAAACGTTATGAAATTTTGAAGAAAGCTGGGCTCAAAGGCCTCCTGTTGAAGTCAATAGTTAGTATATATCATTCTGTCAAAGTTGCAGTTAAAGATACGAAGACAAATTCTTATTCAGAAACTTTCAATTGTCCTATTGGGTTGAAGCAAGGATGTTGTCTTAGTCCGATTTTATTTTCGTTATTTATTAATGAGTTAAGTAATATAATTGAATCCAATGGTCTGCATGGTGTTCAACTTTATCCAGACATGTCCGAGATTCTTTTACTCATGTTCGCTGATGACGTTGCACTAACATCTGATACTGTCTTCAAAAACAGTTGAATATTTTAGAATCATTTTGCCAAGACTTTTGTATTGAAGTAAATATTTCTAAATCCTAATTTATGGTTTTTCGTAATGGAGGTAGATTGTCTAGAAATGATAAATGGCTCTACAAGAATACCAAAATAGATATTGTAAATGGATTTAGTTATGTTGGGGTTTATTTTACTCCAAAGTTATCCCACTATATAATGTCTGATGCTTGCAGTAGTAAAGCTAAATGAGTTTTAACTTCTGTACTATCTTCTGTAAATATGTGCATGCCATTGTAGTATAAGTCTTATCTTGAAATATTTGATTGCAAAATAGCTCCTATACTTCTATACGGAAGCGAAATATGGGGTATGGAATATAGACAGTGTGTTGAGTATGTTCACATATATGCATGTAAACGTTTTATGTATGTTCCCAGAAGGGCTTGTAACAATGATGTGCTTGGAGACTGTACTCGTTTCCCATTATTACCAAGTTATAGATATGTATTTAAATGTTATCAAATGTTAAAGCATTATGATTCGTTGGGGCGGAATAACTGGGTTACAAAAGTCAGGCAGATTTTTTATGCCAACGGGTTTGGATATGTGTGGGAACAGCAGGGTGCTTACAATGACAATCTTTGTATCTCTCAATATGTACAAAGGCTCAAAGGTCAACAGTCATGGTGGGAAAATTGTACTAACTCTTCTAAATTATATACATAATCACAACTTAAGTCAGAATTTTCTGTTGAGCCATACCTAAATTTATTGATGTAAGGAAATTTCGCTATGCCATAGCATCCTTTAGAAGCTCGTGTCATTCACTAAGGATTGAAAAGGGACGACATTTAGGTTCAGACAGAGAAAATGCGTGTTTGCCCTTACTATAAAGACTGCATCGAAGATGAAATACACTATATTTTGTTATGTCCACTATATCATCAATTACGCAATTTGTACATTTCTCCTTTCTATTCGATTTTTCGTTCCATGTATAAACTGAAATTACTTTTTAATTGTAAAGATGCGAAATCACTTAGAACTTTAGCTATGTACATCCACTATGCCTTTGTAAAAAGAGAACATTTCATTAAAGTAGTGTTACCTTCGTCCTGAACACTACTAGTTTTGATGGTGGAATATGAGTTTTATGATAGTGGATATTTCCATGATTTTGTATTTTTTTCCATCAGCAAAACATTTTAGTTTGTCTTTGGATTTTTCGAAATGTTCTAATGAGGCTATATTCATATATTTTTTTCATAAATGTAAATTGTATATGTAGAGGTTGACATTATTCGGTCGTTTTGTATGGTCGGTGGAACATTCTTTTTTTAGTTTATAATTATACCACCAGATAGGAAGTATTTGGGGGCTATATGGAAGTCAGGGCTGTCCAGCCATCTTTATACAAAATTTGTTTGTGCTATAACTAATCTACCAATTGTCGGATTCAATGAAACTTGACGTAATAGTACCAAGCGCCCATGTGTTACTCTGACATGTTCTTTTTTTAATTACCTGCCTTTTTATCATGCAGTTCATTTCTTCAACGGACTATAATTTGACACAGTGTAGTGCAGGAAACTATAATTATATTTGCTATTTAACATGTTATCGAATGAAACTTTCCCGGCTGTTGTATCATAAAATTTTGATTCCTTAGTATTTCCTTTGGCAGGGGATTTTTTGTACTGTCAATGGAACTTTTGACTTTTCGCTTGTATGTTATTTCGGATTATTCTTTTGACAGTGCATTTGTTTTATAGAATTTCAATTGTATACACATGATTTTGTACCGTCAATGAAACCTGTGACTTTGCGCTTGTTGGATTTCAGCCAACATTTATAGGATTTATCAACATCAAGTGTGTAGTTGTGCATTTTCGTTGTTTTGTTCCGCTCAGATAATTGTTCACTGAGTTATGACCCTTTGGTGTTTTTATACGTATACAGTGCATGGTGAACTGATCAACTACTATCTTTCTTGTTTGCTTGATACTTTATTCTAACATTTTACAATTATATTACAATTACTGACAAACTGCCATCTGGGAGACATATTTTTTTATTAAAAAACAACCATCTAATTCTTTGTTCAATCTTCACCGGACTTGGTCAGAATGTGTATTGGTATAATATCTTGGACACGTTCGATAACCAGCCATATCGCGATTGTCACTCCAGAGTTATTGCCCTTCAGTTAGAGAAAATACCTTTGGTCTTGTCCAATCAATAATTTAGAATTCTTTGTCCAATGTTAACCAGACTTGGTCAGTGAGCAATTTTTATTCGTATTAAATTGCATAAATTTCAAAACATAGTTGTTGGCATATTTCCCCCAGAGGTACTTAGGTTGATTTTATGCAAATGGTTTAAGTTAGGTTCAAACCTAGGTCACTAAAGGTGGAGTCATAGGTCAATTTTACACCGCTTTATTTCAAACTCTCGTCACAATTTTTTTATAACGGCAACGGAACATTTGATTTAGCACTAAGGCATTTTAGATTGTACTGTTCACAGAACATTTCTCTTATAGAATTTTGTACCGTACGGTACATTTATTTTACAGGATGTACATTTTAATTTTGTTCCGTCGACGGAACATTTGACTTAGCACTTAGAAATTTCAAATTGTTCCGTTGACGGTACATTTCTTTTGTAGGATTTGTACCGACGACGGAACATTTGACTTTGCGCTTAGACATTTCCGAATGTTCCGTTGACAGAACTTTTACCATTAAAGGTCTATATTTTTATTAACTGAAATAATAAAGGAGGTGAAAAATTCACTATTTGTGTTAGACTTTTGCCTGTATCCTGCAAATGAAGCATGTTATTTCCTTGTTTTAAAGGTGAAATATGCCATAAATAGGATTCTGAGGACAATCCCTTTTTAGATTGGACAGCATTTTCTAATAAATTTATGTTTAATTCTTAAAAAACACAATTATACTATAAATTTACTTAATTTAACAAGCGCCTACTAAATCGGTATTCATAAATGACATTTGGTGTAGCTGGAGTCACTGTCAATTGGCCGAATCCTTCACTCGAGAAATGCTCACTCGTACGAGTGTACTCCAGCTACATTGTACCCTAAAATTAGTGAATACCAATTTCTAGTTAGGGCGAAGTCAAACTCATAAACACGGACGGACCGTTAGATAATTAAAACCGGATTGATTTAGTGAGTGTGAGTGGAGTAGCGTTTCGGAACATGTACCTAAGTCTGTCATACTACAAGAATCAAAAACACCCAGTTTATACTTTATTAAGCATATGACTAAAGTTTACAGTAGTGTGCAGTGACAAGTCTAAAGCATGTCTCACCTTTGCACAGAACCCAGTTCTTATCACGTTCAGTTTACACAACAAAAATCAATCATCATTCATCAATGTCAACAAGTGGGTTACTGTAGTATCATTTGAATTCGCGCAGGTCTAATTTTCGCGTATTTCGCGCTAGAGACGAAGCGCGAATTTAAGTCCGCGCGATTATTAAACTTCCGAAACTAACATGGCTATCCGAATTTTTGACTGTCCGAAAATGTGTGTATATGCACTTACGTTTTTCATATGTCGCTGTTTTTTCTGATAATCTGTGTGGAATAATTAGGAACATGGAATATTTTGACACAGTTTGATTACTAGTACGTAAGAGTTGTTTAAATGGAACATTAATTCATAAATTGATTTTTCGTCGTTTACGATGTTTATATAAAGAATACACGACTGCATAAAATCGTTGTCATCCGGAGTGCACGCACTGCAACTTTTTTCTTCATACTTTAATTCTTGAACAATTCGTACAGTTGTGTCAACTAACGCCAATTAATCGTTGGACGTGTCATATTGTTTGTGGTATTGTTATGGGGTATGTTTTAATTCGTTCCCGACTGGTTCGCTGAAATAACTTGTCAAACTCATAACCGAAAGTGTAAAATCGGGATACCAGTCCAAAATCACGTTTTTGGGGTTGTATAACCAGGGAATCAAGCGCTTGGTGACACTGATCAAAATACGACGCGAACCTCGCTAGTCATGTTGTTTATTCAAGTTTCGCACGTTTCTATTGTATTCAGATATGACAATTGGCAATAAAATCGTTTATTGGCGACTCTATTACAGAGATAACCCCCAACTTACGAGTAAATACGCAGAATATTGCTATTTACAGCTTATGATACGGATGTACGAAATAATAACACGCGCTGCGATACCGTCATTTTTGTCTGATTTTTTTTCTTCAAAAATTCAAAATGCGCGAATTTAGGCCCGCGCGAAACTGCCTTTTTTGCTGTTTGCGCGAAATTTCACCCCCGCGAATTTAAGTGATACTACAATGTCAACAATTGGGTTATATCGTGCAAAGTAAATTATGCACCGAGGTTGCACGTTAACGAATGCTACACCCTTACTTGTGTTCATCCTTGAGATACATTGTTGAAATGGATGTGTTCTTGCCTGATAAAATATGCATATGGATATTATCTCCAGTTAAACATTGTTAATAATCTGGAACGGGAGATAATACTCGTATGTATATTTCATCAGACAAGTACAAATCCATTCACAATATTCACACTTTCTTCAAAATTGGATACTTCTCGCACGATGGTAGCTTACTGTATTACTAACCAGCGCTCCCCGCAAAATCTCAATGGATTGTTAAATTCGTGATCAAACCCCGCTCAACGCTAAGTCGTATTATAGGACATGGCTGACGAACATTTATGTCACATAATACACTAACTCACTGCCACGTTGATTTTTTAATACTTGCGTAGATACTCTTATTTTTATACACAATTATTAAATCAAATCTTTCTCTCTATTTATCTCTTCCGTTTTCTATATCATACCAAATGTAACTGGCGTAACCGCCCAATTGTATTTGTTATTAGATACAAACTTTAAACATGTTAAATAGGATTACGCGAGACATATAATTATACAAGAAGCAAAAAATGATTAAACTTACACTTCGAATGTTTGATAGTGTCCTTTATCAGAACCATATAATTAATACAACGTTTTCCAGAATTTGTTTTAACCGACTACGTGTTTAGGCTTGTTATATTACACCGCTTTAAATTTGATTGACTCAAAGTCACAACGAGGCTTTCGTAGAAGATTTATATCGAACATACTTCATGCCTTGTTCTATAAAGATATGAAATATGACAATGTCATGTATTTGTGATGGATAATAACTATTGATAACTATAATTATCGCATATGTTAATACTAAATATAGTAACACATTTGCACTGTAAATAAACGTACATGGACAACGTTAGACCAATATATATGATCAAGACACCTGGTATGCCGAATATCGGATTTATTTTGTCACTTGCTGTAATTTGGACCCGATAATAGGATGCCTGATATGTTTTGCTTTATCAGGTCACTTGGCCACATGACATTTATCTCACGTCACATGACCACGTGACTAGCCGGACTATTTTTAGTAAAGTATGTTTTTTTTTCAGGCCTTATTAAAACAATGGATTTTTTCAATTGAATACTATCTGACTTTTCATCTTTTTTGTATAATGTATTTCCCCAAAATTGTTCTACTTCATTCACACGGTGCTTGATCTTATCCGTTATTAGATATGTCCAACTTTCATTACGGTTGACAAGGGAGACACATCGATCAATTTAATTTCTGGTTGTCCGCATACACTTTTCAATGATTTCATTAGCAATGAATAAGCAAGTGATGATGGTGGTGATAATTATTTCAATAAGACATTATATAACAAATATAAATCCATATCATTATTATGGAAGATGTTTTAGAAATTAAGCGAAGCAACATGGAATATTTGCAATCGCTTTCGGATATAAATATATCACGATCTGACGAAACACTTCATTTTTTAATACACAATGTGCAAAGTTTATTTGTGGCATTGTATGCAGGCTTAGCAAGCACATACGAGTGTAATTATAAAGATTACGCTTTTAAATTGAGCGTTCGATTAATGCACCTGTTATTGGTCTATCACGTGACATAATTGTACTCGTTAAATGCAGATCCTAAAAGGTGTGGAGTTAGAAAAGTTGCTATTAATTACAGAATATCACCTAGCACAATCGGTGTGAAGTTAGCAGTAATAGCAGTAACAGCAGTAACAGTAGTACTACTGCTCTTACTGCTACTACTTCTAGCAGTAACAGCAGTATTACTGCTGGAAGAGGTAGAAGTATTACTGTTTTATATCAATAATACTAGCAGTAATAAGCATCAATGCAGATAATATTGGTAGCAGTAAGAGAATGGTCAGATTCAGATTCATTGTTGATACTATAAACAACAAGAGGGATATGCGTGAGAGGTGTGTACTGGAGCTAACAATAACATTTAAGGGTAATACTGCAGTTTACTACTAGTATTAACATTACAAAATAGGCATATGACTGCACATTAGCAATAACTGTATTTCGACAACAGGTTTTAGAGAATCAAAAGTCCGGAAATATTACATATTATTACTGCTTGTGCTTCAACTTCAGCAGTAACAGCAGTAACATAGTATTACTGCTAGTACTGCCATAAGTCATGACAGCATTATAGTAAAAACGTATGTTTCATATAAAGGATTATCCCAAGGAAAGAATGTGTGTTTTGTTACCCCGTCGGAACTTAAATACGCAGACGACGATAAGTCATACATAGCCAAATTTTGTCATTTTCTCCAATTTTACATCCTTGTTACTGCTGTATTTTACGGAACGAACGTAATATCAATCCAAATATTAAAGGATATACAAAGTTTGCCGACATTTCAATGTTCTCTTTAATGCAAAAATCGATCACGGCACAGAAATATTCCGCCGACAGCGAGATTTCAAAGTGTTGACAAATTCCGAAAATTTGAAAATTACACGAAATGAAAACATCGCAGAGGAGGTGATAGATAGAAATGTTCTACTGCTGAATATCATATATCGTCAGATCATTAATAAGTGTATGAGTTCAAGTTGACATGATGTTAGCAAGAAGAAATTTATGTTTTTATTTCCCGACGGAATTTAAATACGCCGACGGCAGGCAGTCAAATATTGTCAAAATGTGTCTGGTTTATTTACTATCTACTGCTGTATATCATAACAAATATGTTTACTGCTTCTGTCTATATAGAAGTACCTAAATGTATAGTTCGTTTAGAATACCTTATTTCCCCCATCAGTCCGCTGTCTGCTTTGATTATAATACACGCATACATTTATATGAAGTATTGTATATGTATACCATTTGAACACCATAAAACCCGTTGTAATAAATGTTCTACTGCTAGTTATGAGAACCCACTCTCAGTTTGAATTAAGTTTATTTGTTTAGGGATGACCAGTCTTGTGTTTTATTTATGATTCCGACGGAATGAGAATGCATCATACCGTCTCAAAATATAGCTAAAACGTTTGACAAGTTTACGTCTTTTCCACTACTTTGCATGTACTTGCACTGAACCTTTAATGCTGTTAAATAGAATACATAATTATTATATTTCTAGTCATTTTATGTTACAATAAACTGTGATTGTGTCAGGCCAGGACAGTGAACCAAATGTTAGTGACAAGTTCATGGTCTGAGAAACACATCTAGTTATTTAAAATTTCGATATCTAAATAACAATTGCGATACACGGTCCCACAACTTTAAACCCAGCTGTACACGGGGCTCGAACTCACGAGCTTCGGTCAGGTGGCCTGGCGCTGAACCCTTTAACCACTACACCACAATGTTTTATTATACGCATCCATACTACTTCCTATTCATGATCCAGTTGAAATATTAGGACGTAAGTATATGTAAATTACAGTGAATAAGTTATGTCATCAGACCAAAAACCGTGCTGGGAAAAGAGTATTGTACTCACAAACATGACATACACAAATTCCAAATGATTATAATCCAAAAATGAATGACGACACAAAACAATGCTTCTATAACTATGGATAAATT
This sequence comes from Mactromeris polynyma, assembly GCA_032209605.1. Classification (NCBI taxonomy): domain Eukaryota; kingdom Metazoa; phylum Mollusca; class Bivalvia; order Venerida; family Mactridae; genus Mactromeris; species Mactromeris polynyma. The sequence goes on from JASFXZ010000005.1 coordinate 15,965,101, forward strand.
TAAACACTATTTCCACACATATATCTTAAAAAAACACGTATTTAACATACACAAACACATGATTTGGGTGTCAAGGCGGAAGGCCCGGCACGATCCCGCTCTGTCCCATAGTAGTTGAACACCTTCCCTCGGCTCGATCCCGGTCCGCTATAAAGTATCCCAACACATTTCCCCAGCTCCATCCCGCTGTCCTATAGTATCCCAACAACTTTCCCCGGCTCGATCCCGTTCCCCGGCTCGATCACGCTATAACCTATAGTATCCAAACAAATTCCCCCGTTCGATCACGCTCTGCCATATAGTATCCCAACAATCTCCTCCGGCCAAACCCCACTCTGTCCTATAGTATCCCAACACTCTCCTCCGGCTCAACCCAACTCTGTCCTATAGTATCCAAACACTCTCCTCCGGCTCAATCCCACTCTGTCCTATAGAATCCCAACACTTTCCTCCGGCTCAACCCAACTCTGTCCTATAGTATCCAAACACTCTCCTCCGGCTCATCCCCACTCTGTCCTATAGTATCCCAACACTTTCCTCCGGCTCAATCCTGCTTTGTCCTATAGTATCCCAACACTCTCCTCCGGCTCAATCCTGCTTTGTCCTATAGTATCCCAACACTCTCCTCCGGCTCAATACAGCTCTGTTCTATAGTATCCAAACACTCTCCTCCGGCTCAACCCCACTCTGTCCTATAGTATCCCAACACTTTCCTCTGTCTCAATCCTGCTTTGTCCTATAGTATCCCAACACTCTCCTCCGGCTCAATCCTGCTTTGTCCTATAGTATCCCAACACTCTCCTCCGGCTCAATACAGCTCTGTTCTATAGTATCCCAACACTCTCCTCAAGCTCAATCCAGCTCTGTCCTTTAGTATCCCAACACTCTCCTCCGGCTCAATCCAGCTCTGTTCTATAGTATCCCAACACTCTCCTCAAGCTCAATCTAGCTCTGTTATATAGTATCCCAACACTCTCCTCCGGCTCAATCCAGCTCTGTTATATAGTATCCCAACACTCTCCTCAAGCTCAATCCAGCTCTGTCTTATAGTATCCCAACACTTTCCTCCGGCTTAATCCAGCTCTGTTCTATAGTATCCCAACATTCTCCCCAAGCTCAATCCAGCTCTGTCCTATAGTATCCCAACACTCTCCTCCGGCTCAATCCAGCTCTGTTATATAGTATCCCAACACTTTCCTCCGGCTCAATCCAGCTCTGTTCTATAGTATCCCAACACTCTACTCCGGCTCAATGCAGCTCTGTTCTATAGAATCCCAACACTCTCCTCAAGCTCAATCCAGCTTTGTCCTAAAGTATCCCTACACTTTCCTCCGGCTTAATCCAGCTCTGTTCTATAGTATCCCAACACTCTCCTCAAGCTCAATCCAGCTCTGTCCTATGGTATCCCAACACTCGCCTCCGGCTCAATCCAGCTCTGTTATATAGTATCCCAACACTCTCCTCCGGCTCAATCCAGCTCTGTTATATAGTATCCCAACACTTTCCTCCGGCTCAATCCAGTTCTGTCCTATAGTATCCCAACACTCTCCTCCGGCTCAATCCAGCTCTGTTATATAGTATCCCAACACTTTCCTCCGGCTCAATCCAGCTCTGTTCTATAGTATCCCAACACTCTACTCCGGCTCAATGCAGCTCTGTTCTATAGAATCCCAACACTCTCCTCAAGCTCAATCCAGCTTTGTCCTAAAGTATCCCTACACTTTCCTCCGGCTTAATCCAGCTCTGTTCTATAGTATCCCAACACTCTCCTCAAGCTCAATCCAGCTCTGTCCTATGGTATCCCAACACTCGCCTCCGGCTCAATCCAGCTCTGTTATATAGTATCCCAACACTCTCCTCCGGCTCAATCCAGCTCTGTTATATAGTATCCCAACACTTTCCTCCGGCTCAATCCAGTTCTGTCCTATAGTATCCCAACACTCTCCTCCGGCTCAATCCAGCTCTGTTATATAGTATCCCAACACTTTCCTCCGGCTCAATCCAGCTCTGTTCTATAGTATCCCAACACTCTACTCCGGCTCAATGCAGCTCTGTTCTATAGAATCCCAACACTCTCCTCAAGCTCAATCCAGCTTTGTCCTATAGTATCCCAACACTTTCCTCCGGCTTAATCCAGGTCTGTTCTATAGTATCCCAACACTCTCCTCAAGCTCAATCCAGCTCTGTTCTATGGTATAACAACACTCGCCTCCGGCTTAATCAAGCTCTGTTCTATAGTATCCCAACACTCTCCTCAAGCTCAATCCAGCTCTGTCCTATGGTATCCCAACACTCGCCTCCGGCTCAATCCAGCTCTGTTATATAGTATCCCAACACTTTCCTCCGGCTCAATCCAGCTCTGTTCTATAGTATCGCAACACTCTCCTCCGGCTCAATCCAGCTCTGTTCTATAGTATCCCAACACTCTCCTCCGGCTCAATCCAGCTCTGTTCTATAGTATCCCAACCCTTTCCTCCGGCTCAATCCAGCTCTGTTCTATAGTATGCCAACACTTTACTCCAGTTCTGTCATTTTGTATACCAACACACTCAGACCTGTCGATACTTTTGTTATGGTCCGGTTGAATCCTGAAGTACGTCAGATCTCAGCCGAGAAGCAATTTTTATTGCGCGGTATTATGTAAGCAGACCAGCATGATGCCAAACCTCGACGTGTACTTGGTACGATTTGCGACTTTTTATTTGCATTGTAATAGATATAGTTCGACTCTCTTCGGATCAATTCATTATGTTCCTGAACAGAATTATTTAAATAATATAGATCTACAATCGATTGTGTAGTGAAATGGAGCGATTGACTTGTGGAAGTAAAGTGTGTGAAACATATTCAAATTAGACGTTATCAACATCAGAAATTACCGAAGACATTTTGTCGGGTTATGATGAAAATCTGGGTGAAAAACCCAGATATTAATAATGAAAATTTAAAGGTAAGTCGTATGTCTGATGACTATAATAACAGCTGTTATTGATTGAGTTAACTAAAGCGGGTATATATACTTTTATTCTGACAAATTGTGTTATTTTCTGCGTTATGGACAGTTAGCCTATTTGTTACATTTCAGACCGTTATTTTGGATTCAACAAGCATAATTGTGATATAATATCTTCAAAAATATTTGATCTGTAAGTAGACTGTAACATTTATAAAGATGTCGTTTACATGACTGTTTTCACACCTTTACCTACTCAATATTTACCCGTTTCTTGTTAATGCAAATGATCATTTATTTATCTATCGTTTCCACGCGCAGTGCGCGTAATAAATGGATACAAGAAGCTTGACACGTTGTGTCTACTACATTGTATATATGCCAATTAAATGGCTGCGGCCCCATCCCTTCAAGCAAATAATTGCAGCCACGACTCCAGATACTGTTTTTTGCGGCGGCTACTACGCCTATGCGTTTGCGTAATTTAATCAATATATTGTTACAAAAAGTCGTAAAAACTGGTTCGGGTATGTACCTTAAAATTGTCTAAGCTAAGCTAATCATATTATTTTGTCTGTTTTTATAGAACCTGTTTATCTAGCCTATTCAATGTCAGTGTTATGTACTTTATTCTGTAATCTGCTGAACTATTATCTGCGTGGAGAATGACATCATTACTGACGCACAGTTTGGATTTAAGAAGAATCATAGCACCGTGGATGCAATATTCATTTTAAATTCATTGATTGAAACGTTTTAGGTCAAAACCATGGATGTTATTGGTATAAAAGTGAACGTTTAAACACCGCCTTACAGGCAATATGCTCAATTTTTCGGATTTATGTTATTTGCATGCTGTAAAATACAGCAGTAACAAGGATGTAAAATTGCAAAAAATGATTTTTATGACAATATTTGACTGCCTGCCGTCGGCGTATACAAATTCCGTTGGGATAAAAAAAACTATATTTCTTTTTGCTATCATCATGTCAACTTGAAATCACACACTTATTAATGATCTGACGATATATGATATTCAGCAGTAGAACATTTCTATCACACCCTCTGCGATGTTTTCATTTCGTGTAATTTATAAATATTCGGAATTTGTCGGAATTTTGAAATCTCGCTGTCGGCGAAATATTTCTGTGCCGTGGATGTCCTTTGCATTAAAGAAAACTCCGAAATGTTGGCAATCGGGCTATATACAAAATTATTTAGATTGATGTTACGTTCGTGTCGTAAAATACAGCAGTAACAAGGATGTAAAATTATAGAACATAACCATATGTTGGCTGCCTGCCGCGGTGTATTCGAACTCCGTCGGGATAAAAAAACATATATTTGTTTTCGCAAACATCTTGTTAACTTGAATTCACACACTTATTAATCATCTCCCGATACGATATATTCAGCAGTAGAACATTCCTATCACCCCCTCTTCGACGTTTTCATATAAATTTCTGAAAACTCGAACATTGTCGCTACTTTGTAATCGCATTGTCGACGGAATAGGTCTAAGCCGTGGATATTTTTGGTATAAAAGTGAACGTTTAACCACCGCCTAACCGGTAATGTGCTCAATTTTCGGAATGATGTTGTTTGCATGCTGTAAAATACAGCAGTAACAAGGATGTAAAATTGAAAAAAATGTTTTTTTTGACAATATTTGACTGCCGGCCGTCGGCGTATTCAAATTCCGTCGGGATAACAAAACATAAATTTCTTCTTGCTAACATCATGTCAACTTGTACTCATACACTTATTAATGATCTGACGGTATATGATATTCAGCAGTAGAACATTTCTATCACCCCTTCTGCGATGTTTTCATTTCGTGTAATTTTCAAATTTTCGGAATTTGTCGAAATTTTGAAATCTAAAACAATTAAAAGAAGGGAATTCTAAACAGCAAAGACCATAATTATAGAAAATACCCTTTATAAATATATCTGAAATTTCGAAACTATCTAACTTAGATGTTCAAAAGAGAGTTAAGCGATGAAAATTAGCCATTGGATTATATTGGATTGTTTCCCTTTAACTATTATACACAGCAAAGCAACACTTCGGTGTACTTGATGATATGAACATTTTGTCATGCTAATTTGCTCCAGTTGCCAAAAAAAACAACCAAACCTCACTGAAAAGAACCATGGTAATAAACAATTTCATCGAACAGACTGTATTTTCAAGAATATGTTTTAATCTTTCTTCCATATTTAACTCAATAATGTCTTGTTACAGGGTTCTGTGTACATGTTCTCTTGTTTCTACACAGTGATTTAGGACTGTGTCATGTAACGCATAAAGAAGCAGAACAGAAAGCAGTAACCTATACATAGTAATTTTAGGTATAATGAGAAAAAAATCTGCGTGACATATACAATCAGGATTGGTGGAACCTAGCCCCGCATACGTGTCTCTGTACTCCGACTTTTACACGCCGGGATTTCGCCGCATGATTTTGACGGCACTCTTTTGGCGTCTTTATTATCGACCGAACAGACTTTTGAGAGTACGGAAAAACTGTAGCAATCTTGCACGAGTAGAAGCAAACAAAAATCTAATTTCTAGCGCATCTGAGTGCCTTACAATCACTTCACAGGAAGACAGGGGTCAGATGTCTATGAGTGCAAAAATGTCGCTAATATATCTGTCAATCATACTCCGCCAACGGTGAGCATGTAAACTATCTACCTTACAAACTAGACATTCGCGCTCCCGCCAATTTCGCCCGTCAAACTTGCAATACTAGATGGATTTTAACGTTGAAACAACTTTTGATCGGATTCATGATATATATCACTTTCAGTATTGGCTCAAGGAGAAGCAAATTATAGCAATATCGACGGTGATCTGGGTAGGGTAAAAACTAAGTGCGCATCGCCGTTAAAGGAAATCAGTCATCTTCTTTTTAACAGGTGCTCGATTTACTTATTCTTTACAAAACAAGTCGTATTCATGAAAATCTTGTGTTGAAAAAACAAATGAATCAACGAAAAGCTACAATTTTTTATCGTTCATTTTTTATTGCAAGCAAACCATTTATATGTTCACGAAACTAAGAGTAAATGCAGTGGAAAGACCGGCGGTGTCCAACTGAAGGCACAAACTTGGAGAAATCATGGATATTTTTATTAAACGATACCATACTTCCCAGTCAGACGGTTAACCGCAATATTGACAGTTCAGATTTCTAGTTTAGGGAGAGTTTATATCTTCTGTTCATTATTGTAACGCAAAACAAGACAACAATAGTCTTGTTAAACCGTTTAAATGTCCGTTCCTCCTGCCATTGATCAAGGAAATATGGAGTGTACATTGTAGTATTGAAGGTTTCGATTTGAGATAGACAGTTTCAGTAAATATAGTTTAGATGACTCTATTATACTGTTTCTAGTTATACATTAATTTTAAGAACAAACCAATAAGTAGATGCATAGTTTTATTCCATAAATCAGGTGTTATACATTCTATTCATGTTATACAGTTTATATTTGGCAATTGTTACGGTGAAACATAGTTCAACAAACATGTAAAACGTATTCTACAGTAAATGTAAAGACGTGCATAAATAATAGCATGCATGTTATCAAGACATGTTTACAATATGCATTGTCATAGCATGAGGCATGCATGTTAACAAGACATGTGTATAATATTAATTGCCATTGCATGATGCATATTGGTGAAGTTAGAAAAAAATTGGGAATATAAAGCTTATCTAGGAATCAATGTCACTCTGACAGGTTGGGAGTGCAAACAATGGATTAAATGTTCATATATTCATTCTATGACTTCTCTGAGAATCGAAGTAGCGACCTACCATTTTCAGTCATAAATCTCACACATTATACCCGTCTCATAACTCAAGTCTATGATTGATTGTTCTTTTGCTTGACCAATCGTAAGGCTGTTTTTTGAGACTGGCTACGACACTTAGGTTTACAACCTTCTAACGCGTAGTGTATTCACTGAGCTTATCAAGTACATGTCTATCAGTGTATTTCTACAGTAACGTCGAAAATCGAGCCAAATTGTTTTTTATATAAATATTATGCTTAGAAAGATAGAAGTAGAAACTCGTTTACAAAACAACATAGTATTCGTGCTTTGTTACTTAATTTGGTAATATATAAAAACTTGAATATCACTCTCATTCTCATTTCCACAAGAACAAACAAAAAATATAAATAGTTCATGTAAATAAATGGAAAAAGCAATGGCATTTGACTATGTATTAAACACTGCACTCGAGCCATTGGTGGTTAAGTGGTATATCAAAAACTTTCAAACGAAAACCACATAATCAAAGCCGCTAATCAAGAGAGATTATTATTCATTATATTTTACCCAGAAAGCTGCACATGATTATAGCGTTTAATGTTATACATTGAAAGTTAATTTACATACTGCCGAATATAGAAAAGCAAAAACAAAAAAGAAACGAATAATCACGCCAGCAAACACACACACAGACACAGTTCTTGGAACATTAGTAAATGGCTATGAAAAATCAGTATATTTACAACTAAAACGTAACTACTCAATACGGCAAGTAATTTCAGTAATATGCTTCTCATCAACTGACAAAGCTATCACCGTCCATGTAATAAAAAGCCAACGTTTTGACGTCATGCATCTTTGCCACTTGATACGTCGTTTTCTCAACCTGGTCTTTACTAAATTTTACCACAGTGTTCATTTCACTTGTCTGTTGCGTTTGTTCACTCCCTGAGCGGCCTCAAACCGAGCAGCTTTAAGCAAAGCACATAAACTCCTGAATTTATTTTTCAGATCCGATCTTCCAACTGTTTCTAAGCATTCCTGGATGAATAGTTCTGTAAACATAAGCATACATGTAAAGCTGAAGGTATGAAAGTGTATAAGCATTGTATGACATGCTTAAACAATTGCAATGAGACATATTATCCTGATACACTGAGCTAAATCTTTCAGTTGTGTTCGATAGCTAGTTCAGTTACAAAGAAACAATATACAAAGATGAGTGTCATCATGTGTATAACATTTTCTAAGCATTCCCAACGAATATGAAAACTCGGGGCATGCGATGCTATTAGACAACGTATTTGTTATAGCTGTGGCGAAGACTTCACCAGAAATGCATTAGTATTTCAAAACGCGCTAGCTATTTTGCGTCTCAAAATAATTATTGCCTTATACATACCTGGTTCTACTAAAGTGTTGACAGTCTGTATTTCCTTGTACAATATTCCTGCCAGAAAGAAACTACTGTCGTTGTCCATCGCCAGTTTGAGAGTAACATTTGGTGCCCAGTTGTACTTTTTCTCAAGTTTTTCCCTCTCATCATAACGCAAACTTCGACTTATTTTCTTCCAACTTTGAAGAAATTGTTCATCTTCTTGTTTAGTTACTTGGTGCGAAACTGTGACAAATTAAAGAAAACTTATCTATTTATATATAAAGTACAGTATACACTTACACAAAAGAGATGGAGTAGATGTATTGTAGTTTGAATGTCGTAATGTGGGTGGAGTATGGTATCCCCATGAGTAAAATGAATTGCCAAGAAATATACAGTGAGCATTACTTAACACGATCAATGAAATGACATGCATCGTAATATATAGAACAGATCATACATCATTCAGGTAACTTTGAAGTTTAAACAAGAAAAATAAATGTTAAAACTTGTTTCAATATTTTGAATATGAGCATGAATAACCCATGCCTTACGGCTGAATTTAAGCTATTCCGATAGTTTTAGAAGTCATCATCTACAACCACTTGATGAGTAACTATAATAATAAATGTACTAACTTAATTTGTGTAAGAATGACTAGTTTAATCATTATAATCAGTAAAAAGTGAGAGATAGACATCGGGGAGATTTAATGGTAATGTGGCTGGAAATTGACCACGTTATTGCATCGTTAATCACTGCTTATATCGCCGATATTGCTTAGTATGAATAAAGTATATTGTTAAATGCGAATCCGTTTAAATCAGTAACTGGGTTAGATTGGTGGGCTTTGCAACGAAATTGAACATATTTTCAAATAGGATATTCATATAACTTACAAAATACGGTTTGACGTCTGAACATATGAATCAAGAACAAACCGGCTAAACGTAAATATTCTAGGCAGCTCGACTGAAACAGCGAAAGTGATCTGAACAGATCTAGAGCCAAATGCAATCGTATTATGTAAACATGACATGACGACAAAAATAGATACCTGGAATAGCTTCTACAAGATGTCGGAAGTTTTTTAGAATCATTTTCTCAATAGAATCCTCATCGGAGATATGTAGTTTTGCCTCATGTTCTTTTATTGCCAACTTCATTTTCTCTTCCAATAATGTATACCCTTCTGATACAGCGTTAGCAACAACTATAGTGTTGATATCAATCAAAGATGGAATGAGTGCCTTTTCATATGATTTCAATTCTGGTGGCTGGAACTGTTTCTCAAACGCATTCATTAAAGGTTTTCTCTCACAATTTTCTTTCTCAAACTCTTCCAGACGATTCTTAAGTTCCAGTTGTTCAATTTTATAAGCTTCAACTTGTTTTTTTGTATTCTCCAATTGTTGGTAAACATTGTACAGTTTATTGTGTTGTTCTCTCACTGTTGTTGTAGCTACCTCTGTGTCTGCAATGAGCACAGATGCTCTCATATAAATACGGCAAATAAGCATTGTGAACTCAAGGACAAACATAAATGTATGATGATACGACTCGTTTAATGTTCGCCCAACAGTCGTGTGATACGTACTACAATACAATGAGCTTTTGTGAAGAAATTTAAAGATCGAATAAATTTGGGTTAACGTTCAACTAACTACAAAAAGAGAGAAAATAAATAGCTACATGGAACGCCACATACATAAGACAGTGCCTCCCCACACAGACTTCCAGAAAACAACATTCCATAAAACATAAGGCACATGAGGAGGTTAAAGGGTACATTCGTTAAGTAACAGAGGCGCAAGGAATGGCATGGGAGACCATAAGGAATAACTAGGAGAATCAAAGTGGACAGTGAAAGAGGGGGGATTAATAGATGGAAAAGATCACAGGACAAGTCAAGACAGCTTGCAGACAAAGGCCGAAACTGGGCAGGGAATAACATGAACACTATATAAAGTGAAATAATTACACAGGGGAAAGAGAAATATAACATACATTCAAAACACAAAAAGAAATAATAACCATATAGCGAATTACAGCCTTGGAACTGTCAGTAAAAATACTGGGGGTTTATATCGATTTAACAGCTAGCTAACCTCACACTTAATCGGTATATGGTCATTTATTTCCAACATGTATACATAAATTGACTTAGAAGGCAGTAACTATTCATTAAAAGCAATAAACCATTACGTACATAACAACAGACACACTGTAATTAATCCTACATGAAGGAACAAGCAGCCTTATACTGACCTCGCTCCCAGTAACTAAACTATTAACATCCGAATGTTAAATAACCTTAAAAAATCAAATGAATAATTTGATTTAAAGTAAAGTCAACTTGATAATGTAATTAATAATGAAACAATTCTTAGGTACTAGTGATAGGGAAATGGAATTGAAAACAAATAGAACCATGTCTATTAAGAAAACTAAAACAAAAACACAAAAATACGACTGTACCCAATGACTATCAAGATGTGTTATAAAACAGCCTTATAGAGAGAAAGGTTTTTTCTAGTGCCAAATGAAGTCCTATGTATAATAAAATATTGATGACGTCATCAACTGTTAATGACGTCATAAACTGATAAATATACAAGAGAAATATTAAGTTGCTACAGAGAACGCCACAGAACAAAACGAAATAAGGACAACACCAACGTAAACCCGAAAAATCATATACAACACAATCCCAAATGGGCTGCTCGATAGTTTAAGAAACTCCATGGAACACATTATGTTGGTTCCAGAGCAAAGGTTAATACCTACAAAGTCCCGAACATAACCCCTAAAGACTTTATCATCCGTCATATCCTGCCATATCAAGTACAGTTTACAGATATAACTTCATTTAGTCACAAAACATTAGTGTCCGGTGTGCAGTAAAAACAGGTGTGGAAATCTTTCAAGTATTTATTTACTTAAAATCTTATCTGCAGTTGTTCTCATTATGTCAGGATTATACCCCTACATTATGAACTTATTAATTAGTAAAGCCATATTGTATTAGATGTTAAAATGCTAAAGTTTTAATACCTGACAACTGAAACAACCGCTCGATATGTTGGATTTCAATAAGATCGACGCAAATGTCCATGAAACGAGATTGGTCGGCATTTGTCATGAGTATGTCTATCAGAAGTTCAACATACAATTCAGGGATTTGCAGTGTAAGTATAAGACTGGTTGCGGGTTCAATTCCTGCGATGATAAAACTCTCCGATGGGGCAAACAGAAGCTGTGCAAATTTTGCCCGTATTTGTTGAATGTCATCTCTATTAGTGGTTTGATAGTTGCGTCCACGTATATGCAATTTTACAAATCTATACCCATTTTCTGAAATACAAGTTATAAATATATTTCAGTGTTTTAATTATATAACAAACGGTCGACGAATGCGAATGAAAGAATAAAAAGGATGTACTTAATTGAGTTAAGATCCTTGTTACAAGAAAGGAAAAGTAATGTTTTAACATGCATTAGAAACATATGGCATATAAAATACATACCTGGTTGATCTGACGCGGGATAAAAGTGAAGAACATTATCAATTCTTTGTGCATATTCAACTGCTGCTGTTTTGACAAGATCCATGCGACGAATTGTCTTTAGTGCAGATTGCAAGGGTAACAGATTATCCCCAGTCAGCCAACATCTTTTTTTTAACGAATCGAACAAATCCAAGGGTGTTTCTACTTTATTGAGCTCTCCTCGTCCAATACCGCCGTCACCTGGAGTAAAACTGTTTTAATCAGTACACGATATTGTTAACGCTTACACGCATTACAATACTTTACAATATCGCTTAAAGAGTTAATGTATGTTCATCTCAGAATCTAAGCAATTTGATCTCTGTAACAACATAATCGTTCCGTCTAACTGAAGTAATATGATTACGTCTTTAAAGTGGCATGACATAATTAATGAAAATAAATCAAACGTAAAACATGGCATATAAAACGTTTTCTTATATACATATCTGGGAAGGAATGACATTCTGACTGACGTACACTTTACTGCTTACTTTGACATAATTTCAAATAAATAAGACAATTGACTGCAAACTTCCCACGTAGAAACTTCTCTGTGACTGTAAAACTCATGGCATAAACCGTTAGATGTGACGATTTCTGACACGGAAATTTTGCTTTCAAACACGTCAAATCAAACAGGACGTCTTTTTTGACAGAAATTCAATTGTGGCGGGTTCAAACTACCGTATGACTAACTAAGTATGGACCAAAATGTCATGTGTCGTAAAGATAGAAGTCAAACATCTTAAATATTCCATTATACTTTCAAAACTGCTCTTAATCTACATGTTATTATTATTTGAATAACTCAAATAAACAATTTAGTTATTGAGAGCAAGGTCAATGTCAGTTTACTTGGTAAATGCATATTTACCGCGTGCATCTATTGAATGCGTTAACGTTATGGGTAGCTTTTAAGGATTTGTTACTGCCTACTTCGACCGATAAAGTTGTTTCACACATCGCAAGACCATGCCTCCCCACACAGACATCCCCCCAGGAAAACAACAGCCTAAAACATAAGACACTGAGGAGGTGCAAGTTGTGCAAGGAATGGTCGGGTTAACTCATAACCTTCTCAACACCTTTCGATGCTAGAGCTTCCCTGCGTGGGGGCAATGTCTTGTGAATCTGGCGTTCAGTCTAACAAATTCATCGCTCCTTCATAAATATAACGATTTAAAATATTTAGTCATTTCGACTCATTTGAACAAAAGTACAAAAATGTAGCAATGCGAAACAATTAGCTACATAAACATTTAGTTAGAAAGCATGATAGTATGAAGTTGATAATAATACAAAATATCTAGCCTGAAAATATCACTTTCATCTTTTCTAGTTCGACGTCTGTTATTTGATCGGCAAGCGTGACAAGGAGATGATTAAACATCCAATCTGCAGTTGGAGTCTGAGTGTCTCGTTGAATTCGTTCCATAACGGTTTCTTCTCCGATGGTTTGTCTTTCGTAAACAATTTGTGCTTCATCTATTGAGCCCTGAGGTATGGCAGGTAAGGGGACTGCGTCAGTAGACAATGAGTTGTCTGCCATTATTGCTTAATATCAAAGAAAAACTGAAAGTAGAGAAAACACTATGTAGTATGATTTTTGACTGGCGATTACAAGATGTGACAGTGTTTAGAGTCTACGGTTTATATTAGTTATACACAATTGTTAAGTTTCGGGACAACTAATTATTTTGTCTTTCGTGAATAAGAAACGTTTTAGAATGTATATTGAGACCCGATGAATGTGAAGTTACACCAAAGGCCACTAATTACTTTAAGAACGATATATTTGAATCAGGTGGTCACTATTGTAGCATATCTTTCATGTTGTCTTAAGTTTCTAACTGGTTAACTAGCTAATCGTCTTGATAAGTTTATTCCTATCGTTTATCGATTCGGATAAACGTTATCAGAGCGACTCACCGGGTGAGTATCACGCGGTCTCCATCTGTAACCATGAATACACATTAATAGTTGGGGTCGAACGGATGGAATGTTCAGCCATCTTGTACGGTTAACCGGTCACGTGATAAGTGGTGAGACATGAATTCTATCGGGGAGGAATAAATTGGACTTAAAGGTTGTTTATGAGCTGTTTTTGAAGGATATTTTTGGATGGTGATATAATTCAATAATTATTTATTCATGTCGGATCAAAACGTTCAACAAAATTCGGCCAAAAATAGGAAAAAAAGGAAAAAAGCTAATTCGCCTTTATCTGCAGAAGATCAATACACGTGTACTACACCTACGGTGAATCAGTCGAGCGAAACTCGTGCTAAACCGGTTTATCAAGTGGACAACCCGTATATCATGTTTGCTGATGGTCAAGGTATGTTTACGAACTTTACACCCAATACACATATGATGAATATGACTTCGCCAGTTAGCAATTTGTCACAACAACCATTCTTCGGTTTCCAGACGCCGTCTCAAAATGTCATGCAAACGCCGCAGTCAATGCCACCTATCACGCAAATGAGTACCCCTGCTTGGGCTACCACCCTGATTGAAGACGTAAAATCTATGAAACTATCAACTGAAAAGGTTGAAAAAACTGTTGACTCAATAAATCTTAAAGTAACGGCAATGGAATCTCGTCTGAAAACTCTCGAAGATAAATTCAACGACGTGGAAAAGTCGTGCCAATTCATGAGTAATGAACTTGAAAATCAAAGAACAGATGTAAAGACGACAAAAAAACAAATCATACTCTTACAAAATGCTTGTAAAGACCTAGAAAACAAATCAACATCATTTGAACAACAAAAATCTGAAATCACAAGTAAATTGGTTGACCTGGAATCCCGTTCAATGAGGGAAAATTTGATATTCTACGGTGTACCAGAACTGCCATTAAATAAAAATCCAGATACTCCGGCTAGCCGAGAAGATTGTGAAAAAATAATCAAACAACTAATTACCGACAAAATGGAATTAGATGGGGATTCCATGACTATAGACAGGGCTCATCGTCTTGGATATAAGAGAACAAAAAAACCCAGGGCTATCATCGTCAAATTCCACTACTACAGCGAAAGAGAACAAGTACGCCAGCAATCATACAACAAAGATATAAAACAATCGCTCACAGATTCAAACTACGGTGTCGGAATACAACGCCCACAGATGGTACGAGACGGAAGAAAAGCTTTTTCCGAAATCATTAAGCACGAAGAGAGTCTAGGTCATACGGTGAGAGTAAACGGACTTAAATTGTATGTCAATAACTATCTTACAAAAGTATACAGTGATGGCAAAGTGATCGACCCTCCACCATACATGCAACCATCTACTCGCTAGGAAAGCCAAGAGGAACAGATTCATATATTATCATGGAATGTTAATGGACTTAGACGTAAAATACATGATTTAGACTTTATAGAACTCTTAGAAAAATATGATGTAATTTTGCTGCAAGAGACTTGGTTACATAAAGATTCCAATATTAATTTAGACATTAAAGGTTATATTAGTAATCACTTATTTGGTAATAAATCACCGCATACATCCAAGGGACGTTATAGTGGCGGTTTATCTCTATATTATAAAGAACATTTGAGATCGAAAATTTGTATAGTTGAAAATAACCAGGCTGGTATCATGTGGTTAAAATTATCCAAAGATCTGTTCTATTTTAATGAAGATGTTTTGCTATGTAATACTTACATTTTACCTACCAATTCGCCTTTATTCAACCAACATGAATTTGATTTTTTTGAGCAAATAGAGTCTGATATAGAAAAATATAAATCGTCTGGCAGAATTTACGTAACGGGTGACTTTAATGGAAGAACTGCTTCTTTATCAGATGTTATAGATCGTGATCGTTATTTATATAATCAAAATGACAGTTATGAACTAGATTTTGAACTTATAGCACGAGCTAATACTGACCACGTGACTGATTCCCACGGTAGGAGATTATTAGATTTGTGTAAAAATACAGGTTTACGTATTGGTAACGGTCGACTGCACAATGACATTTACGGTGAATATACATTTCACTCTCACAATGGATCGAGTACAATTGATTATTTATTATTAAGTACCGAAGACTTTCGCAATGTTTCGCATTTCCAAATTAACGACTTAAATGAATTCTCCGATCATTGCGGTTTAACATTTTCAATCCTAGGAAAATTAAGCGACTCGCAAATACCTCAAAATGATACCGACGAAACATTGTTTATACAATGGGATTCATCAAAAATCATAAACTTTAATTTAAGATTGAATGATAACGAGCATGCTATGACACAATTATCATCGGATTTAGATTCTAATGATAAAGATATCAACGATATCTTATCAGACTTCATGTCAATAATGCATCAATCAGCCACTGACGTTTTCGGTAAAACTCGTAAAAAAAACTTCAAACAAAAACAAACACAAAAATGGTTCAATACTGAATGTTTTAATGCAAGACGTGAGTTTAAAAAGACAAGAAACCTGTATTTGAGGTCTAAAACTTATGAAAATAAGACAAACTTCTTAAATGCAAAACAATATTACTGTAAAATAAAAAGAAAAGAGAAATATAAATATCAAAAACAACAAAAACAAATATTATCAGAAATGGCAGTTAAAAATCCCAGGAAGTTTTGGTCGAAAATTAAACAACAGTATAAAAAGCCACCAACTAATACTAAAGCATTAACAGTTGAAGAACTACATGACCATTTCAAACATTTATTTGGATCTAACGATAGTTACGATAATTATGACCATAATTTAACTGATCTAAATATATCGGATGATCTTTTAGATAATGAAATTACCCTTGATGAACTAAAAAAAGCCGTATTCTCGCAAAATAATAACAAAAGCAGCGGGCTTGATGAACTGGTAGCAGAAATATATAAACATTCATTTGAAAAAATATCATATTTTATTCTAAAATTATTTAATCGCATATTCATGGGGGGAAACTATCCAATATCTTGGGGGGAAGGCATAATTGCGCCAATTTTCAAGGGAGGAATTGCGGAAGAAGCAAAAAATTACAGAGGGATAACTTTGATAAACGTTTTAGCAAAAATTTACTCTCAAGTGTTAATGAATAGACTCACTAAATGGTCACATGACAATGATTTTATATCACATAACCAATTTGGATTTCAAAAGGGCAAATCAACGACTGACTGTATATTCCTGTTACATGCAATTATTGCGAAAACACTAGACTCGAAGCAAAAACTATATTGTGTCTTTATAGACTTTGAAAAATGCTTTGACCGTATCAACAGATCGTTCTTATGGGAAAAATTATTAAACATTCAAGTCATTACACATTTTGTATCGGCTTTAAAGGCTATGTATAATACAATTAAACAGTGCGTACGATACAAAGGTAAAACGTCCGATTTTTTTTCTTCACATATTGGATTAAAACAAGGTGATCCACTCTCTAGTTTAATGTTCATTTTATTTATAAATGATATCTTACACAATATTAATACAAATTTAGAGGGAATATTTTCTGTGAACGAACTTAAGATATTTTTACTTCTTTTTGCTGATGACGCGGTATTATTTGCGCATTCACCCGAAACCTTACAACTAATGCTCAGTGATCTAGAACAATATTGTCGTACATGGGGGCTTACAATAAATGTAAATAAAACCAAAGCGATGGTATTTGAACGCGGGCGAGGTACGCAGTGTAATATAGAATTAAACAATATACGCTTAGAAGTTGTCACTTCCTTTAAATATCTCGGTACCCATTTATTTAAAAATGGTTCTTGGTATAGAACACAATTGCGAATTGCCCAACAATCAGCGCATGCGTTACATAATCTATTTATAGTATATAACCAAATTATATTAACTTCTGTTGAAAAATGTCGATTATTTGATAGTCTAGTCGGATCTATATTAAACTACAATGCATCCATTTGGGGTTATCATGACGCTAAACTCGTAGAACAAATTCATTGTAAATTTTTAAGAAAAGTTTTAAATGTTAAAAAATCAACAAACTTAGACGGGCTTTACGGAGAACTAGGGCGTTATCCTATGAAAACTGCGAGACAAATCATAATGATTAAATATTGGCTTAATGTACTGAAATCAAAAAATCCTTTGATCATTAACATTTATAAAATGCTGTCAGAAGATGCAAATAATGGACTGTCATACAGTGGGTTAAATTGGGCTTATCATATAAAATTATTATTAGATGTAAACGGTCTAGGAAATGTCTGGTTATCACAAAATCCAAATATTAATAACTATAAGGCTATTAAACAAAGAGTATTGGATGTTTTTAAACAAACTTGGTATACTAATATAAATAACTCGAGCAGATTATCTGAATATTGTTTATTTAAACATGATTTTGTTATGGAAAAATATCTTAATATTAATATTGATCAGAAATATCTAATTGTCCTTTCAAAATTTCGACTATACTCAAATAACCTAACAATAGAGACTGGCAGATATAATAATTTAGAAAGACAACATCGTATCTGCCCACAATGTAATATGCAAGTTATAGAAAATCAGTATCATTTTTTGTTAGTATGTCCTAAATATAGACAATTAAGATTAAAATTCTTCCAACCATATTTTCGTAATTGGCCAACTATCAAAAAATTTGAAATTCTTATGTCCACAAAATCAATAAAATTAATAGGTAACTTAGCAAAATTTTTATTTTTCGCTTTTAAAGAAAGAAATTAGAACTATAAATACGTTGAAAATACTGTTAATACATGCACTTACTTCCAAATATGAAATCTTGTTCCTGAACAAAAACTTTTTCACCACTTATACATGTACATTTGTTTATTTGTTTGTTTGGCTATATTTATGTAATATTTTATGCCAATAAACGATATGTTATGTTATGTTATATTATTATTTTCACACCTTTATATTGTGTTTGTGTTTATTGTACGGCAACTGTACTATGGAGACCACGTGATACTCCCCGGTGTAAATGTTGATGTTTTGTTTAAATGAAATGGTATGTAGAGCTGCATTTCTGCCTACAGGTAAATTGTAAATAAACTTGTTAAACTTGTTAAACTTGTTTCTTCGGTCTAAATCTGATTCCTATACTAGTTCTCCGCTTGTTCAATGCACTTCATCTGTAGTCTGTAATATTTCTGTTTTTAGAATGTCGCGATTTATCAAGTCACAAATATGATTCCTTTCTCTGGATTGTTTTTCAGTAATGATAAGGATCCGATTCAATGTTCTACAGTATTCACATATTATACCTTCGTGTTGGCGTTTTTGGTTTGTCTGTCCTATCCACACCACCGTATATCATGTATCAGCAACTGGTAATCAATCCATTTCCATAGTTAATTATAAACTTTGATCCTGTGTATGACTTGTGACACAAATAAATTGTATTGACTTATTGAAAAAGACTCAGGGACAAGCTGTCGATCGCCATCGGATCCTATCTGCGTATTTGTGATCAAAGTGGAGATATGGCAAATTTGGTGATATCCTGCTTTATAATGTGAAGGATGATGATAAAATTTGATCGATTTATACATTAATTGTATTAACCGCCCCTCCAGCGGTCTCGTAAATTTCGATATATGTATAGTGCCTGTGTGTAGTACTATAGGTAGGCGGAGTCTATCACCTGTCAACTTTGACAATCAAAACACGTTAATAGATAAAATTCGCTACGAATGCGTTCTTACCAGCGGTACAAACAAAGTCATACTTTAGGTACTACTTGACCCTTATTCACAAAGAATTATTTTAGACTTATACTAAGACTTGAACTTTGTCTCAGACTAACCCAAGTCGATTTCTTAAGTCTAATTCACAAACGTAGGGGAAGGTAGGGTTAAACGAGCCATTTTTGTTTATGTTTATAATTTAGAAGTATTTAATCAATTAGTGGAAAAGTTATGTAAGTTTAATAACGAATTCTCTATATTTTGAAATTTGTAATATGTGACAAAATGTATAGTGACGCTACAAACTGACACTTGAATGCGACTAAGTAAATGGCTCATCGTACCCCGTTTAACGATTGGTTGAGCGATCCTAAAGGGTTCGTTGAGCCACAAATACAAACTCAGATAAGAACATTAACCATCCCTTTATCAAATACTTTCGGGTAGTGCGAGGGTCAAGCGTTGGTGTGTATGAGTGTGCTACAGTTTTGTTTCTATGAAAAAATAGTACTACCTCGTTGTGCCTCTGAGCTGTTATCTTTTTCTTTCAAGGTGTCAGGATTTTCATAAATGACAATCGAATACAAAGGTTTTACACATGTATTCTAAACTGAGGTAACTTGAATTAATTACAATAGGAAAAGTAGTCGGATTCGAATATTTAAAACAAATTTTACCGTTTTCACTTTTCATCCGCTTTTCAAATAAAATCGCCACTACTGAATTGTCAATGTCTGAAAACCCATACATATACATTTATTTACACTGTTATAGTGAGATAATAATGTGAAAAGGCTTTATCATAATATACATAATCAACTTTCGTTTCACTGAGGTCCGAGCTGTGATTTCTACTTCTACAATCCTTTCTGAGGTTTTTAAAGTCGCTTTTTTACATTGAAATAAGAAGGAGCTAAAACAATATCTCTGAATTTAAATACCTTACAATAGAGAAATATTAGAGTTCAAATGTATATTTTCTAACTCACTTTGTGTGGGTGCTCTATTATGCTATCCCTGTTAACGATTTTTTATAAAAAAAATATAATTTCGAATACACTAGAACTTGTGGTGTACGCGTGATCGGTATCCACCAGCGCGCACACAGCATGATAACTGATTAAAGTGATAAAGCCGGATGCATCAATTATACAAGCTGTTAATTAACATC
Organism: Mactromeris polynyma; assembly: GCA_032209605.1. Classification (NCBI taxonomy): domain Eukaryota; kingdom Metazoa; phylum Mollusca; class Bivalvia; order Venerida; family Mactridae; genus Mactromeris; species Mactromeris polynyma. Next base: position 15,985,607 of record JASFXZ010000005.1, read on the forward strand.
GAATGCGATTGATAGGGAATAATTTGAGGAAGAATGACTTTCGATAGAATATCAATAATAATATAATAATTATACTTTTATAATAGACTTTTAAATCTGTAAAAAAGTCATGAAATTTAACACAGTTCAACTTGATTAAATGCTATTTTTACTCTCGATTAAATATAACCATCAATGCACATAATTATGATGATGATATAAAATAATTGCACTCCATCATAAAAAATACATACTTTTTTATTATGACTAACACAATCAGTAGTTGTATGGGTTAATGTCATTATAATTTCTGTTGAAAAGCAATATAGACCACTTAAAAATGGACATGCATCTATATATATATATGAATCAAACTACAACGAATGGTGCAGAGTAGTAAAAGTCTTTACATGATACTGTAATGTGAGTTAGTATTTATGCCGATAATGATCAGGATACATGTCTTGCACGTTCAAATCAGGCATTCGTAAGTTGGTCTGTTTTAGTTTTATCTAGCTTTCCGTATTACACTTCTATATTCAATTCTAGTACTGATCATATTTGTTCTATTACAATAAGTTACAATACTTTATGCATTTAACATATTGAAAATAGTGTAGTGTAGTCAGTCCGGTTGATAGGGACTATAATTTTACAAACAGGCCCGTATTCAGAAATATAAAATACACTCATACTCCACTCACACTCGCCCAAGTGACACTGAAGTGTAGCTGGAGTGATGGTCGAGTCAAGTGAAGATTTTGTATTTACAAACCTCACTAATGGTAGGTTCCCACTGCCGATCAGATCAACTCGATCGTCCCGATCGCCCAAATTCCCCGACCACGTACGACCAACTGCTTGATGAGGCTTGTACACGACTTCGTCTCGACCGCTACTCGATCATACACGACCCCCACACGACCAGTCACGACTCTTCCACGACTTCAACCCGACAACCACTCCGAACTCTACTCGATCATTTCGACCCATACACGATCCCTACACGATATCCACTCGACCAGCTCAACCAACACGACGTCTACTCGATCTCTATTCGATCTCGACCCGACCAGATCGGCCTGGTCGTACCGGGGTAGTAGGGGGTCATGAATTGGTCGTGTACGGCCAATTTCAGTATAAATACTTCGAACTTTTGTGGTCAGCATTCAGAAGTTCTAGAGGATAGTTATCAGCATCAGCATCATATATCATGGAGGTAGAGCAATTGCAGTTGTGGGCCTGGTGGTTAGAGCTCCAGAGAGACAGGGTCATGGCTGTGATGGCGCTTGAAGAGGAAGAAGGGGTCGAGGAGCGTAGAAGACGCACAAGAGGGCGTAGACAGCAACGGCGCAGGGAAATCTGGGTGAGGCAGTGGCTGACAAGGCGACCATTGTATGGGTAGTATGACCAACTGCTGCAGGAGCTCAACAGAGAGGACCACAATGCCAACAGAAACTTCCAAAGAGTAGACGCTGATAATAATAAAACTGTACCTCTTTCTCAGGGGAACAAGGCTGCTCCTGCTCCTGACTCCTGGTATGCTTGGCAGGGGAGTCAATATGATGTGTAGGTGAAGCTGACTGCTGGCTCACATTCCTTCCCTTCTGAGCGGGGGCTGAAGGCGATGACGTTCCGGCTTCATCATCAACAAATGTAGCAGCAGGCCTGGCCTTTCTGCCTTTTCGCGGCATCCTTGTAGTTGTATATATGTAGATGTGATCCCTTCGTGTTTACCTGAGAGATCTGCGCGCCCTTTTAATCGTGTCGTGGCCACTTGCGCTCGTGTATGGTCGATTAGCGGTCGAGTAGCGATCAGGAAGTGATCGAGTGCGGTCGGATAGCGGTCGAGTTGATCTGGACAACAGATCGAACAAGGATCGCGTTGATCGGGAAGCGATCGGGTTTTACTCGAGTAGAGGTCGAAATGATCGGGTACTGATCGGTAAAAACAATTTTAAAAAAAAGATCGCGACCAAACTACATATCTACACGATCGTTTCCCGATCAACTCGACCTCTACTCGACTAATACCAGATCGCTTCCCGATCGCTTCCCGATCGCTTCTCGAGCGCTTGGCTTTTTTTTTGACATGCCAAACATTTTCGGGTAGGAAGCCAGAGCGATGCCGAGCAATGTAGACCACCCCGACCACTCCTGCCGAGCGAGCCAGACCAGTTCCCGATCGTTTGATCGGGCTTGATCGAGTTGATCTGATCGGCAGTGGGAACCTAGCATAACACCCGACTCACTGGAGTAGCTAACGGTCAATGTAGACGTAGTTTTCACGGTCTAGTGATTGAAATAATTGTTGTATGATGCGTAATTCAACAAGTTCTTTGTTTATAAATGAATCTACCGAAGACATTAAACGATAGTTTTGATGGTATATTTGCTCTACATTTTTCTGAATAATGAAGATCCCGCTCAAATAAATTATTCCCTATAAAGCGCACTAATTGTTAATTAACAGCTAGTATAATCGCTGCTGGACCCCTAGTGTGACCGTCCAGAGATCAAGTGCCATAAAACAGCGAATCCTTCACTCCAGAAATGCTCAATCGTTCGAGTGTACTCCAGCTACCCTAAACTTAGTGAATACCAATTTCTAGTTGGGTCAAACTCAAAAGCATGGACCGTTAGATAATTAAAACTATTTTAGTGAGTTTGAGTGGATTAGCGTTTCGGAACATGGACCTTAGTCTATCGTACTACAAGAACCAGACACATCCATTTTATACTATATTTAGCATAGGACTAACGTTTACAGTAGCGTGCAGTGACGATCCTAAAGACTGTCTCCCCTTTGCACAGAACCCAGCAGTTCTTATCACGTTCATCAATGTCAACACGTGGGTTATATCGTGCAAAGTAAATATGCACCGAGGCTGCACGTTAACGAAGGCTACATCCTCACTTGAGTTCAGCCTTGAGATGCATTGTTGAAATGGATTTGTTCTTTCCATATAAAATATGCAAATGGATATGATCTCCAGTTAATCATTGTTAAAATTGTTCAACGGAAGATTATATTCTTATGTATATTTCATCAGGCAAGTACAAATACATTAATAATATTCAAACTTTCTTCAATATTGGAAACTTATCGCGCAATGGTAGCTTAGTGAATTACTAACCAGCGCCCCCTCCAAATATCAAGGGATTGTTAAATTCGTGATCAAACCCCGCTCAACGCTAAATCATATTAAACTACATGGCTGACGAACATTTCTGTCACAAAATATACTAACACACTGCTACTTTGATTTTTGTAAAGATGTGTTAGTTCAGTTTTCTCTTCCGTTTTCTATATCATACCAAATGTAACCGCGCCATTGTTTGTGTTGTTGTATACCAACTTTAAACACGTTAAGCCCCAATCACACTGCACTTAAGACAGGAATAAGACAGGTCTACGAATTGAAAAACGGTTCGAGTCCTGCGGCGTCTTTGAGAGTCGTACGTCGACGCAAGACTAAAAGCTGTCGTAGCTGGTTTTTAACATGTTAAAAAACCTTAAGACTCGACTATCCAGTCCTATATAGTCTTGCGTTCACGTACGTGTGACGTACGACAACTTATGTCAAGTATTAGGTTGTCTTAACTAGTGCGGAGAGTTTAATCGTCGTACGTCGTCGTAGGACTAGTCCTAAGTCGTCCTGTGTTGTCGTGCGTGAATGTAGGACAGATGCCCTGTGTCGACGTACGTCAAGTCCTTACATTCTTGCGTTGTCTTAAGACTATCTTAAGAATATGCAAGAATGAAGTACGACAAATGCAGGGCTAGACCGACCACAACTTAATTCCTGGCTCCAGGGAACGGCGGAAGTTTGTTTGCCATCTCGTCAGCCTCATCGAGACGCGCAGCAGCAATTCATAGAACATGATGGGCTCCATAGGCAGGTAGTTCACGAAGTCACATTGGGACTCCCGTTCAAGCTCCTCAGATTCTCGTATGTGCCAAAAACTGGCCTCCCCTTGATCCATGGCCGGACCCAACAGCGATTCCTCATTAAACGACGTCTAATCAGGGCTAGAAAGGCTATATCTTCAAACTGCTGCTGCTGTATCAGTTCTAATGCCACCAGGACTGAGCCAAGTCTTTATGGAGGAACACCGAAGTTATACCTATGAAATGGAAAGCCTGCATCGCACTTAAATTTATAAAGTCCGTGCTGATTGACAATACTACGTACGTCGTCGTGCGTCTGTCGTGCGTTGACACGAGTTGTCGTATTAACATGACGTACGACGACGCAAAATAACGCACGACTGACGCACAATGACACCAGTCAACGCACGACTGACACACGACGACGTACGTCAACGCTTCTCAGATTGCTGTACGATGATCTTTTCTCTGGTCCTGCGTCGTCGCAGGACCAGCGCAAGACTCTCTCCCAACATTACTTTTGTCGTGGCAAGTCCTACGACTACTTTAATCAAAACGCTGTTAGCGCTGAAGGCCTGGGGCTGCAGATAGCTGAATCGTGTATTTGCTTGCCCTGTGTATAACTACGTTAAGATAAGTCTATAGTAAACACGACCCTTCCCACTTTCCAATACATGTAAAGCAGCTTACGGTCATTATCCAATCTCTTTAAAATCAGCTCCAGTCGCACGCTCCGATACTATAACAGCGGAAAGTAATGGAGCTAAAGTTAGGGGCTGATTTCAATTAGATTGGGTCTTTATCATGCCTATTATCTTCAGGATTAGTATTAAATTTCAATGAAATATCTCTCAAAGTAGACAGTAGCGATAGCTCAAGTGGTAGCGTTTCTGACTAGTAACTTCGACCAATAGATAGGGTGTGAGTTCGAGACAAATTCCTGCCTCCCACTTTTTATGGACAATATGAATTGTTATCCCTTACTCAGTGCTTGTCAATTTGCTCTACTTGATGTTTTTCGTTTCTGTATGTTTATATTTGTTGTTTTTTGTTATCGTCTTATTGCTTTGTCGTTAAATCAAACGTGTTTAATGATGGCTATAACGTCGTCGTTAAAATGTCCATCCTTACGTTTTTCGAAGTAGCCATATCACCTTTGTTCCATACACTGTGTGTATGTGTGTGTGTGTAGCGATAAATGTACATGTTTATCTACTGCATGATGATATCATTCTTTTTAAAAATCATGAAAACCATATCGTTATTAGTTAATAGCTTATAAATACACATGCTATACAATGTTTTCAATTAATGATAACCGAGCGAACATTTATTAGTATAAGTCGTGTTAGTACAACTGTAGATGACCAACGAAATATATAATATTGTAATGTCCAAAAACAACTACCTCCCGATGGTCTCGAACTCGGACCCAAAACTACAAAGCTTAATTAGCATTGTAAGGCGCGGACTCGCTACCATCGGAGCTATCCCGGCTGTTAGTGTAAGAAAATCAATGTCACAATAAATAGTTTTGCTTGTTATTTGATTTACCTATTTTGATCTATAAAGGTTGTCAAACCATGTAAACATTGCATGACGTCACTCTCAACTTACCGTGGTATACTTATATATTTTTTATACATCTAGTTACATGTTTGTAAACAAATCATCATATTTACTACTGTATTTCCATATTAAGTTACCAGTATTTTTCCATTAGTTATTTTCTGCAATAACTATACAAGTCAGTATATCTTGTGCTAACCCTAACCCTGGTTTAAATGTCCAGAAAGTTGGCAATTTGAAGAAACAAAAATTATGACAAGCAGTCACACATGTATCCGGTATGGCTGATAGTTTCCGTTTGATTATCTCCATTTATCGCGGTTTTATGGTGAGAATTGCATATTTGCTAATTGGACATTTTTATTTCTAATACTACCCAGAGCTCATACTCCGGATTTGTATAAATATGGGTATTTCCTATTAACCCTGTGGTACAACAAAAATATACCGCTAGACCATAGCCTTGCCATGTGTTTTGACAAGTTTATCAATATACACTGTAAAGTAAATTTGTACATGCAGAATGACTTTTGATGGTGTTGTATATTCCGGTAAATGCACACAAAATTGTATTTGTTTTGAAATCTTGATATCATTTGATTATTATCTTTGTATACATGTGTTTCTTTTTCAAAATTAACGCTTGCGCAATTAGCCTTATTTACCGGAAAACATGTACAATTTGACAGTTCAAATAACTTAGTTTTCAACATTTTTACAAAATTATAGCCGTATTAGCTGAAAGACTGTATAACGATAAAACAGTATACATTTCATCTTGCTATATCATGTTGTCGCCCCAGGCCAAAAACTGTCTAAAACCAAGGAGTCCTACGACTGAAAAGTCGTACGTCTCAGTGTGACCGGTGCTTTAAATAAGGTTACGCGAGACAGACATATAATTATAAAAGAAGCAAATAATGATTAAACTTACACTTCGAAAGATTGATAGTGTCCTTTAGCTAGTATATAAGAACCATGGAATTAATAAAACTTTATCCAGAGATGTTGTTTAACCGACTTCTTGTTAAGGCTTGTGATATTACACCGCTTTATATTCCGACTCAAAATCACAACGAGGCTACCGTGGAATTTTTATATCTAACGTACTTCATGCCTTGTTCTATAAAGATATGAAGTATGACATTACTATCTATTTGTGAGGACTCACAAGTATCGATAAATATAAATATTACTTCATAATTGATACATGTTATTTTTGTCTATCAACATAAGTATGCAACATAGCATTAAACTGTCGATACATAAACTATACAGTAAAAACATTTAAATCATACACTTTTAAATGATTTTACGCGTACTAGTTATGAATAAGTAACTAATGATGGAGGTGGTGGTGATAATTATTTCAATAATACATAATATAACAAATATAAAATCCCAATCATTTTTATGAAAGATGTTTTAGAGATTCAATGAAGCAACATGACGCGTAACTGGACTGTTTGTTATCACAATCGGATATAAATTTATCATGATCTGCACACTTTTTTTCAATACATATTGTGCTAACCTAATGGGCAATATAGTTGGCTCAGTTGTAAGAGTTAAAGAATGTCACCCCAAGGTCTGGGTCCGATTCTTGGCTTCATCAGATCATGTCTTTGTTTGACTTTTCTCAACAGAGGGAGGTGGGGGCTCGTACCATCGTATGTTAAGTATTGTTAGATTCACTTCGTATATAGATCTTTCATTGGAGGTGTGTGGTGATTGACCAGATTGACCGTACTATTTCTTATAGCAGTGGGAAAATTGTCATAGAGCCCGCCAAATCAGCTCACCGGTGAGAAGGCATGGATGTAACCTGTGAGGTCCAAGTTCGACTCCATGTCTGGTCAAGGTCATGTATGATTGAATAATTGTTAAAAGTCCAATTAAGGCTGATTTAAGATGTCTTATGACTGATTGTCATACAGCAGCTCTATCCGGTTTGTCCATGGTAGATCTGGTCAATCACCACACACCTCCAATGAAACTATACCCAATGACGTTTAGTCAATGTTAGTGTGCCTTACTATACTATCTTGGCCGCACTATACTATTAACGAAATTTATTGTACACATATTTTTGTCTAATTCTGAAATAACTATTTACTGGTACGTAAGAACGATACCACTAGCTTTCCACTCCATGGTTATTAAAACGTGTATAGCTCATTTGGCGGAATCAATGGCCAACACGCTCTTGTTTATTGTGATGGTGTTCAAACTTGGCCGTACCGGTTAATCTCAAGCGGCGTTAATCATTCAATATACATGTATGTGATGAAAGGAAGTGTAAGAAATAAATATTTCAATTTGCATTAAAATGCCTACAATTGGACACATGCAGTATCAACCTAGATAATAAAGTTTTATATGAAGAGAACTGAAAATTGTTGAATTGAACACATATTACTTATTTTAGCTCTACTATTCAGACATGAATAGCTATTTGTTTTCGTTTTTGTATATAAGATGATAAAATGTATTAATTATATGAATTTGTGTTAAAGGAAATGTATGCCGTATATGTACAAGTTCTTTGTTTTAAAGGCGTGAACTGTTGATTTAAAAAAAATTACCTCGGAAATCGCCGCGAACAACTGAGATTCTACGAGTTTTACCGACTTTAAAGTCACTAGAATGATTTATGGTAATACATTCGTATTATTAAAATTGTCTGTAGTCGAAGTAATCTACCGTTAGGTACATACGTACTGAGTTAAATGTACATTCTGATTAAACACGTAACTAGTACGACACATACAATAAGGAAGTATCAGGAACATCACTACACATTTTGCAGTTGGAATGCGAAATGAAATGCGTAATAATGCAAGATAAAGCATAAATAAGTAAAATAATGGACAGGTAATGTTGGATTTAAAGATTACAATAAGGAAAATAATAAAGATAAAACGAGCCTTTGATGAGTAAATAAAGTATTGTCTCGGAAAAATTAATATATTGATATATAAATGTAGATGAAACAAAATAGTATGAAAGATATGACCAGACACCTATTTAATTAGACTCCCGTTAGTATCTGTAATGGATATCACTTAACCATTTATGAGAAAGATAGAGCGCAGATATTAAAATTTCAAAATCACAAATGCGAGCTCAGTCATTAAATGATGGTATTTTATATGAGCACCGGCTGGTTTGACAGCTAGAACTATTATACCGGTAGCTACTAAAATAAACATACAGTATTAGGCCCATTATTGTATTTATAAATTGCTAGGCCAGGGAATGGTTCCAATAGCAGACGACAATAAGAAAAAACTAAGTTGGGCTGTATGTCACTCCTTACCAACAAAGGAAATTATTAAAATAAGGGAATTCTCAACAGCAAAGGCCATATAGAAAAACACCCTTTATAAATCAATCTGAATTTTCGAAACAAACCGCTATCTAATTTTGCTGTTTAAAGAGCGTTAAGCGATGAAAAATAGCCATTGGAGATATTGGATTGTTTCCCTTTAACTATTTGACACAGCAAAGCAACACCTCGGTGTACTTGACGAAATGAACATTTTTGCCATGCAAACAGTATCCAGCTGTCAAAAAACTACCAAAAATAACATTGGACTTAAACCATCTCATTAAAATGACTGTATTTGCATTAAATATATTTAAATCTTTCTTCCATATTTTAAGTCAGTAACCTCACAACTAAGACCGATATCCATCAAAACCAATGATGGTCTTGTTATAGAGGGTTCTGTGTACATGTTCTCTAATTTCGACACAGTGGGTTCAGAAATAAGAAGCAGAAATACATCATTAACCCCTACATAGCTATTTTAGGTAAATGAGAATACAATCTGCTTGACATGGAAAATCAGGAGTGGTGGATCCAATGATAAAGCAGTAAATGAAGCAGTGCATTATTTTTATTCGACAATTATGTTCATGCTGAATGCACAAAATTGTAGAAATCATAAAATTCTTTATTGAAAGACACCATATGTCTCAATTAGACGGTTAATCCTTAAAATTGACCATTCACACTTCTTGTTTCGGAATGTTTTTAATTTATTTTCTGTTCATTATTGTAACACAAAACAAGACAACAATAGTCTTGTTAAACCGCTTACATGTCTGTTGTACATGCCATTTATCAAGAAAATATGGAGTGTATTGTTGAAGGTTTCGTTTTGAATAAGTAAATATATTCAGATGACTCTTAATACTGTTTCTTATTATGAACTAACTTCAACTGTACAAAAACAAACCAGTAAGTAGATGCATATATTTATTCCTAACAAAATCACGTTGTATACAATTTAATCATGTTACACAGCTAAGATTTTGTAATTGTTACGTTGTAACATAGTTTAACATACATCATGTAAAACGTATTGCACAATAAATGTAGAGCCGTGCATAAACAGCAGCATGCATGTTAACAAGAAATGTGTATAATATTCATCGTCATGGCATGATGCATACTGGAGAAAGTATAAAAAATATAAAGCTGATCCAGCAAACGGTGGACGCATCTTTTTTAATACATGCGATAATAAAACTTTAATAAAAAAATATTTATGAATTACATGTTCATATATTCGTTCTATGACTTGTCTGAGAATCGAAGTATCGGCCTACCATTCGATAGTCAAGGGTGTCAGTCATAAATCACACTAGACCCGTCTCAAAACTCTATCTTAGGATTGGTTGTTCTTTTGATTAACCAATGGTAAGGCTGGATTCTGATACTGTTTACAGCACCTGTAAGGCGTACTGTACTCAGTGAGCTAATCAAGCAATATCAGTGTATTTCTACAGTAACCTCGGAAATCAAAACAAATTATTTGTGTAATATGAATATTATGCATAGAAAGACAAAGCAGCTAATCAAAGTTATTGAATTCACAAAACAACATTGTGTTTATGCAGTGTTAATGAAGTTGGTAACATATAAAAACTTGATCATCACTGTCAATATAATGTTTTGAACAAAAACAAATCAAAATAAATACTTCATGTAAATAAATGTTAGAAATCAATGGCATTTGACTCGAAATAAAAAGGCAAAGGCAAGTACAACAGAGCAACTGCCCATAGTTATGTACAACGTCTAAATGAACATTACCTTTTACAACAACTCTAGTCGAAAGTAAATGAAGCAATTTGATGAGATATTGAAAAGATCGTCATAGTAGAATGTACGATGAAACGTTCCAGTTTAGCATATCTAAACACAAAAATTAATACAGTGTTTAACAATATCACTGATAATTCATATCGAGTTTTACTCTGTCATAATATGAATAATAGATAACATTTTCAACACACTAATTTTGCTGCAGCCTTTAAAGATGTTATATGCTTCCGTGGTGTATACAGCGTAGGGATGTATTTAAACATGTATTTGCTATTATAATATGTTGTGTGTGTATACTGATAAAATAATTAACTTATGATCAACATTTGCTCTTGAAATCAATCACGTACATTTACACTAGAAGATGAACATTTTATATTCTATTGCGTTAATGTAAAAATTTTAACGTCGGTTTCCAACGTTATATATCAATAACTGTTCTTTTAAAATGAACATTTCATCCAGGTATTTTATTTCTGTGACTGTTTGAATTATAATGTCCTTTGAAAAGCATACTTTGGGTCAAAGTAAAAGAATTTCATCCTAATGCAAAATGTACATAATTATTTCCTTATGTGTGGTCTGTTTCAAAAGTGTAATGTATATAAATATGTTCTGGAATACAATCTCTGCTTTTGTGGAAATTTCTTGATTTCTGAGCAAAAAGAAATTTAACAGTAATGCATCATCTCTATATTGTTATATATACCATTTCTCAAGTCATGTACGTGTATGCTAACCTAACGTATATCATGTATAGTCAAATAAATATTTTAAACCATTGTACAGCGCTAGTATCTGGACTTTAAGTTGTTCCAATGGAAACACAACACTGATATGAACGTACCAAAGCGGATGAATGTGATCCACCTGAGGATTGTTTTTTATGTATTTTGGACGACATGTGACTTGATTTAGTGTGTCAACTATTGCTTTCAATGTTTAAATTGTAAGATAGTTCAAAATAAAATATAATGTTACAAAAAGTGCAAATCTCGAGTTGCATCGTTGTCAAGTAAATCGAAAAGAAAATCTGTTTTCATCAAATATAAAAAAATTCGGGTATTCAAAAAAAAGTATTCACTAAAGTTTTATTTTTTCAATATACACTTATCTGGTAGATATTGTTTCTTAAATGAGGCATTATCAAATGCGATATAATAATAATTTCTACAGGGAGTTTGGATGCTAAATTATGTATTTATATTAACCAATATAACTTAATTGAATGTCAACATTTTGCAAAAAAGTTCAGCAGTTTCAAGATAGTTTAGTACCGATGAATCTAATTTTAAGTCAGTTGGAACTAAAAACAAAATCGTAAGCTGATACTCTGATTTCACCGGCATGTCATAGTCTAATCTACGTTCCAATACAGCGCTTTGATTCCACTGCCGTTACATTCATACGCTGCTATGTAACCTGGAATATTTTGATATTTGACCTTTTTAACCTTTCTTATTAAGCCAATGATAATGTCGCAGTACACGGTATAACTGTATTTTCCGTGATACTCTCTTTCATTGGTCGGTAATGCACGTGTAAAAGATGATATATTTTCAGATTACCTCCTTTAACAGTTGAATAACTTCCAATGCATGAAAGAAAACAACGACCTTTTTAATTTGATGTTTTCAGGGATTACATGGACGAAAACTAATAATTTCTGTTAGTTTTAAGATGTACCGACATACTCAAATACCAACACTGGAAAAGTTCCGTTAAATATAATCATCACAATTCATAAAAACGAACATTGACGGTTACTTACATAATTTGATACAATCATGATTTGATAAATTCTTAATTTGCTCATACAATTTTCTAAAATTTTACACAACCAATAAGTTCAGAATGTAAATATGCAAATAAACCATAGAATCGTTTGATTGTCTCTAACTATGTATAAAACACTATGCTGGAGCCATTGATGGTTAATGGTATAGCAAACACTATTAAACGAAAAACACATTATTGCGTTTAATATTAAACATTGAAAGTTAATGTACATGTTACCGAATATAGAAAAGCATAAACAAAAAGAGAACTAATAATCACGGAAGCAAACTTACATACAAACACGGTTCATGGAAAATTGCTATGAAAACATCAGTATATTTAAATTTTACTACTCAATACGGCAAGGAATTGTCAGTAATATGCTTCTCATTATCTTACAACGCTATCGCCATCCATGGATTCAAACGAACAACGTTTTGAACTCGGCGGGAACCCAACATATGATGGACTTGGGAAGGATTCATGCGCGGACACAATTATCTCATGCATCTTTGCGACTTGATCCGCCATTTTCTGTACCTGATCTTTATTAAATCTTACATCAGTCTCGTTCTCATTTCTTTCCAAAGATCTTGACCTCTGTCTGTTGCGTTTGTTCATCCCCTCAGCGGCGGCTTTCCGAGCAGCTTCCAGCGAAGAAAATAAACTCCGGAATTTAGTTTTAAGGTCTAACCTTCCAACCTTTTCTAAGCATTGCGGGATGAATAGTTCTAAAAATACAAAAGCAAACATGTTAAACTGATCTGTAAGTGTACAAGTATGTGGGATTGTACAAGCATTGTACTGATGGCCTGATGTTATGTATGCAGTACATTGTCTCATTTTCATTACATGCTAAAACAATGTGATATTTTCTCCTGATAAACGCCGGGGAAACTACTGAGCTATATATTTCAGTTGTATGCGGTAACTTGCTATGTTGCGTCTTCTGAGCTTGTTCAGTCACTTAGAAAATGTTGACAAAGGTCAGTGTCATAAATGTTTCAATTATAATTATTCATTATAATCGAATATAAAAAATCAAGGATGCCATGAGTTAGAGGTTTATTTGACAACGTAATTCTTGTAGTTTTGGCGATGACTTCATTAGAAATACATATTAAGTATTTCAAAACACGCTTGGTATAACGAATTCTCGCCTTATACATACCTGGATCTACTAAGGTGTTGGTTTTCTGTATTTCCTTGTGCAATATTCCAGCGAGAAAGAGACTACTGTCGTTGTCCATTGCCTGTTTTATAGTATCATCCGGTACCCAGCTGTAATTCCGCTCAAGTTTTTCCCTCTCACGATAACGCAAACCTCGACTTATTTTCTTCAAAATTTGAAGGACTTGTTCATCTAACCGCACAGTGACTTGGTGCGAAACTGTGACAAATTAAAGACAACTAATCTAATTCAATCCAATATAAATTACATTATACATGTACACTCAAGAGATGTAGTAGATGTATTGCAGTTTGAATGTCGTAATGTAGATGGAGTATGGTACCCCCATGAGTTAAACGAATTATCAAAGAAGATACTACGAGTATTACTAAACACGTTCAATGCAATGACGTGCATCATAAAATACAGAAAACCATACGCATACAGGTGGGAACTTTGAAGTTTTAGACAATAAAAATGACATACATATTCAAATGTTAAAACTAGTTTCACTATTTTGAATATGAGCATGAAAACCTTCCTACGTCTTACTGACTGATTTTAAGCTTTACCTATATTCTTCTTCAAAATTAAAAGAAATCGAACATCTACAATACTCTGAGAGTTGATGATAATGTGGCTGAAAATGTGCCACTTCTTTTTCATCGTTTATTACTGTTTATATCGACAATATTGTTAAGAATGAATCAAGGATATGTTTTATATGCGACTGGCGACGAATATACTCAGGAAATGAAATACTTTTAACCTTGAACACACCGACTAAATGTAAAGGGTATTCAAAGCTACTCGACTGAAACAGTTAAAGTGATTTTAACACACCTATGACGAAACAGTATTAAGTAAACATGACATGATGACCAAAATAAATACCTGAAAGTGATTCTGCAAGTTTGTGGAAGCTTTCTAGTATCATTTTCTCAAAAGAATCATGATCGGAAAAGGCTCTCAATTTTAACAATTCGAACTGTAGAGGGAGTAGTTTTGCTTCAAGTTCTTTTATTGCCAACTTCATCTTCTCTTCCATTAATTTATACCCGTCTGATACAGCGTTAGCAACAACCTTAGTGTTGAGATCAATCAAAGATAGAATGAGTGCCTTGTCATATGATTCGAATTCTGGTCGCTGTAACTGTTTCTTAAACGCATTCAAATCACCAGAATGTGATGCTGGACCTTCGCTGTCGTCCCTAGATGGTATGAATTTCGTTACCATCGTCTTCAGTAGAGCTTCTCTCTTAAAACTTTCTTTCTCAAACTCTTCCAGACGATTGTTATGTTCCAGTTGTTCAATCTCATAAGCTTCAAGTTTCTTTTTCGTATTCTCCAATTGTTGGTATACATTGTACAGTCTTTTGTGTTGTTCTCTCACTGCTGTTGCAACTTCCTCTGTTTCTAAAATGAGCACAGACATTCTTATACAAAAGTGTTAACTCAATGACATATATGGATGTATGATGATACGAGTCATGTAAGGTTTGTCTAACGGTCGTGTTAACATTTACATAATTTAAAATTACAATGCTTTTTTGTTGGAAGGAATTTAAAGCCTTACTTATTGAATTAACTTTGTAACATTAACGTTCAACTAAGTATACTATTGAAGTAATGGTTAAAATTATTAAAAGTGTTAATACCTGACAACTGAAATAACCCTTCGATATTTTGGATTTCAATAAGATCAATACCGATGTCTTTGAAACGAGATTGGTAAGCGTTTGTCTTGAGCATGTCTATCAGAAGTTCAACATACGATTCAGGGACCTGCAGTGTAAGTATGAGACTGGTTGCTGGTTCAATTCCTGCAATAATAATACATTCAGGCGGGGCAAATAGAAGTTCTGAAAATTCCATCCGTTTCTTTTGAATGTCATCTCTATTAGTATCTTGGTAGTTGTGTCCACATATATGCAACTTTACAAATCCGTACCCGTTTTCTGAAATAAAAGTATTTCGGTATTTTATCTTTACAACAAACGGTCGACGTATGCCAATTAAGAAATTGTGTGTGTGTTGATCTAAGTACAGACCCTTTTTACAAGAAAGTAAATACTATGTTTTAATAAGTTTGTATTTAAAATTCATCTCATCTGGGTTCTTGTTATTTTAGTTCATGCATGTTTTAACACTGACCCAAAATGAAAACTTTTTATCGATTTCAAAAGTAAATATTTTGTTGATAAATTAATATTCGAGGTTAATTTTGTTTCATTGAAGCTTCAATGCAATATCAATGTGTTTTTGTAAATTACTGGGAAAAATCAGACAATGCATATTTTTTTATGAACAACTAAGTGGAGAGGGGTCGAGAAAAATGTAAATTATCACATTTGCAGAAAAGAAAGTACTGACTGAGTGATTTTATAAGAAGCATCAGTAATCAGTGTGACCGCCAATTTTTACGAATACGTCTCCTCATTGAATCTACGTAACGTTGTATGACCGCGTTTGGAATACGTTGCCATTCTAACACAAGTGCATTTCGGAACTCATCTATGGTATAAATTTGATGCTCGGACCTGGCTATCCGACCCAATTCATCCCACATCTGGGGATACAGCGGGCCCATGCAAGACGTTAACATTATTTTGAGCAAGGACTTGTGTAGTTATACGCGCCTTGTGAGGCGTTGCATTGTCATGCTGGAAAGTGTCAGGTCCGTCATTTTGCATGAATGGTATCATTGTATTGTTTAAAACATTGATATAACCTTGAGCATAGAGATTTCCTTGGATAATGACCAGATCAGTTTTCAGATTCACCATTATCCCATCCCAGACCATAATACTGCCACCACCAAATATGTCTCTCTCCTCATTACAACAATCAGCAAGTATTTCATTTCTACGGCGATATATGCGTATTCTGCCATCTACATGGCTGACAGTAAACCGCGACTCATCGCTAAAAATCTATTGCCACTGGTTGCGCGTGAAAT
The DNA here is from genome assembly GCA_032209605.1 of Mactromeris polynyma. NCBI lineage: Eukaryota > Metazoa > Mollusca > Bivalvia > Venerida > Mactridae > Mactromeris > Mactromeris polynyma. The sequence goes on from JASFXZ010000005.1 coordinate 16,002,072, forward strand.
GCCAACGACGAGCTGTCAAGTATATGGACGACGAGCACGAATAGGAACACGGTTCTGTCTCAAACGATTTATGATCGTCTGTGCATGAGCCCCGTAACGCCGAGCAGTTATGGTGCTGGTAAAAAACGATTACGTAGGTGAGTCAACGTGATAACTCGATCAATACGTAAAGTTGTAGCACGGACGCGCTACGTTATTTACCATTGACCCCGCCGGAGCATACCAATAGCCTGGTTTCTCTGATCTTCAGAAAGACGTGGCATCACTAAATGCAATTGATTTTTAAAACAAATTCAATATTTTGTATCTGTGCTAAGCAGCAAATGATTACTTGTCATTGTAAAACCTGTAAGTGAAACCAATGTTGCTGCGCACGTGCAAAGTAAGGAAAACCTTTTTCCTGTTTGGACGCATGAATAAACCGGCAATGTTTAAAACAATTGCATAATCGTTATCCGCAATGAAATCGTGATAAACATGTGTAAACAAATATTCAAAATAATAAAGTGTAAAGTTTTCATTTTGGGTCAGTGTACATTGGAAAACATATGGGCGATAAAACAATATTGATGTACATACCTGGTTGATCTGAGGCCGCATAAAAGTGAAGAACATTATCAATTGAGTGCGCATATTCAGCTGCTTTTTTGACAAGATCCATTCGACGACTTGTCTTAAGCGCTGCTTGCAAGGGTAACAGATTATCCCGAGTCAGCCAACATCTTTTTTCTAACAATGAAAACAACTGCAAGGGTGTGTTTACTTTACTTAGCGCTCCTATTGCTATACCACCGTCACCTGGAGTAAAACTTGATCAATCAGTATGAGATATTGTTAATGTTTACATGCATTACAATACTTCCAGTATCTGGATTCAAACCGTTGTTTTTTAAACAACTGCATCGTTTAAGAGTTATGGAATTTTCATTTCAGATTCTAAGCAATCTGTTCTCTGTCTCTGTAACAACATAATCGTTATAACTATCTCAAGTAATATATTAATGTTTTTAAAGCAGTATGGCATGATTAATGTCATGTCCCTTACAGATAGAAGTCAGACATCTTAAATATTTCATTATACTTTCAAAACAGAGCTCAACCGACATGTACTTATTATTTGCAGAACTGATATAAACAATTTAGTTATTGAGAGCAAGGTCAGTGTCAGTTTAATTGCTTACTAACATATTCACCCGCGTGCTTTTCATTGTATGCGTTATGAATATTGATACCTTTTAAGGATTTGTTACTGCCGATTTATTAAATCCGAATAAAATGTTACAGGGAACGCCACATACACAAGACAATACCTCCCAACATAGAACCCCCAGGAAAACAACAGTCTAAAACATTAGACATTGAGGTGGTGCAAGGGCAAATATGTATGGGAATAGTGGTGCAAAGAATAGTCTGACTGACCATAAAAATAAACTAAGGAGAATTTAAGGATATAATAAGGGGGAAAACCTAATGTTTAATTAGAGTCAATTTATGTGTACTCGTATATGTTGGAAATAAAATAGAAGTTAGCCCCCCCCCCCGACTAAATTAGATACCGGAGTGTTTTCTCTTTTTTTTTAAATTCCAAATACAAAACTAATAGTTCGGATATCTTATACATACACTGTTAATTAAAACACTATGTCCTTTGATAATTAAGTCCCCCCATTAGGTAACATCGTATTAAGCGGTTACGTGTGAGATTAACTAGCGGTTAGATCGATTTAAACCCGTAGTATTTTTACTGACATGTCCAATGCTTAGATCGCTTTATGGTTATTATTTCGCTTATGTTCTTAGATAGATATTAAGTTGCCGTTTCCAATTGTATAATTCTTCGGTATGATATAATATTCGTAATCTTGCTTTCTTCGTGATCGTGTATTCGCTCCCTCCCTTTAACCGCTTGTTATATCCTACTCTCGTGTGTTGTTGTTGAAATTGATTAAGGGAAATACTTATTGCCCTATTCCCAAAGCGGTTTACCCATACACCTTTTCAACACTCTTTCGTATGCTTGTGTTTCCCTGCGTTGAAGCAATGTCTTGTGAATCTGGCGTTTCTTCTAACAAATTAAGCATTCCTTTATAAATAGTACCTTTTTAAAACATTTAGTCATTTCGACTCATCTGAACAGGAGTACAAACATGTAGCAATGCAAAACAATTAGATGTCTAAAATTGCACATCGAAACCATGAAAGTATAAAGTCGATAAAAAATATACTCTTGCCTGAAAATATCACTTTCATCTTTTCTAAATCATCGTCTGTGATTTCACCCGCAAGCGTAACAAGGAAATGTTTGAACTTCCAATCTGACGTTGGAATAAGAATGTCTCGTTGAATTGTTCGTTCCATTACGGTTTGTTCTCCGATGTTTTGTATTTGTTCAACAGTTTGTGCATCATCTATTGAACCCTGTGGTCTTGAAGGTTCTGGTACTGCGTCTGCAGACAATAAGTTGTCTGCCATTATTGCTAAATAAAGAAAACTGAAAGTAAAGAAAACATCATGTAGTCATGTTTAGAGTCTAAGGCATATATAAGTAATATACAATTTTTAAGTTTCGGGACAACTTATAATTTTCGTGAATAAAAAGACGTTTGACGATAAATGTTGAGAAACTGATGGCTATGAAGTTAAACCAAAGGTTACATATTACTTTAAGAACAATATATATGAATCCGGTGGTCACAGTCGTAGCATATCGATAAATCTTTGATGCTATCCAATGTTTCTAACTGGTTAACTAGTAAATCTTCTTGATATGTGTATTCCCATCGTTTATGTATCGAGTAAATGATATGGTATGTAGAGCTGAACTCTTCGGTCTTAATTTGCTTCTTATACTAGTTCTCCACACTTCTGTGCTGTCATGCCCGTTGTTCAATGCACTTCGTCTTTAGACTGTAGTATTTCGCTTTTTAGTACGATCGCGATTGATTAAGTCACCAGTATGATTCTTTGCTCAGGATTGTTTTCAGTAATGATGAGGATCCGATTCAATGTTTAGCAACATTAACATATTGTACCTTCGTGTTGGCGTCTTTGATTTGTCTGTCCTATTCACACCACTAATATCATGTATCAGCAACTGTTAATCCAATCCATTTCCATAGTTAGTTATAGAATTTGATTCCGAAGTAGCCGTTCTGTCCAATTGTCTGTTATATTTTCAGTCTTTTTCTTAACATTATGACTGTTATTTCTGTCAATAGTAATCATCATGCTGTTTGGAGAAATGTTTCATAATTTAGTCCTTTTCGCCACAGTAAGAAATTTGACGCAGAAAACTTATATCGACTTATTTGAACATGAAGTCCACCAAACAGGTTGTGTTGGTGATGCGTTCGCATCGATGCGATGTGGACTTATTGCTCGATTTAAGGAGTTCATATCACACCTCATCGCTCTGTCATTTCCAGACCTATTTCTCTATTATCATAGACATACCCCAGTCACTTGTATAAGTAGAAACATCTTTATTTGGCTGACATAATACATATTTTTGCGCAAGCGTCTCAAGCATGTTGAATTGGAGAACAGGATACAGTATATCACAAACATTAGACTAAGTTCTGCTAATGAAGGATACTGAATCTGTAAAAGGTTACATATTAACTTTAAAACAGCAGACCTGTACTTTTAAATTTTGTTAATAGGCCCCTCGACTCCTTACACAGCTGATGATACTAAACCTGAAATTTGCATTTTTGGCGATATAGTGTAACGTTATACTAAACAACATGACTAGTCCATTTCGTAATCCAAAATGGGCTGATCTGATCCAAACCTTTGGTTTATTTCAAATGGTGAATAACCTAACTCGCGTTACAGAAACCAGTTATTCAATACTTGTTCCAATTTATACCACAAAACATGATGTCATAAAATAATGCATGGTACCTTAACCACTATCCTGTACTGATAGCACTGAATATGTGTCGTGTTGAGTTAAGATCCAACAGTCATAAGACTATTACTTACAGATCTTTCAAAACAACTTTGATGAGTTTCAAAACGACTTGGCATTTGTCAATTTTAAGTAAATTGTACTTGATTCGATACATGATCCAAATCATGCAACATCGATGTTTTACAACTAACTAAATATAATTTCATCTCGACATATCACTTTAAAAGAAAAGGATCACAAGCAAACTTGTTTAATGATGAAATCAAAGCATTAATGTTAGAAAGAGACATATATCACTGAAAGGTACATTAGAGCAGTAAACATATATAATTTCGAGACAGAAAAAAAATCAAATAGTTGAAAACAGCGTTTCGGGGAAAATTGAAGCAGCTGTATTTGAGATAAAATATATTACACCTTTTGAAATGAAAACAATAATTAAAAAACTTGATGCGAACAAGTCGACAGGAATAGATGACTTCGGTCCTAAAATAGTTAAATATTGCGGAGACTATGTAACAGCACCTTTAGCTCTAATTAGTAATAACAGTATCACTTACGGTGTTTTCTCTGACTCATTAAATATGTGTATTACATTCATAAATCATAACCAAGATTACGCTAATAACTATCACCCGATTTCCGTTGTACCTACCTTATTGAAAATATTTGAAAGGCGCATAGATATCCAACTTTAAAAATATTTCTGTAGTACCAATATGTTACACGAAACACAATCCGGGTTGTTTAGAAAACACCATTCCTGTCAGAGAGATCTTACTCGTTTAATTGATCCTTGGATAAAAGACATTTATAGTGGCAAGTTTGCCGGGGCTGTATATTTAGGCTTAACATGTATCAGTTTTCGGATAGTACTATCAAACTTTTTACATCTAAATTATTTAAACAGGAAGCAAGTTGTGAAAGTTGTAACTACTGCATTTGAAATGTTATTAAAAATGTTGATGTTCATCAATGCTTAATTAAATGTACATTGTTTTTTTTATTATACATAAATGATCTACCATTGTAGTATGTTGATAATTTAGCAATCTCGATTTATACGCCGATGATTCTACCATGTATACATCTGACTATGATAAAGTAACCATTCAAACAAATCTACAAAATGAGCTCGATAATATTTCGTATTGGTGTCATATAAATAATACGTCTCCTCAGCCTGTTAAAACAACATGTATGTTTTTAGGTAGCAAACATGAATTGAAAACTGTTGGTGAGATTGCACTTGATATAAATAGTATGCAAGTAGAAATTGTGTATGAGCATAAAATTCTTGGTGTATATATGTTGACAACAAATTAAATTGAAATAAACGAGTGGATGAGAAATATGTCTGAATGCTAATTAATACGCAGAGAAGTTTCGCTTCCATCACTGCAAATATGATTTGCAAATATGATTTGCGATTTTGGAGTCAACAAACGATAAAATCGTCTATTCATATTACGTTAAAGTTCTCAACATACACACAGTATGACCTAGATTGGATTTTCGAAAAATGTACATTGGATCTTATCACGGTAAAGCGGTAGACAACACGACTTTGTGTCAATTATATTTATACTACAACGTGCGTGAAACTTGTCTTTCGGTTGGTTAGTTTCTCTTATGCGTTTGATCGCGGTTGAAACGTTTGATATATTATGCTTATTTTTCCAGCATGAGTTTTATCTAAACAATCATGAAAAATATACTTTATCTACTTAAGACTTCAATAAAAATGCATTATCACAGAATACATTTATAGTGTATTTCCCTGTATTTGCTGAAAAAAGACATTAGTATTATCATAAAATAGGTGTTTTTACTAATTGTGTTTGTTAGTAATATGATTCAACAAGATTGTTTTAAAAGGTTATACATTGGGTCTTAATAATGATGTTTTAGTTTATGCAACAACAAAATTGGATCAAGCCCATTAAAAAATTAGGTTCAGATGAGCCAGATACATCTTTAACATATTTATACACAAATGTCTTATGCGATCTTTGACGAAATTCTTCAAATTCTATTTTGAACTGACACAAGGTTATTTCATTTTATTATGTTTGAAAACATAAACTATAACTAAGCAGATGGTACGCTTTACTGTTATTGTATTTTATATAGCCTCCTATGTAATGAAGGAATATTATTTCTCTTTTTTGTGTTATCCCTGGTTTGCATTTCATGGTCCTTGCATATATGTATAACTATATGACCATCATGTTCTTGTTTTTATTTCAAACATCGTATTTTATTTGTACACTATTACTGAAATCAATCAATCAATCAATCAATCAATCAATCAATCAATCAATCAATCAATCAATCAATCAATCAATCAATCAATCTATCAATCTATCAATCTATCAATCTATCAATCTATCTAATACTTGTTAAGTAATGACGGACTTTTATTATCGCAAGATACTTACTGGATAACTAGCCAGCGCTCCCCGCCAAAGGAATGTATTGTTAAATTCTTGATCAAACCCGGCTTGAAACGCTAAGTGATATCAGAAGACATGGCTGACGAACATTTAGAGGACATCGGATAATTATACAATATGGCGGACACGGACGAAGACAATAACTTATGTCAATGAATACACTTACACACTGCTATTATACAGAATTATTAAATCAATTTTATTCTCTCTATTTGTAAAAATGTGTTCGTTCTTTTCTCTTCTATTTTCTATATCATACCGTATGACCGCGCCATTTTAGATGTTGTTAGATGCCAACTTTTAACACGTTAAATTGGGTTACTCGAGACATAGACTTATAAAATAAGTTAATAATGATTAAACTTACCTTTCGAAAGTTTGATAGTGTCCTTTAGATATAACAGAATCATTGAATAACTAAAACATTTTCCAGAAATATTGTTTAACCGACTACGCGTTAAAGCTTGAAATATTACACCGCTTTACATTTGATTGACTCAAAGTCACAACGAGGCTTTCATGGAAATTTTATTTCGCACGTACTCTATGCCTTGTTCTATAAATAGATGTGTAACACGACATTGAACATTATCTACTTGTGATGGCAACCTTTAATGAATTTTACTTGGGGATTCACAATGGATGTATGTTATGTTTTGTCAATGAACAGTTATATGTAAAATATACAACATGACTATGAAGTTAAACCGAAGGCTACTTGTTAATTTAAGAACTAAATATCTAAATCCGGTGGTCACTGCCGTAGCATATAGTTAAATCCTTGATGTTATCCAACGTTTCTAACTGGTTAACTAGTTAATCTTCTTGATATGTTTATTCCCATCGTTTATTTATCGAATATATAATATATAATACTCATCATATTTACTGCTACTCCCTCACTTTTGATGTTTTGTGTAAATGAAATGGTATGTAGATCTGAATTTGTCGGTCTTAATTTGCTTCCATATACTAGTTCTGCACTTGTGTGCTACCATGCCCGTTGTTCAATGCACCTCATCTGTAGTCTGTAGTATTTCGCTTTTAGTACGATCGCGATTTGTAAAGTCACTAGTATGATTATTTACTCAGGATTGTTTTCATTAATGATGAGGATCTGATTCAATGTTTTACAACATTAACATATTAAATCTTCGTGTTGGCGTCTTTGATTTGTCTGTCCTATCAACACAACCACATATCATGTATCAGCGACTGTTAATCCAATCCATTTCCATAGTTAATTATAGAATTTGATTCTGAGGTAGTCGTTCTGACCAATTTTCTGTGTCTGTATGTTAACTTTTCAGCCTTTTTCATAATATTATGAATGTTATGTCTGTCACTAGTGAACATCATGCTATTAGGAGAAATGTTTCATACTTTAGTCCTTTTCGCCACAGTAAGACATTTGACGCAGAAAACTTATATCGACTTATTTGAACATGAAGTCCACCAAACAGGTTGTGTTTGTGATGCATTCGCATCGATACGATGTGGACTTATTGCTCGATTAAAGGAGTTCATATCACACCTCATCGATCTGTCATTTCCAGAACTATTTCTCTATTATCATAGACACATCCAAACACATGTGTATGAAGATGAATTAAGAGTGAACCATCTTTATTTGGCTCACATAATACATCTTAGCGCAAGCGGTTCAAGCATGTTGAATTGGTGAACAAGACCACAGCATATCACAAAAATTAGACTACGTTCTGCTAGTGAAATTCATAGGTTAGAAAAAGATTTCAATGGAATGTATGGACGAAATGACAATATAATTCAAACCGATCACGTATTTGAATAGCTCGTTTGTCTGAGTACAATGTTTAAAACCAACAAATACGTAAAGGTTATTCGCCATATGCCAATGAAGTACTCCAATGTAGAAAAACAAAACAAATAGAGCATATATGTCGCCAAGGAGGGAATTCGAACTTAATCGGATGTCGGATGATGATTAGACAACTAATCACCACGCGAAGGTGATATACATGACACAGAAACGGGAACATGCAGGGTATATCCTATCCCTATTACATGCGTGAGACAGCTGGTCAATCAAGTGCTAGTTCCGTTCATAGGATTGGACATCAATGTTTGGAATGTGAGTAATATACGTTTTAGGAATATGCCGACAGAAACTCAAGTCAGTATGATTGAAGTGTAAATCGGTATGAAGTAGTATATGTAATACGTTGCAGTTGTAATTCTCTCAATTGGTTTTATGATTGATATAATTCAGACAATATTGCTTAATTAGTTATAAATTTATAACTATACCATCAATGCTGGTGATTATAATATTGATGATGTCGATGATGATGATTCATCTCTGATGGATAAATATACGTCACGCCTTTACAATTCTTTTTTCATTAATAAACTCAAATTATCTAACGAGTTCTTCACCTGAAATTCATTCGCCAAAAGCTACTACTGACTTAAAGATGTATCTGGCTCATCTAAACATAAAATGTTTGAATTGTCTTTATTCAGTATTGTTGCTACATTGGCTAAAACATTTCTAATAAGAGCTATTGCAATGTAAAATTGATTGAATTTTTATCATATTACTAACAGTCAAAACCTGTATAATAGCCTGATTGTTAAAAAACTGGATTTTTTTTTAATTTTATGATGTAAAAACATCTTTCTTCAAAAAATATGAATTAATACATTATGAGTTCATTCTTTGTAAATGCATGTTTATTGATGTTTTAAATATAGGAAATATATTTTTCATGTTTGGTTAGGTAAACAAGTGAACACAAAATGAGCATAATATTACTTTAAATGCTCCGAGGACTTTTTTAATATAACAATAAGGGTTTGCATTTTGCGAATTATAATTTACCTGACCTTTTACTTCACTGAATTTTGATTAAATGAAACAGGCAAATACCATCTACATAAAGATACTAATGATAATGATATGTTCATCAAGTGGTATACTTTAAAGCGTAAAGACAGAATTGGTCGAAAACGTGGTGGTGTTCCTCTTTGTATAGCTAATACAATATCGTACAATCAACGAACGCATATAGAATATAAGGATACTGAAACGTTGTAAATGTGACAGATTAACTTTAAAACAGAATACCTGTACTTTTAAATTTTGCTTATAGGCCCCCTGACTCTTTATATTCGTGGACTGACATATATGACGCTTGACAAAATAGATGATTCTAAACATGAAATATGCGTTTTCGGTGATACAGTATAATCTTTATACCAGACAATATGACTTATCCATTTCGTAATCCAAAATGGGCTGATCTTATCCAAAACTTTGGTTTATTTCAAATGGTGAATAACCCAACTCGCGTCACAGAAACCAGTTCTTCAATAATTTATCCCATTTACACCACAAAACAGTATTTCATAAAAGAAGTTATGGTACCTTCCTGTACTGATAATACTGAATATGTGTCGTGTTAAAGTTTCAAAACGACTTGGCATTTGCCAATGTTTAAGTATTTGAATCGAGTCATGGTCCAAATCATGCAACATTGATATTTTACAACTTACTAAATAGAATTTCATCTCGACATACCCCTTTAAAAGAACAAGACAGTTAAACGTGAATCACAAGCAAACTTGTTTAATGATGAAATCAAAGCTGCAATGTTAGAAAGAGACATGTATCACAGAAAGGGTAAATTTGAGCAGTACATGTATATATGTATAAAGAATTTATAAACAAAACTATAATACATGTATTCGTTTTTGGAACGCTTACAAATACGTTTTAACAAAGCTGTAAAAGAAAATGAATCGGCCAATAATGTGTATGGGAAAATCTGAATACATTAACTGGTCTTAACACAAATAAAGTTGTTAAGTTTCCTGAACTTATCACAAATAATAATACAAAAATACATGAACAGTTACAAATTATGAATTCACAAAATGAACATCCTGTAAACATATCTAATGTCGTTATAAAGACAAAATTTGAGACAGAAAAGTATTCAAAATTGAAAACGGCATTACATAAAAAATTGAAAACATCTGTTTTCTGAGATAAAATATAATACTTCTTTAGAATTGAAAACAATAATTTCATGACTTGATGCAAACAAGTAGACAGGAATAGATAACTTTGGTCCTAATATAATTAAATATTGCAGAGACTATGTAACAGAACCTTTATATCTCCTATTAGTAATAACAATATTAGTTACGGTGTTTTCACCGACTCATTAAAGATGTGTATTGCCAATATTCATAAATTGTGACTGAGATTACCCTAATAACTAACGCCCGATTTCCGTTGTACCTACTTTATTCAAAATATTTGAAAGGCACATAGCTATCCATCTTTACCACTATATCTGTAGGACATATATGACACGAAACTCAATCCGGATTTAGAGAACATTATTCCTGTCAAAGAGATCTTACTCGTTTAATTGATTCTTGAATAAAAAACATTGATAGTGACAAGTTTGCCGGGGCTGTATGTTTAGACCTTATCATAATTGATACGCACAAGACAAGTTTCGCTTCCACCACTGCAAATGTGGTTGTAATTCTCGAATAACAAGCGATAAACTTCTCTATTCATAATATGTTTATTGACAGATCCCAACATGCATACATTATGACCTAGATTGGATTTTCGAAAAATGTTCATTTGACCTTATCGCGATAAAGCGGTAGACAACATAACTTTTTAACTACAGCGTGGCTGAAACTAGCTTTGCGATTGATCAGTTTCTCTTATAAGGTTGTTCTTGGTTAAGACGTTTCCTTAAAACATTCATACACAAATGTCTTAGGCGAGATTTTACGAGATTTTTCAAATTTTATTTTGAACTTACACAATGTCATTTGCTTTTGTTATGTTTGAAAACATAGGCAACCTTATGACTATCACTAAGGAGATGGTACGCTATATCGTTTTTTGTATTTTTCGTAGCCTCCAATGTAATGATTAGTAAGTAATGATGGACTTCAATTAGTGTACGATTTCCTTCATGTGTTGTCCAACTATACTTAGTTTACATCGATTTAAAAAGAAATACTCAGAAAAATACTAATTACTCCCGATGGTTGCTTACCAGCGCTCCCCGCCAAATTAATTAATTGTTAAAACGCCAATTCATATAAAAAGACATGGCTGACGAACATTTAGAGGACACCGGATAATTGTACAATATGGCGGACATGGAAAAAGACAATTCTGTATATCACGAAATACACTATCACACTGCTACGTTGATTTGTTTAATACTTGCGCGTATACTCAATTATTAAATCAATTTTATTCTCTTTATTTGTAAAAATGTGTTCGTTCATTTTTTCTCGTCCGTATTCTAGATCATATTTAATGTAACTGGCGTGACCGCGCCATTTTAGATGTTGTTAGATACCAACTTTAAACACGTTAAATTGGTTTACTCGAGACATAGAATTATAAAATAGGTTAATAATGAATAAACTTACACTTTGAACGTTTGATAGTGTCCTTTATATATATCAAAATCATTGAATAACTAAAGCATTTTCCAGAAATTTTGTTTAACCGCCGACGTGTTAAGGCTTGTAATGTTAGACTGACACAAAGTCACAACGAGGCTTTTCGTGGAAGTTTTATATCGAAAGTACTTCATGTTCTATAAATAGATATGAAATAGGACATTGATATCTACTTTTGACAATTTTTGATGGGGATTCACAATTGATACATGTTATTTTTTGTTAATGAACAGATAAATGTATAATAAAGGTTATTAAAACCATACAAGAGTCAAATATTTCATTAGCATAAGCAACTGATCATGGTGATATAGGTGATAAATCTGTTAATAACAAATAAAATAATAAATACCAAAATCCCAATCATTATAATGGAAGATATTTTAGAGATTCAGCGAAGCAACATGACGCGTAAATGGATTGTTTGCAATCACTATTGGATATACATATATCAAGATCTGACGAAACACTTCATTCGAATACACATTGTGCTAAACCCGTGTGCAAAATCTATTTTTAACATTGCATGTAGGATAAACACGCACATACGAGTGTAAATATATAGATAACGCATACGCAGCTTTCCGTGCCTTTTAGCTAGCTTATCGCAGTGGATTGTCTCCCTTGAAAATGACCCGAAAATTGATAACGAATTCCCAGCTCCCAGTTTTGATCAATAGATTATAGAGGGAAATTATTTTCATACGTAAATTTAAACACTTTATCTTAATATTACTAGAATATTTGAGCAGTTATGACAATATGCTTCAATTTATGTTCTTTCATTTAGTGTAACAATATTTATTCTAACTAATCATCTTCTTGCTTCCAATTTGATTTTATAAGTATCACCTATCATTACATAGAACATAGAGTAAAAATCAGTAAAATTTTCCATTTCCAAAAGTTTAGGGGCTTGTAAATCACAATTTCCAATAAGTGGAAACATTTTAGCAGTAATGTCTGTTTTCTTGAAGAAATGAACAATATAATGGTGTTTTTATAATTTAAATAATGAATTGCTTCTTGCTTCTATTCTTTGTTAAAGTTAGTACTGTACTAAAAAAATCTCAATTTTCTTTCATTATTCTCGTCTGCTATGTTGTTGTTGTTGTAACTATCAATGGGTTAAATTGAATGCCGGTTGTTATTAGCAGTTAGGTGGGCTCATCCAGTCGAAATGCACTCGGTGACCCTCTATATATTCTATAGGAAATCCGCCATTTTGAAATGAGTAAGTTTTTGGAGTCGCGTAACCGGATTAAGCCGGTCGGTAGCGGTCAGCGTAGCAGACGACATTTTCCAATAGTGCGCCATTTTTTCAAATCTGGCTCGGGTATATTGTTTTAATATTTAAATTTCCCAATAATCAATAGACCGTGTGCAAATTTAAACTTGTTTATCTATTTCTAGTCGTTGTGCAATCACTATTTTATTCTAGCCTCATTCCAGCCGCTGGCAGCGAACGATACACATCGGAGCAATTTAACTGAAATACAATAATGTATTAGATTTTCGGATAGACAGAAAATCGTAGTAAGTTGCAAATTTGTCGTATTTTTATCCATTAGCCAAGCAAATGACAGCTCCCTTTATCAATTTATTATAGGTGCTCATTCTATCGCTGGCCGTTGGACAATTAAAATCGATATTTTACTGGTGCTATGTAGTACAAGTAGTGATTTTACCTGTCATACTGTGAAACTTAGCAGACGACAGTTTACCTTCAGCTTGAGTACACAACGCTTGATTTGTCACACTAGTATAGGCCGATTCATTATACACTACACTAATAGGGTTAAACTTGTTTCAAAAGATAACAAATATAATGTATCGTTTATACACATTGTGTACGAGTAAAATTATTTTCATTAGTCAAATTGATTTACATATATATATATATTTACAATTGCATCAAAAATAATAGTACAAAACTAAATTAAAGTATATGTACAGTCAGTGTAAATCACTGGCTTTTATCCAGCTGTTAAATTTCCGCGGATAGTATTTTCTTTTGACAAAGTATTGTTTATTTCGTCCTTTGCCTCGAGTGTTCCCTTTGTGTCCTCGTTCTGTAAGTCTCGAAGATTGGCAATGTTCCTCTGTGATAACGTTTATGTATTAGGAACACCTCGCCTAAGTAAGTCTGATCGTACGCACGGGTAAAGGCTGTTTTCAGATGAATGATCCGTACGTAGTGTCCGACTTTAACTTTAAAGGCGTATCCTACAATAAGGCCGTTTTTTTTCTAACGCAGAGATTTCCTTTAAACTTTTTATATTTGATCAGTGTAATGTATCTAACCAAAATATGAAATAAAAATGACAGGTCACCTTGCTCGATGTTATGATAATGAAGATTTAAAACGTGAATAATTCATATGAATATAGAGCAAAATCGATACAAGTTTACTATATTTTTTCTAGCGCCGAGATTTTCTTACAACTTGGTATACTATATGAGAGTCACTGTCTGAATGAAAATATGAAATAAAAATAACAGGTCACCTTGCTTGATTTTAAGATAAAGATTGTTTTATTGTGTTTCAAATGTAATATATATGGAAAGTGAAAGTTGAAAAAATTTACCCTTTATACACTTGGTAACCCATTATCGTTTTACATTTTCATAAAATGTGTTAGTTTTAAATATTTATTGAAGATCATTATATAATTTCAAATGTAGAATTTTAAATATCAATTTATTTTTTGTTTTAAATAATAAAGTATATAGAACAGAAAGTAGAAGGAAAACTCAAAACTATAATGAAATCCTTCAATTAAACAAAATGATATCATTATTTGTATTGTGCTTGGTGACTATAATGAAAAAATGTTTGCATCGTAAAAGAAAACAGTAAACTACTCCCTTATACGTCTTTAACCCAATGCAAACACTACAACAATCGAAAAGAACATGCGCATTAAAGTTGCGCAATGGCAACTCCCGAATACGTCTTTAAACGGCTTCAGTTTTGTTGTGGATTTTTCTGTATTGGGTTTGGAGCAAAGTATGTAGCTAGTCGCACTTCCTCTTGATTGCTGTCTTTATCGTCGACGGGTCTCATTCCGATAGTTCTATGATTCAAATGGTTATAACTATTAGCGAGTCTTGCAACACAGGTAGATAACTATAATCGTCCATATAACTAATGTAACGATTCAGTCGGGTCTTTAAGGTCAAAATTGCTCTCTCCGATGTATACGCTTTGGTTTCATTTTGTGTTGGAAAGTAATGAGCTTCTTCTTTCTTCATGTGGTCCTGCACCAGTTTTGCTTTAAATTCTTGACCTGTAACAATAGAAAATGCTTGTATGTAGTATTTGTTCTTGATCGATATAAACACCTAAGTATGAAATATTTTACTTACATAAAAATAAATTAAAGAGCAATTAAACAATTAGATGTTTACTTTCATTTACTTAGAGATGAATTGTACCTTTATCAGTAATTAACTTTGACGGGGACCTCTCAGATGTTGTCAAGATCTTTTGGAATGCTTTCGCCACCTCTTCCCCAGTTTTGTACTGTAACTGCTGCAACCATACGTACTTGGAAAATCTGTCTATGACTAACAAGATGTATGTGTAGCCCTGGTTCCATTTCTTAAACTTGACCATATCTATGAGATCAGCCATCCATAAATCGTCTATTACGGCGTTTACGACATGATTTCTTTGAAATCGTCTTCTGATAGGTTTATGTAGACTGTATGATTCTTGATCGTGTAAAAAAATCCGTATTCTGTGTATTCCGATCTTGAATTTTCCTTCGTTTTTCGCCACATTGTACAGTTTTTGGGGCCCAGAAAAACTTCCAGCGTGTTTAGGGTCATACTATATTGTTTTTAAATAATCCTCCCACGGAGCCATGTCTGTACTGTTCAAAGTCAACAACGAAAATGAGTAATTGTCTAATAATGACGTTTTTATTCAGAATCAGTCTCTTCTTCTTCACTTTCTGTTTCGCCGTCCGTCTCTTCATCAGTGAATTCAATGTCAAACAAGTGTTTAAACGCATGTTTATGCTTTCGTAACACCTTTGCCACAGCAGAAGTTGTATTTTGACCCTTGGACAATACTTTGTTAATTTGATCCATGATTTGTTTGTGTAGTCCATTGTTTACGAATGTCAACCTCGTCGTTGTCGCTTAACTCATCATGTTTTCTTTTCTTTTGTCCCCTGTGTTCAGGACACCAGCCATTTTGACGTGTCTTTGCTCGTCGTGTATTGTATCGAACAATTATTGAATTATTAAACAAAACCAAATAATGGCAATTTCTTCTCTGTGTCGGGTCCTTGTTTTCAAATAAATTTTGAATTATGGAAACGACTGATAACGACCTATGATGTGACCCCTCAGTGAATAAATCAGTAATACGTTTATCTTTGCCAGCTTCAGAGAATAAATCATCAAATATCAGTATGTTGTTGATTCTTGGATCAAAGAAATCGTCATCTTCTAAGTCATTTGGAATTCCTTGCATAAATATCACTCTCGGTAACACGGTCCCTTGAATAATGCTGTGCAACGGCTGCCACCTTTTGTATAACCATACTATTCTTTGAACATAAGGCTGAATTTTAGTGCTATGATTCTGCAACAAGTATTTGACCATTGTCGTCTTTCCGCATGCTGAAAAAGAAAATATTTTATTAGACTTT
The DNA here is from genome assembly GCA_032209605.1 of Mactromeris polynyma. Taxonomy (NCBI): domain Eukaryota; kingdom Metazoa; phylum Mollusca; class Bivalvia; order Venerida; family Mactridae; genus Mactromeris; species Mactromeris polynyma. Next base: position 16,018,598 of record JASFXZ010000005.1, read on the forward strand.
ATGAGAAAAAAACAATTAAATGTGTTCTTATTTTCAATAAATTGGAGGTTATTCAAAAATGTTACAAAAACGCTAAAATTTGGTAAAATATTCTAAAGGTTGATGTATAGAAAATGCTAATTATTTTTTGGCAAAATCATCTAAAACTTGACACAAATTGTAAGACTAAAATTGATAAAAAAAAATATGTAGAAATATTGTAAAATTTTGACAAACATTCTAGATATTTATAAAAAAAATGTTATAAAAATTAGGAAAAATATTTGAAGAAAACATGTAAAATGAATACCTGTATGACCAGAAATCATCATGGTAAATGGATGTCGAAACACGGTTGTGCTGATACCAACCTTTTGTGTTGGTATGGGAGGCTTTCCTTCCTGAGGAGGAGGAGGATGAGGAGGAGGCATTCCTTCCTGAGGAGGAGGCATTCCTTCCTGAAGCGATGGGATACACTCCACTGTACTGAGGATACGCTTATCTCTCCTTGAAAACATTTTCCGACAATCTGAACACTGTGTAGAATACATGTCGTCTCTTTCCAACGGTTAGTGAACAAATGATTCTAGTTTCATGGAAACAGTTCTTTTATAATGTTCAATCGTATGAAGACTTTTATCCAAGCAGGCTTTTTGTTTTAATTTTGAAATCTATTAATCTATAAAAACAGAAAACTAATTATACTACTTTATTCTTTTTCCAGACGCCAGGCTGTCAAGATGGTCTATACATGCGAAGAATGCGGGACTACATTTTCAAAGCTGAGCCAACTTCTCCAGCATAGACGGACTATGAAGCATTTTAAACGTTACATGTGCGAATCCTGCAAGAAGACATTTTCTAGAAAACAGAATTTGGAGCGACATATGCAGAAGCACAATGACGGAAACAACCAACACTGTCCTGAGTGTTTGAAGGTATTTACCAGAGACTACACTCTCAACGAACATTTACATCAGCAACATGGCTGGCCTAGTGTTAAACGTTCCTCGGATACTCAGGAAGGTGGTGGAGCAGTGAAAAAACAAAAACTAGATAAAGATCCAACACGTTTCTATGACATTGAAACAATTGGTGAGAGGCAAATTGAAAAAGTTCAAAACTACGGCTTCCTACTGCAAAGTCAGTGTCAAGGACCTTGAATTACACGGACTACCAAATACCTGATACAGATTCAGTACGGATTTCCATTGACAACCCTGAACTGGATTTTCCAATCACACTAGATTTCATGCCGCGCCGACTGTGGACAAAATATTATCTCAAATTGAGCGTGTTCTTCACTCGTACGAGCAGTTTGTCATCGATGAAACTTTTCGCATTGATATTGTACATTTTCAGAAACCCTATGGGAAAGGGCACACACAGAAACAATTTGTATATATAGCAAAGTTTCTACAAAGCAAAGGTAGTTTCATCCAAATAAGAAATAACGATGATCTGTGTTGTGCTCGCGCCATAGTGACAGCGATAGTGCGGGTAGAAGAACATATTTAGTGGGTTAGCATACGTAGAGGATATGGTCTTCAAAAGACAATGGCCGTAGATTTACACAGAAACGCAGGTGTTCCGTTAACAAAATGTTGAATTGAAGAAGTGAGTAACTTTCAAGCTGTTTTACAAAACTACCAGATGTATGTGTTGTCAAAAGAACATTTCAATAGTATCATCTACAATGGCACAGACGGAGGCGTTCCAATATATTTATATTATCACGACGAACATTTTGGCGTCATCACGAAGGTGACCGGCTTTCTAAACAGAAGTTACTTCTGTGAAACTTGTAAGAAAGGGTACAACACTAAGGAACGACATGTTTGCAATAACACATGTGTGTACTGTCATCACCTGCATGCAGACGAGGTAGAGAATTGGCGGTTCTGTGAGCAATGCAACAGGCACTTCAAGAATGACACTTGTTTTCAAATGCATTTTAAAGAAGAGTGAGGGTGGTAAAAGCACATGTGATGTTTATTTTAGATGCAAAGATTCTGACCAAACTATTAATATGAATAGACACAAGAAGGCGCATATCTGCCATGAAGTGTATTGCAAAACGTGTAAATAGTTCTTCACAGAAGACCACCTATGCTACATGCAGCCAGTTGGTACCGAAGAAAACCAAACACAAAATCTAACAAGAAAGGACACCTCCTATACATTTTTTTCGATTTTGAATGCACACAAGATGACCGACTCCAATGCGATGCTGGATATTGTCCAACAGAAAGTGGTAACTGTAAACACTGTGCAAAGTCATGGTGTGGATCATACCAACACAGGCCCAATCTTTGTGTAGTACACAAAGTGTGTGAATTGTGCCTAAACAGTCCTGTTACACCAGAGTCTTTATGCAAGTCATGCGGTAAGAACGAATGAGTGTTTCAAGGCGAGAGAACGTGTGACGAAAACGTTGGTGCTACAGTGATATGCCACAATTTTAAAGGGTATGATAGCTACCCTATTCTACAGTATCATTACAGTGGTATGAGCAAAACAAGAATAACCCATTCAGCTTTCAGGAGGAAATTATGCGGTACTGTCGATCCGATATGGATATTCTTAGAAAATGTTGCCTGAAATTCAGAGCGTTGTTCATTGACTTAACAAAGCAAAGTGGCCATCAAGGAATAGATCCTTTCGAAACATGTATCACCATTGCCTCCGCATGTCATCTGGTGTACAGGACGAATTTTCTAGAGCATGAGAGCATTGCAGTTATACCGCCGCATGGTTATCGGCCCGAGGAAAACAGTCCACCATGGATTACCAGTTGATGTCTTATCTAGCACACAAACATGATCAACATCCAACATGGAAGAAACACGGGCGAAAAACACATTGGGCCCTACAAAGGGGATGGTTACTATGAATACAATGGAGACAAGATTGTGGTCGAGTTCCATGGTTGTTTAAAGCACGGATGCCCTAAACGTTTTTCTAAGACAACACTCAACACTGTGAATGACATGAGCATGGGTGATTTGTATGCCAGCACCATGGAGAAAAAACAGTTTATAGAAGATAACGGATACACTTACAGCTCTATCTGGGAGTGTGAATTTAAACATGATATGGAGAAATACGATATGAAACATTATATTCAAAGTCTTGAAATAGTTAGCCCGCATGAACGACGAGATGCCTTCTTTGGCGGTCGAACGGAGGCATTTAAGCTGTATGAGGAAGCAACCTTGGATAAACACATCAAGTATTATGACGTCACCTTCCTTTGTGAACAAGACATGAATTATCCCTATTGGACACCCCCAAATGATTACAGAGAATTTCCAGGATATCAGTTAGTATGAAGGTTTGATTAAATGTAAAGTGCTGTCACCTAGAGGACTGCATGTACCCGTCATACCTATGAAATGTAATGGAAAGCTTATGTTTAGTTTATGTCACTTGTGCTGTGAGCACTACCAGCAAGGTCAATGTATACACAGTGACTCCGAGAGAGCATTCGTTGGAACCTGGGTCATTGATGAGGTGAAAGAAGCTGTGTCACAAGTTTATATCATACAGAAGATATACGAAGTCTGGCATTTTGAGACAGTGTCCCAATATGATTCCGAGTCGCAATCTGGTGGACTGTTTACCGAGTACGTAAATACGTTTTTGAAAGTCAAACAGGAAGCTAGTGGTTGGCCAGACTGGTGTATTGATGAGAAAAAAACCCAGAAGTACATTCAACAATATCATGAAAAAGAGGGCATTCTGTTTGACCACACCAAGATCGAGAAAAATCCAGGACTGAGATCCCTTGCCAAGTTGATGCTTAACTCCTTTTGGGGTAAATTTGGACAACGCACCCATTTGACTCAGACCTCTTACATATTGGATCCTGCTGAATGTTTGACATGATGACTTCCGACCAACAAAAAGTGAAGAATGTACGGTTCGTAAACGACGAGTCTGTGGAGTTAGATTGGGTGTACAATGATGACTTCATTGAGGCCTCTGCTAGAACCAACGTTATTATAGCAGCCTACACAACAGCACAAGCCCGTCTCAAACTCTATAGTTATTTAAAACTATTAGGAGAACGGGTGCTGCACTGTGACATCAATTGTGTTGTCTTCACTACATCTTCAGGACAATGGGAACCACAACTAGGCGATTATCTAGGAGATTTAACAGATGAAGTGCCGCAGAATGCTATAACAGCTTTTGTGACGGGAGGTCCTAAAAACTACGCGTATTCCTTGTTGAGACCAAACAAAAAAGGCCACACATCGATTTGCAAAGTATGTGGCATCACTCTGAACTTTAAAAACTCAATTGACATCAATTTTGATACAGTGAAGGAAATGGTGACTGGAAAGAGTACACTCGATCGTATACCTGTCATAGATGAAAACAGGATAGTTAGAAATCCCTCAACCGGACATGTGATTACAAAACGAGAAGTTAAAGAATACAAAATTGTCTTTGACAAGAGAATTATTAAAGACGACTTTCAAACTGTGCCGTATTGAATGTAAGAATTATAAATAAAGAACTTACGTATCCATAGAATCATTCATTTTATTTTGTAGTCATTTGTTGTATCAAAATCCTTCGTATTTTAATTATATGTAGTTCAATGCCACTGGTGTAAATAGTTAACAGTATACTATGTACATGTATATGTAGATTTCATATGAATATGAAATAATCTGTTTTGTAAATAAAGAATAAAAATGTGACCTTTGTTCGCTTGTAGCCTACTTATTCACAAAAATTGTTCTATACGATGCACCGAACAGCCGTATACAGTGGAAAAAACAAATATACAATGCATGCCTACACCGTCAATCGAATTTGAGCCATTCCGTTGAGCCATATGGAAAGAAAAAATTGTTAAATGGCTCCTCTAAATCATGGCGGAAAAAACATTCGAATTTAAATCCATTGGATGGTAGTTACGAGGCGCTAATATGGCAGCGCCCTGTACTCCCGCTAAGCTGGCGGACTATTGGAAACGTCGTCTGCTACGCTGACCGCTACCGACCGGATTAATCCGGTTACGCGGCTCCAAAAACTTACTTATTTCAAAATGGCGGGTTTCCTATAGAATATATAGAGGGTCACCGAACGCATTTCGACTGGATGAGCCCACCTGACTAAACTGACTACTGTTGTTGGCTGATTTTAAGTATTATAAATCATTTTATATGATTTAGATCCGTTCTTGTCACGGCGGAATATAATTGTTATTGAATTATTTTATTTTTTGAATTATGAAGGGAAAATCTTTTCAAACCGTGATAAATCAACTTACGTGCGCAAACAAACGTAACATAATAATAATAATTTTCTATACTTTATCTTGATGCAAATATTATGTTTCTGTGATTTCCTGTTTCCTCATGGTCACTTTATCACATTGAAATTAAGAACGGCTAAACAATAATTTATATTTTAATTTAAACCTTTTCCAATAAAGGTAGATACATTGTGCACATATAGATTACGAGTATTGCTCAAATTATCTCCTTTCGATGGTACTTTTCTGCTGTAATGTGGATTATCTTTCATGTTAGCATTTTAGTTTAACGATTTTTGTTGAGAATAGTCAGATTTAGTTCTGTTCTGTTTTAATTTATGGATACACTAGGTATTGTTGTGTACCCTTTATCGGCGTCCAAACACGGCATCTGATGAAAGTAATACATCCGGATGTAGCGATTATACAAACTGTTAATTAACACAGAAAGCGCTTTTAGGGGGGAATTTGGGGAAATATAGGACTTTTATAGAATAGCCTCGAGATGAAATATTGGTATAGTCAATTATATTGGGTGGCAATATACAGCTTGACGTTTTGATCAGTAAAGGTGGGAACTTTAACACAGTGAAACTTGATTACAATCAAAATAATTTTGGCGATGATTCTGTTTAACTTTATACTGAAATGAAAATATTTAAAGTGATGCTATTTATATGGAACACGCTTAATTCGACCCCTGTATTTATATATATTGTAATAGAGCTTTTGCAATTATTCAGACAAAGGACCTATATAACCTACATAATGGGGGGGGGAGCACGAGATTTGATATTTTTCCACATATATACAAAGTATTCATACAATGATGAGGATAAATGCCAAATCCTGTTTTTTAATTATTCACAGACCTCAATCGTTATCATGTTAGTACTTGTAGCTCTATTTAAGGTTGTAAGCCATGCATAATTATTTAAATGTCCACTACGACAGTTTACGCATGTTTTGCTTATAAGCTAGTTTTCTGATCTTATAAATTCATCTTTAAACAATCTGCGACAATTTACCAGAATTAATTTTCACATACTTTCGAGATAACAAACTTATTTACAAAAATGTATTTAAAAATGATTCCACTGAAATTTTAGTTGTTGTCGTGATTGAAGATTTATTTGAAATATCACGTTTTAGTCATTGTTGTTCTATACACCCCCAAGAATATATAAAGTCAAACTATTGCCAAAGACAAGTTCAACATGCTGTCGAAACACATTGTATTGGCTAAGTTAGTCGCTAATGACAATTATCAAGAGACGTAAAATCCTTATAGTTTGTGCAACTTTTGATTAAAATCGCAAAGGAATACAAAAACAGAAACGAAACGTTTATTTCTTATATACAACAAAGTGCAGATTACCTAGTTAGCTAAGTCGGTAAAGAACTCGATTACCAATCTGGAAGTTTTATGACTGGATGAGTCAACCTGGTTAGCTAAGTTGTAAGAGCTCTAGAATGTCACCCCAAGGTCCGGATCAGATTCTGGTGCTTATTAGATCATGTCTTTGTTTGACCATTCGCTACAGCCATTTGTTCTCCACCAAAAATGTGGGGTAGTTGTCAGCTGCTTGCGTAATTGCAAGTTAGTACTGATTGTTAATTAATTCCAGAAAATGTAGTTAGGTCAACTGACAGCCATTTCTGACAGAAAAAAATGGCGTCCAACCGTATAAACGAGCACTGGATCAGGCGTCTGTTCTCACTGCTGACTATTATTATATCAAAGACAATACCCCCAAAATCATTCGTGCTCTCGATTATTCTAAGGCCTTGTACAAAATTCCCAAATGCAATTTAAAAAATTAAACGTTCCATGACCATCTGGTACATATTTACATGTGTGTAGAATTTTATAGAATTTAAGGGGAAGTAACTAGAATTACAGACGTTTCAATAGTCAAGTTATGTTAACCTTCCTTGTAATCGTCACCATCAGAATTGAATCTAAAATCATTAAAATCAGTCAAGCATTGCAACAATCTTTCTTTAAGAGTAATTTTGAAATAAATGACTTCCTGAATTAAATACCGGGTATGAATAATTACTGGAATAATATCTTTATTCATTTTGATCACTCAGTGTATCAACAATTCCTAACTAACAGCGCCCCACTTAAAACCCGACTTATTCTTTTTCTGTTATGAAAGAGACTTTATGTTATCCTTATCAAAAGAAAATCAAATGTATGTGATTGACGCTAAGATAATACCTCTCGTTATTAAGATGATATTTTGAATATTGATAATGAAAAAATTCCAGCTATGATGAATTATATATATCCAACAGAGTTACAACTTTTGAAACCTAACACATTGGACACTCTTGCCTCGCTTCTGAACTAAGATAATGCCATAGATGATGGCATTATTTCTCCTAATATTTACGATAAAAGAGATGACTTCGACTTTGAGATTATATACTTTCCATCGCTAGACTCTGATACTCCGAAATCTCCCACATATGGCATTAGTCTTTCTCAACTTATAAGGTTTCTACGAGGAAATAGTAACCCTTGGGACGTTACCTTCTTCTTACAGTTAAACTCATTAAACAAGGTTATCGTTATATGACGTTTCGTAAATCAATTAGTTTGGAGTATGGAACTAGTGTCAAATCTATGTTAGAGACTGGAATTTCTAAATCAAATTTTTATTAAGATCCATTATACAAATTCGTAAAGTTTTAACAGTTGTAACTTTAATCAGCTGTTTGTTAAACTGATAAATAGAGTTATTAAGAAAGTGTATACTCCTGACACAATGAGAACTTCCGATAGTAAGATTGGAAATAAATCAACATTTGGAAGATGTTCGCAACTTTTTAACTGCACGTTGGATACTAATGTTTCAAGACTAAATGAAATTATATATGTAAGCCATAATTAATATTGCAGGATATGACAGATGAAAAAGTCTTTTGGGATTATGTTAGGAATTTCGTTGGCGTTAAGTTCTGCTTTAGAACTAACATACTGAGTTCCATAGAGTATCTTAAAGCTATAAGCCAACCATTTGAATAAGTGTTGTACTGTGGTGTCTAATGTTTAAAGTTTATATTGTCTATTGTTCCATGTTGTACTGCCCATTGTTTGTCCTTGCATGTCAGATTATTACTTTTGTGGGCCAGTTTGAGCTGTACTCCACTTCTCTGTGCATAATGTACTTAATTTTGAGTCATTTCTATCAGATTTCTCGAAGCTTTTTTCTTTATTATGACGTCGTGTAATACATCTAACCGTAATTTGACAGTAACAAGGAGAATTTTATTGTTTATGTTTTCTTTTATTTCTATGTGTCTTTATATTATATTCCCTGTCACCAGTATAAAAAGTATGTCTAATTAATAAATAGACTTCCGGATGCCTCCTCTACATAAGGTTATTTATTTACTTTTTGTGGTTATCTAGCATTCTGATGTAAACTAGAAGAAGCTTTTTTAAAACAGCGCATGTCACCCCCATTGGAGATAAATGATTAATGATAAATTTGGACATGGAAATACATGAGCCGAAGTGACTATGACCTTGAGCTTTGGCATTAGATATAAGAATAAATGAATAAGTGTGGGACAGGAGTGAAAGTTACTGTGACCTTGAACTTACGTAACAGCCCGCGTGAGCTTGACCTTTGACCCAGTGACAAAAAGGGCCATCTACTAACGAAGGTCAATCTTCCTTTGAAGCTTAGAGACTCCGGGTCAACGGGTTATTGAGAAATAAAGCGGTAACCAATTTGAAAATTCACGGACTCAGTGAATTTTCTAATACACTATTCTGCTATTTTTGGCGAATTGCAATTCAGTGTGGTTTCAGACACAGGAAAGAGACAAGAAAGATATACTGAAAAGCGTGCTATACTGTTAGTAATGTGATGATTTTTGTGAAGAGGAAGTATTCACATTTTTACAATTGTTTGTTGTTGAATTCCAAGAAAACAGTTTTGCATAATAGTATTACACTTGAATACCAATAATTTCATAATTTATACAGTTTTTGCAAATATGCATCGATGTTATAGTTGTTGTGACACTCTTTGGATGTTTAGCACTTTGTCTTAAGGACAGCTCTCGCTTACTTCGAAACATGTATCATGCATTGAGTCTAAAAATGTGTCAAGAATCACAATCAGCGGCGGAATGTTCATTTGTAGATTTATTGTAAATTGGACAAACAATTGGAATTTATAAATATGACATAGAAAATATGATCGAAATTTACGAGGACCTATTCATTTATGATAATTATAGACTAACTCGTTTTATAATTTTCTTTCAGATGCATTCTTCTATCAATGCAAGCATCGTTGTTATTATGGGTTACCAAACATCTACCAACTAGCAAGCTAATTACCATCCTTGTGTGATGACTTTTAATAGAACAATATTGCTACATGTTCTTCGTTCTCTAATTGTGTTACTTAGTGTTGTAATTTATTTATTGTTGCTGTTGTGATTTTGTTCCCTTAATTCATGCTTATGTATTAATATACTTATGATGATTCCATATTGTCCGTAAAAACGACCAGTCTGATTTGTAATGGTCTATAAAAATGGCCAGTTCTTCGGGCTAAGAATATCCTTTGAGTTGTATTCGTACATTATGATGGGTTTCTATTTCTGAATACATTTTATTTGTATTTTATCCAGTGAAAACACGAACCATGTCAGTAGCATCAGTATCAAATGGGGACTTCAAAAATCAGTACTAGTGCATACAGAATAACATGAAAACAGTATAAGAAGACCATTAAGAATGGCAAGATCGAATACTAAATAGTATCATTAAGCATGATACATATCTTTCATTACACGTCTCGAGTATTATTAAATTATGTCGGTGAAGTTAAATACGTACAAGCGTTCATAATTGAAATAACAAATGCGTTTAAGATGACTAAGCCACGGTCAATATAATTAAGGTAAAGTCAATACGTATTGAAAATCTGCGGAGTTGCTGAAATTCTACTATATGGAGAAAAACGTGCACTATGATTAGATCTCGGCCAAAAAAGGCTTTGCTAATAAAAAGCACTGAATTAATAAGGGATCATACGAAAGACGATATATAAAATTGGAATACATTATACAGACCAGTGTATTTAGGGAAATTCATGTTAATCATGCATAAATCATACACTCTAGACAAGGGGCATACTGTTCACGAGACCTGGGTATCTACGTTAATGGGGAATGTTGCTCTTGCAAATATAAAATGGCTGCAGAGTAATTAGTCAAAAATTCAAAAAGCCTCCAATATGTAGAAGGGACAACTCTTGGCATACCACTAACATGAATGTACGACGTGTAAACCCCCTCTGATTAGAAACGGCGGACAGGTATGGTAAGAGTTACGTCCGTTTTACTAATAGCGGCATTGGAGTAATTCCACAAGACGAAATGGCCTTCGAATTAGATAACCATTATGTCCCTTTATTAATAAAGATGTAAACCCGCGATACCATTGACCGATTTTTCGTGTTTCTCAAACATGACTTTATTTACACGGTCGCTTCAAATCGGTTATATTATTAAATTCAAAATGGCTGATAACATATGCGTCCCCTTATTATAAAGGTCACTTTTAAAAGGGTCATACCTCTGCATACTCTGTCATGTTGAATGTGTGATTAGAGTAGAATACCCGAATTTCAAAATGCGTTACCTAATTTAGACAGCTCGCAATCTTGGAAAAGGGACAGAATTCTCGCAAGACCTTACTCATTTTGAATATACAAGAGTAATACACCGTTTCAATTAATCGAATAATTTTCGCCTAAGAGTTGCGCCCCCTACCGGACGTGACGTAATGCGAGGATAAAAATATTTCCAAAACGGCCAATGCTGCTTACTTGCGCTACACATCAACAAAAGTTTATGCGTTACGCAAATTTATTAATGTTTTCGTAAAAATCGGACATTTTATTTATTCTTATCAAAAGCTCAATCTTTTTATTAAGTTAAAGTATATAGAAAATATAAGTTACAATATATTAAAGTTTTTGCATTAACAGCATTCAAAAAATCATAGGTAACGAATTAACGCTGCACATGGGGAAGCGTAATTTTTTCACATACTCGCGGTTAGTTTCCTATAAATTCTCGGATTTTCACAACAAGTTCTATATATATTTAACTTACCCCAATGTAAAAAGCAATCTTTTAAGATGACAACTCCTCAAAAGATATGTGGTTTATATTACAAGTTATTCCATAAACGGTGATCAAACAATCCCAGTTAAAGAAATTTTCAGAGCATTAATGCTTCATAACTTTTTCAAAACAGGTCGGTAATTTTCCGCTTCATTTTTGGATATTTTCATCGAAGTCTAATTGTACTAATACACTTTCATGTCAATTAAATATTTTAAAAAGGCTGCTGTGAAAAATAATCAAGGCTTACATAATCTTAAAAATGTGTAAAGATCAACTAAACAAATGATGTAGATCACGCCAGCATGTCAAGTTTTGTGTACACAAGTACCCAGCACAAGCGTGTGAAAAATATAAATTGAGTAGGTCAAATCAAGGTCTTTATTGTCTGTGTGACAAGGGTTTTGGCATCAATTTAATTCTGAACATGAATTATCATTCATAGTGTCGGAAGAGGCTGGCTAAATCTTTGAAGTATAAATATTTCTGGGTGACAGACAGTTGCAATCTCATTGTGTTTATTATAAATTGAGATCACAGACTGATATGACCTAATCATTTCAATTATCAAAGGCACTAATGCTATCAAACAGGATATAGCAATATGAATTAACACATATTAAAGATCTCCTGGGGTTTTATGACTCTTGTGTTTTTACAGCTGACACCTAGGGCAAGTATCAATTACAGAACTTAGTGACCAGTAGAACTATTCTGCCAGGGGCTTGGTTTATGAATTGCAAAACAATAGGCATCCCCCAATCAAATTAATTAAAATACAAGAAAAGTAATTAATAACTGTTAACTTGAATTATCAATTCATACGAGAACACAGAAATTGTTTAAACATTGAAACTAAATGGCCAGCCAGCCGCGAAAGACGTCTCAAAACAATTTATGAATTATAGCGCTATGTCCCGTTTTCAGACGAGATTCTTTTAAAAATACTATAAACAATCTATATTTAATGTGAGTAGGAATAACCAAACAGACAGCGAGTTTCATATTTTATTTTGACATAAATATATTGTTTTTAGACCGTGCGTCTGCTGATAGGCTAACATCGTATCGATGCGCCATATCTGGCGTAGCGCATCTGTGGTATTTAGGTCTTTGGCTATATCCATGTTTTTTCATATGACGGTCCATGGCTGAAATGACGAAAAATAGTTATGGTTCTTCTTCAGACATGCGTACGATTTCACATTAACATCAAAATACGGTCTTCCAAGTCCACGACTGAGCTTGTGAAATAAAAATTCCCAGTAAGTCGCAAAAATATGTGACGAACAAATATTAAGCATCCAAGTAAAGCAATTTCGCAAAATCCATTCGGTATAAGTTTTTATATATATCTGTTATAATACATCCTAAAACAAATTACATCTGTAACATACCTTATCTTTCATTCCATCGCCGAAAAATTAGTTACGTCGCCATTTCGTGCTCTGAATTTTACCGTTATAGTTTATCCTCTGATGACGTCACGAAGTGCAGATAATTCTATTAACGGTATAATTGAAACGGTGTATATACCCGTTCCAAAATGGCAGCCATGTATCTTACGTGTGTAATGCCCAAATTCAAAATTGACTGTTAGAATTGTTGATGATATTTCTTAACATGCTCCTATTTCAAAATGGCAGCAAGGTAAGTAAGAATCATGTCTCTTTCAAAAAATAGTGGACGTTTTGAATTTGGGGAGGTCATTCTTGGCATGTCAAGCAATTAAAATAATTTGATTTCAATACAAATTGATGCATAATGGATACAAGTATGGAGTACTTTGTGTATTGTGATTAAACTACGTTTAGGCATATGAAAACAACACTTGCGTGTAAAATGTAATGGATCCCATATTTCATGCGTGGATTTGACAACATTTGACAACTTTCGAAACAAAATTTATATTGTTACACTCTAGAAGGGGCGTTCAGTTACGGCTAACAGTTGCTCGCGTTTTGTTTTGTATCCCTGGCCCACCGTATAACATTGACTGCAAACGGGGAACCAAATTGCAAAACGTTACGAAACGTGAGCCGCAGATACCTTTACTGAAGTTGTTTTTTGTACAGCTTTTACTGAATCGAGTCACATTCTTGTGTCGGTTGCCCACTTGATGAGTGTTATGATTGTTATATACGAAACATCAAGGTGTCCACGAGCACTACACAATTCCGGATTAGTCACCGGCCAATATTTTCTTTTGTTCGATTTGTTCGTGAGAGGATTATTGATTAAGTGATGTCAAAACATTTCGAAAGTGCGTTGTTACAGAATAAAAACAACCGAAATGGGTTTTCAAAAACGTATCACACATTATGTGATTTTTAAGCGATTTTTCTGTTGATTAAAAACCTTTTTGTGCTAAAATAACTGATTCAAGAACAGATAACAGAGGCGGTCGTGACCAAACTTCTCACAGCAGTTACCTCCCGTTGCGTTTTGATTTGAGCTATGCTCGGAACCAATCAAATGAGGCCGTGACGGGTTAGAAATGTAAAAACCAAAAAAAAGGAAAATGACAATTCGTATAAAGGAATTATTAATTTATAATTAAATCATATTTTTTAAAGTAGTAACAATAATATGTATTGTCTAATGTTTCATGTTAAAATGATAGACATCTTCATAAATAAAAATGTCAATCGTTATGATTTTTTCTTTTTTTCAGACTTACGAAACGTTCAAATATATTTTCTAAATTAGATTGGGTCACAGGTTTTAGTATTTGTTTTGAAATTTTGAAAACAAACAAAGGACTGTTGGTGTAGTCTAAGTCTCTTGATCTTATATACATGTATTATAATTATGCAAAGGCTTTTTATAGCATATTTTCAAAGATAAATTATGTTGCTTTTTTATTTACATTATTTATGTATATGTGCAATTATCGCTCAGTATCATAACATGTTCAATATTTGCGGCGTAATTACCAAACAAGGTTGCTTTACAAAATCAATATCAGGACCAACATTTTTTTACAGTTTTTCTGAAAAACGGAATATATATTGCAGAGATACAATTTTTTTCAAAACCGTTTGCACAATTTTGATATCTCAATCAGTTGTTAAGATATTTACGATTTCCCACAATTCAAATGTATTTTTCCCATACCCACGTTATCGACGGTGGCTAAGTGAGGCGCTATGAAATTTGGGTATATCTGTTAGTGTTACTAATGTATACCTTTACATCACTTTCGTATTCCTTTCTCTTCAAATTTCTTTCAAATATTTCTCATTCTCCATCGTAATGGATACTTTGCATCAACTTTCTGTTGTTAATCTCTATGGCACATTCGCCAAGTTGACAATAAGCCTTTTAATAACGACCGATTTCATAATCTTTTGCGTTTCTCTTTCGGATAATGTGTGCGTTTATATACGCTCGGAACACGAGTCAGTTGTAATGTATTTGATCGTTTTAATTTGTTAGTGGGTGTTCAGACAATAAATATGAAAGTTTAAGCAAAATCGGAGACTAGAATTGCCAGACCCTCTTCATATTTTAGAGATGTTATTGTAAATAATATAATGTGAAATTTGTATCACGACAGCATGAAACCACACAGATGAGGAAATATAATTCATACATTGAATCTTTATGGTCCAATTAGCAGCAATTTAGTGAGGATGTTTACTACAATAAAACGGAGTTTATAATATACATTATGGCATGATGGTGGGGAATCCTGGTAGGGCCATCGCGATCTGACCCCCCTTGCCTTTCTAATTGACGAAGAAAAAAAACGCGATACTCGTGTGTTACATTTGATCGTTTGATCTTGTAGGAATTATATCAAAATGGTTAGACTGTGCGTAAACATAAACGATAATATCTTTACAAATATGCTTCAAATAATAGGTAAATATTATACAATTATGGACCTTTTACCTGTTGTAAAAGATGTGATATGCACCAACATATCATTATCGACCGAGGTGATAAGCCAAGGTCAGTTATGATTTTTCGGTGCATATCAACATCATGTACAAAAGTTGAAACGTTTTATTTTTTGACGATATTAATTTTGTCGTTTCTACCTGAAATGAACAGGATATTTTACCGAAAAACCGAGTATTCAAATACATTTTCGAACTGATTTGTATCCATTGTTCATACCGGTCAATTGTTGTTGATAATATGACTCTTATTAATGTATGTAACTGAACAGCTTGAATACACTAATCATAGAAGCTCGCAGTGAAGACTGCGTTTGATCAAGTGTGTCGCCTATTTAAATAACGTCGTTACTATTATCATTATCATCATCATGGTCATCCGAAACGTGCTTCGGCAAGTTCCGTAGCATTCGGAAGAAACCGACTGTCAAATAAGAAAAGCTCATTGCGATTCCCCTGTTGCTATTTATAAACCAGTGTATATCAAGGACACTTGGTACATATTGCGTATTCACTACGTATTCGGAAAAGACTTATTGACCAATCAAAAAGCGTTCATTTATAGATTATATAATAATTCTTATTTACCTGACAATTGCATGGACATCCTCATTTGACATACTCGGGTATTACATATAATTAATTCGTGTTTTTATTCGCAAACATGTTCTTTGCAACAAAACATTACAACGCAGTAACGATATACAGATTAGTTATAAGCCCATATGATCTGATATTGAATTATATTAGTGCAAGCATTGCTTCAACAATCCGTTGGCACAATTTCATTAATAGTTATTCTTTCAAAATTTAAAGAAATTTATCCGAATTTATCCTTCTATTTTCTACGCAAAATCGATAACTCATAATTATCGACTTCAAATAGAAGTTGAGCTCATGTTTGTTAAATAAACATGGATTTAAGAGAAATGTACGCATAATTACTCAGTGGGGCTACGTAAACATCGCGTTGTAGCAAAACACACGTACAGGAATTAAGGGAACTGTGGTTTGTTGATAGTCAATTATGAAGAGATGCCGGAACGAGCGAGTGATTGGGGGAATGAGAGGAAGAAGGGGAGATATGGGGAGTAATTGATGGTGGCATGAGGAAGGGATGGAATAAGAGGAAGAATGGGAGGTAGGGGAGTAATTGATGATGGCATGAGGGAGGGATGGAATGAGAGGAAGAAGGTGAGGTAGGGGAGTAATTGATGGCGGAAGGAGGGAGGGATGGAATGAGAGGGAGAATGGGAGGTAGGGGAGTAATTGATGGCGGAAGGAGGGAGGGATGGAATGAGAGGGAGAATGGGAGGTAGGGGAGTAATTGATGGCGGTAGGGGGGAGGGATGGAATGAGAGGAAGAATGGGAGGTAGGGGAGTAATTGATGATGGCATGAAGGAGGGATGGAATGAGAGGAAGAAGGGGAGGTAGGGGAGTAATTGATGGTGGCATGAGGGAGGGATGGAATGAGAGAGAGAATGGGAGGTAGGGGAGTAATTGATGGTGGCATGAGGGAGGGATGGAATGAGAGGGACAATGGGAGGTAGGGGAGTAATTGATGATGGCATGAGGGAGGGATGGAATGAGAGGGACAATGGGAGGTAGGGGAGTAATTGATGGTGGCATGAGGGAGGGATGGAATGAGAGGAAGAATGGGAGGTAGGGGAGTAATTGATGATGGCATGAAGGAGGGATGGAATGAGAGGAAGAAGGGGAGGTAGGGGAGTAATTGATGGTGGCATGAGGGAGGGATGGAATGAGAGAGAGAATGGGAGGTAGGGGAGTAATTGATGGTGGCATGAGGGAGGGATGGAATGAGAGGGACAATGGGAGGTAGGGGAGTAAGTGATGTCGGAAGGAGGGAGGGATGTAATGAGAGGGACAAGGGGAGGTAGGAGAGTAAGTGATGGTGGCATGAGGGAGGGATGGAATGAGAGGTACAATGGGAGGTAGGGGAGTAAGTGATGGCGGAAGGAGGGAGGGATGGAATGAGAGGTACAATGGGAGGTAGGGGAGTAATTGATGGCGGAAGGAGGGAGGGATGGAATAAGAGGAAGAAGGTGAGGTAGGGGAGTAATTGATGGCGGACGGAGGGAGGGATGGAATGAGAGTAAGAAGGTGAGGTAGGGGAGTAATTGATGGCGGAAAGAGGAAGGGATGGAATGAGAGAGAAAATGGGAGACAGGGGAGTAATTGATGGTGACATGAGGGAGGGATGGAATGAGAGGGAGAATGGCAGGTAGGAAAGTAAGTGATGGTGACATGAGGGAGGGATGGAATGAGAGAGAGAATGGGAGGTAGGGGAGTAATTGATGGTGGCATGAGGGAGGGATGGAATGAGAGGGAGAATGGCAGGTAGGGGAGTAAGTGATGGTGGCATGAGGGAGGGATGGAATGAGAGAGAGAATGGGAGGTAGGGGAGTAATTGATGGTGGCATGAGGGAGGGATGGAATGAGATAGAGAATGGGAGGAATGGGGAGTAAGTGATGGTGGCATGAGGGAGGGATGGAATGAGAGAGAGAATGGGAGGTAGGGGAGTAATTGATGGTGGCATGAGGGAGGGATGGAATGAGAGAGAGAATGGGAGGTAGGGGAGTAATTGATGGTGGCATGAGGGAGGGATGGAATGAGATAGAGAATGGGAGGTAGGGGAGTAAGTGATGGCGGAAGGAGGGAGGGATGGAATGAGATAGAGAATGGGAGGAATGGGGAGTAAGTGATGGTGGCATGAGGGAGGGATGGAATGAGAGAGAGAATGGGAGGTAGGGGAGTAAGTGATGGTGGCATGAGGGAGGGATGGAATGAGAGGGAGAATGGGAGGAAGGGAGTAAGGGATGGCGGAAGGAGGGAGGGATGGAATGAGATAGAGAATGGGAGGAATGGGGAGTAAGTGATGATGTCATGAGGGAGGGATGGAATGAGATAGAGAATGGGAGGTAGGGGAGTAATTGATGGTGGCATGAGGGAGGGATGGAATGAGAGGAAGAAGGTGAGGTAGGGGAGTAATTGATGCCGGAAGGAGGGAGGGATGGAATGAGAGGGAGAATGGGAGGTAGGGGAGTAATTGATGGCGGAAGGAAGGAGGGATGGAAAGAGAGGGAGAATGGGAGGTAGGGGAGTAATTGATGGCGGAAGGAAGGAGGGATGGAATGAGTGGTAGAATGGGAGATAGGAGAGTAAGTGATGGTGGCATGAGGGAGGGATAGAATGAGAGGTACAATGGGAGGTAGGGGAGTAATTGATGGCGGAAGGAGGAAGGGATGGAATGAGAAGGTGAATGGGAGGTAGGGGAGTAAGTGATGGCGGAAGGAGGGAGGGATGAGAGGGAGAATGGGAGGTAGGGGAGTAATTGATGGCGGAAGGAGGGAGGGATGGAATGAGAGGAAGAAAGGGAGGTAGGGGAGTAATTGATGGCGGAAGGAGGGAGGGATGGAATGAAAGGGAGGAATGGGAGGTAGGGGAGTAATTGATGGCGGAAGGAGGGAGGGATGGAATGAGAGGAAGAAAGGGAGGTAGGGGAGTAATTGATGGCGGAAGGAGGGAGGGATGGAATGAGAGGGAGAATGGGAGGTAGGGGAGTAAGTGATGGCGGAAGGAGGGATGGATGGAATGAGAGAGAGAATGGGAGGTAGGGGAGTAAGTGATGTCGGAAGGAGGGAGGGATGGAATGAGAGAGAGAATGGGAGGTAGGGGAGTAAGTAATGGTGGAAGGAGGGAGGGGTGGAATGAGAGGGAGGATGGGCGGTAGGGGAGTAAGTTATGGTGGAAGGAGGGAGGGGTGGATTGAGAGGGAGGATGGGCGGTAGGGTAGTAAGTTATGGTGGAAGGAGGGAGGGGTGGAATGAGAGGGAGGATGGGCGGTAGGGGAGTAAGTGATTGTGAAATGAGGGAGGGATGGTTTGAGAGGGGGAAGGGGAGGTAGGGGAGTAAGTGATGGTGGAAGGAGAGTGGGATGGAATGAGAGGGAGAATGGGAGGTAGGGGAGTAAGTGATGTCGGAAGGAGGGAGGGATGGAATGAGAGAGAGAATGGGAGGTAGGGGAGTAAGTAATGGTGGAAGGAGGGAGGGGTGGAATGAGAGGGAGGATGGGCGGTAGGGGAGTAAGTTATGGTGGAAGGAGGGAGGGGTGGATTGAGAGGGAGGATGGGCGGTAGGGTAGTAAGTTATGGTGGAAGGAGGGAGGGGTGGAATGAGAGGGAGGATGGGCGGTAGGGGAGTAAGTGATTGTGAAAGGAGGGAGGGATGGATTGAGAGGGGGAAGGGGAGGTAGGGGAGTAAGTGATGGTGGAAGGAGAGTGGCAATGAATGAGGGGAAGAAGGGGCGGTAGGGGAGTAAGTGATGGTGGAAAATGGGAGGGAGGGAATGAGAGAGAGAAGTGTGGGAGTAAGTGATGGGAGGAAGGAGGTAGGGAGGGAATGAGAGGGAGAATGTGAAGTGTGGGAGTAAGTGATGGGAAGAAGGAGGTAGGGAGGGAATGAGAGGGAGAATGTGAAGTGTGTGAGTAAGTGATGGGAGGAAGGAGGTAGGGAGGGAATGAGAGGGAGAATGGGAGGTAGGGGAGTAAGTGATGGCGGAAGGAGGGAGGGATGAGAGGGAGAATGGGAGGTAGGGGAGTAATTGATGGCGGAAGGAGGGAGGGATGGAATGAGAGGAAGAAAGGGAGGTAGGGGAGTAAGTGATGGCGGAAGGAGGAAGGGATGGAATGAGGGGGGAAGGGGAGGTAGGGGAGTAAGTGATGGCGGAAGGAGGAAGGGATGGAATGAGGGGAAGAAGGGGCGGTAGGGAAGTAAGTGATGGTGGAAAATGGGAGGGAGGGAATGAGAGAGAGAAGTGTGGGAGTAAGTGATGGGAGGAAGGAGGTAGGGAGGGAATGAGAGGGAGAATGTGAAGTGTGGGAGTAAGTGATGGGAAGAAGGAGGTAGGGAGGGAATGAGAGGGAGAATGTGAAGTGTGGGAGTAAGTGATGGGAGGAAGGAGGTAGGGATCGAATGAGAGGGAGAATGTGAACTGGGGGAGTAAGTGATGGGAGGAAGGAGGTAGGGAGGGAATGAGAGGGAGAATGTGAAGTGTGGGAGTAAGTGATGGGAGGAAGGAGTAGGGAGGGAATGAGAGGGAGAATGTGAAGTGTGGGAGTAAGTGATGGGAGGAAGGAGGTAGGGATCGAATGAGAGAGGAAATGGAGGTAGAGTAGTAAGTGAGAAGGGAATTGACTGAGATATAGGAGATACAAAGTGGAATGTGATTAGTGACGATATAAAGGACGAAGCGACATCATGGAAGCAATAGGGAGATATAAAAGTCCATGATTTAGTACAAAACGTTTCATACAGAACTGCAATATTACTGAGCAAAAGTTTGTTCCAATATGTCTTCACTTGTCCAGGCTTATGAATGTCAATAAAACCTATGACCAGTCTTGTATACGGTACAGCTGTATTGGTTTCTGACTTGCTGTCTTACTATCGTTCTATAACTGAATCTGATTGGAACACCCAATTGTTTTTATATCGTGTCAATTGTCGGCTAGGTTTTGATGGTTCATATTGTAAAAGGCGTATTGTTTTTTTATTTCGTGTTTGTTAGACTAAAGACATTTTGTGGATTGGATTTCTAGCGAATTTTTGGAATTGATACAAACAAAGAGACTTAATCTTACAATAACATGTAAGTTGAACGTTTAATTATTGTGCTTCTGATATTTTATATTGTATAATATTTACCTATTTAATATGAAGATTTTAATCTAGTTAGAACATTGCTGTCTTGTTTTTATACTGCACCTATAAAATTGATTCCATTGTATTATGTGTAATTATATTACAATTTTAGGTGGAAACCTTGCTTTAGTTAAGTTTGATATTAATGTATGAATATATTATCAAACTTCACAAGATGGTCTGTATCTTCTTGAAATAATAAACTTAAGTTGAATTATAATTTTCGTAAATATCTTATATAACTTTAAATCTTGCCTATTTACTTAGAACATTAGTGAACTATATAAAAGTAGATTAGGTCAAGGCATACGACGGAATCAGAACCGATTTCATTTGTGGAAAATTTGTCTCGAAATAACTTTGTAAAACATAACACGTCGACATTCTGACTATTTTTATATCATACGTTAAATCCGATAAAAATAGGTTTCCGTTATTTTTTGAACATGTGATACCGTAGATTGTAAAAAATTGCTTTTATTTTAAGAAATATACAGGCGCTCTAAACAGCACTTTTACGTCTAATTTTTAATTGTTGATTCTGATAATTTCGGTGTCGTGGTAACCGTACCGTATGATTCCCAACACAGAATCCATACACGTTAACGTCCGTCATTTAGAAGTCATTTAATGAAATTTAAAGACAGTTAGTTTGTAAGAAAATATATAATGCGCGTTGTTCGAGATAGCCTACAACGAAAGCTAAGTTGGTAAAAATACGACGTTAAACGAAAGTACGGCGTACAGACACGTCATAATTATTTGCAGCACGAAGAAACGCAACATGTGATGTCACTATTTGCAAGCAGGAAACAATATTTAATCCATATGGTCATTTCGTTTCGTTTTCAAATTGCCATATGGGGCAAATATTGCTTACTGTCAGTACATTGTGACGTCGCATGTGCCGTTTTCTGGAAATGACGTCACTTAAAGAAAAGGTTGGAAACCGTTCAGCGGCGCTAACATATAGAAACATACATCTATGAGATGGAGAAGGAATACTATAACATATATTCAACCATACATATTAGCCTACAGTGTATGAACAAACTGATATGTCTATGTAGCCAACAAGACATACACGTGATAGAGAACTAAAATGCTTATACAATAAAAACATACATATTTTGTACTAAAAGAAGAAACTCATATTATCAATTATTACCTCGTTAATGGTAATAAAGTATTCGGACGTGTTTTATATGCAGTAGAAACCTCACTTAAAGACCGCCTCAATAACAAGACCACCTCAACATTAAGAACACAATTTTCAAGTCCATTTTTCAATATTTTGCTATTTATTCAACCTGAATTTTAAGACCACCTCAATATTAAGACCAATTTCCAAGGGCCCCAATGGTGGTCTTATAATTGAGGTTGTGTTGTAGTATATTAAGCAGCATACATACAATGAATTGTGTGACGGGGATTACAACACTCCAAACGTGAATGATATATGCATATTGCTTGTGAGTAATGTTATATGGACGGGCATTTTTTATAATATCTTTGTTTAATTCTTATTGTTTACATATGACTTTTGGAAGCTAATATTGACCGTATGTTCTACATATCTACATTTAACAGTGTGACCTCAATCTTTCGACAAATCAGTTACTGACGTTTTGTCATTAATTCATATACTTAAAAGTCATAAAAGTTTTGAAGTTCGATATGCAAAAAAAAAAAAAAAAAAAAAAAAATAATTAATTCATATACTGGTTAAAAGAGTTAACCCGTCATTTTGTATGTAGAGAATCTTCACTACAGTATGACAAATTGATTTGAAACGTTGGTCATGAATTAGACAGGTTACATTGACGAAAGTTAAATGCATTTAATTTATTAATACAATAGTTTATCATTGTCAAAATAAGATGTATCCAGTAGCGTGTGATATACGACAGGTGGTTCAGCATTTCGGGTCAGTATTATTACAAGCAAACTTCATGCCTATATTTATGATGTAACCCCAAAATAATAGAATAGTGTTATTAATCAAATGATTTCGTATTGGCCTTATCATTTGGTCGAGGAGTGACGTATTGGGCCCAAGGTTCAACTTTGATAAGAATGTCCGAATCGTTGCAAACGTTATTCTCGTATTGACCATGCTTTCTCCGCCAATCAGACGGCTTCAATTTCATATTGGCCCTGTTTTTCGTGTTGGCCCTGCTTCTCAGCCAATCAAATGGCTTGAATCTCATATAGCCTTGTTTATCTAAATAGTATCCAATTTTCTCATATATCAGCTGGGATAATTGTTAAATATTAAATCCAATATGGAATACTTGAATCATAATAGAATATATTCCCATGTATAGCTAATTTACTGATATAATATAAAGATACGTTTATTTTCAATATATGTAGGCCGGAGGCCCGTGAGATAGAAACATCAATACACAACAAAGTAGCAAAATGTGACAACAGCAAATATCGAGGGCTCAATGCAATAATGTCGTAACTCCTATATAAATTAATAGGAGTTACGACATTGTTGCGTTGAGCCCTCGATATATCAATACGAAGTCAAGCTTATATATATATCATTAAGTGGACAATGCATCTAATTAAAGTAATAGAATATGATCGAATGCTTGGTTTCATTTTTGTATATTTAGCTTGTAAATATGTGAAGAGAGCAATAATAGTCTACAACTGGGGTGAAGACGGTGGGATGGGGTTCGTTTCAACTGAGGATTTCGGGTTGATGATTCAATATTTAATTATGTTAAGGGCTATATACCATGACAGGTGAATAATGAAAGTGTGTATTCGAAACGAATTATTATTTGACCATTGTAAAGAAAACAAATGTCTGAAGAAAACAAAGAATCCGTCATATCCCAAGCAATCATATGTTTAACAATATAAGCTGTCATCTGTGGACAGCATTAACTATTTGAACATTGTAAGGTAAAGCAATATATTAAGAGAACAAATGCTATATCGGTTCACATACAAGTTCTATGTATAACAAATTCAATATAAATTTGCTTCATGAAGAAAATGGTTTAATTAAGAAATACAAACGCATAAAAAGGAGAAGTTGACATTTAAATACAAATATAATAGATATAAAGCAGGTCTTATGTGTGTGTAAAATTAATTTTAATCAGAATGTGGGTATCCGCAGTGAATAGAAAATTAGCAATAGAATAAACGACTACAGTTTAATGTTCACAGAATATATTACAAATGTATTATGACATGGTCAAAATACTTCGCAACTAAGCTACAATACAATTTACGATATTTGTATCTTTTTAAATTACATATTGTGAACAACATGGTTAATAGTATCAAATTCATCGGGGTGGTCATATCTGACAATAAAATACCGAAATTGATTGAAATAAGTCCTTAAGCTCAGATTTAATCTAATTCAAAATATAACACAATTATTATTTAATTATTGTGTTAATATCATTCTGTAATGACAGTTTAATCTAATATCAATTATTGTCGGTTCAAAATCAGTTGAGACTACCGCTATTGTATGCACCTTGTCTATTGGTCAACATCTTGCCAAACATGTTTTCATTGGCTGACTACCACAATCAGTTGAGACTACCGCTATTGTATGCACCTTGTCTATTGGTCAACATCTTGCCAAACATGTTTTCATTGGCTGACTACCACAATCAGTTGAGACTACCGCTATTGTATGCACCTTGTCTATTGGTCAACATCTTGCCAAACATGTTTTCATTGGCTGACTACCACAATCAGTTGAGACTACCGCTATTGAATGCACCTTGTCTATTGGTCAACATCTTGCCAAACATGTTTTCATTGGCTGACTACCACAATCAGTTGAGACTACCGCTATTGTATGCACCTTGTCTATTGGTCAACATCTTGCCAAACATGTTTTCATTGGCTGACTACCACAATCAGTTGAGACTACCGCTATTGTATGCACCTTGTCTATTGGTCAACATCTTGCAAAACATGTTTTCATTGGCTGACTACCACAATTAGTTGAGACTACCGCTATTGTATGCACCTTGTCTATTGGTCAACATCTTGCAAAACATGTTTTCATTGGCTGACTACCACAATTATTTTACTACCATTCTCAAGTAAACAACACATACTATAGCACCGTTTTAAACAATCGTAATGGATACAGTTTCGATAAAAAAAGTTTACAATAAGTATGTCGGATTGTTTCTGGAATCATTGAGTTGACGGAAGCATCTGATGTTTTAAATGACATCAATAAGAATGGATTCATGTGTAAAACCACTTCTTTATCAATCGTTATCGTTTTACTGTCTACATTATCAATACCTCCAATAAGTAGCCTTCATAGTTATATGTCACACTGATACGCAACCACAATAACTCGTTCCCAAATACAATGCGATCGAACCTTCATTATTGCAATTTTACAATTGCTTACTTCAGATTCGCCAAAGACAAGCAGAATTTCCTATAACAAGTTTCAGTTTCCTTTTCCATTCAATGAATCATTTTATAAGTCGTTTGCAAGGTGTGGTTCATATTGATAAAATGAATATGCGTTTTTTTCACATTTTTGGCGGCCATCTTGGTGGCCATCTTGGCGGCCATCTTGGATTTCTAAAATTTACCATGATGCGACAACTTCATCCAAGATTTTCTTGTAGTTGCGATATTCCACTACACATTGATGTATATATGAGCTCTGCACCCTTTTGCACACGGAACACCCTTAAGGACTGGCGTACGAGGCTTTTCGGAAAATTCTACCCATTTTGAGAAATCATAGCAATTCGTACTCAGCTGATGAAGAACAATTTTTTCTTGCTATTTGTACTCTTGATAATTTGAGTGTAGATGACTGTTCAATATGATTAAACCATTACTAACAGCCTATAGAATATGTTTAAAAGTAAACCCCCAATTTTCAAAAGTGCGTACATTCTGAACGATAGATCAATGAAGATAGACAAAGATATAGTGAGTATAGTGCTTACATCTATAGGTACATGCATGTGGTATGTGAAAACATTGGCGTGTACACTACTTAGCAAGCCAATGGAAAGAGATAAATTAACAGAATGCCTATCATTATAATAATAACAACAACAACAACAACTTTATTTAGTGAAGGTGACCTATAAGACATATTCAGTACAGCAATCAAAACTATATATAGCTCTACGTTATTTTCATATGGCGTTCACTAACAAAACATTAAATAACAAACACAGTACATAACAATTCAAAACATACCATATAACAGTACATAAAACATTTTAAACAAATATGTTTTCAGTTCCTTTCTAAAAGTAATTTCATTTCTGATAATGTTTAGGTCTCTAGGAAGAGCATTCCACCATTTTGGTTCAACCACAGTTATTGACCTGTCAGCGTTCTGGTTCTGGTTCAGTAAATAATAAAAAAAAAACAGACACATCATTAAGCCATAAAATATAAATAAAGCATAATATTTAGCAGCTGCAGGCAATAGTGCCTTTTATAATAAACGGGTAGTTGTAAGGTAACGATACTCTGCTGATTTAATAGAAATTTCTTATAGTTTGCCTTAAACGATGGAATATATTTTGAACTATTTATATTTTATGGAAGGCTATTACATTAATGCTATTGATGTGTACTTTATAACTATTGTATCTAAATGTATTTTTAAAATAAACTATACTAGGTTTTATCTGAAAGAGCTAAATGTTTATTTGATACTAAGCGTAGATTGTGGGATTTATTTTCTCATTGATTTCAAATCGTACAAGCTAATCAATTCATGCGCATAAAATAGAACATCGTACGCACGAGACATCCTAGTGTGCGACATATTGAGTACACACGTCTTCCCGTGCCATCTCATTGCTTTAGTATCTATCTGACAAAAGAAAACCATTTTGAAAACCATTACTGAATTATTTGTAGAAAAATACAATAATATACTTTGCTATATGTATTCTTCCGTTTTCATATCTCTTATATACATAAGTTCTCAATAATCCGTACTTATAGATCAAGACTTGTTTCCGTTGAATTTGCTTCTAGACATAATCATAATATCGAGTGTTTCTGTAAACTTTTGTTATAAAAATCCTTAAAACCATTTGCCATGTTTGTCAGATCTTTTGTTCTTTATAATCAGAGTCAATACAATACTGTACTGTATCGACTGTAATAATAGGTCAGGCATAAATGCTATACATACTTATTTAGTAATTGAACAAAAAAACAAAACAAAATTTCTTTGATGTTGTCAGTTTCCAAATGGTTCGTCTTTATCAATGTTATTTGCGGTACACTAATCAACCCAGCGGAATGTTCTTCCATTCATTGTTTCATCTCTTCAGAGCAGATCTTCGTTGTTGTCTTTTTCCCGTTCTTACAAGTTAACAAACCAAACATACGACTCATTGACCCATGCCAAAACAATGTGGGTAGAGTAACGTAAACATACAGTTATTTAGGACAGACCCTGGCTCTCAACTCAATTATTCACGTGTATTGTATTAGCTAATTGACAAGGTTGGCCATATGATAGTCAGACTATGATAATACCCTTTAATTTGCTGAAGCACATGCTTGTTTACTTAGTTCATATAAAACGCACAATTGTTTACCAACTATTACTTTATTAAATTTCATATTATTACTACTGAAACTTATTTTTTATGAAAATACTTGTCGATTGTCATAAAATTTAGCATACCTGTTGCGTACACATGCAATTATATCGTGTCAAGTTCTTTTCTTGTAAAAGTCAGTCAATGAAAATTCTAAATTTAGAAATCCCATCTTGTGCGTTATAAAAGGTACTGAGCATATATACTACCTTTATTGATTGCGCATAATGTAAGCCTTTAAGTACATTGAATCACTATATGTTTGACAATAGTAGCTTACATTGACCAGTATATTTCCCCAGTTCCTTGTTTTAAATATGTACGAGCGTATACTCAGATTCTTATGAATCTTCATTTGTACATTATTTTAACTGATTTGTAAGATGACGAATGGTGAATTTAAACTTCTTTCTTGTATAGATAGTATCGTGTATCAATATATCCAAAGATATATGTCGCAAAAACTTAAATAATTAGACACTGACCAAATGTATTCACTTTTAATCTCTACTTTGTCTGACATAAGACCAAGAATAGTTCGATCAAATTTATTTTCAGGACGTCACTGCAGACAAATGTTCAAGTTGAGTGAGAGTCTTCTGACAGAACAGGAGATACGAACTTTCTGTTTTTATGATACACAAGGAAAAACTAGAAACTTGGTTGTATAATGCTGTTAGAACATACGTTAAGCTTCAGTTCATGGTTAAAAGTATTTGTATTACGAATAACTTCAGTTTTATAGCAAGTATTATGATTTAAACTATTCACCTATTTTATTGCCGCGGCCGCGGTCCAGTGGTTAGTGCGCTGGACTTGTAACCCGGCGATCCGGGTGAGATTCCCGGTCGCGGCAGGTCATACCCTTCCATGAAAATTTGATAAAAAATGTCGATTTTCCTCCTCATGTGGAGAAGTTGGCGGCTCCTTGTGGAAGGTATATAACTGAAATATCGTTGAGAAACGGCGTTAAACCCGATGAAACAAATCACCTATTTTATTAATGTATTCAACCTTTTGTTCTTTTTATAATGGTGATGTTTTAAAAATGATTATATACTTTCACTGAGGAAAGTATTTTAATGTATCATACCAGTGGTTTGATTCTCGTATGTTCTCGCAATACTTCGAGAAGCATCGGCTTTTGCTAAACAGCAGTTATACTGTTTGTCCTAACTACCAATGCATTAAGATTTCAACCAATGCACTACGTGTAAAAACTTCGAAAATATACATAAAAACAATATATCTTCAACACTAAATCATTTCTGTAAATGAACTTTACAAATTGCTTGTAATTAGATCTGTATTTTAGATGATTTTTTTTCTTTTTCCATTAAGCCAACCACTCGCCGCCATTGTTATTTACGTTTGTACCAAAAACCGGTGTAAAGGTCAATAGTCATAATTTGTAATTTTTACTACATACTTGGTTGAACATCTTTGGGCTGTGTCGTTAGCACAAACAGTATGTAAAGTGATGATCAAGTTACTTTGTGACAGTGTGAAACTGAATGATTCAAAATTGCAATATAAGCGAAGGTGCTTAAAAAACTAACACTTATCATAGAAAAAGAGGTATATTGAACTTGCCTATTGTTTTCCAATATAAAACGACGTGTTCGACTGGAAGACCTAAAGAAATGCTACACTAAATGTTTACACTACGATGTAAACAAATGTGCGACGAAAACTAGCTTAGTAATCGGCCATTTTCGGTTTCCACCGGTTTTCAGTGCGTACCGGTATTCAGTCTCATCAGTATCTGCATGTTACTTCGGCAAGATCAAAATTCAGCTCGTGTTAACTGGTAAATGAACATTTAAATCTTTCCGTAATGATTACTCGACCATGATGCAATCGTTTTTGCATTGATTCTTTGAAATTGCCGCGCTGCTTTACATTTGATGCGTATAAGAATTTGGAAAACTTTTATTCTATCCTTACAATTATCATTTAACTTTTAACAATGTTCGTACATTCAATGACTGGATGTAGATATACAAGCTCAATGTTTATGAAATCAGCGGAACCGTTTATACGTCGACAAGAGCCGACAACAATATGCCTTCTGCATAAAGATAAACGAACTGATTCATCGTGACTTTATGGCCTAGATTTATAACATATTCAGTGTTGATTTCCAATACATTCGTTACATAAAAAGTCTATTAGGCGATATTTTCTTTACACACTTGAACCGTCAGACCCCAATTTCATGCTCTCAGATCCCCCCGAGGGATTCTAGTAGAATTGGTCCTAATGAACTCAGTATTAAGTGACATCAAATTGACACTCAGCATCATCAGTCTTAGCTTTGACGTCCATGTGTCTATTTTGACCAATCCTCCACAAATCATTTACATAATTGCTTCTCAATTACGAACATCCAGCAATTACAGTCTGACTTAAAACTATTTTAATAAGTCTGTTGTCAGTTCATTGACGTGTTTTATGTGTAGTTTCGTGATACTCTCCGCGCAAATTGCATTTAAGTAAGATTCCAGTCTCTCAGAAAAAAACTTCAGACGTAATAAATCAGTAAACTCCGAGATTTTTTTGTTGAAACTAGTACGGTGTTTAAGACACGAAGGCCACAGGTCAAGGCGGTGAGATGTAGAAGAATACGGTGTATCTCCAAGCAAGGCGGTGAGTTACGGTGTGTCTCAAAACAAGGCGGTGTGTTACGGTGCGGCTCAAAGGAAGGTTGTGTGTTACGGTGTGGCTCAAAGCAAGGCGGTGTTTTACGGTGCGGCTCAGAGCAAGGCGGTGTGTTACGGTGCGGCTCAAAGCAAGGTTGTGTGTTACGGTGTGGCTCAAAGCAAGGCGGTGTGTTACGGTGCGGCTCAAAGCAAGGCGGTGTGTTACGGTGTGGCTCAAAGCAAGGCGGTGTGTTACGGTGTGGCTCAAAGCAAGGCGGTGTGTTACGGTGTGGCTCAAAGCAAGGCGGAGTGTTACGGTGTGGCTCAAAGCAAGGCGGTGTGTTACGGTATGGCTCAAAGCAAGGCGGTGTGTTACGGTGTGGCTCAAAGCAAGGCGGTGTGTTACGGTGCGGCTCAAAGCAAGGCGGTGTGTTACGTTGCGGCTCAAAGCAAGGCGGTGTGTTACGGTGTGGCTCAAAGCAAGGCGGTGTGTTACGGTGTGGCTCAAAGCAAGGCGGTGTGTTACAGTGCGGCTCAAAGCAAGGCGGTGTGTTACGGTGCGGCTCAAAGCAAAGCGGTGTGTTACGGTGTGGCTCAAAGCAAGGCGGTGTGTTACGTTGCGGCTCAAAGCAAAGCGGTGTGTTACGGTGTGGCTCAAAGCAAGGCGGTGTGTTACGGTGTGGCTCAAAGCAAGGCGGTGTGTTACGGTGTGGCTCAAAGCAAGGCGGTGTGTTACGGTGCGGCTCAAAGCAAAGCGGTGTGTTACGGTGTGGCTCAAAGCAAGGCGGTGTGTTACGGTGTGGCTCAAAGCAAGGCGGTGTGTTACGGTGTGGCTCAAAGCAAAGCGGTGTGTTACGGTGTGGCTCAAAGCAAGGACTGTACCAATCAATCCTAAAAATATGTGTTTTCTACGGATTTGAGACATAATTTGATTTGCATTTTTGGCTTTCAACGGGTGTATTTACCAGCATTATAAATATTATATGTAAAAGAAAGAGTTATTGTGTCTGGAAATGTCTCCTCTAAAGTTGCACTCTTAAATATTTTGACTTCAATGTATTTCAAAGCAACGATATGCTTTTACAGAGAAAGTGAGAAATGAAAACTGTGAAATTATATATAACATCTCAAATAATAGAAATTGTAACATAAACCAAAATATTTCAGACGCTATAAAACTGCCGGTATATTATCTTTACGATATCGCTTATATTTGACAGTCAGTGGCGACTGGGTAAGCAGTTATTATATAAAACGACGATATAAGCTACGAAGCATTCATTGCCGAAGAAAGTAAACATACTTCTTATGAAATAATTTGCACCCTGTCCTGTCTGTAATATTATGTGCAGTGACAAAATTCTACGGATCAGTATGTTGTGTATGACAATTGCATACTAGTGTATGAAAGTAGGCATTAACAATGAAATATATGTGACAGCACGTTGTTATTATCGTCTAGGGGGCGTGACTTATTTACATTTCTCATCAATTCTTGCCTTTGTAATGACTATAACAACGTTATAAGCAGACAATCGGTGTTAAATGAGTCTCTTTTTTTCTTCCGCTTCGAGTACCTTGCTGAAAAAAGTGTTATTGGTCATTTATTCATTTTTTATTAAAAAGCATGGTTTGTATATTCGGTAGTTTTTACCGTTCAAACTTGAAGACCATCGAAGTTAAATATATTGATGATCCTAATTCGCCCGGCGAATCTGTACAACAAAATACAGTCAAACCTGTGTAAAAGACCACCTGCGAACAAAGACCACTATTGCAAAACCTGTCTGCAAAGACCACCAATTTTATCTCCCATCAGATCATTTTCAATGATATTTAATCTATTAATAGAGACCACCTGTAAACAAAGACCACATTTTGCTGTTCCCATGGGTGGTCTTTACAGACAGGTTTGACTGTAGTCTCAAAAATAAGTAACAAAGCAACATCACTATGTCAATAAAGATGCATGTTGCATCACCTATATTGTAAATGTGTATGGAAATCCTAACCTATTTAGTGATGTATATGATTGTGTTTATTAAATATCAGACGCTTTCCGCGTTACGGAGTTTTCACTTATCAACATGCATTGAAAAGCATGATCGTGACAATTTGTGCAAATATACCACTTTTTAAAAAAAAAAGATCTAATTAGACACACTCTTAACATATAGCCTCTTACCTTAACCACTAGTAGTTAAAGTTCTACACGTTAACACTGTTTTATCAATAGAGTTGAAACAATCATTATGAAGTAAGCATTTACAATTATAAAGAGACAAGGTTTAGGACTGCAATGTAGTTGTAAAGAATGTGTCCCTTTTATTTAACTAATAGAAAAAGTGTTGCCTTTTCTCCGTGATACCTGTGTACTTTACATCGAGATACCGGTACTTTACATCGCAATACATGTACTATACATCGCGACACCTTTCATTTAAATCGCGATACCTGTACTATACACCGCAATACATGCACGATACATCGCGATAGCTGCACTTTACATCGCAATACATGTACTATAGATCGTGATACCTGCACTTTTCATCGCAATACCTGTACTGTACACCGCAATACATGCACATAACATCGCGATAGCAGCACTTTACATCGCGATGCATGAACTTTACAGCGCGATGCATGAACTTTACATCGCGATACCTGTACATTACATCGCGATACCTGTACATAACATTCTAATTAAACCTTCTGAATATGAATGACTGTTCTTTGTACAGTAAAACGTCACTTAAAGACCACCTCACTAATAAAACAGCATTGAAATTGAGAACATAATTTACAAGTACATTTTCACTGTTTGCTCTTTATTTAACATCGATATTAAGACCACTTAAAAAGAAGACCAGTTTCAACGGTTCCAAGGTTGGTCGTATTATTGAGGTTTTACCGTATATTTGATACCTATATTTCTAAGAACATGCCTTACTTAATTAATTATAGTAGTACATGAATCCGAACAATCTTATTTCTTTGAATAACAAACAGTGTGTCATTCAATAAATGTTGCAATTTCTGTAAGGAACACTAACAAAGTTGAACATGGAATAAAAACAGAAAGACACAATAAGCCTGTCAGTTAGTGTCCGCACATTACTTGGTAAATTAATTTGTAAAGACCGACATTTTCCACATCAGTGCACACAATCTTTTCTCCATCAATTCAGTGTGTCAAGAATTCAATACATGCTTGTATGGTCCGTCACACATTTTATCTCTCATGATCGGCTACAAACAGTTACTGCAAAGCGTAAAGTGCAATATCAGCCTAACAGTATGGTGTAGGATTTTACCAGATTGGACAGCATTGTAAGAACATTTAGTACTCCGTCCATATACAAGTTCCCATAGGTTCTGTCCGTATCCTGCATGTGCTCGAAACTTGAAGGTGGACATTTTCAGCTGATCGGCTAACATTCCGTATGAAGGCTCTTAAAGATATATCATGCTAATTTTTTGTTCATTTGCTTACCTAAAGAATCATGAAAACTATACTTTATATAGTTAAAACTTCAATACAGTCAAACCTGTCTGTAAAGACCACCCATGGGAACAGCAAAATGTGGTCTTTGTTTACAGGTGGTCTCTATTAACAGATTAAATATCATTGAAAATGGTCTGATGGGAGATAAGATTGGTGGTCTTTGCAGACAGGTTTTGCAATATTGGTCTTTGTTCGCAGGTGGTCTTTAACACAGGTTTGACTGTAGATATGCATTCTCGCACAATACTTTTATAATGTATATCTCTGAATATGTCGAAAAAAGACATTTGTATTATCATAAAATTATAAAAAACTTCCAGTTTTTTAACGAGCGGGTGTTTTTTACTAGTTTGGTATGTTAGTAGTATGATTAAACAAGATTGTTTTAAGCGGTTATACAAGGATGTTTTAGCCTATGCAACAACAATTCTGGATTTTGGTGATTTTAAGAAAAGATATTACTTTTAAGGAAAATTTGACCTTAAGATGTTTCTCGAATACGACCCCTGATCGACAAACATTCCTTACAAAGGCTCTTAAATAACAAGCAAAATAAGATGGTTGTTTTTGAAACAAAAACATACCTCCCCCCTGGCAGTTTGTTAGTAATTGTAATACTGATACAGGATTTCCTCAGAAGACCAAAAGCAATACCTCTTCACCAATTTATTCAAAAATCCTTTTATGAATTTCAAAGATATAGAGCATACAAAAATATAGTCGGGTGACCTTTGACCTGTAAGTGTGACATTGACATTGAAACAAGCTGGTTGAAACATGTCCTCTGCACACACTGTCTCAGTATGGTGGAAATTTGTGGCGAGTTGTTTCAAAATCATTCAAGCGGTTCAAAAGTTATGGAGCGGACTCGCTTTGTGACAGACAAACAGACGGACAGACAGACAACCTAAACAAAAACAATATGTGGAAGACATAATTCCATGTAGCACATGTATCTTGATACACATCGTCATCCACAATAGCACAGTCTACACATCCGACTTCAATAAAATAAATCATCTCTGATCTCTTTACTGAATATGATATATTTTAGCATAAGAATATTTTACAAGTACGATATAGGCCAGATCGCACCAGGAGCACACATATATAATGGCAGTACGCAATAAAATTTAGAGCTGGGAACTTGAGTCACTGTTATGGTGCAATTCTAAACTTTACTGTCATACATATAATTGGTTTTACGATTCTAACTAGTGTATTTCGGTCGAAGGGAATTTAGTTTCCCTATTAACACTTTCGTAGCTCTTGTTTTTATTTGTATCTCTTGCTAGTACTGTCGAAGGAATGTATGCGGACTAAGCGTACTGTCCCTCATTGTCAACCCCGTGCCCGAGGGGGGAGTATAATGAATTTTACATATTAGATTGCATGGTCTTGTATAATTGTTTCCCATATTTAACAGAATGGGGTAATAGTTTGTCCGTATTAGACGAAAGGGTGTTCGGCAATAGGTTTAACAGTTAAGAGCAGAATTCGAACTATGTGATTTTACCGAATATGCTTACAGACAATGAGAAGATATTCATCCGTTTAAGACGTAAATTGATAAAGATGCGAGTTTGATGCAAAATTAAGGGAAGCCTACATTCACAAAATAAGTCGTCAATACGTTTTGACAAGCTAAGTACCAGTCGTCGATGTATATAATCATATTATGTTCGTATGCCTGAAGCATGTTCCTTGATAACTGCGTTTGAGCAATATCGAGTTACCTGTTGTATCAATGGTTGTCATTCTGACGCAAGAAGATGACGTACAGAAGACATAGGAGATCCATACGACATACTGTAACACAGGCTAACTGTGGAAAGCGTTGTGGTCGAGGACGATAAAACGCTTGACTCTTGGTCCGACGGTCGTGAGTACAAGCCTCATACTTAGAGGGGTTTAATCATGAAGTTCACAATCTCTGATTTAGGCGCGAGTACTGGTTCGTTATCCAGGAAGCAAGTATCGAGAGTGATTAAATTAAGTTATAAAGCTTGTTTTACAATCGATGTTAAATATATTGATAAAAATATTCAATTTTACATTTTAACATTAAAACTGGCTTACATTCAGTATACCGTGTCAAGATCGAGACTAATTTCACCTCTGATCGAATATTTATTTCTAAACACATGAAAATCAGACTAACATAAAATAGATTACAGACTAGTAATAAATATGCATTCGACTTGTCTGTGATTTAATATAGTAATATAGTAATATAGTAATATAGTAATATAGTAATATAGTAATATAGTAATATAGTAATATAGTAATATAGTAATATAGTAATATAGTAATATAGTAATATAGTAATATAGTAATATAGTAATATAGTAATATAGTAATATAGTAATATAGTAATATAGTAATAGATATACGTATAATATAAACACGTTAGATCTTAAAATTGCGCCATATTTTCTGTTCGATTATGGAACAAATCCATTTCTCATTCTTTCAAGCACGAATGAGAATGATAAATGACTTTCCAACAAATTCGTTTGTGTCCATTACTGGTGATAATGATAATAATAATAATAAATTATTTATTTTCTGAAGGTATCATATTAATAAATTGTACATCTTATTTCCAATATGGCCTTCTTTTAACAAGAGAAACACACACAAACAAACAAGAATTCACACACGCACAAACAAACAAGCTTTCACACACGCACACGCATAAACAATAAATCGTACAAGTACATCAGGATGTAAATGAGATGATTACAAACTACAAAAGTTAATATCCACCATCCACAATGGATACCACTATTGAGGTTGTCTTTAAGTGATGTTTTATTGTATTTTGTATGATCTATTTAGGAAAATATTGTGCGAGACCTATCATAAAGCTTAGCATTGACAAGAACAATTTTATTATCATGAACATTCGTATAAACAGAAATAACTTCTTGTGAATTATTCTACATAGAACGAATTAGACACATCTATGTGAAAATATAACGTTATGCTATCGACTGTGTACTTTTACTCAATATAGTTATATGTTGCATCCTCGATGCTAGATATCCTATCGTCTAACTCTTTGCCTTATCTGTGACTGAATTAATACGGAAGCTAAAAGATCATACATTAATCACTTTGTCAAATAAATCCACAAATTGGCTATTTTCTAACCTTGCCTTCGGTGTGCCACATATTGACACGTGTACGATGAATGGAAATCATTAAAGAAAATCTATGAGTTAACATTCCGAGCAGGAAAAGATTCTCGCTACTAATGCAGAAATGTTGCACGATTCACAAGCCGGGTTATATGACGCGAAAATAAGAAAATTGAAATGTGAATGTATTGTTGGTGAGATCCGTGTGTGTCTGTGCGGAAATTTAATCCAGTTGTTTAATGAATTTGAAAATGTTGAACAACAATTATTAATGTCTTGCACACATTGTAAGCAATAAATATTGCACAATTTGTGAAATGTTCTTTTAAATAACGAAGTAGTGCACAAGCCATTGAAAGCATTAGTTTTACACATATTCATTCTAAGAACTTATGATTGCTATAAATTAAATGGTGTTTGATGAACATTCTTTTCTCTCACCACTAATTCCTATATCATGTTTACATATGTACAATATATGCTTGATACAATGTGTTGCATGTTTTTAAATGTGTTGTTCCTACTTTAGTAATACACTTTAAAGCTTAACTTCAAATATAGTAGATATAATGTACAGATACATATATGTGTCTGTTGTTGTTGTTGTTTTATTTCAATTTTATTTTCAGATCATCTTAACTTTTGTAGTTTTTAATAGTCTCATTTACATCCTGATGTTAAAACATGATGTTCATGTACTATGTATTGTGTGTGCGTGTGTGAATGCGTGTTTGATTGTGTGGATGTGCGTGCGTGTGCGTGTGTGAATTCTTGTTTGTTTGTGCGTGTTTATATTGTTAATAGAAGGCCATTATTGAAAAAAAGATGTACAATTTATTGTTAACCTTAACTATGTAACCTTCTGAAAATAAAGAATTTATTATTATTATTATAAGAATGATGTGTACCGGTAATTTAAACGTATATTCATGATTTAATAAATAAATATTGCATAGATGACTAGTAGATAGTATTTCATGATGTAACAACATGTATGTATTTAAACAACTTGAAATTGCGAATCGTGGGCATAATGCCTTCATTTCTAAATAAAGTATCATATCATATTTTAAAGCACAGATAAATCGGTTCCAAGACAAAGCTGCAACTGTCAGTGTTGTCGGCGTTCTGTTATTGTTACGAATTCTTGAAATAATTCCATCTATAGTGGTTGCTGCTATTTTCGCGTTCAATCCGGTTTCGCGGTATTTTTGTATTTTGACAACAAAACATAAGTGAAATAATTTTCGCATCATAGGAAAAATACGGGAAAGAAATGATATTGTCATCATTAATTGACTGTAAAATATTTGAAAGAAGAAATTGAGCAAAAAAGAAAATCGAAGTAAGGTTTTCTTACGTTACTTTATTTCGGTGGTACCGCGAAAATACAAGCAAACAGTATTACTATAGGTAGAATTGATCACATGATGTTGAAAAGAGACATCAATTCCCTTTTTAATTGGATTAATATTGTACGTTTGATGTCTTTGAGATAAATGTTAATCCTCATACGAAATAATAAACCCATTCTTGATCCATATGGCCATTGCCTGAGAGAAAGTGAATGCGTTAATTCATTTCTTCTGTCCGGTACGTGCACTATATCACTTTGACGAAGAACAACTACTGAATAATTCCCGACAGATCTCGGATATGTCCGTACCACTTCGTTACTCTACGAACACCCTCTAGTGTATGTTAGGCGGAGCACTATGTGGCAAAATTCAACATTCTGTGGTCAAAAAATAGTTCTCGTAAAAACGTATTTATAACTTCAATAACTTCGATCAATTCACATAAGAAATGGATTATCGTTGTCATTTCTAGTAAAAAAACAAATTCAGTCTTTATACAGCTTAAATATTAGATTCTAATCCCGTTTCATCAGAACTCCAGCGTTCACGCCGCCATATTGTTTTCATGATATTCGAATGGTATTTTCGAAAGTAGTGCTTACGAACATCCGAGGCACTGGACGTAGTTGGCCGAGGTTTTCCGAATGCTATTGAATAGTACCATTTTTCATCTAATGTTGTTTTTTTATCAACATACTCTCAATTTGATTTACTTTAATTGCTTCCGTAATCTTAGTGTAAAGAGCTTATGTTTTTTTTTTACTATGTATAAATCAGTATGTAATCTGTAGTATAAACGCTTCAAATGACCCGATTTAAAAAAAATACAAATTAACCTGATATAATGTTCGTTTCAATTTACAATCCAGCCTCTTGTGTCGGCAACCCGACACCTGGTAATTACATTTATTACTATTTCATTGAAACTGACATTTTTGGCTGACTTTATACAGCAATGCATTGATAAATCAACGGTAGGTTATCTTCAGTGCCCACTGGGAGTGAACCAGATTAAAATTCCAACATACCCTCGTTCCCTTTTAAACCTTTCTTTCCTGTGATAATTTGAACTCTGTGAATCACATTCTGTGTGCATGACCTCAGAATTAGACTGCACATGTTGAGGTTTTATCGACGTACACAGTGGGTGAAGTCATTTGGACTCCATTGGCACTTTGATTTAACCCAATGTTATTCATACTACGATAAAACAACAACTTGTGCAGTTTAATCCTTATATTTGCATTCATTTTCTCAATCATTGCATTTTTGCATCAATGGAAAATAAAATACGAAGTGGTTAAGCACTGATGTTTGTAACAAATATTGAAACAACTACGGTAACCGCATAACGAATACGTACGCCGAACAAAAAAAGTTCCTTGGTAAAAACTTTATAATTTTGCTGAACAATACATTTTATGGTCAATAAAAACGAAAATAATTGTTTAAAACATATTTAATAAGCCGGCAAGTCAATATCATCCCGATTTTTCCCTTGTTTGAAATGTTAGTGCAGATTAAACTAAACGTGACGTCATCTACGGAATATAATTTTGGGGCATTTCCTTTTATCCCTACTGTCATACTATTATACTATTGATGTAATACTATGCTACTATTAATGTCATACTATCATACTATTAATGTCATAGACATCTACTAGTAATGTCATACTCTCCACTATTCATGTCATATTACGCTCCTAGTAATGTCATACTCTCTTACTATTTATGACATTGACACCTACTGGTTATGTCATACTCTCCTACTATTAATGTCATACTATCATACTATTAATGTCACCGACACCTACTGGTAATGCAATACTCTCCTACTATTCATGTCATACTACGCTCCTTTAATGTCATACTGCGATACTATCAATATTACAGACAACTTCTGGTAATGCAATACTCTCCTACTATTCATGTCATACTACGCTTCTATTAATGTCATACTACCATAATGTTTATGTCACAGACACCTACTGGTAATGCAATACTCTCCTACTATTCATGTCATACTACGCTCCTATTAATGTCATACTACATGTATCATACTATTAATGTCACAGACACCTATTACATGTAGTAAGGCCATACTCTCCTACTAACACGTTCAGACTCTCATACGAACTATGTCTTACAACAATACTACTAACACTGTCCAATTTTCATACTAACACTGTTCTACTCTCCTACTAGCACCATCCCCAAAGGGTATTAAAATCACATTGCTCTCCTTCTAATAACAACATTTTCCTCCTACTGACACGTCTAGAGATGCCGAATGGTGCTTTATCTTTCAATTGACCCCGAACTATTTTGAATGTCTCACCGTTCATCAGATGCCTACGTACTCTCCTCACACAGCCGTGATACATGTATATAATGATCGAACTGTCTAAATGTTTTTGATTTAGTCACTTGTGAGTCAGATAACGGTCCTCGATTTATCGAATTAATTACTTATAATGCGTATTATGGTGAAGATATGGGCAATCGAATTCAAGGAGTATCTTTGAGTTGCAGAGAACGGTAAATTAATATCATAGTAGAGCGGAAGATTACAGATATATTCAGAAACACTAGAGAAGTTATAAGTATGAGTTATGATTGGGTTAGCGAAGCACTAAAACCCCTTCACACATCAACACTACCGTTAACACTTAATAGTCAATCAGAATCAACATTTAAACAGTTTAAGTAAATGTTTTCGGACGGAAATATAACATGAGATTTTTATGACAAACTGTATCGATAAACAATAAAAAATCCGGGACAATGACGATGATTTTAATCGACCAATTATTCAAGTTTTCAAAAAAACATATTACAATTGCATTTGCCACACAAGTATAACATGTAAACCACATTGAACAGTATGTATACAATTCTACAAGACTAATTTTGATGCAAAGCATCAAAACGGCGGCACAAGTTTTAGGAAGCATGATATTGAAGATTTATTATTTTGTTTATCAATAAATAAGAAAGTATGATCATCACCAAGCCATAATTCTGGTAAGAATCATCCACAATTCATGACAATTGCCTAAATAGTCTTGGTACCAATCAATCATTTGTAGTTTAATTGGAATATGACTTGTTTATGTAAAACAAACCGACCAGTTTGTGACATGCATTTATCTAAACAGACAGTGAGACAATACAATAACAATGTGTAATTTTTAGTTTATGTGGAACATATTATTTGTCATGTGATGAAAAAAGTATTCACATTGGATTCAAAGTAAAGGAAACGGTAGAATGTGCTTACAAATTTTTATTCCTTACAAATCAATTGTGACCAAGTGTCACAAAATTGTGTCAAATTGTAATCTTTTAAAAGTGCCTTAATTTCTTCAGTTCAAATTAACTAATATGAAACTAGATATAGGTTTATACTGATAAAAGAAGACCTTTAACTCAGTACGTAGACCATTAAACAAAATCTATAGACTTTTTCCATTGGTCGGTGATAATGTTTCGCGGGAAAATGCTGGTGCATCGATTTACACGAAACGAAGAAAAAAAACGATTACACGAAACGTAGATAGAACGAAACGGATCTAAAAATATACATGATTATAACTTCTAGTTTTACAGATCTAAAAGAACTATTGGGATATCAAAAGGGAAAAATATCCACTAAAAATGTCAAAACAACGTAATTAAAAGTTCAGTTCAACCATCAGCATTTGATCTCGAATGTACTGAATCCGTTTTACTGCCAATGCGTTATTTGAACAACAAATGCTATGACGTTTTCAACGACAATTTTCATTGGCTGAATTTTGTTTACATATTACCATCAGTACATAACTTATATGGGTCAAGTTAAGGCAATGTATATTGCATAGTTTGGTCACTGTATTTATATTTGTACATTATAAACTGCATTCATGAACTTATTAATATGGATTAACATTTTTTGTTTAACAATTTGCTTTTTTATAAGTACAATTTCAATTTGCGTGCACAGCATTAGGAACCATTTCCTGAACTTTGATGATGAATTGAGCGTAGTTGTGAAACGAAGCTATGTAATACACGATGCCTAACCGTTTTCGTGACTAGCTGTTGTAAATTCTTATAAGCATACGTAAAACATTTTTTAAAGCTTTTTATTAACGGTAAAAATACATTTTAAATATTTTGACATTTTTTTATTATCAATTAGTACACTTTTTTTATCTGTATAATTAGAATCACGTTTTGTAAGAACAATTTAAAAAAGCATAATACCAATGGCTTCTCCCATTTCGATTATGCAACTCCATGTACCTAGATTAAAAATTATTCAAATAGACGACGGCCTGAAGGCCGCCGTCAATAAAGAGGAAAATATATACATGTACGTCATTTCCATCCCTTCAAATCATTATTTTTTTCAGATTGCGAGATGAACATACATATCAATGTCTCTAGCACTGCTTTGAACTTGTTATATACTTAGTACATATAATAACGCACAGTCTGGTATTTCTAAATTTCCATTGACTGACTGTATATTGACACGATATTATTGCATGGGTACGCAACATGTATGCTAAATTTCATGACAATCAACAAGTATTTAAATAAGAAATGAGTTTCAAAAGTAATAAAATGAAATTTAACGATGTATCTGGCGCATGTTTGAATTGGCTTCATCCAGTATTATCTCTAATAAGAACCATTGGAACGTACAACCGTTTAAAACAATCGTGGTTAATCATATTACTAAGAGACAAAACTAGTAAAGAACACCTGCTTGTTACTATAAAAAAATTTTTTTAATTTTATGATAATACAAATGTATTTTTTATGCCAAATACAGAGAAATACATATTTATTGAAGGTTTTACTAGATAAAGTATATTTTTCTTGATTGTTTAGATAATCAAATGAACAAAAAATGAGCATAATATATCTTTAAATGAAGTATCGTAGGTAGAAAATGTGCGTTTTTAAATGTACCGAGTATATATAACACCTGTTCACTAATTTAGCCAATCAAAGTTATAAGTTGTAACATTACACATGTAAACTCAATTTTATCGACATGCAAAATTTTACTTTATTTACATGTTAAATCTGTATACATACACTTAATCGACTCATTGATAAATATTCAAGCAAATCTTGATATGAGTTCAGGAACTTTGAAATACTATTGATAACTATTTCATAAACGTTGAGCTATACTATTTATACCATGGCTGGTCATTAAGTTCTTGGAAAACTTGTGTTGTAAAGAAATACTTAGAAAGTATACGTGAATAACCTCCAGAATGTGGTTAATTAATGTTTAATACATGTACATAACATTGTAAAATTTCATATCAATATTACAACTGGTGTACATCTTATAAACATTTACCTACAACCATGTATTTGCGATTACCGCAGATCCTGTGTACTTCAATGACGTCAATGTCGCGTTTTCTCAAAATGCACTCCGCTAGCTTGCACACATGGCCCCACTGTTTGAAGGGGTTCTTATAGAACGATTTGTCAAATCCTCTTAACACAGACATTGCAGCAGTCTGGAGTTCGTACGTAGACATTCCGAAAAGCAAAAAAAACAACACTTTGAAGAACAGTAAAATATACAATCTTTACAAAATTAAGAGATTGGACAATAACTTGAATCGAGTAGTCGACCAATAGTCTTATTCCAAACCATTACATAAAAGAGATATAGAAGATGAGTATTCAGTTATTGAATATTGTTTGTGCGTTGAAAGCCAGAAACAATATTTGCCTGCTCCTACTCGAGACGTCAAATCGTGTTTTAAGTTCTGGAATTAATAGATAATGAAAATATGACATTTTGACAAAATAAAGTACTTAACACTTTTATACTGAGATATAATTTGAGTTACAATATCTTCTATGGAATAATGTGTTATTATGTAAATATGTTCGAATGGTGAACCCTTGTTAC
Source organism: Mactromeris polynyma (assembly GCA_032209605.1). Lineage (NCBI taxonomy): Eukaryota > Metazoa > Mollusca > Bivalvia > Venerida > Mactridae > Mactromeris > Mactromeris polynyma. The sequence goes on from JASFXZ010000005.1 coordinate 16,062,823, forward strand.
GATTGTTATCAATATGCATGTTTGTACTATCATGGATATTTTTGTACAATTTCACTTTACCTTAAGAAATTATACACATGTATGTAATGTACGGCAGAGATTTCTTGCATTTTATATTAATGAGCGATTGCAGATACATATCATCCGTCCTTGTTGATGGTTTGATGAGTTTCTGCTACTTAGAATCGTCATATGTTTGGTTTAATCCCTTAGTGCCGTGTTTACATCGTAGTTTGAAACCACTATATGATTAAACGACCATTTTTTGGCGTTCATGCATGTGTAAACGCCGATCAGTACGCACACATTCAATAAAGCCCGGAAGGACTTTATGTTAAATGTGTGCGGACTGATCGGCGTTTACACATGCATGAACGTCAAAAATGGTCGTTTAATCCTTATAATTCCAAATAGTACTTTGAAACGACCCCTAATGATATTTTTTCGTCAATACACATCTTTACCCCACGCAGTGTCAACTGAATGCGCGGATAAATACACACAAAAATAGTACCGAATTGAACAGCCAAAACAACACATGAAAATAATTTTCAAGCAGAAACTAGGATAGATAAACTGGTAAACATACCGGATTTCGTATAAATGTGGAATACGTGATTCTAAGAGAATACTATATGCTGTTGATAACACGTTTTGTGAAACCGAAAGAAATGGTCGCGAGAACGGACGGATTCTAAGTAGGAGTAGGAGGAATAAAATGGATATTCTAGCATTCTGGACCACTCCGTCTCTTGATTAAATCGTCTGTCATGTGAGTCTTTTTTCCATAAGTGAGTTTTTTTCCATAAATAACGATGTTACAAATAATTACTCGATCTAAACTAGTTTCTAAAATATGTGGTGAGTTTGCAAATAAATACACAATATGTGCATTGCTTGAGAAAATATTGTACCCTACTTGTTCATATTGTTAACCTCAGATTTAGATAGTCAAGTCAATGAAATTTGGACGTTCATACTTGTGTAAACGCCTTTGATTAGTCAATCAGAATGCAGAATTAAGTTACGTCATCAATACAATGAAATTTGGACGTTCATGCATGTGTGAACACCTCCGATTAGCCAATCAGAATGCAGGGATTTGCTGAATTTGGAATTATATTTATGTAAAGACTTGCCCAGTAGTCAAGAGTAGGACATCCATTGCGCCTACAGTTATAAATGGTTGATTATATAGATAGGGGTCCATTCGAACCATAAGCAAAGTAATAATTTCTTTTTGTTTACAAAAGCAATCACTTCTATAGTTTTTTCTAAAAGAATGCATTCTTCGAACTACCTGTCGAAATGTATAATGTACATATTAAACTTATTTATTTAACATCGATTGTGAAAGTTGTTTTACAACTTATACTTATCACTCTCGATGACATCTTCCTGGCTACCAACCAGTACTCGCGACAAATTTAGGGATTGTGAAATTAGTGATCAAATCCTGCTCACCGCGGGGCTCATGACCTTCTGATCAGGAGTCAGACGCTCTACCCCTAGACCACTGCGCCTCATGCATATTGTCTCTTGGGTTTGTACCATCCAGAGGAATTCAAAGCTTGACAGGGTAAAAAGCTACACTGTACTGCTTTCTTGATTTTAGCCAAATGCATCAAATCATTAGCGTGATACGATGGGAAGAACACAAGTTGCAATGTTCTTAAAATATACTATAAGAATCGTAATGGCATATTTGTCAACTTCTGGCATATTACTGGTAACACAGTTTATATGTTTCATCTTACGATGATTTGACGGGTGGATTGAGTATCTAATAAACAATCGACAGTATATTGCATGTATGGGATAAAAACGGCAACGTTATACCTACGACTGGAATATGTTTTATGGAATGTGTACTTTTGTTTCGAAACTAAACCAAAAGAAATGATTGGTCATACTTAATAACCAGACTATACACAAATGAAGTCATGTGCTGCCACGACTGATGTATTTGTTGGTTTAGATACGAAACACCGCATGTCCACCTTTTCACCGGGAAATGATTTATTAACTGGGCAATCATGTCAAACCGAGCGAGTAATTGTGTTTTTTATTGTCGTAAGTCGTGCGAGCGATTATCCTTCATGGTAATAATATTAATTGAATTTGGTCACGCATGTTTATACTATATCATACTGTTATAAAGCATAGTCACGTGACACCAACTAAAGCCTAAAGGGCATCGTTTTAGAACAGTTGAATAACTGACTTCCAATCAACTCTCCCTCCCTCTCTGTCAAATAGTTAGTGGCTACCGCTGTGTTTTTCATTCTATATTGGTTGTAAAGTACGGCGCCGAGGTGCTCCGAATGCGAATTATGGTTCACGCCAGTGCACCGCATGGTGCTTTTTACGGTAAAGAGAGTGCGAGTAATTGATGTGAGGTCACTTGTCCTCACAATAATTTGATATTTGCAAAATTATCAACACCCACTAAGAAGTCGAATAAGCCGATGTAAAAGTGAGGACAGAGATTTGTCATCACAGTACAAAACGTGACACCACAAGGGTCTAAGAGATAACAACTGTCCTCACTTGTTGGTGTTTGTACTCCCTCTCTCTTGCTCAATCACTCTCTACTTTCTTCCCAATCCCCCCCCCTCTCTCTCTCTTGCTCTCTGTTCTTCACCATATTCATACCCCTCTCTTCCTTCATCCATTTCTTTTCCAAAAACTCATTCCTTTCGATCCCCCCTCTCCTGCAACCTCTATATTGCTCTTTATTTTACTCTCCCTCTTTCCCGCCTTCCCTTTCCTTCAACAAGCTTTCCTTCCCCTCATTTCCCTTTCCAATCCCTCCCTCCCTTTCGTCCCCTCTCCCACCCCTCTAGTATGCTCTTTTTCTTTATCTCTCCCGTCCTCTCTAGCCTCCACCTCTTTCCTTCCCCCTCTGTCTTCTACCTCTGTCTCTCGTTCTTTATCTATACTTATTCACAAACCCATTCTTCTCTCCAAGATTAAGTTCAGGCATGCTACTAACTTTTAATTTACCAATCTTGGTGTATATTTTTTAGGTCATTGGTTTTACAAGTGATTTATCAAAGAACGTAATCGTGACGTGCCGATCTTAGTTCGCATTAATTTCACCTGATTTTAAACCCATTAGCTTGTGTTGTGTTTTAAGACTTTCTGTTATGTAAACTTGACTTTATTACTTGAAGTAAGTTTAGATGTATGAAGACAACGAACTTCTCAGATCACTGACATCGTGACATAATGATGCTGGGAGCTTTCTAGTTCATTGCACAGTTACAGATACTTAGAAGTCAAATCTATTAAACATCGAGTCTGGCCGGTATAACTTTGTTGAGAACACGAGAATATTAGAAGGAGTTGTTTGTTATGTATTAGTAGTTACAATAACATCTCACTTAAACACCACCTCGATATTAACACCACGTCGTTAAAAAAAGCGTTTGATTATGGACCTGTTTTTAACATTTCTTCATAGTACAGTAAGACCTCACTTATAGACCACCCCAATAATAGGACCATCGCAAAATTAAGAACATATTTTTCAAGTCCATTTTCACTGTTTTTCTCATTATTCAACCTCAATATTAATACCACCTCACTAAGACGACCAGTTTTCAAGGGTCCCATGAGTGGTCTTATTATCGAGTTTTTCTGTACTATAGGTAAAGATATTTATCGCGCATAGTCGAGCATACGCTATATGACGGGTGCGTTAGTTTTGCGCTAATCTTCAAAGTATTCGGTTATGTATCGCGATCAGATAAATATATACATGTTATAAGTTAATGAAGTGCAGTAAAAAATCACTTAACGGCCATCTCAAGAATAAGACCACCTCAATTAATAAGAACACAATTTCCAAGTCCATTTTCACTTTTTTGCCATTTATTCAACCTCAATATTCCGACCATCCCCAATAAGAGGACCAGTTTCAAGGGTTCCAGTTTATTGTACAGTAAAACCTCACTTAAAGACCACCTCAAAAATAAGACCACCTCAAAAATAAGACCACCTCAAAAATAAGACCACCTCAATATTAAGACCACATTGTTCAAGTCCATTTTGACTGTTCCACTCTTTAGTCAACCTCAATATTAAGACCACCTCAATATTAAGACCAGTGTTCAAGGATCCCAAGGGTGGTCTTAATATTGAGGTTTTACTGTACATATGAAAAAAGACTTCACAGTAAATGAAACGAATAGGAACATGGGCAAAACAATTAAAACTCGTAACATAATGTATTATAAACGTTATGAATCAGCATGCTTCAGACTGTCAAGGTCCGAGATCAGCTAAAGATTTGAATGTCATGACGCAAAATGATTATTATGAAATTTTTACAGGCAAATACGATATCAGAAATTATTTTATCAAAAGAAAATAATGTTTCCCGTGGGGAATATATGAATGTGTTTGCGCGTTTAAGTATCAGTAATTAACGTAATTATTATGCTAGGTTGAAACTCGAACTTCACAATCACAAAATAGGAATGATTACTGAATAGTAACCGTGGAAGACCAAGTCGTTGAAATTGATTAATATTAGGTTGTTATAACTTGTCTCCAAATCGAGATGAAGTTTAAGTTTATTTTCATTTTGAATCCATTAAGCCATATGGCTCATGAGGACAAACAAATATGTACATACAGTAAAATCTCAATACCAAGACCACCCTTGGGACCCTTGAGGATTGGTCGTAATATTGAGGTGGTCTTCATATTGAGGTTGAATAAAGAGCAAAACAGTGAAAATGGACTTGAAAATTGTGTTCCTAATTTTGAGGTGGTCTTATTATTGAGGTGGTTTTTAAGTGGGGGTTTTACTTTATATACACACATACATATATGAGACGAAGAAGGAACACTATAACAATTATTCAAAAAAAACATATAAGATTACAGTTGAAAAACAAACTGAAGACACTTTATAAATAAGTTTAAACTAAAGAAATGATGTCTACAAAGAATCTGTTGCGCCCATAGCTATCCGTATTACGATCAACACATTTTTTACAATCTGTGTGAAAAGTATACAACTATTTTGTGATGCGTTTCTTTACTATATCTATGCAATACAGGCGGTTAAAGACATTGACGGGGTATCGATTTTTTTTTGAATAATCGACCCAGATTTTAAGCGGTATCAGGTGACCGTCATAGCGGTCGAAACAATTACCGAATCAAAATTGTAATTTGATAATATCGACAAATAGTTTACTTTAGTCTTTTTTAAATGTCATCTGATTTGTTTACATAAGTGTCCCGATAATTGACGTTCCAGATAATGGCCCGGGACAGGGGGCAAGTAAAGGGGACGCAAACGATTCTTTAGGTTGCAATTAAGTAAAGACATTGATAGAGAAAAACAATGACATTAATTGTATGCTGAATTATTTGGTATAAATAAGTATTAGTTATTGTATTGAGAATCATTTTAGTTAGTTGACAAAACGATATTCGAAACATATTCATTAAGGCCATACTGTTTTTGAGGATTGTTAGCGTCTCATTGCTAGTATCGTTAACCGGATGGTCTACTCGAAGTACCGCCATGTGCATCGTCTCAAGAAAAGAGTACATGTAAATTCCTCTGATTTTATTACAGATTTGATGAGTATAATTATCTTTTTTTTGTTAAGCGTCAACCTTGGTTCTTGAAAACTAGCTAACAATTCGAAAACATAAACGCAAAGCCAGATAATTGACTATGTATCATTTTTTATTAGAATGTCCGTTATACCAAGAAATTCGTCAAGTTCATATTAAAAAATATTATTGGAAAAATGCAAATATCATTAAATTTATTGACTTGATCAATTCAAAAAACAAAACTATTATAAGAAATATTTCCATGTACACTTACAAATCATTTGAAATGAGAAACAAAACATTTTATATGAATTAATATACTCTCATGCAGCTTAGTACTCCATGTATCCAATGTCTAACTATACTTACATTGTTTTATAGATACTGTTGTTTTTTTGTTGTTGTTTTTTTTCAGTACAATGTTTATACTTATATAGGTTCAATAGATTATATTATTATATGTAAAATTAACGCTATTTAGATAGTATCACATTTTGTACAAAAACTGTTAAAACTATGTACATATATTATGATAGTATTAATGTGGCCATTGACCACATATATTGTAATTGTTCAACTGTTGATTTTGTATACTCATAGACTATCAAGTCTAATGTATTGAGAAATAAACACTATCTAAACACTATCTATCATTTCACATGTTTTAATGAGGTAAAACATGATACAAATATCATTAAAAACCTTGTTTCTTTATAAAACATAAGAATTCTAACAGAAAAACTGACTAGTTTTTACTCATTATTTTCAAACATGCAAGTGAACAAAATATTTATAAAAACATACGTAAATACACAAAGACACAGCGGTTACTTCCCTAGGCGATTTTTTAAAGTCACAATTGTTTGTTTTTTTGCACACAAAGCTCAAAACCTAGGTGCAATCGGACGCTTAACAAAAATATATAATGGCATGGCCTAATTGCATGCAGTACCCTATATATTGAACCTGTGATGCATGAAAAAAATTAATTAACATTAATCTACGTGTGGTATCTTTAAGTATCAATTATTGTGCTCGAAAGGAATGTTGTGCACAGCCTAGCTTTTAGAGTAGTGTCATTATCTGGCGTAAAAACATAAAAAAACTTATATAGCATATTTCATGCGCATAATAATATCTGTCAATTGGGCATTGAGCGCTTTGTACTACATGGTAAATCCAAAATCTGTTTAATCACGCAATCATGATATTCTGAAATGAGATTTTAATTTTGTCTTTTGATGTTTTGTATGGTTTTAACAAAATACATGTATATTGGTTACACATTTAGTCGTCTATATAGTTAACAGAACGGAGGAATTTGACTAGTAATGCTATAGATGTGTTCGTCTTTTAATTACATTAATCCTCTCTTAAAGACCACCTCAATAATAAGACAACCTCAAAATTTAGAATACAAATTTCAAGTCCGTTTTCACAGTTTGCTCTTCATTCCTCACTAAGAAGACCATCTCAATATGAAGACTGGTTGTCAAAGGCTTCAAGGGTGGTCGTATTATTGAGGTTTTACTGTATCTGATGATGGTATTTTCTATACTTCATGATGTGCGTCGGAAACGTAACTCGAACTTATCACTGAGTATACCTTAGTGAGCAAAACCCGGTTTTAAACTGGGTTTAATCCGAGTTAAACACGCCGGTATTGGCACCGGGTAAAGAGTGGCCCTATAAACTTACCGAGCAGGTTTTTTCTAGGAAAATATGGGTTTTCCAAAGAAAAAATCCTACAAAAAACACTGTTTTTTAACCAACTTAGTTTTTCAACACACTTCTCCAGAAGTTGTTTTTTTATTGGCTAAAAGTGAGCATTACGTTAGACATAACAATCAACTTTTTCCAGAGAAGCGAGTAAAAAAAAACACTGGTTTAAGCGGGTTTTAATTTGTTGTTTTTTCAAACGAACTTTAAAGTCGTTGATTGTCATATGTCGAGCCTAGTCTAACATTCGATATGTTTGAATGTCGAATGTCGAATATCGAACGTCGAGTCTAGCTAAAGATTCAATATGTTTGAATGTCGAATATCGAACGTCGAGTCTAGCTAAACATTCCATATGTTTGACTGTCGATTGTCGTACGTCGAGCCTAGCTAAACATTCGATATGGTTGAATGTTGAATATCAAACGTCGAGCCTAGCTAAACATTCGATATGTTTGAATGTCGAATATCGAACGTCGAGGCTAGCTAAACATTCGATATGTTTGAATGTCGATTGTCGTACGTCGAGCCTAGCTAAACATTCATTATGTTTGAATGTCGAATATCAAACGTCGAGCCTAGCTAAACATTCAATATGTTTGAATGTCGAATATCGAACGTCGAGTCTAGCTAATATTCAATATGTTTGAATGTCGAATATCGAACGTCGAGTCTAGCTAAACATTCAATATGTTTGAATGTCGAATATCGAACGTCGAGTCTAGCTAAACATTCGATATGTTTGAATGTCGAATATCGAACGTCGAGCCTAGCTAAACATTCGATATATTTGAATGTCGAATATCGAACGTCGAGGCTAGCTAAACATTCAATATGTATATATAATTCAACAACCCTTGATATTGCACATTCAATTAGACGCATTCACCAAACATCTCCCAGCCAGCCATGCTTTTATATACTGCAACTAATTGTTACAATGTGAAGCCGAGATAATTAATGTGTTCTTAATTTACCAACCAATTAATAAAACATATGTTTGTACATTGTACACGTCGAAATACATATTCTGTTCTGTTCTATGTTAGACTAGTCCAACTTCTGGTAGAAAATATTTTTACTGTAAGAAAATTGTCAGTCTTGCTGTTTGTTTCACTATTTTATGAGTTTGTGGTTAATTATGTACTGGGTGCGCTTCAAAGAGTCACATCACCAAAGTTATGTATTAAATTCCGGTGCTTAGACTGACAAAGCATACAATTATCTGCAGATGTTGGAAAAATCAAATTTTCTCGAGAATTTATCGTCATTTTGTTACAGCGAAGGCGCCATTCCCCTTTACGTTAACTTATTTGTTCCAAATATGCTTCATGGTTTGATCAAACAAACTTATAAATCATAGATAGTGTGTGTCTTAAACTGCTTGAATGGTCGTGCTAGCAGTTATATGATTGGTGAAGGAAAGGAATTAGAGACAAACGCAGTGCATTTTCAAAATACATCGCGACAAATCTACTTACTCGAGAAAAAATATAGAAAAACGCAAATCTGTGCCGATGTTTAGTTTCATTAAAACGTTAGTTTCAGCCCCCTTCCCGCCTTTGTAAGTTAACTTCAAACTTCGGAGTGTGAAATCTACGCATAGTAATAATTTGACAAACATATTTGGATTTTTTGAACGTTTTTTTTCAAGGGCTCTGAGTTACATGACTCAGCTTATAGGTACTTAGAAATAAGTAATATGTATTAACAATAAGAAGTATATCTGGCATGTTATTCATATTCTGTGTACAGTAATACCTCAATAATAAGACCACCCTTGGTACCCTTGGAAACTGGTCTTAATAATGAGGTGGTCTTAATATGGAGGTCGAATAAAGAACAGAATAGTGAAAATTGTGTTCGTAATTTTAAGGTTGTCTTATTATTGAGGTGGTTTTTAAGTGAGATTTTAATGTATATTAATGTTAAAATATTCAATTGTACGTGGGGGTCATTTATGTACCTGTCTAAAATCAAAAATAAATGGGGTTACCCTGTTGGGGCATGAAAAAAGTTAGTTTCATTTTCGCATCTTCTGTGTATGTCGTTTACTATTCTGCAACAATATGTTCTTGAAATGTATAAACCAAAGATGCTGAATGAATTATGAAAAATTTATATATGATACTTTAAATCGTTTTGCCTTTTCAATATTGAAACTATAATTATGATTAGCAATATTTTATTGTTAACACTATTTATTTATTTGTGTGTTGCTTGCCACCAGTCTATGCACCAAAGTTTGCTTGGTATATCTTATATATTGCAAATAATGTACAGTAAAACCTCACCTAAAGACCACCTCAGAAAAAGACCATCTCAATATTCAGACCTAAATTTTCAGTCAAGTCCATTTTCACTGTTTTGATCTTTATTCAACCTCAATATTAATAAAGTCATGTTTAAGACCACTTCAATATTACTACCATTTTCAATGGTCTCATGGGTGGTCGTATTATCGAGATTTTACTGTATTATCCACACAAAAAATCCATGAATTTCACGCAGTCTCCATTTCACTGAAAATCCGTTGTCATTCACGTTTCTTGTTTAATAAAAGGTTACGTTGCATATTTAAGTAAAGCCAAATGGTATAAAGAAATGGACGACTCGAGCTCATAGATTGGATTACATAAGCTGACAGCACCACGAAATGGAATCAGACAATACCGCATACAACGGGCTTATGATCATAATCCTACAAAGTTCAATTCCCAATTTGAGTTTGTCGTTTTTTAAACCTGAACGTCACGCATAAGACAAATCAACTTAACACAATCTCCCCGTGAGTTTAAAGATATATTATGCTCATTTTTAGGTTCATTTATTTACCTAAACAAACATGAAACATATACTTTATCTAGTTAAAACTTCAATAAATATGCATAAACACAGAAAACATTTAGAATGTATGTCTCTGTTGTTTACGGTGGCACAGAGGTGACATCCGCAACACTTTATTTATACTGTGGTCACAAGTTACTAAGTTGTGGCCACAAGTTAGTAAGTTGTGGCCACGATTTAGTAAGTTGTGGCCTCGATTCAATAAGTTGTGGCCACGATTTAATAACTTAGCAACTAAGTGAGTTTTCTGACCACTGTCCTATTGATTTTTCATTGCGTATATATAATATTAACAGTAAATCGTGTGATTATTCCTACGACAGAGTAGTCTGGGACTCAGGTGAGAACTTAAATGCCCATTAAAATAGCAATGTACATTTGTTCAATAGTATTATTGAAGACTTAACTAGTGGCCGAAGCGATATTGACACATGTATTAATAATATGTCAGATCTGATATATGATATTTCATTCCCGACTCATGGAAAAACTTTTACTACACGGTCGTCAAATAAGCACAAATCGAAAAAGTCACTATGGTTTAATGAGGAATGCAAACATTTTAAAGATGTCTTTTGTCGCTGTAAGCATGTGTTCAAACGTAACCCTACGGATGAAAATAAAGCACTATTTGTAAATGCTAGGTCGGAATACTGTAAAGTGAAGGTTAAAGCCAGAAGTATGTTCAACAATGTCGAAAAACGTAGACTCAATCACCTGAGTAAATGTAACTCGAAACAATTCTGGAAATACATTAAGAAATTTAAAGCAAAACAAAATCGCAGCACAAATGATGTTTGGAAGAATTTATTAGACACTTCAGTACTGTACCGAACACACAACAAACAAATACTTTCAATGCTGAGGACTATGCCGATAGAATGGACAATGTATCGATTGAAGAATTAGACTCCCCGTTCTCTGTAGATGAAATCATTAAAACTATATCATCAATGAAACGCAATAAAAGCAGTGATATGTCTGGCAACGTTGCCGACTTCTTTTTACACTCGAGTGCTTTCATTTCTCCATATTTAGTTAAAATCTTTAACAATGTATTTGATACTGGGAAATATCCCGAGGCTTGGTGCAAAGGAGCGATAGTCCCGATTTTTAAAAAAGGTGATATATCTAACCCGGCAAACTACAGAGGTATTACGCTCATCAATGTAACGGCAAATATATTTTCGTTAGCCTTGCGTAACAGAATAAATTGCTGGTGTGAAAATAATTATATATTTAATGACTCACAATTCGGTTTTAGGAATAAACTCGGTACAGCGGACTGCATATTCATACTGCATTCAATTATCCAAAATAGTATTGCTAGAAAAGGTAAATTGTACTGTTCTTTCATTGACTATGAGCGCGCTTTTGACACGATTTTACACGATGCTCTATGGATTAAGCTCGTACAATCCGGTCTGAGCTGTAAAATAATCCGTATCATTAAAGCCATTTATCACAGTGTACAAGCTTGCGTGAAAAATGTGCAAAATATGTCATTTTCGGACCTGTTTGAAGTCACACTCGGTCTTAAACAGGGTGAACCATTATCCCCGTTGCTTTTCATTTTATTTATAAATGATGTAAAACATTCTTTAGATTTAGATAATCTAACGGAATCAGACTTACGCATGTTATCAATGAATATGTTATTGTTTGCTGACGACATAGCACTCTTCACTACTTCGCCGTCTAGTTTACAACACCAATTAAACTCTATCTTTAATTATTCAAATACATGGGGTTTAAAAATTAATGTAAAAAAAGACTAAAATATGTATTTTCGAACCGCGAAAAAGTAACTGTAACCATAGTTGGTACATCAATGATGAGTCTGTGGAAATTGTCGATAAGTTTCGCTATCTTGGTATCACATTTTATTATACTGGAAGCATGAAACATTCTGTGAACTCCCTAAACGACCAAGCATTACGAGCTTATAATAATTTGATGTCAATTTTTAGTAGAGTTAAGCTGGATACCAATACGAAATTGAGACTATTCGATTGTTTAGTTGCCCCTATAATTCTTTACGGCTCGGAGGTTTGGGGAATTTACGACTATAAAGAAGTCGATAAAATTCATATAAGATTCTGTAAATACTTGCTAGGAGTCCGTGTCCAAACCTCTAATGTGGCAGTATTAGGCGAACTGGGTAGAGTACCATTATCAGTCGTAGCTAAGCAACGTGCTATGAAATATTGGCTTAAGATAAAATCTTCTGTTGATTCTGCTATGTATAGAATATATAATGAACAATTAATTATTAGCAACTATTCCAACAATAATATCGCGATTAAAAATCTTTGGTGCAACAATGTTAAATCTGTAATAAATGATCTCGGGTTTAATTTTTTACTCGATGTAGAAAATGTTAATACTGATTTTGTACATATCCTTAAACAAAGGCTCCGTGATCAATATATTCAATCATGGGAGACAACATTAAAAAATCAGCCTAAATTATTTTATTATCGTATGATAAAAAAAGAATTCAGATATGAAGACTACCTAGACTACATTAGCAATAATGCACATATGATGGCATTAACTAAATTTCGCCTCGGCGCACATACGCTTGAAATTGAAACAGGTCGATATTCAGGTTTTCCACGTCAAAATCGCCAAATTTATTCACTTCGCCATGAAGTATAGACAAGAAAAACTTACCTCTTTAATTGCTGCTTCTTAACATGATAATAACGTTTATACAGTATATTTGCTAGAGTCTGCAATATATATATATATATATTTATGTTTGTTTGTATGTACGATTTTGCCAATAAATTGTATATAGTAACTTGTGGCCACAACTTCGTAAGATGTTTGTGTTATCATGAAATTAAAAAAATCTTCCATTTTTTTACAAGCGGGTGTTTCTTTACTAGTTTTGTTTGTTAGTAATATGATTAAACAAGATTGTTTTAAACGGTTATACATGGCAATGGTTCTTATTAATGATGTTTTAGACTGTGTAACAACAATACTGGATGAAGCCCATTAAAATATCTTTAAATACTAGCATTTGTTTCTCAGTACCAAAAATATTCATTCCGTTCAGCAATTTTTCCATATCTTAATTCGAGACGTCAGAAGATGTTACGTAAAGTTATGTCAATATTTAATGACGATATAATTGTTAGTTTTACATTTCCTTGATATTTACTCTTGGATAATTTATCAGATTATTGACGGCGGCCTTCAGGCCGTCGTCTATTTGAATAATTTTTAATCTAGGTACATGGAGTTGCATAATCGAAATGGGAGAAGCCATTGGTATTATGCTTTTTTAAATTGTTCTTACAAAACGTGATTCTAATTATACAGATAAAAAAAGTGTACTAATTGATAATAAAAAAATGTCAAAATATTTAAAATGTATTTTTACCGTTAATAAAAAGCTTTAAAAAATGTTTTACGTATGCTTATAAGAATTTACAACAGCTAGTCACGAAAACGGTTAGGCATCGTGTATTACATAGCTTCGTTTCACAACTACGCTCAATTCATCATCAAAGTTCAGGAAATGGTTCCTAATGCTGTGCACGCAAATTGAAATTGTACTTATAAAAAAGCAAATTGTTAAACAAAAAATGTTAATCCATATTAATAAGTTCATGAATGCAGTTTATAATGTACAAATATAAATACAGTGACCAAACTATGCAATATACATTGCCTTAACTTGACCCATATAAGTTATGTACTGATGGTAATATGTAAACAAAATTCAGCCAATGAAAATTGTCGTTGAAAACGTCATAGCATTTGTTGTTCAAATAACGCATTGGCAGTAAAACGGATTCAGTACATTCGAGATCAAATGCTGATGGTTGAACTGAACTTTTAATTACGTTGTTTTGACATTTTTAGTGGATATTTTTCCCTTTTGATATCCCAATAGTTCTTTTAGATCTGTAAAACTAGAAGTTATAATCATGTATATTTTTAGATCCGTTTCGTTCTATCTACGTTTCGTGTAATCGTTTTTTTTCTTCGTTTCGTGGCGTTTAAACGTTTTTTGTTGGGTGCTGCTATGTGGTCGCCCTAGTTCATTTTGGTCGTCCCTATGTTTTATTGTTGAATACCAATCCCATCATGTTTTGACTGACTGAGGCAGCAAGCTGTTGGTGTGAGGTTTTTTGTATTTTTCCACTGTGAAGTTACTTCTTTTGTTTTGTTTCGTGACTGTTTTTGTGTGGTCCCGTTGCAAAATAATAAATCTTCAATATCATGCTTCCTAAAACTTGTGCCGCCGTTTTGATGCTTTGCATCAAAATTAGTCTTGTTTAGCAGTTGATTACACAATGTTATAAGCCTAAGATTCTTTATTACTACGACTATAAGGGAAACATTGCAGCAAATACTCTTTAATACCCAGTAACATACATATTGAGTCTGCGCTCGTTTATTCAATTAACATTATTGTATTTTGAGATCAAAGTAACCAGGACTCAGAGAAATATGTTTTGCACAGACGGTTTCTAGGTGAAACAATAAACAAAGGTAAATAAATACATATAAATTGTCTACATATTCACTGTACCGAGTTCAAATGATTTGATGTTAGTTCGGCCAAAATTTGACCTTTTGTATTATTGCCAACTTGCAATTATTGTTCCGGAATGTCTGCATAGATTGATTTATTTTAACATTAAATGTACAATTAACATGGCAATATAACATTAAGACATATATTATTAACAACAATATCTATGAATCAATAAACTCATATCAATCAACATTATATGTAAATGACAACACAGAAAACAGTTAAAGTAAAAAGCGAATGTGTAGCTATATATTAAGGTATCACAGTAAGTTTATGAAAGAAACACATTGTGTTACATAACTCATAAACAATTAGATAAAACGATCAAACAATTAGTTTTCCCTGACAGGAATAATGGATGAAAAAAGCTAAACAAATAATTCTTAACAATGTATTAAGTTAAATATTATTAAAAAAAGAAAGACAATAATTAATTTAAGACGAGCTTTAAGGTGTTTTTTAACATCAACAATTTGAGAATTGCTTAACTCTAATACATACTACAGTCGAGCCTCGCTTATTCGAAAACCTTTTATTCGAAATCCTGGTAGCATCCGAAATAAAAAATATGAGGTTCCCGATTTCTTTAAATGATTATAAAAACGGTGGAACCTCAATATTAAAGATGTATCTGGCTCATCTGAACATAAAAATGTTTGAATTGGCTTCACTTCATCCAGTATTGTTGTTACATTGGCTAAAACATCTCTAATAAGAACCATTGCGAAGTATGCTATAACCGCTTGAAAATTTTTTTTTATTATTGTTAAAAAAACTGGATTTTTTGTTTAATCTTATTATGTACAAACATCTTTCTACAACAAATACGGATCAATACATTATGAGTTCATTCTTTGTTAATGCAAGTTTGTTGATGTGTTATCAATAGGAAATATATTTTCATGTTTGTTTAGGTATACAAATGAACAAAAAATGAGCATAATATTACTTTAAGACCACGTTTAGTTCTGAAGAAAGTTGGTCTGAGTTACAATGTGTTATGTACGGTGACACAGAGGTGACATCCGCAACACTTTATTTATATTGTGGCCACAACTTAGTAACATGTGGCCTCACCTCTGTGCCACCGTCGTTATGACTATCGCGGTAAATAATAGAAAAAAATGTTACGAAAATAAGATAGCATCTTGTTGAAATATCCCAAAAAGAGGATCAATGTAATGTATGGTGTAAAAATCCACTCACGCTCAATATTTCGGCCACACTGGACCTTTATCAAGAGCAAATAACACAATTGTTCACAGTAGCTATATATAATATAGGTTTGTATGTCTACTCATCAAATCAATTTGCTCTTGATAAAGGTCCAGTGTGGCCGAAATATTGTGCTTGAGTGGATTTGTATACCATACATAAGATAGTATCAATTAGGGCTTATAAGCAAGGGCGTCTTTAAGTCCATCGTGGTAATTCTGGCAAAGTGCTAACTAACGAACCAAGAAGGCAATACATGTATCCACATTTCGATTTACTTACTGATAATTAACTTAGTTTTATAGTTTTCTTAGCAAATGTAAAACATTCCTAATGGCTGTAAATCGTAAAATTGCTAATTCCTTTATCTATGCCATCATGCAATTTGAGGGCAATTATTGTTACAAGGATAAATAAAACTGCATATCTAAACATGCTAATTTATCTTGGAATGTCCCTAATTCCTCTATGAATGTTAATACCAAGGTACTTAACGAATATTTGTGTAAGAGACCCATGATTGGTTATACATGTACATAGTTCTCACAACTACAATAGTTACCTCCCTTGTTCTGAATTATCGGCCATTTTGATAGACTTAGTAAGTCGTGGCCATGAGATAACTGTGTCGTGGGAACATGATAGTTAAGTCGTGGGAACGAGTTAGTAAGTCGTGGCCTTGAGATAACTGTGTCGTGGGAACATGATAGTTTAGTCGTGGGAACAAGTTAGTAAGTCGTGGCCATGAGCTAACTGTGTCGTGGGAACATGATAGTTTAGTCGTGGGAACGAGTTAGTAAGTCGTGGCCATGAGCTAACTGTGTCGTGGGAACATGATAGATTAGTCGTGGGAATAAGTTAGCAAGTCGTGGCCATGAGCTAACTGTGTCGTGGGAACATGATAGTTTAGTCGTGGGAACGAGTTAGTAAGTCGTGGCCATGAGCTAACTGTGTCGTGGGAACATTATAGTTTAGTCGTGGGAACGAGTTAGTAAGTCGTGGCCATGAGCTAACTGTGTCGTGGGAACATGATAGTTTAGTCGTGGGAACGAGTTAGTAAGTCGTGGCCATGAGCTAACTGTGTCGTGGGAACATTATAGTTTAGTCGTGGGAACGAGTTAGTAAGTCGTGGCCATGAGCTAACTGTGTCGTGGCAACATGATAGTTTAGTCGTGGGAACGAGTTAGTAAGTCGTGGCCATGAGCTAACTGTGTCGTGGGAACATGATAGTTTAGTCGTGGGAACAAGTTAGTAAGTCGTGGCCATGAGCTAACTGTGTCGTGGCAACATGATAGTTTAGTCGTGGGAACGAGTTAGTAAGTCGTGGCCATGAGCTAACTGTGTCGTGGGAACATGATAGTTTAGTCGTGGGAACGAGTTAGTAAGTCGTGACCATGAGCTAACTGTGTCGTGGGAACATGATAGTTTAGTCGTGGGAACGAGTTAGTAAGTCGTGGCCATGAGCTAACTGTGTCGTGGGAACATGATAGATTAGTCGTGGGAATAAGTAAGTAAGTCGTGGCCATGAGCTAACTGTGTCGTGGGAACATGATAGTTTAGTCGTGGGAACGAGTTAGTAAGTCGTGGCCATGAGCTAACTGTGTCGTGGGAACATGATAGTTTAGTCGTGGGAACGAGTTAGTAAGTCGTGGCCATGAGCTAACTGTGTCGTGGGAACATGATAGATTAGTCGTGGGAATAAGTAAGTAAGTCGTGGCCATGAGCTAACTGTGTCGTGGGAACATGATAGTTTAGTCGTGGGAACGAGTTAGTAAGTCGTGGCCATGAGCTAACTGTGTCGTGGGAACATTATAGTTTAGTCGTGGGAACGAGTTAGTAAGTCGTGGCTATGAGCTAACTGTGTCGTGGGAACATGATAGTTAAGTCGGGGAACGAGTTAGTAAGTCGTGGCCATGAGCTAACTGTGTCGTGGGAACATAATAGTTTAGTCGTGGGAACGAGTTAGTAAGTCGTGGCCATGAGCTAACTGTGTCGTGGGAACATGATAGTTTAGTCGTGGGAACGAGTTAGTAAGTCGTGGCCATGAGCTAACTGTGTCGTGGGAACGTAATAGTTAAGTCGTTGGAACAAGTTAGTAAGTCGTGGCCATGAGCTAACTGTGCCGTGGGAACGTAATAGTTACGTCGTGGGAACGAGTTAGTAAGTCGTGGCCATGAGCTAACTGTGTCGTGGGAACGTGATAGTTAAGTCGTGAGAACGATTTAGTAAGTCGTGGGAACGAGAATAAAATAATTGTACACATGGCACCGCTATGACACCGTTCATAACCGACACAACTATGTAGTGATCACTGAAAAATAATAATTGTTAGAAAATTATTAGTCAGCAATAGTTTTTAAGGTCAATATAAACAGCCAGCTTTCATTTACAGAATGAAAAAATGCGTGTGCACTAATATATACCCCATCATGCAAGTACTACTAAAATGTGATTACTTCCGAATTAAACTTCATATAGAGATTCAAATTATAACATATAGAAATTTGTTACGTTCTTCGCACCGATTCTAATGTAAGCTTGTGTTTGGTGTACTTTCTCAGAGGAATATAGGATGGTAACAAATTCTGATTTGTAACCAATTTCTATTGGATTATATTAGTGTCCGTTGCAAGATAAGTCGTGGATGAACTATAAACATTTGACTTCCGTGTATATTGACTTCTACATATATGTGTAAAACTAGAATAGCATTTTGACAAATGCAAAAGAAAATTGTATCAGATGTTTTATTCTATCGTTTTGCGTAAAATAACATTTACATTTTTACTCTTAACTTTCATTGTACGAGAATTAGTGAATATGTATATATTTATTTGCAGTTAATTAAATCAAAATTAGATCGTTCGTCTGGGTTACTATATACACGATCAACGAGTCAGTAGTACATACATATTTCTCTTCATTTGAAATACATGTATACACAACCTTGACTGTCTGCACCCTAATCTTAACTATCCTTGGATGAAACACATATAGTTCATGCCGCATTTAGTTCACGTTAGCTTTATGCTGCGGACATGTGCCTCGACACCGCATTTAACTTACTTCTTTTTACGATGTTTTACTGAAACGAATATTTGAATAAGATAGCAATATCAACAAAATATAAATGAAAAGGAGATAAACTGATATATGTATCATGACCAATGTTCCTTAACCACTGTCGGTCGAATGATTTCCTCATGAGTTATAACCCTTGTGTACAAATTATAGTGGGCATATAGATGTTTGTCAGCGCTTCCTCTTCTATATGTTTGACCATTTTTTAAACACATTTGTGATGCATTAATAACGACAAAGGCATGTACACTGGTAACACACATCGGCGTTATCTGTTGAAATGACCATGATGACCACGACGATGACCACGATGCGTTTTACCAGTCCGAAAGGTCGCGAGTTTGATCCCAGGTCCGACCGTCTAAGGCTGTGGCGATGTTATGATACAATATGTTAATGGTTATTCGCTATTAACTGCTCGAAGCTGTTGATAGGGTTTTACTCAAGCTGCACTAAACCAAATTATTTATTTCATTTTAGCATATATTATTTTCTGTTACTTTATTAAACATATCCCGAACTTGCACAGTAGATTATTTTTACAACTGTCTGATGTGGGGATAATATGTCAGGTGACCTAAGGTTATAGTCTTTTTGAATGGGCATATGACAGTTTTAGGAATAACAATTTTACTTTAAATTATAACAGAAGATGATGATGATGATTTTGAGTAGGACAAGACATAAACTAGCTATATGCGGCATGACCATGCCTTTTCGCCGCATATAGTTCACCTCGTCTCGAACTAAATCGTAGCCTAAATTCTACACAGACGTAAGTAGCATTTTATTAGTTTTGAGAAATAAACGTTTAAAGATTGAAGAGTCGTTAACTTTTTCATCTTACGCCTTTGTGGAATTGGAGTTTAGTCTATTTAAAAGAGTTCTACAGGGTAACAAATCTCACCATCATTTAGAGCTCAAAGAGACGAACAAAACGATACCAAAACTCAATATCGCCAAAAAATGACTTACGTCCCTCTGGAAATAAGCCGACGAAATGCGTGACGCATTTAGTTCATGCGCGGACTATATGCGGCACGGACTATATTTGACACTATATAGCTACAATTATTGACAAAATGGCCGTATAGTATCCCAATAATTACACGGTAAGACGGAAACAACGGTATTTATTTAATGTTTTCCAATGAAATACTAAGATTATCAGTGTAACATAAATTGATATTTCACTGTTTCGATGTATATTTATCTAACATGTGACATGAAAAAACTATCAATCTATAATAATCATTCACGGACTTATAAAACACATATGTCCGTGATAATACACATTTACCTTAATACAATGGAGAAATAAAGATGTAACGATTTTTAGACGTTTTCATAATTTTTGTTTTGACATTGTTTTGAGACCATGTTACAATGGTTGGTCGCAACTTTTTTTGTTAAGCGTCAACCTTGCTTCGCGAAACCGAGCTTCCGGTTAAAAAGACAACTTGTTTCTTTATAAAACATTATAATTCTAAAAGAAACACTGACTAGTTTTTACTCACTATTTTCAAACATGCAAGTTAACAAAATATTTACAAAAACATACGTAAATACGACGCAGAGGTCAATTCCCTTGGCGACTTTTTACATTTGTTTAAAACAAAAAAAAATACACAAAGAGCTCAAAACCTATGCGCACGCGGTCGCTTAACAAAACTATAAATCGGCATAGCCTAATGGTGTAGTTAATAATTATTGCGAGTGGAAGTCCTTAATTTAAAAAAGGTGAAGCATACGCAGAACATATACACACTACGCAAACTCGCGCGTCATAAATGGGGAAGTTTCTTGCGTTGTTTCAACTCCATGACCAGAAATCACCCACCAGACTTTCAGGGCTTTCAGTGCTTTGATTAGTTTGTTAAGCAGAGCAATACCGCTTGAAAACAGTCAAACTAATTCTGGTGAATATAATATGCTGTTGTTATTAATTTGTTGATAAAACAACATAAACACGTGGTGTGTGCAAGGAATAAATTCTGTATACAATGTGCTCTGGTTTTAATTAGCTATTAGTGGCTTCTATGTCAGACTGTCTGCATGATTAATGAATTATCGTAACATATGAATTGGAATTAAAGATCTTAAGAGACTTTAAGGATCGGTGATTGTTGACCGTTGAATGTAATATGTATAAGCTGTGGTATGTATGTCATTACATTAATTATAGCATACTTTATTTCAAAACATGAGTTGCACTAATATTTTACCTATTGGAGATTAACTTATGGAAACCTGACTGTATTGTTTGAACCCATATGTCGACATTGTACCCCGATTATGTTACATCGGGTTACGTTATATGATATGCCTTAAAACAAAAAACGTACAACTACGTCTAGTTTGTATGTAACAGATTATCCAAGGTTGGTGTATACGATACACACAAATCTATTCGTTAGAATAAGTTATGAAATAATGATACACGACGTTTGATAAATAGTAGGACGAATTGATCGGGTTCGTGTCAGTCTTAATCAAAGTGGTGGTGTTATCGCTGGAGTTTAGAACATAGAAAACGCTAGAATTTACTATATTGACAGAGAGTGACTGCTGTTTTATGAATAAATTAATATTAATCTTTATGAAGTATTACAAACGGAATTGTCATCAAGTCAAATATATCAGAGATATCAAGGTAAGCGTAAATATTCTACGTCAATTACTGTAAATCACTTTATTTTCGCGACATGAAATTTAGGCGAAATGATTAATTCGCGTCGCTTTTAGTGATATTTTGTTTTCTGTTTGATCCTAGTTATTTAACACAGGGATTATGAAATAAAAGACGTGAGAAATGGTGGTACATTTATTTCAAAAATGTTCATACATTTATATATGCCAGTTTGTATTGTTTTTGAACATCTATTTACATCATTTCAAATCGTTATATAAAACTCAAATTCGCTATTTCTTTCATTATCATGTTTACCTTAATATCGAGTATAGGGGTGTTGTATACAACCTTCTCATCCGTTCATAATTGAAAATGTGATTTAAACAACCTTCCCACCCTATACCCAATATAATGGATAAATCGATTATAAAAGCCTTATCGAATTGGGTTTATACATTGCTTACGTATACATAACATAGTTTACGAAATTTCGGATATTTACCAAATTCCTAAATGCAGGATTTTATTCGCAACAAGCATATTTTTGTAAGAATTTTGTATTCGCGTGTCTCCGGATTCGCGAACTAACGAGAAAATTACGTTGTCACGAAAATAAAGTGATTTACAGTACTGTTTACATTTAAATATTTCCCTACTGTAAAATCAGATGTCCAGATGAACTGTGGATGTGTTTGGTTATTTTATCAGACTTTCCTTATCTAATTGTTTAATTATGGTACGAGGCCTAAATCTTCCCGGAACTATTTGAATGGAATTCAATTTTGATGAGTACCGCAAACAAATATTTATTCGGACTAACCTTTGTTGTATGGACACTGGTCATACTATAATATACAGTAAACCCTCACTTAAATATCACCTCAATGATAAGACCACCTCAAAATTCACTTTTCAATACCATTTTCACTGTTTGCTCCTATTCAACCGCAATGTTAAGACCACCTCAATAACAAGACCAGTTTTCAGGGGTCCCAAGGATGGTCGCATTACTGAGGTTTTACTGTATTTCAATATAGTCCAATATCGAGGGGTACTGGGCGCAAATATTTATAAAGATCGACCTCATGGTACGGACAATGGTTATACTAGAATATAGTCTTAAGCTTAAATTGTAAAATAAATGGATGACGTATATTTTATGATGGTTATAATCTGTATATACTGATATACAACCAATACACATAGTACAACATATACCTAGTTGAGTCAGTATCTATCTATCTATTGTTCTAGACAATTACTGACATGGGGAATATAAACTTCTTAATGATTGGCAATTACATTTCTATCGACAAATAAAGGCCAGTCATAGAAAAATATATATAAGATACATGTACATGATGTAATACCGGTAGTATTTCACGAAATTTGTAAATATCAATTGTAGATTGGATTTGTACTTCTTTGATAATTTATTATCATACTCTGTTTGTTATATCAATACACTGAACTTTGCGTCAAAGTCATGTTCAACGCTGAAGATGTGTTTCTTAAAACTGACTTTTGTGAAGCTACAATCATACCAAATGCCAACTACTCCTTTTACTGTTGTGCGGTATACTAGTATTTTTTTATTTTTTTTTACATTCAGATTATTATTTTTTTTTATTTTTTTTTTTAGATAACTTTTATTATTTTACAAAGCAGTGAACATACATAATTACATAATACAATTGTACATAGCAAAGTTGTCAGTTATCTTATAATTGTATAATGTACAGAAAAGAATATACAGCGTGTGTGAGTAGAAAATAGAAAAAAAAAAACCCTTCATTATAAATTATTTTCGAGGTTGTGATACGTTGCTCTGATAGGACCCATTGCTGTACTGCTTGAAACGATAACTCAGCTTAAAATTAATAGCCGAGATAATTATCTCGGGAATTGACCAAAATTTCCTGAAAATGTGTTCGGTTATCTTTTTTTACTTGAATGTAAGTATAATAAACCTTTGACTTGTATTATTTGTTACTCACGAACGACACACCGACTTTAGTCCCGTCTCAATTGTTTCGCTCAAATGCGCAGGATTTTCCTATGTCTAAAGATCTAAACAGAATCACGGCAACAGCTACCTACTAATCCAAAGGGCACCGAAACGCTTATTTGGGACTATCATATAAAACAAGCTAACGCTATTATAAATAATTAGTCTTATGTTTTTGACAAAATATCCCTAGTGATAAATATGAGAAAATTTGTGGTCATTTACTCAACAACACTGAATTGTCACTTTTCTTACATGTTTACCAAAACCACATATTCAAGCGGCCGATTCCAGTACTTTCTATTCTGACACACGCGCCGAGTTAGCACCAGTATAGGAAATGCCTGTATCGGATTCGTATTTTGTAGTTCCAGGATTTTTTTTAAGAAATTGTTTGAAGGCATTAACATGCCATGTTCTCAAAGTTATTACGTAGCATGTTGTGATAGAAAATTAGACTACCTACCTTTAAATGCATAAACTCGATTCATGATGTAAATGTTGCCTACAATGTTACAATTTAGTATCTTACAATCAGCATGGAGATATTTCAATCATATACTTTTAGTGGAGGTGGTATTGTGCGAATTGATGGAATGTTATGTTTATGACGAACAGGGAATTGGCCAAATTAGAGTATATCCAATGTACTATAAAACGTGTTTTACTGAAACAGAAAAGTCCATTGGAACATAAAACTCACTTTCAGCGAAAATGTATCAACTAAGACAATGGACGTCCAAAGTGTTATGTTTAATTAACCAACGTACATGTGTCTGGTGTTAAACGCTGTGAAGTTATGTTGGTTTAACGCCAATTTTCTGCACTTTTTAAGCTGTTTATCTTATGGACCTCCCAGTGTTGTTTTGGCTTCCATTGAACGCTTACGTGATCGTCCGTAACAAACTGACAGCTACATACATGAATCAGCAACTTATTAAGAAATGTAAAAATCCTTGGCTTATCATGAATTATAACTAACTGATGCTGTTTCATATTGTTAATGCCTTTTGTTGTTGTTTTGAAAAGCGCATTTCCTTTTTTTACGCAGTAAACAATAAGGTAATAAACAACGTTAGATGAAAATTATTTCGTAATTTTATGATTTCGGACAAACGTGATATGAATTATGTTAACCAGACAACTGTTGTACATGAAAGTGTACTTTATTGATAGAAAATTGTCAGTTTAAGTAGAAATCTGTTTATCCATCGGGAAAAAAAACTTAGTTAGACATATGCTAGAAACGAATCCGTCGATACCAGACATGATATAGAACGAAAGCCTATTAGTGCCACAAATATATAAAAACATATTAAAAACTAGTAAGAACGCTAAAAAGGCGTTATAACGACTTTTAAACGCATAATAACACAAAAAGTCATTATAATGCTAAATTTGGCATACAAACGCGAAAAATGTGTAATTTTTAGCTAATAAAATGCGTAATTACGAGTTAACAAATGCGTAATTACTAGTTTACAATTGCGTAATTACTAGTTTACAAATGCTTTATTTCTAGTTTACAAAGGCGTAATTACTTGTTTACAATTGCATATTACTAATTTACAAAGACGTAATTACTAGTTTACAATTGCACAATTACTAGTGTACAATTGCGTAATTAAGAGTTTACAATTGCATAATTACTAGTGTACAATTGCGTAATTAAGAGTTTACAATTGCATAATTACTAGTGTACAATTGCGTAATTAAGAGTTTACAATTGCATAATTACTAGTGTACAATTGCGTAATTAAGAGTTTACAATTGCATAATTACGAGTTTACAAATGCGTAGTTACGAGTTTACAATGGCGTAATAACTAGTTTACAATGGCGTAATTACTAGTTTACAAATGCGTAGTTACGAGTTTGCAATGCGTAATCACTAGTTTACACTTGCGTAATTACTAGTTTACAATTGCGTGATTAAGAGTTTACAAAGGCGTAAATAAGAGTTTACACAGGCGTAATTACGAGTTTACAAAGGCGTAATTACTAGTTTACAAATGCGTAGTTACGAGTTTACAAATGCGTAATTACTAGTTTACAAATGCGTAATAACGAGTTTACAAATGCGTAGTTACGAGTTTACAAATGCGTAGTTACGAGTTTACAAATGCGTAGTTACGAGTTTACAAATGCGTAGTTACGAGTTTACAAATGCGTAATAACGAGTTTACAAATGCGTAGTTACGAGTTTACAAATGCGTAGTTACGAGTTTACAAATGCGTAGTTACGAGTTTACAAATGCGTAGTTACTAGTTTACGCTTGCAGCAGGTGTTTCAAATTGCCTGGTGCTGTATTTATTTCCTACATTGTTGGAAGTACAGAAATACTTTTAAACAAAACTAAGTTGTACTATTGTCTGTGTGGGGAGGCAATGTCTTATGTATGTGGCGTTCCCTGTAGCAACGTATTCTTTTTGATTCACTTATAAATGTATAGAAGTCGTCGCCTTATTTACAGGACCTCGTAACTCAATATTTGGGTATTTGGTATCATTGAAACCGTGTTCCCAAGCTCTTTCTATCTGTACTACCTATATTGTTCTGGAGTGCACATAACTTAAATAAAATGCTATTCCATAACCCCGTATGTAACAATTATCTCAAGAGGGTAAAACTTTAAAGTTGTTTTTCTCAAAAAGACGAAAAACAGGTTATGGGTTTCTAGAAATAATGCGACGAAGTGTAAAATGTCAAGTATTATGAGGTCAGATTTGCCAAAATGAAACCTCACTCCGCTGGAAGGTGAACCAGATACCGGATATGTTTTTCCTGGCTATCATTTAACTATTGATTTATAATTGCTCATTTGAAAGGAAGCCTTAATGCGGTATTAATACTACATGGTTTTCATAGAGTATCAATGAATCGTTAGCTAAGACTTGGGGAAAACAAAACACAGAATGTAAAAGATAACGTACGTACTAAAACCAATACCTTATTATAGATCTGGAGTGATACGACTGTTATCCTATTGAACAATACTCATTTCAATTTATTTTAGTCAAAGTTGATGTATTATTCTGTATCAGCCTGGGAATAATACAGATATATGGGAACGAAAACTGTTTTCTTTGTCTCTATTCTATATACAGAGTCAAAACAAGTTCTTAACATTCTTAACTTTAAGTTTGATCCGTTTACTACGACTCTGTGCTGTATTTCACGTAAGAGTAGTTGTCAACGACTCTGTGCAGTATTACACGTAAGAGCAGTTGTCAACGACTCTGTGCAGTATTACACGTAAGAGCAGTTTTCGAGGACTCTGTGCAGTATTACACGTAAGAGCAGTTGTCAACGACTCTGTGCAGTATTACACGTAAGAGCAGTTGTCAACGAATATGTGCAGTATTACACGTAAGAGCAGTTGTCAACGACTCTGTGCAGTATTACACGTAAGAGCAGTTGTCAACGACTCTGTGCAGTATTACAAGTAAGAGCAGTTTTTGAGGACTCTGTGCAGTATTACACGTAAGAGCAGTTTTCGAGGACTCTGTGCAGTATTACACGTAAGAGTAGTTGTCAACGACTCTGTGCAGTATTACACGTAAAAGCAGTTGTCAACGACTCTGTGCAGTATTACACGTAAGAGCAGTTGTCAACGACCCTGTGCTGTATTTCACGTAAGAGCAGTTTTCGAGGACTCTGTGCAGTATTACACGTAAGAGCAGTTATCAACGACTCTGTGCAGTATTACACGTAAGAGCAGTTCTCAACGACTCTGTGCAGTATTACACGTAAGAGCAGTTGTCAACGAATATGTGCAGTATTACACTTAAGAGCAGTTTTCGAGGACTCTGTGCAGTATTACACGTAAGAACAGTTGTCAACGACTCTGTTTAGTATTACACGTAAGAGCAGTTTTCGAGGACTCTGTGCAGTATTACACGTAAGAGCAGTTTTCGAGGACTCTGTGCAGTATTACACGTAAGAGCAGTTGTCAACGACTCTGTGCAGTATTACACGTAAGAGCAGTTGTCAACGTCTCTGTGCAGTATTACACGTAAGAGCAGTTTTCGAGGACTCTGTGCAGTATTACACGTAAGAGCAGTTTTCGAGGACTCTGTGCAGTATTACACGTAAGAGCAGTTGTCAACGACTCTGTGCAGTATTACACGTAAGAGCAGTTTTCGAGGACTCTGTGCAGTATTACACGTAAGAGCAGTTGTCAACGACTCTGTGCAGTATTACACGTAAGAGCAGTTGTCAACGAATATGTGCAGTATTACACGTAAGAGCAGTTGTCAACGACTCTGTGCAGTATTACACGTAAGAGCAGTTGTCAACGACTCTGTGCAGTATTACACGTAAGAGCAGTTTTCGAGGACTCTGTGCAGTATTACACGTAAGAGCAGTTGCCAACGACTCTGTGCAGTATTACACGTAAGAGCAGTTGTCAACGTCTCTGTGCAGTATTACACGTAAGAGCAGTTTTCGAGGACTCTGTGTAGTATTACACGTAAGAGCAGTTTTCGAGGACTCTGTGTAGTATTACACGTAAGAGCAGTTGTCAACGACTCTGTGCAGTATTACACGTAAGAGCAGTTGTCAACGACTCTGTGCAGTATTACACGTAAGAGCAGTTTTCGAGGACTCTGTGCAGTATTACACGTAAGAGCAGTTTTCGAGGACTCTGTTTAGTATTACACGTAAGAGCAGTTTTCGAGGACTCTGTGCAGTATTACACGTAAGAGCAGTTTTCGAGGACTCTGTGCAGTATTACACGTAAGAGCAGTTGTCAACGACTCTGTGCAGTATTACACGTAAGAGCAGTTGTCAACGAATATGTGCAGTTTTACACGTAAGAGCAGTTGTCAACGACTCTGTGCAGTATTACACGTAAGAGCAGTTGTCAACGACTCTGTGCAGTATTACACGTAAGAGCAGTTTTCGAGGACTCTGTGCAGTATTACACGTAAGAGCAGTTGCCAACGTCTCTGTGCAGTATTACACGTAAGAGCAGTTTTCGAGGACTCTGTGCAGTATTACACGTAAGAGCAGTTGTCAACGACTCTGTGCAGTATTACACGTAAGAGCAGTTGTCAACGAATATGTGCAGTATTACACGTAAGAGCAGTTGTCAACGACTCTGTGCAGTATTACACGTAAGAGCAGTTGTCAACGACTCTGTGCAGTATTACACGTAAGAGCAGTTTTCGAGGACTCTGTGCAGTATTACACGTAAGAGCAGTTGCCAACGTCTCTGTGCAGTATTACACGTAAGAGCAGTTTTCGAGGACTCTGTGTAGTATTACACGTAAGAGCAGTTTTCGATGACTCTGTGTAGTATTACACGTAAGAGCAGTTGTCAACGACTCTGTGCAGTATTACACGTAAGAGCAGTTGTCAACGACTCTGTGCAGTATTACACGTAAGAGCAGTTTTCGAGGACACTGTGCAGTATTACACGTAAGAGCAGTTGTCAACGACTCTGTGCAGTATTACACGTAAGAGCAGTTGTCAACGAATATGTGCAGTATTACACGTAAGAGCAGTTGTCAACGACTCTGTGCAGTATTACACGTAAGAGCAGTTGTCAACGACTCTGTGCAGTATTACACGTAAGAGCAGTTTTCGAGGACTCTGTGCAGTATTACACGTAAGAGCAGTTGCCAACGACTCTGTGCAGTATTACACGTAAGAGCAGTTGTCAACGTCTCTGTGCAGTATTACACGTAAGAGCAGTTTTCGAGGACTCTGTGTAGTATTACACGTAAGAGCAGTTTTCGATGACTCTGTGTAGTATTACACGTAAGAGCAGTTGTCAACGACTCTGTGCAGTATTACACGTAAGAGCAGTTTTCGAGGACTATGCACAGTATTACACGTAAGAGCAGTTTTCGAGGACTCTATGCTGTATATCATGTATGATCAGTTTTCAAACTATATTAGAACCGTTTTCAAGGATTCGAGATATGATAATTATATACCAAGGTTGAACAGTTTTCTACGCTGCATTCTAAAGATAACATTAAAACCGTAATCAACAACTCCAAAATGTATTTTAAGCTTGAATCGTTGGTTGCATTTTAAGTACAACCGTTTTTCACGTCTACATCCTATATTTCAAGTTAAATTTAACCAACACATGTTGTATTGAAAGATAATTGACTGGCCTCGCAAAGAAATCGGCAAAATTATTTTTAGAATTTATTCTATAATCAAATACCTTCGAAGGAAAAAAAACTTAGCTCTACACATGTACGGATCGTTCGATATTCAACTAATTCAGTGTTCCTTCTTTGTTTACATGGGCACGAAATATTCAGTTTGTTTACATCTAAAGTATGATCCATGAATAGACAACTACTATTTTTATAACTGTCGTCTTATGTGTTGGCAGATGTTTATGAACCTGACAAAGTCAAACTAATCCATCCATTGGTATTTATTTCAAGAATGGTATGTTAATTTTCGATTTCATTGCTCATGTTCATTCAACTTCGACATCAAACAATACAGGTTTCTTCAATTCAAACCTGACGCGTTTCAATGGACTTCATATTATATTTTGTACCTAGATCCGTCTTGATTTTAAGAAATTCCAGTATTGTGCTCATTTTCAATTGTAACCCCCATTTGATGTTTTAGAAAATTTGCAGAAAGACGGATGTACACAATCCTATTTTTTCTGTGGGGCAGAAAGTTATACCTCACCGTCCGATAGTCGTCTACAGTGTGGCATTTTGGATGTCTAATTTGGAACAAATGCATCTCCGGGTCTCTTAAAAACCATTGAACGTGATTAATTTATAAAAGCACCATTGTTTGTCCATCCCACAGATAAACAAATACATTTGATGTCCCTGATAATGTGTAAAATGTGTATATGCGCATTGCATTATACACTGCAGCGGTTATGAAAACAGTTCTCAAGATATTTTTATGAAACTTAACAGATATTGTGCTTGTTCTTATTCAGTATTGGTAGCTTTATGTGGATTATGTACGCATAAAGTTATGGACGTAGCGGATCCATGGTCCAGTGGTAGCGGGCTGGACTAGTAATCCAGGGATCACAGGTTCGATCCCCCGCTCCACCACTTACAGTCTTTCGGATGGGACAAAAACAGAGGTCCCGTGTACGATGCTTAACATCGGGCACGTAAAAGAACCAGAGGTGTTTCTGAAACTGGGGCATCTTCTCTATCATGCGCTATTTTCCAAAAATCTAAAAAACCTAACATTCTTTCGGAGGCGTCGCCCATTTGGGAAACCGATGGCGACGATAAATAAACGCACATACAAAATAAAAGATACGGAGAAGAACTATTCGGATATTATTTTTTATATGAATGTTGCTAAAGACCTGTATGTACACAATTCTCCGGGGAGCTTTATAGGAAGGGGGCACTATTAACAGTCGAAAGCTTACACAAATACAGGAATTCGTGTACATATCAGTTTGTTTTTCCAATGATGTATGATTACATCCGATGGTATGCGTCAATTCTTTATTTAAGATCATAGCCAGTATTTGATGAGGACCGAAACATTATACAGAATAATACTTAGATTCAATCATTCGGATAGACCTTTATTTAGTGCATTATTAATGCTTTAATATCAACACATGCAACCTCATTTTTACTTCTAATCTCTTTTAGAAGTTTGACTGTTTTGCATGTTTATATAGTAAAACACCTTTGAGCTGATAATCTTTAGCTATATAACTTCAGCATGCTGGATACTAGTAAACATAGTACCTAATATAGTCAATACTCGAAGACAAGTCACATTTTTTAACTGTCTGTCCTATATATAATAATCTAAGGACAATAACATTTCATGATATAATATCTACAAATGAATATATGCATATGAATGCCAGTGATAAACTTGTTTTTCTCATTAATAATTGCCAAAATAAAGTGATAATTTTTTTTACAAAAGTATACCTCTTACGACGACAATAAATTTATGACAAATAATTTGTATAGTTTATTGTACGTAAAATACTCAAGCTGTTATCTATCTATCACATTTTGATTCCATTATAATTTTGTGATCTCATATTCATGTTTTGCATTTAATTTGCATACTTATATATACTCTATTTTACGATCCATATTTAAGGTGACATATAGGTCCAATGGGCCGGGTGTCTATAGCTCTATAATAGTATTTGTATATGAATACGTTGTACACATGTCACTATAATAAACAATTTACTTACTTACTTATAAAGTCAACAGGGAACGGTAAAGAACTGTATAAATATTCGGTTATCACATGCATGCAACCAATATCAGTAAGATCTAATATAATTTGGGTTGAGCCACTAACTTGGACATAAGTACTGGTTACGAAAAGACGGCAACTATATATATTGCTAAAGAAAATGAATCTATGATAAACAATTAGTGTTAATTTGGAACTATGGTAACAGTTTCTCGTTTTCCCATGAATTGGTGCACGTAAATCAATATCTCTAATTTTATACAACGAGGCCCGGGAGAGTGATTCTAGCGTTCGTTAACTTTATACTGCTATGAATTTAGACAGGCAATCTCTAAGTGAGATGTTAATGGATCTTCTTTGATGCATGCATACATATCCCGTAAATATGTCTATGTCCAATGTACATAGTGTAGTATCAATCAATAAAGGAAGTCAGAATACTAAGTCCGGAACATGTTTGATCAAAATGACAATTTGTTATCGTAGGATAACATGAAACAGTGACTCGTTGTCGAAGGAATATATGTTTGACATTGGTTACTTGGAGGTCTATGTTACCACCTTATAATGCAGAGTTGTTGCAATGTTTAACTGAGTGAATAATAGTGGACGTTGCCTCATAGTTGACTGTATTTTGTAGCTGTATTTCTTCATAATGTGAGTACAGTAGAACTTCGAAACCTCGAACAGTTTTGGCTCGAACGTTGCAGATACCTCGAACATGTTCTTAAGTCCCGGCGAAATTCCTTCTTATTTCATATTATATAACAGTAGATCACTCGAACAGAGATAGGTCGAATACTCGAACATGATTTGCTGTCCTTAGCTACCATTTCATAAAATTCTTAAACATAAGTGTAAACTTAATTTAGTAAGTTCCGTCGAAGTGTCAAAATTGGTATAAATTCTACCCGAAAATTATCTTAACCATTTCAATAACGCATAGTTCACTCGTACCTGGAACAGTCAGTTCGTACATATACATGTATACCATGGATGCCTCGAACTATAGATGGCTCGAACTAATTGATAGATCCGACGGCAGTTCGAGGTTTTGAAGTTTTTACTGTATATTATCTGAATACAATTTCCGAGTGAAACAAGTACACTTTGAATGATCAGGTTCTTGTATTATTTCACAAAAGAGTAATGCGGTTATATGTATTATCTATTATTAGAAGTCTTGAAGTGTTTAATTGATACAACAGAACCTAATTAGCAATGAAGATAAACAGCTGTAGTACAGTTCGGTCATGATTCTTGTGTTAAAACGATTTTGATCGCAGAAACTGTCTGTTAATTATGATAACAATGTAGCAATTTCTAACGAAAATAGTCAATTAACTTGACATCGGACGTGTTTTTTCTCAATCTGTAAACCGTTGCTTTACCCGCTGTATCCATATCTTACCTATGAAAGAAACATTGTATGACCATATCTTATTTAAACTTATTTATTTTACATCGATTGTGAAACAAGTTCTTACAACTTATTCTAGTCACTTTCGATGTCTGCTTCCTGGCTACCAACCAGTACTCACGCCAAATTGAGGAATTTTGAAGTTCGTGATTAAACCCCGCTCACCACCAGGCTTGAACTAACAACCTTCGGATCAGGAGTCAGACGCTCTATGACCATACCACGCACTCGTTTTAGCTGCGTACGGATTGGGTTTGCCCAATCAACATAATCGATATAAAAAATATTAATTATAATTATATTAAAAAAAGAGTGTAAACACCAGTATGCATACCAGGGCCCGTATTCACAAACGTTTTAATACTGAATCTCAGACTTAGACTTTAAAATGGTAAATTCTCATTTTGTTCCTATGTTATTGTTACACAATATATTTTGATAAAACATGGCAAAAGTGTAGAGTGAGTAAAAATAAATATTCAGGCAAAAATGTATCGTTTTAAATATAATGAAAACGAAATGCTTGTAAATTTAGTTTTTGCAATTTTAAAGTCTAAGTCTGAGATTCAGTTCTTAAACGGTTGGGAATACGGGCCCAGTTTCAAGTTGGCCATTCGAATAGCAACTACAAATGTACATACTACAGTGTTGAAGCTAGTTGTACTTATTTGAAATTTCACATTGCGGACTTGCAACATCCCTGGATAAAGCACTATGGGCCACTACAGCAACATGATTACATGGGAAGTTTTATCCTTGATCTTAATCTGTGATAGTATAATCAGCGCATTATAGGATTCATTATCTGACAAATACTCAGGCGCGTAGCGTCCTGTACGCAGAGTACGCACACATTGTCTCGCAAAATCGAAAAAATAAAAATTTCAAATCTGCATTAAAAAAATGACCTCTACATGTAGTAGGGTGAGTAACGTATTATAATGGAATAATTTGTTTGGTTTGGTTTAAATTAAAATAGAAAATTGGTTTTGACTATAAACTTAAAAGCATCTTTTCAACACAACTGCCAACAAATCTATACGTCGCATTTTATTAACATGAGTATACGACGTGGAGAACAACTCGATTATCATATCGATTAACAAAGGATTTGCCTCCCAGTTTAAGTCACTACAGACAATCTAGAATATTTTTTTTCGGGGGAGTACCCCCGGACCCCCGCAAAAATGATCTTGCATACACATCACAAACCTCCTAGCTACGCCCCTGAATACTACACATAATGTACCAGTTATAACCAACGACCAAGTTTCTATTCATCGATATTTAGTAATCTTATAATATTAAAAACGGATTTGACTTGATCGTAAAAAACTGGCAGTGTGATGGCCAAAATAAAAAGGGAAACTCTTTAAACTGGTGATCTCTCAATTCACCGCATTCTTCCTCTAAAGTGCTTCATTGAAATAAATATCACATTAGCTGATATCTGCATCATTTTAATATGAAAAAGTTATGCATTGCGATGTCAGCAAATTGCTGCTGCACACGATCGCCGACACAATAGAAAATCCCAATCAATACCGTATCTCCCAATGTTCTTTTCAAGCCAAAAAGCAGTAGGTTCGAATATTTCATTTTAGACATAACATTTAATTTACCGGTTGATATATGAACGTAGAAATCGTCCAAATAGTGTTCGCCCTTACACAATTCTTGGCGTTCAGTCTAATCGTCTATGTAATACAATGTATGTGTGCACTTTATTCTGCTGCTTAAGTGTCTGATCTGTCAGAATTATTAACTCAAATTTGTTATATTATTATATCTTTTTAACAACATAGATTTGACTCCTATATAAATATTTTAACTGTAATAAAAACAATTCTGACGAATTTTGGTTCAATCTTAAATAATGCAATAGATGTTTTAAGTTTATAGTTATTAATTTAACAGTATGCACGATTCATGATTTAGTTCAGTTTAATCATATTTTATTGTATTTATACATATAACTATCATATTTGCACAAACATACATACATAATGTGTACATACATACAAAAGGTTTAACAACATTATTTAGGGCCCTCCACTACATATGGCAGATTATAACTAGCTAAAACGTAATGGTTTATTTGTGCATAAGAAATTTTAGATTTATGAAACTAACTACATGTATACCATCGATTGCTACCAGTACCTTCTGAGCCGACCCCGCTTACGTAAATAAATTATATAGCCGTGACACTTTGTAATTATTCGAATCTATTACTGTTTTTAATAAAATTTTGTACTTCTTGAAATAACACTTCATTCTGAGATTCGGATAAAGTATCTATACCAAATAGAAGTTTTTTTGCAATAAGAGGATGAAAGACTCTTGTATTTATAAATAGTGTTCGCCTCATGATTCGGTTTGCGCAGTGCAAACTGGAAGCACTTTTTCAATACTTCTAGTGTTCTAAATTTTATTTTTTATCAGAATGACCAATTTCAATTAACATATTTCTAAAGGATTTAAAAATGGAGACTAGAATGGAAGACTGGACTTCATTTGGCGATTCGAATTGCAATCAGCATTCCATCACACACTGTGTGTCAAAGTTACCGATTCCAATTGCGCATTGAAAATTGGAATTCAGTGGTATAATTGATATCGTCAACAAGAAATATGTTTGACAAATAAACATGTCCCAAAACATGGATAGGTCACCTTGACATTAGAGCTTGAGACTTTGTATACATTACACCATAATGTCATGGTAAACTTTATACCAAATGTTTTCAAATATTCTTGATGGAAGATAGTTATGGATCGGACACGAGACAGATATTTGTAACCTTACATTCCTAGTGTGCCCATGACTACTCCCCTATGTTGGCTTAGTTATAGTTATAATGAGCTTCAAAGAACAAGTATCATTCATATCACGCTATCTTAAGATCTCTGGATGGACGAGATAGACACCATCAACTACTGATCCCTAAGTGGTATAGCATTGAGCTTTAAGCAAAAAAAACTAGGTGTTTTGTGACCCCCCGTCATGGTGTGGTGACCATTTATGTTTTAAGATTTAAAAATACCCTAACGTATGCATTAGCTATGGACCGGACAAACACTTTCGAACGGACGGACGGAGCCTCCGACTTCTATATTCGCAGTCACAAAGAAATCAGTCCGCGATTAGAAGCTAAAATACCGTCATGTATTTCGGAACATTCAAACTATATGCCTGTGATTATAGTACTGCACGTCAACTTTTCCAAAAGCGTATTCAGACTCGAGACAGAGTTCCCAGCTGGACATGGCGTGCTTTCCGTCGATTTCTCTACAATGCTGAATGTCACAATCGGCGGTATTATATCAACGTCGTCCCATCGATTGATACTGATACTTGCAATAAAGTTATGTCTATTTAAATCTCTTTCTTTGCTGCAATTCTTGTTTACTATGCACGTCGTTCTGCATTATTTGTTGTATTGCGCTACTGGTGCGATAATTGTTTTTCAAAACTGTCAATGTTTTGTGGTAGACAGTAGAAATTGAAATACGATCTAAAATTCTAACATTATTAATCGAACCCAAGTCTTGTCATGTAAGCTTAGTGGACCGTACGACGATCCCTTCCAAATCATGCCCCGGGAGGTTTTATAAACAGGTAATGCATGCTCAATCTGTATTAAGCTTGAAATAAGAACAAGGCATTACTAATATTGATAATAATCAAAGGACTGAAGGTCCTGGGAAGTGCTTCCAAGTCAAGACTGCACGTTTTCCATATCATCGTATTAGGAATTAATACGCGACTATTCTGGTAAACCCACTGGCCAAAAATGACACAACTAATCCAGAAAAGCCATTTATATCAAGACTCCTGCCATTCCACAATTGATATATCCCTGATAAACCAGTCATAATACTGATCACATCTATAATAAAATCAGTGGACTTTACGTGTACTTTTTTCTTGAGACCATCCGTTTGACGATGATAGCAATGAGACGATTATGCGCATAAAAAAGCGCAAACGTTCATTCGAAATTGCAGATAAGTTGGGTTTTTTTTCAGACTGCTTCACATCGAATCTTCTTGATTTCTCATATGATTCTGTGCAAAACATTGTAGAATTCCCAAGTCAACAATATACGCTTGAAAAGAGGAGACACCTTAATGTATGTGTCTCATCAGACAATACGAGACAATTAGGGGTGTAGGTTGTGCTGTGACATTTATCAAGAAAAGCATATCTTTTAACGATAAACAATTCAAATTTACTGATCCACTTGTGACATTTTGTCAATTGCTATGACTTTATCGTTCCAGCATCCACGATATAGGATTGCTTTTTGTGCAATCACTTGACATAAAGACGACAAGCATCAAATGTTTATTCCCTTAATCAACTATTGATTATTTTGACTACAGACATCTACGTTCTATGAGCATTTCGAACGTAATCTAGCACCGTATTAAAAACTATTGTATTATGACAACATTCGTTATTATTATATGTACAATACGTATAATGATTGTATTAGCGTTTACTATAGACTTGAATGGCCTTATGAGCTTTAGATATAAGGCGTCGTACTACTTAAGATATGGGTTTCATCCCAGTGTGTGTCTACTTGAATATATACGTCAAATGTCTTAGACATTTCAGTTTCTACAATCTATGTTTGCGAACAAGTGAACGCTCAGTGGTAACCAAACTTCGCTTATTTGCTCAATGCCCGATGTTGCAATTTACAAATAATACGAAATGTTGCGAAATATCTGTATTATTTTAAGCGCGTTCGGACAAACCAAAGCCCACGCTTTTCTTCTCGTTCGTTTCTGCACAACATCTGTCGCAAATCTTACATTTACGTATATTGATAAAATGGATACATGTAGTTACCAAAGAATGTTACACCGTGCACTTCTAGGGTTATGCTTATCATTCGTACTATCTTGATTAAATCGATTTTACAAACACATAAGCGTAACTTAATGAAATGTTTCTTCGTTTGAAGTAAGACGAATTAGACGAAAACTTATTTCCCTTGGTAAGAATTCTCCGGTAGGTGTCTCTTGTGTATTTGCACGAGATTTTGTGTAAGTATAAGTAACGCTAGAAGGTTGTCGAATAAACGAGGTCCGAATGTATGGACGTTTATTACAAAAA
Organism: Mactromeris polynyma; assembly: GCA_032209605.1. Classification (NCBI taxonomy): domain Eukaryota; kingdom Metazoa; phylum Mollusca; class Bivalvia; order Venerida; family Mactridae; genus Mactromeris; species Mactromeris polynyma. The sequence continues at coordinate 16,101,210 of JASFXZ010000005.1, forward strand.
AAATCGGAACAAATAAGCCAACATCATAACATGAGTGAAGATACTGGTGCGTTGCTTTGTGAATTTCTACAAATAAAGCCACAATGTTTGTATTAATTCTAAATCTGGCTGTCGACCTAGACGAAAAATGTCAGTTAAAGTCGTGCTTAAAGTGTTTTAGACCGGTATGTCATAATTTGGCAACAACGACATTTTTTGAACGATATAAATTAATGCTGTATGACTGCGTAATAACAAAATTTCATTGTTTATGAACTATAACTGTCATAACTATTTTTAACAATTTAGAAAGTTTCAGCTTCTGTCTGAATGCTGGTCGATGGGAAGACGACTGATATTCATTATAACTCAAAAATACTAAGATTCCATCTGGACAAATAACAATCGTTGTGTGGTACAATGTCGCGTAAACTGATGTTCTACTGATGCATTACAATACTATACTAGTCAAAACTTGCTAAGGACCACCTGTTATTATTTTGGTTCAAATATATAAAGCTATTAAAAGAAATTAAAACTGCTTATCATTGTCAAGAGTATGTGGCCAGGCATTGTGAGACAATATTAGCATTTTGTCAGAAAAGTTAACATCACATAATCTGACGTCAAAATGACGTCAATATAAAGATCAACATTTCTTGATAGCACATATCAAAAAGAAACAGTTCAATTTTTATATTCCTTAGTCAGACATAAATGTGACTGGAAATCAAGCTAAATACTGGAGTTTCATACTTCTCATTGGAAGTTGTTCTTGAGTTATAGCCCTTGACATTATGCAAGGAAAATCACAGTAAAGTAATGTTCTGGTACAATCCTAGTCAACTTGTATAATTAATTTTTGAAATGGACAATTTAGCCAGTGTACAATTTCGCCGAATTTGAAGGCCTATGCGAGGACATATTAGTAGTAGCCTTAGGTGACCCTTAGCAAATTAGTAGTATATACATTATTTTGGTTTACGTATTAATATAATTTAAATAAAAGAACACCTAGCAGAATGTTAATTTTGATTTACGAATATCGTCTATCATTAAATTGAAAATAATTTGTACAGAGTGTTATGAAATAGCAATTGAACTTTTCTGACAAAAAGACATAGAATCATATCTGGAGGTTTAAGTACGACTGTTTAGTGTGGTTGCCTGGATGTTCGCTTGTTTCTGTATTAGATAGACAACGTATATTTACAGGAATAGAATAAATTTTAGAGAATTAATATTTGTGAAACCGGGCTTTGAACTGTATCCGTTGCCATCTATTTCATGCTTCATCTCAAATGTTTATTATATTTGTATTATACACTTAGTTAGTAATTAGAATTTTCATCTCTTTTCCAGGTCCAATTACATCAGCATAAACTCCATTGACCAGAAGGAAACATGCAGTAGTTCCGATATCTATGTGAGAACGACGCCGCGCAATTAGCAGACTGGAAGTTGAAAGGAATGTTTTAAAAACAGCGCATCACCAAGAGAAGCGTCTGAGAGTTTGTAAAGGTGACTGCTCTGAGTGAATGGTCGTTTCTATTCGATACAAGTAGAAAAATTGGACAAATTAAAACATTTCTAATTAGAGTGTTAATTTGTCATACTATTCATGTAATGTTACCAATTTCAGGCCTCGTATACCGCTGTCCTTTGGCATGGATATTATAACATCATTGCGTACAGTAGTGTTGTGAATGTTCGTAAGGTCACCTACAATGTTGAATTATACGCCGTATCAGGGATAAAATATCAGCGCATAATAAAATATGATGGATTATTTTTGACAGATTGATAGAAACCGGATGTTAAATATTCTATGAAGTGACATCAGAAATTCGAGCAATGGATTCTAAAGTTATTGTAAAATATCTACTTATCATATGGACTTCGGCTTTAACGATGGATGTTTGCAAAGGTAAGTTAAATAATAATATTATATTGGTAGTTTTAACGGCATTTCGAACTATATGTCAGTTACATAAGATTGTCAGAACTTTCAACTATGTTAGGTTTTTTATCTAAAGTATCTTCCTTCAAAAGTAACACACCCCCAGTCGAGGTTTCCTCTCACCATCTCCTTACAAACATGTTCAGGTAAGACCACTCTAATACTCATCATCAAGAATCTTAACTAATCTTTTTCCATGAGTTTCTGGATCACACGAGACAACTAAACGCAAAATATTACAAAGTTTGACCTTGCCGTTTTAAAGATTTACAAGTTTTAAGATTAAACCGATTTGCTTTGAGGGGTCACAAATTCCACTCAATGTTCTTCATGCAAAAAATTTGTTTTAGTTTTTTAGCCTATTTTATCATTTGTTTGTATTTTTGTTAAAAAGAAAGTGCTAGTGATCTTATAAGGAAAAATAATCGAAAATAATATGCTCTGTAAAAAAAAATAAAGGTGGTACTTCATATGCATACACCCTCCTGTAAATGAAGTTACTTTTTTAAGTCACAATAAGAAATGCCAATTTTCAATGTAGCATAATCATACACAATAACGTGAGAACTCTACCCAAATGGACATCAAAATTATCCTCAACACCTCTGTAACAAAATGTAAAACTTTAACCGTCCAGTTTTGCTTTGATAACATCTTGTAATATGCATGTATTACATTTTACCATTCAGAATTTGGAGAAATACGACATGTTTTAGAAACCAATTGATATAATTTAAATTTTATAATTCTATATCAGTTTTCTTGCCAAAACAGTCTGTAAAACAAGAAATGTAAAATGGAAAAATCAAAGAACAAAATTTGGGCCTTGATTTGATCCCAGGATCTTTCGCATGTGTGGCAAGAGGCTTTCTGATATGTTCATTCAACTTAAGAGTAATTGTATATGAATATAACAATGTCTTTATATTATAATTGCGTTTTTTCATTGATCGAATACACTACATGTTAATGGAAACAATCTGAAAGATATGTGGCATCAGAAGTTTTATAACATCAACCATAGGATCTGATCGTAAATATATCCTTTGTCAATGTAATTAATAGGAATTCAAGCCAGGGATAATGGCTTGTTTATTTGTTTCAAGACAATGTATTCTATCTTATATGTAAATGAGATCCCTACAATAAATGTATTCATTAGGACTGTGACCTATCTAACTCTTTATGGTATTGTTCTCTCATAATTGACCTAGTAAATAAAACATTCATGTCATCGATTGAAAAGTTCCTTGTAAACAATAATCTGTATATTTGCATATTGATATCGGTGATTTACATTTGCATGTCGTTGGTTTGTTGATAAAATTGGACGTTATAGTGGAGGAGGATGTTGCAATAGGTGTATTGCTGCTGCTGATGTTGTTGTTGTTGTTGTTGCTGTTGTTGCTGCTCTCCTATGGAGACAGGTGTTAAGTTGTGTGTTGTTGCTGTTGTTGCTGCTCTCGTATGGAGAGAGGTGTTAAGTTGTGTGTTGTTGTTGTTGCTGTTGTTGCTGCTCTCGTTTGGAGAGTGGTGTTGTGTTTGTGTGCTGTTGTTGTTTTTTGTTGTTATTTTTGTGTTTAGATACCAGTGTTATGTGGAGAATGACGCTGGCTTAATGATTCTGTTCAGTCAAATTTGCTTAATGTGTACCATTTAAAACCTGCTGATTTTATTTAAGGTGTGTTTGTTCCAGTGGAGACTTTATGTATTTGTGCCGTCTTTGCGTGGTGCCTGAAGTGAGGATGATTTAATGGTAATTTTGTAAAGGTTTGAAATGTCAGGTAGTGTGTATAATATTTGTATGCAGATGATGCTAAGTGAAGGATGTTTCTGTGTTGAAAATGGTGTGGAGATTTTGTGAATGCATGAAAGGTGTTGTTGCGATAATACACTTGTTGAGTAATTATTTTTTGTATTTCGCGGTGTCATTGTTGGTAGTATGCTTTTCAGGAAACATATATCATGTTAACTACACGTGTCGTGCAATCTTAAACCAAGTTGTATTCACGTATCGACTGTTAGGAGTAACTAAACATGCGTCATCATGTAACGTATTCAACCAGATAATGATAAAGATTTTGCAACAGCTGCTTCAGAAAACAACATACAGTACCATGAAGTGCAAGTAATTATTTATGATTATGTAATTTCCACAACGGTCACTGGCAAATTAACTCGTTAAGAAGAAGTAAAAGCAACTATTTATTCCAGCCACCAACTTAACCATCTGTTACATGTTTTCAGATAATATGTCTAAGTACTCATTGTGATGATCGTGTTATGTTATTTGCCGAGAAATTATGTTACCACCAATGTTAAAGGAGTGCTTATGATATCCTCCAGACAGGGTTAATCCGTCTTGTAATTTCCTGTATAAGAAGATATAGAATTAAGTTGAAGACGTATCCTGCTATAACTGGCTTTGTGAAAATATCGCATTTGCAAATGTTTGGCAATAATTGGATATGTCCTTGTTAACATCTGTCGGTATGATGGCTAGGATTTGAGCGCGTCCGATAAATCCATTTTTCTTTCAAGACCAAATTGCTACCTTGCAACACTTGTTAATTGTTGAAAACCACATTTTGTATCCTAATGAGTTATATGTTCTTATTCATTTCATATACATCGGTAGATGCGATATAAGCTCTAATCTCCATCTTAGTTGTGTTTTTACTTACAAGTATCCATATTACGACCATCGTAATCTTCTTATACTTAGGTCAACTCATAAAGACATATACAAAGTCTATAAGCTCTAATCTCAATCTTAGTTGTGTTTTTACTTTTAAGTATCCATATTACGACCATAGTAAACTTGTTATACTTGATCAACTAATAAAGGCATATACAAAGTCTAAATGAGCGCCGCTGTAAGATTTACAACCTCTTCATTAAGTGACGTCATTTCCAGAAAACGTTACATGTGACGTCACCATGTACAGACAATAAGTTATATTTGCCCCAAAATGCACTATGAAAACAAAGTGACCATATGGAGTAAATAGTGTTTCTCGCTTGCACATAGTGACATCACATGTGACGTTTTTTCTTGAAATGACGTCACTTACAGAAGAGGTTGGAAATCCCATAGCAGGGCCCAAATGGCATTTGGTACGTGATCGACTGGAGATCTGTGTGGGAATGTCTTATTTTGTGCACGTGGTATTTCATGTGATGGTATTTTCTACTTACCTTTGAAGTGATATGTCTTGATAATAGTCGAGTTTCAGTTACGTCTTCAATAGAGGGTTATATATAGCTGAAATATATACGAGGCTTGTTAGGACATAATAGAGACAATATATTTTAAATGGAAGAGATGTTAATTTCAAATTACACCATGGAACTTCCACTTATTTACTATCTAAATTCCAAATAACAATGTGTTGGCATGACTAACTTGCTGTCAGTGTCTGTCCGAAGTGGATCAGTCCGCCAGACCCGAGCGCTCCGACGTCATCATCGTGACGTCATGCAAATGTCAATGAACGTTAGACGTATTTATCCACGCAGTCATTCCTTCTCAAATAGACATCATCCAGCCGAATAAACTTCATTTATCCTGTCACTTGCCGTAATTTCGACCCGATAACAGGTTGTCTGATATGTTTTGCTTTATCATGTCACATGGTCACATGACTTTTATCTCACGTCACATGACCACGTGACTAGCCGGACAATTTTTGGTAAATTATCGCGATGTTATCTTACTAAAACAATGGATCTTTTAATAAAATACTATCACAAATTTCATCTATTTTGTATACAATAAAATGTTCATTTCCCCAAAAGGGTTCTGTTTTCATTCAAACAATGCTTAATCTTATCCGTTACTCGGTCTGCATTTTGACCCGAATTTAAGTGCTTAATGGAACACGTAGTAAACAACGTAGTCAAACAAATTGTCGGCTGTTTACACCATTGGAACAAAATCATGTCGGACATTTGAGTCTGTCTGCGTTTGAACTCATCAGGGATGACCGTGCGATCGAGGTTCTCACGATAATAACGTATTGATTAGTAGCAATAGCAGTACGTATCCCATCCATCTTCTCAATTTAAGAGTCCCGGTTTCATCCATTTATGTGGAAAATTCCTTTGCGATCGTAAATGACGCTGATAGACTGAATCAACTTGTTTCCTTGTTTTCTTGTGCTGTTTTTAATGTCCAAATATTCATGCAATACATGTAAATATCACTTCTTTTTCACGTGTTCTGTGGCACTTGACATTTCTCAGCATTTGTAAACAAACCATGGGAAATTGCGTATGAACTAATTGTTATGTTTAATTTTTGACTCTTACTATATTGTTGCAAATACTTAGATTTTCCTGATTTATGCTCATCAGATGTTCGCAAACGCAGATAAATTCATATTGCCACTGACAATGTGTCAGACTCATGGGAACTATTTTATCTTGGCGTAAGGTTCTAACCACACTTATATTCAATACGGCACGAGATGTTCAATACGTCACACACAATTTAGGAGATGTAACTCGGTATTATTTAAAATTGAAGGCATTTCCCCTTACTTAACACAAAAAGTGACAGGATAAATAGAATAATAGGTTAGTGACGTGGAATGAGAAAGTTTATCAGGCTCGGCTCCGGTAGTAATCGGGTGAGCCGAAGCTCACCCGATAAATTCCTCCGCCTTGCCTGATAAACTTTCTCATTCCACGTCACTAACCTATTATTCTCTATATAATACTTAACTCACTATCTTAAAGGCCTACATTGGTCACTGCCTAGCCTCCTCAGGGCCGTTAAAAGGGCACATTTCCTCGCATAAGTCACATGTTTGCACACTTCAACCTAGCCCCGCATACGTGTCTCTGTACACCGACTTTTACACGCGTCTTCGTAACAAAGCCGTCGTAGAGCGACAGTATAGAGATGTGTCGTCCGTGGCTGGAATACCTCCAACCGGACATGACATGTAGGAATACACAACAGTACATAGTGGTTAGATATGGGTTGACCGCAAGGTGTACACATCTAATCAAATCCCAGAATGTCTATTCCCAGCTGCTTTGTGAGCAAGCCCACTGACTCTGTGGAAAACTATGTTTCGAGCTTCTTGAAGAATTCCGGCCATTTTCTCTGAATGACCAGTATCAGGTTCCGTATATCCGCCTTTATAACAAAATAGCCGGTTCACCAATTTGACTAGGATTAATTACATTTACGAATACACAATGTCGCTCAATATTCAAGATTTGTGTCAGGATTTTATGTTCTGGTACGACCCAAAGGGCGTTTTGTAGCACGTGGCCTTTTTTTTTTAATTCAAAACTTTAAACGTCATTTTTTCTTGAAAACAATGTCAGTCCCCCTACACCGTTTTAGTTGTACGTAGTGGACGGGTATCCAGAAAACCATCTATACCCGCGTTATATCGGGGCCATAAACATGTCATTACCACCCAATGTCAGTCCTAACATTTTCTTCATTTCCTTTATCGTCAATCATGAATCAACACAACAGTGCATGCATGTCCCTGCTCCATCTTCATCTATGCATTCATAATAACGCCGTGATTTATTTCCCCGATTTCTATTAAACACAACAAGGTATTCGTTATACATTTTTTTGGAATGGAATAACACCACACTTTCACAGAATGACGTCTAGATGACATTAACGCTCACGATGTTTCCAGCTATTTCTATATAGTGTATAAGTGTCTCAATAATTTCCGAACAAGCCTCGTACATGTATATAAAAACGTATGAATACATAATTTGCGGTTTTCTTTTGTGACGACATATTGGTATTATTAGATCAATTATTAATATTTTGACTAATCAGTCGCACACACACGTTCATTTGCTAAGCACACATTGTATACGTAGTGCTTCCTTCAAAATGTTTGCAATATTTACCATTCTCTTTTATACAATAAGTATAGTTGCCTGCTTTTTGTCCAATTTCGAATTCGTGCTCAAACACTTTGGATTCCATTGGAGTTCTAGCATAGCGACAGTTTAGCCGCTAAGATTAACGAAGTTTTAAAATTTACAAAACCTTACTATATGTACATCCATTTAGTATTCGAACAAAATTCCGAATTTACATGGCGTCTCGTGATCTGTATGTAAATAAGGAACTTCCGGTTAAAATATTATTGTTATGGTCAGGAGAAAACTAAGAACCAGTTTTTCCTTTTCAAAAACACGTGAGTGCACTGGAATTTATCAGCTACATAATTCTTTCAAACGAGTAATTATTGAACAGAATCTGTTTATGGCTTTAACACTAAACAGAATAAACACATCACAAAACAGTTCTATAAATAAATCAATTAACTACCGAAGTTAAACATTTATCAAGATAGTGAGGGCAATACGTATTAACAGTTTACAATTCAGTGTTTCCTGATTCATTATCTCGTATAAAGAATCTTCCCAAACTTTAGTAACAGTTACAACATCTGCTACAAATTATTCGCCATGATAATCGTCTAATAATAATCGGTAATATATTTTTTAAATATACATTCTGCTTTTAAATTAATTGTTTAAAGTAATATAATGGTCATTGTTTGGTCAGTTTTTTACCTAAACAAACATGAAAAATATATTTCCTATATTTAACACATCAATAAACATGCATTAACAAAGACTGAACTCATAATGTATTGATCCATATTTATTGACAAAGATGTTTTGTACATCTTAAAATTTAAAAGAAAACTTCCTGTTTTTATTAACAATCGGGCTATTTTACAAGTTTTGTCTGTTAGATATATGGTAAAATTATTTTTTCAAGCGGTTATACATTACAATGGTTCTTATTAGAGATGGTGTAGCCAATGGAACAACAATACTGGGTGAAGCGAATTCAAATAAGCGTTATGTTCAGATGAGCCAGATACATCTTTAAGTATAAAACATTGACTGGAGTATTTTGCATTGAATAGTATCATTATCTACCCATTTCAATAAACAAAGTATACCTACCACAGGTAATATATATATAAACATTGTAAAATATACTGTAAGTGGTCTTGTTGAAATACTAGACATTTTCCGCTTAAATTCTAGTTTAGTTTGTTGTATTTGCATTTATTTATCGTCGCCACCGGTTTCCCACATGGGCGACGCCTCCGGAAGAATGTTAGTCATATTGATTTTTGGAGGATACAGAAGATGCCCCAGTTCCAGAAGCACCCCTGGTTCTTTTACGTGCTCGATGTAAAGCATCATACACGGGACCTCGGTTTTTAAAGTCTCGTCCGAAAGACTGTTAGTACTGTCAGTGATGGAGCGTGGAGTCGAACCTGCGATCCCAGAATTACAAGTCCAAGCGCGTTACCACTGGACTACGGATCCGCTACTAGTTTAGTTTGATCATATTTTATTGTATTTATACATATAACTATCATATTTGCACAAACATACAAATAACTTGTACAAACATACAAAAGGGTTGGGCTAAAAGTTTTAACAACATTATCTAGGGCCCTCCCCTTAATTTGTAATGTTAAACGCTAATTGCAATTGAGATTTTTATGTTTAACATGGCGACATTTATATTGAGGTATTTGCTTGAAATTGTTGCTACTGTTTCGAAAAAATGCTTAGAACTTCTAATGGTCGTCCAAAGTATTACTTAAAAACAACATTTTCATTACGCATTTACAGAATGTACGCCCAGTGCTTCAGAGCGTAATTGAATTGACCTCTCAAATCTAAAAATTGACATTGTTGCTATCAAAACTATAACTAGCGGATATAAAATACAACTGTCTTATTGGATTACATTGGAAACAAAAATACTTGCTCATTTAATATGATTAATGACCTGTTTGAGAAAAAAAGTTATATTTGTGTTCTTGATGTTAATGGACGTGCTTATTTCTTTATGGTGTTGTGGATACTATACAGATAATTAAACCAGTTGTTTTGTTTCCATTAAAAAATAATCGAATGAATCAAACCAATAGGTACACATGTACAAAGACTACTGGGCTCGTATTCACAAACGTTTTAAGACTGAATATCAGGCTTAAACTTTAAAATTACAAAAAAATAAATTTTACAAGCATTTGGTTTAAACCAGTTATTTTGTTGTATTGATCCATATGTATTGACAAAGATGTGTTGTACATCATAAAATTTAAAAAAAGAATTGTTGTTTTTAAACAATCAAGCTATTTAACAAGTTTTTTATGTTAGATAAATTGAAAAAAGATATGTTTAATCGGTTATACATTGCAATGGTTCTTATAAGAGATGTTTTAGCTTACATATTTCGTGTTACTCACTCTACACTTTTGCCATGTTAAATCAAAATATATTGTGTAACAATAACGTAGGAACAAAATGAAAATTTACCATTTTAAAGTCTAAGTCTGAGATTCAGTCTTAAAACGTTTGTGAACACGGGCGCTGGTTTGATGGTCAGGTCTATTGTTTGATATCCAAGGTTTTGACCATTGTCATTGTCAATGGGAAGCAAATTTTTGATAATTATTTGGGGAACGAGTTGACATAAACATGGTATGACTTTTGTTTTCATCATGTATTTAAAGTACGTATATACTTTTATGCTGATGTTTGACAGGATGTTCTGATAATGATGTAGCCTCCTTGCTTAAAATGACCGACAATACAAGACTTCCAATTCCGAGAGTGATGTATCGTCTTTTGACTAGACATGAAGTTTGCTGAATATCATCGACAACATTGTAGAACCGATGTACTTTACAGTTTGGTAAAGCTAGCGCTAGCTTGGCGGCCTTGAAAACATAAACATTCGCGTTAGTTACAGACATTTCCCTAGGGAACCTATCAGGTTAATTAATTCATGATGCTAGCGATAGAGCGTCCGAATATCGTCCAGATCGAGTGATCTGTGTCCGCAGATTTCTTCTAATTGATTCCTGCTAGTTAAAGAACATTCATTTATAAAAGAGTCCAGGGGTCTGAGGAGTCAATTTCTTGGTCACTCTAGATAATATCCAGGCTATGGTGAACAGTTATACTATATTGAGGTAATGTAAATATTATACAGGAACATAATCTTCAGCGATTATAAGTTGATGCGGTTGAAATATTAATAAGTTTTGAACAATGCTATAGAATAATGCACTTTTAGGGACAGAAAAAAGAGAGAATTATCTGTCTTTTGACTGTGATAGGAAGACCTTATGTATCTCATGCTGTAGTTTCGATACCAACAGCGCCTTTATTGTTTTGCTTTTAAAAAACTCGCTTAAAATTGTGTTACCAATTTAGTTTAAGGACAAAAATGCTTCATCATATGAAACTGTACCTTAATAACATAATTGATAAATCATTGGTCCAGTAACATGCAACATGCTCTATATGGTGCATTCTTTTTTCAAATATTACATATAATTCTAAAAGTCAAGTACACTAAAACTCAATATAAAGACCACCCTTTGGACTCTTGAAAACTGGTATTAATATTCAGGTGGTCTAAATAGTGAGGTTGAATTAAGAACAGAGCAGTCAAAATAGAGTTGTTCTTAATATTGAGGTGTTAATATTACTGAGGTGGTCTTTAATTGAGGTTTTACTGTACAGTAAAAAGTTTCAAAGGCATAAACAAATCTGTTCAACACCTAGTAAACATATTGGTCTTTACAGACAATATAACAAGAGAGAAGTATGGCATCATATAACCTATAAAATAAACATATTAAGGCATTTGCAGATACGCACATAACGAAAACATCAATAACATTTTATATGACATTCAAAACTGTTATGAAGATGATAAATATAATTCCTTGCCTTAGCTGCAAAATTGATATATAATACGTATGTTAGTGTGCTTTCTGGAGAAGCTTCACTCGAAGTATAATCTTCGTTTCTTAGAGTATATTGTTTTCTTATTTTATGATGAAAATGGCAGACTAAAGGAAAATTATATTCAGATTCGATGCATTGCACAGTTTACAAATTCGTAGATTTCAATATTCTGCAATCTTCTATTGGAGAGTAAGTTGTGTTGTTCAATCAGATGAACTGATGGTTAGTTATACGCTGAACAAAGAAATACAAATCATTTACAAACAAGAAATATGGAAATATCTTGAAAAAAGATGGTCGGCGCAATTGGAAGGTTAAGATTTGTTGTGCAACATAAAAATATGCGGAGATGTTACGATTGCTGGTACTCCAGATCCAAAATGGATTTCGGTAAAAAGTTTAACCAATCCGCATCAAGGTTGCAAAGTTTTCGGTTGAAGAGCAGTTGGTTTAGTGGTTAAAGTAAGATTTGATTGGTTAACACAACACTGATATGCAAATAGCAAAGTCGGTTGCGCCGAAAAAAGAGAGATTAAGTTGTTACAGGGAAGTCTATATGAAAGATATCTTTTTAATTCACAAATAAATATTTACACAAATCACAAATAAATTATATTTATAAATTACTAATAGTCTATGTGGTGTAGGGTATAATCATGCTTGTGAATTGTTCTGACGTAAAACCAATACATGTCTGTCCCCGTATTTATATCTAAATATTAAGACAAAGCAAAAACAGTCATTAAGGCATTGACTCAGAACGACAAACATTTCAAATTCTGTTATTTTTACGCTTTACACAACAGATAACGATTGTGCGCATATTAAATGATTTTGTCCATCTCACATTTGTTTTATATTCATGAGCAAGATATCCCGTTTGGCGGATTCCAAATCTTTTCTTAAAATCTGTTGACAGGTTGCTTTAAAGATGTATCTGGCTCATCTGAACATAAAATGTTTGAATTGGCTTTATCCAGTATTGTTGTTACATGGGCTAAAACATCTCTAATAAGAGCCGTTGCAATGTAAAACTCATTGAAAAATTTTGTTATCATATTACTAACAGTCAAAACCTGTAAAATAGCCTGATTGTTAAAAAAGTTTTTATAAATTTTATATAGAGAATAATGAAAAATGAAAAAGTTTATCAGGCAAGGCGGAGGAATTTATCGGGTGAGCCGCAGGCGAACCCGACAACTACCGGAGCCGAGCCTGATAAACTGTTTCATTCCACGTCACTAACCTATTATTCTATTTATCCTGTCACTTCTTGTGTTAAGTAAGGGGGAAATACCTTTAATTTTAAATAATACCGAGTTACATCCCCTAAATTGTGACGTAATTAATTTGTGACGTATTGAATCTCTAATGACGTATTGAATATAAGTGTGGTTAGCACCTTACGCCGAGAGAAATAGTTCCCATGAGTCTGACTAATTTTCAGTGGCAATATGAATTAATTTGCGTTTGCGAACATCTGATGAATATAAATCAATAACAAATCTAAGAATTTGCAACAATTTCGTAATAGTCAAGATTAGACATTACAATTAGTTATTACGCAATTTCCCACGGTTTGTTTACAAATGATGAGAAATGTCAAGTGCCACAGAACGCGTGAAAAGAAGTGATATTTACATTTATTTCATGAATATTTGGACATTTAAAACTGCACAAGAAAACAACGAAAAAATGCGGATTCAGTTTATCAGTGTCATTTACGATTGCAAAGAATTTTCGGCACAAATGGATGAAACCGGACTTGGATTCTAAAATTGAGATGGTGGGGTACGTACTGCTATTGCTACTGATCAATACGTTATTTTATTGAGAACCTCGACCGTATGGTCATCCCTGATGGAATTCAAACGCAGACGAACTCAAATTTCCGACATGATTTTGTTCCAATGGTGTAAACATCCGACAATGTGTTTGACTACGTTGTTTACTACGTGTTCCACTTTCAGTAAGCACTTAAATTCGGGTCAAAATGCAGATCGAGTAACGGATAAGATTAAGCAATGTTTGAATGAAAACAGAACCATTTTGGGGAAATGAATTTAAGGTATGCATAATACAAAAAATATGAAATTTGCGATAGAATTCAATTGAAAAATCCATTGTTTTAATAAGTCCGGAAAAAAGATAACATCGCGATACTTTCCCAAAAATAGTCCGGCTAGTCACGTGGTCATGTGACGTGAGATAAAAGTCATGTGACCAAGTGACCTGATAAAGCAAAAAATATCAGGCACCCTGTTATCGGGTCGAAATTACGGCAAGTGACAGGATAAAATGTAAAAACATCTTTCTTCAACAAATATGGATTAATACATTATGAGTTCATTCTTTGTTAATGTATGTTTATTGATATTTTAACTATAGGAAACATGTTTTTCATGTTTGGTTAGATAAACAAATGAACAAAAAATGAGCATAATATTACTTTAAGTGATGTACATGTATAAGAATAAAAAACCTAGATTACTTTAGCCAACAGAAGATTCCTCCAGACCATGCAAACACATATATCAGATTGTCTGCTTCTCTTAAAATTCCATACAAGATTATCCTTAATCGCTTTTGAGCTTTCTTCAACTCAGTCAGTTGTTATTAATGTTTCAATGACCGTTTAAGCGTCAGAAATCAGTATGCCACCAATTAATAAGTGAAGAAACATTAATGTTTAGACATCTCAGAGCGCAACGGAAAGCAAGCAGACAAGTTTATTAAAGGACTTTGTTATATGGTATCCGGTGAATCGAATTTATTCAAGTAGTTTGATTTAAAAACCGGTCAGCGACTTTCTGTGAATTTCCAGATCGCTATGCGTGTGAATTGTCTCGATGTAAAAATTTGTAATACATTGACGTTTCCTTTTCAAAATTCGGTTAACTAAAACATCTTCTTCAGACGTCTTGGATACGAATTGTATGAACTTATGAAGCGGTTTCATATCAAGAGTACATACTGTGGTAATCATTTCAGAAAATCGACAAAATGATTTCATGTCTACATTTATTGAAACCACTGTAAGTTGTTCACCAGCTGCCATCGTACATGTATGTTGTACAATAAAATATACAACACTGATGAAAACTACTCCACTGTGGTAACTCCTGTTCTTTTGCACATTTTTTAGGAAACACATAAGGGTATAAGTATGACTATCCGACGGGAGGTTGTGAATTCGATACCCCGGACTCGTATGCTCGTGAGGATCTGACTAAAATTAATTATTCAATGTGCTAAATGTATTTCAACATTGATTCACACAGGAAGTCGGCAAATAACACTAGTTAGGTCGAATGATCGTCGTATCTCAGTAAAATTCTGACGAAAAGCAACGATAAACATAACGCACGAAGAACAATAACATAAGTAAACAATATTATAAACAACATTAAACCAGCACTCAATAATCTTCGTCACTGTCTTCTCGTGCACAATCCACGTTCTCGCCGAGTATACACGTGATTAATATACATACAGTTAAACCACACATAAAGACCACCTCATTGAACAGACCACCTCACTGAAAACAGCAAGCTGCTGAAATGTTTTAGCCGAACATTTTTTGAAAATATGTAAGTGTTTTATGTAATTGTTGGCTTCGAATCTCCCAATAAGTATCTGATATGTGGTTCATTAAGCAGAAATGGCGTCCATCACCTATGTGACATATTGCACTCTTCTGTGGCACAAATTCTCGTAACCCGCTATGAGGCTAAAATCATCCGGTTGTTCTTTAAGTGTTAGCAGCAATTGGCCAGAGAGTGTGCATTATTCTAGTTGATTGCGTGAAATAGATTAAATGGACTTAGTTTGCGTTATTTGAAGTTCAGTGACTGGAATAATGATTCTCTTTTAAAGACAGTGGATTATTGGCGTCTTTTATCTCGATGTCAAAATCGCAGAAATTGTCTGAAAGGGCAAAAATGTGGAATATACTTGTCAAGAATCTAACCAGCATTGATTGTCAAAGATCAATGTAAAAGTACAATGTATGACACTCAGTTCTGAAACTTTTATCGTAACTTGGACAAGCTTTCATCAAATTAAAACGGTCTGATGCATTGTCAATGTAAGTTATACTGCTCACTGTTATCAAAATTTGTGACGAAATATATTCAGTAGTCGTTCAGAAACGAATGAAAATTTGTCATACTAGTTATTATAATTAAACTGAAAATGTGAGACCTCTCGAGTCTTCTGGTACAAAATTAACAGCAACCAAATTATTAGAAAGTCTGTAGTTACTTATAATTGCGTTGTGTCCCTAAGTTAATATTGCACGTGCATGTATATATGAATTCTAAATTTTAGAATAAAAAAGTAGAGCATACGTATTTGAAAATAAAACTATAAGTTATTCTTGCTCACAACCTTGAACACGAAAGTAATCATGACGACATGGCAATGACTTATGTTCTTTGTCAAACCACACATGGAGAACGTGTGATGGATGGTCAAAAAGGGGTCTTATTCACAAACATTCTAAGACTGAAACTCAGACTTTGACTTTAAAATTTGCAAAGATTATATTTACCAGCCTTTCGTTTTCATAAAATCTAAACAAATGAAAGTTTGTCTGAATAATTGTAGATACCCAGTCTATGTTGTTGCCAATTTTTATTAAAATCTATATTGTAGAAACAGAATAGGAGCAAAAGGAAATTCAACATTTTAAAGTCTAATCCTAAGTTTCAGTCTTATAATGTTTGTGAATAAGGCCACACGAGTCCTGAGGATCATACAAAAAGCATGTCAACCACTGATTGTTTTTGTCCCGTGGTCAGAAATACTGAACATTATCAAACTATCTCAAAACTTCTACTGCAAAAAATAAAATTGTACTACATTTAATGGAACACATCATTCGCAGTCAGTGGTAACGCGCTGGACTAGTAATCCAGGGATCGCAGGTTTGATCCCCCGCTCCACCACAGGCAGTTCTAACATTCTTTCGGACGAGACTTTGAAAAACCGAGGTCCCTTTTATGATGCTTAACACCGGAAACGTAAAAGAACCAAGGGTGCTTCTCGAACTGGGGAATCTTCAGTATCATGCACTATCTTCCAAATATTAAAATGTCTTTTAACATTCTTCCGGAGGCGTCGCCCATATGGGAAACCGGTGGCGACGATAAATAGACGCAAATACAAACACAGAGTCAGGTTTTACCTTCATTAATTACATCAGAATTCATGTTATTAGATTCTGAAATGCATTGAGTGTATTTTGGTTTAAAGACTTTTACTAACACTATATTACATGACTGTTCTAATTTTTGTATTTTCCAAACAGAACCATTAGTGCATTATGTTCCTTACGATAGATTGTCTTCGTGTGAAAAGTTGTCTTAAGTTCAATATTTGTGGCGTCTAGACATCGATTGTTAGAAAATGTTTGAAAAATAGACAATTATGTTCAGTTGATTTCAAATATCACACTTAAAGCGCATTTAACTCCTAGTGTTGATTACTTTAAAGAATACATTAATATAAGGTGAAAATAATCAAAATGTTCATGGTCGTGTTCAAAGCACAAGAATGTCATATTTATAATATCGCACTTGAAGAAAGTTGTAAAATACATTTATATGGCGGTATGAATAATATGATCAAATTATCTCGATAAACTATGAGGAAATTTTATGGTAAATAGAGTATAGTCTATGAGTTTACGCAATGATATAAACTTCCATTTTGTGATTAACGTATATCAGGCTCGACCATATTCTAATGTTTTGTCGGAATGTTTACAAGGCAAATCACATGTTAATGGAAACTTGTGTCTAAACATCCGACGAAAGGCATTAATTTGCAATTCAAATCGAAAACAACGCCATTGTGTTGGCTGTCGTTAACATATTCAATAGTAAATTAAGTCAATCTGAACATAATAAAATATTTTTCACGTGATTTATGGATGATTTCAGACCAATGAAGACAAAAAAACATCAAATTAAATAAATGTGACATTGTTGCTGCCAGGCTAGGTTATAATTGCATAAGGAAACGGTTACATGACAAGTATATTTGAATCGGGGGAAATGCTAAATGTATTGTACATACAATGGATGTTGACAAATTACTTCGATTCATCAGTCAGTATTGGTGATGTATATAAAAAGTCTAAAATGATATCAGAGCAAATGTAATGTGCCCACCGTGAGCGAGAATCGTCAGTTTTCTTTGAACGTATAGTAATTATGGATATAAAATATAGTAGTATAAATAATAAATAGTATGAATAATACTTTTTTACTCTTTATTACTTATATGTACATCGTATGTGACTATTAAAATAATTTAAATATACATACGACATCTTTGCATTACGACTTTTGGTCAGATACCCAATAGTGAAAAGTATAGAATATTGCGTTTATAACATTTGAAATGTATAAAAAGACAAACAGTCTAACCATAATAGCCTGTAGGGCGTTGTTTTTCAATGTCGTTGGTGGATTTTACTTAAATTGTTAATTAAGAATAAAATAGAGATAATTGTGTTGTACTCAGGGTACCGGATGGACAGCATCAGTAGTACATATGGTAGTTCAGGTATGCAGAGGTATTGGCTTATTTGAGAGAAATATTAGAAATGACTTTGCATCCTTGAATACTAAAATTGATGAATTCACTGTACAACTACTCACTTAAAAAAATGCATTTTTAGCTTTTAATTGGTCATCTTCTCTCTCTTGAAAGAAAATGATTCTCTTAAATCTAAAACAAGACAATTGTGAAGCTCAAATGAAGCGTAATAACCTGAAATTTAATAGGAAAAAGGGCAAAATCAATGAACCATGGAATGTCACAGAAAATAAGGTACGCTTATTTATTAAAAAGGACTTAAATTTGCCACATCGCGAAAATGTAGACATATAGAGGACGCATCGTATAGACACGATATGTGTACTATTACTGTCAAATAATCAAAGACCGTGATGAAGAATTTAATGGAGCTAAGCGTTGTTTAAAAAAATACCAAATAACGTGCGCGATGATTTTACTGAGAGGGTCAGAGTCATACTTAGAGAACTAGACAAGCGATTAGTAATCGAGCGTGAACAAATCGTATTGGACGACTAGGGGATCGACTAGGGAAGTGGCCAAGTGAATACATGGGACTTTGTTTACAAACTTGACATTGACACGTGGAATATGAATGGTCTACGTAAATTCAAAAATAATATAGAGACTAAACTTTATAATCTGAACTATGTGTATAAGGCTGAAGTAGATTATAACTCAGATATTTTTATATGCATATAAATAATAAGGATACTGAACGACACAATGTATTAGGTAAAACGTTAATTGAGCTTTGTTGCACTCTAGATGTACATATTGTTCACGGTAGACTACATGCTGATATTGCAGGGAATTTAACATGCTGTGCAAATGGGGGTCGTAGTGTCGAATATCAGATAGCGTCATCAGAATTAATTCCTTATATAACTAACTTTAATGTTGAGGATACTGATAGCTCTGATCATTTTCCTATTGTGGCTCAAATATCAATTCCTATGCAAGAGAACTGTGATGATACACACGAGGACCGTGAGTTCAATGTACATCTGTTTGATAGCTTTAAATGGAATGTACGCTTGGCAGATTTTTTTGTTCATGAATTATGATTAATTCACACCGACGTTCGATTTTAGATTTAGTCGAAATTGATATAGACAGAACTATAACTATGTTATTGGATATGTATAAGCAAGCGGCAATGTAAGAAAATGAAGCCACTAAAACATTTGAAACATTTGAATCAATCAAAATGGTAGGACCGAATTTGCAACCAGTTGAAGCATGCTAAAACAGTATTGCTGTGCAATTATAGGCATACAAATGACAATATGATTTTATTTTGAAGAAGAAGCATTAGGTCCTCTTTTAAGAAATGTATGTAGACAAAAACAAATTGAATATCAAAAGTATAGACGTCAGCTGCTAATAGCCAATTGTAGAAAACCAAAATTATTTTGGTTAACAATAAAGAGAGATGCATATAAACAGACCGACCCAGTGAGTTTGATTATCGTGACTCAGACTAGGTGGATTATTTTAAATCATTGCTTTGTAAAAAAAATCAAGAGTCTGTTGCTGGATTGGTTAACTCTAATGTCGCGGAAGATACTGACATTGAAAACTTGCTAAACGCACCTATTACAAATGATGAAACAAATAAAAAGTAAAAGAAAATTAAAAGCTGGAAAGGCTCATGGTATTGATGGCGTAGGTGCCGAATTCTATAAGAATACCATTACATTGATAACGCCTATATTAAATATAATATGTTATAAAATTCTCTCATCTGGTGAATTTCAAGACAGTTGGAGCACTTGCATAATTACGCCTATACACAAGTCGGCTGCCAAATGTGACCCAGATAATTACCGTGGTATATCTTTATCTGATGTTATACATAAAATATTTGAGAGAATTACAAAATGGTCTGAACAATACAATGTTTTAGACGAATATCAGGCTAGATTTAGAGCAGGGTATTCTGTTATTGATAATGTGTTGACTTTACAGAGCCCAATACAAAAGTATCTATCAAAACCAGGAGGTAGATTCTATGTGTTATACGTCGATTTCCAAAAAGCCATTGATTCTTTGGTTCATCTTTAACTTTTCTCAAATATAATAGAGGAATAAAGGGTAAACTCATAAATGTTATTCTATCGATGTGCTCGAAATTTAAAGCTCGCGTTAAATTGGATAGTTATGCTAGTTCATTTGACAACGTCAATGCAACTTATGTCACTGACGCCTTCAAATGCAATATTGGGACAAGGCAAGGAGATATGTACTCACCAACGTTATTTAATCTTTTTATTAATGACATATGTAAATATTTGAAAGATAATTGTGACCAAGGTGTTTTATATCAGAAAATATTCCTGTTATAGTATGTTTATTATACGCGGATGATGTTGCAAACTGTGCTGATGCCGTTATAAATATACTGCGACAATTAAATGCCATTCCAAAGTTTTGTAATGGGTATAGTGTGCAGATAAATCTAAACAAAACTGAAATGATTTTTTTAGAAATGGGGGACCGCTTCGGGAATATGAGAAATGGACACTTAATGGTAATAATTTCAGAATTACATCTAGGTATAAATATATGGGTGTATTGTTTACACCAACTTTATCTTGGTCTGCAGCTAAACCTAAGTTAAAAGCTCAAGCTAGGAAAG
The DNA here is from genome assembly GCA_032209605.1 of Mactromeris polynyma. NCBI lineage: Eukaryota > Metazoa > Mollusca > Bivalvia > Venerida > Mactridae > Mactromeris > Mactromeris polynyma. Next base: position 16,122,167 of record JASFXZ010000005.1, read on the forward strand.
CTATCTTCTCCATTAAAAACTATCAGTTGTCATTTGGTACTTTTAATCTTATTTTTTTTTTTACTTTTTGATACAATGGTTTATCCAATTTTGACATTTGGATAAGATATTTGGGGATTTGAGGAATGTAATAAAATTAAAAAGGTAAAGCTTTCTTTTTGTAAATATCCTCTCGGAGTACTGTAAATAATTGGGTTGTCTTAGGTGAATGCGGTAGAGTACCATTTTTTACTGTGTATGTTTCAAAATGTGTCAAATACTGGTGCAAATTATTACATATATATGCCTCATAATAGATTTCTCAGAATTTCGTATATAATGATAAAGAATCTCGTGAACTTAGGAAGACGTACTTGGAAACATAAAGACTTATTAAATTAGATATGGTTTGGGTTATGCTTGGACTACCCAAGATGTTGGAGATATAAATATTTGATGTATCAGCTTAAAACAAGAATTACTGATTGTTGCAGACAAACGTGGTATAATGATGTCAATAGTTCCCCACTTTGTGATACATAAAACTGTGTTAAGTCCCTATTAAATGTTGAGAGATATCTTAATATCAATATACCATTCCCTGAACGGAAATCATTTGCTAGATTTAGAAGCTCTAGTAATAAACTCCATATAGAAATAGGACGATATTTTAATATAGATAGAAATGATCGCTTTTGTATTTTCTGTTAATTGATATACTGGTTATTGTAGACGAGTATCATGTATTTTTCAAATGTTCTAGATTCAACGACATTCGTAAAAAGTATTTGTTTACTGGAAATACAGACATGGTACATTTCTGTAATCTTACGGGCTCTGAATGTAACCTGAATATTGCTGTATATGTTCATAAACTCGTGCTAGTCATAGATAATAGCGAAATTCAGAGGACACAACTCTCATATATATTTATATATACATGTATATGCTTTTTGTAAAATTCATTTGCTTTGTAACATGTATTATGGGCCGGAGGCCTTTTATTGAAATAAACATTTCGTTCGTTAAAACTAATGAATTTCCGAAGCCACGCTACCGAATAAAACGTGGTATGTTGTTGTAGAAAGTTTTCTCTCTATGACAAGTTTATTCAACAATAAACGATTCGAGCAAATTTTGAGTTATACGGTAGGGGTGCTTATAGGACGATGTAGGGACCATATACGTCCCTCCTTATACGGTGCTTTCCAAGGTGCAGATGTGTACATCGTAAGTAGCACCATTGAAGCTTGTGGATTAATGCTCCCCGTCGAGCTGTATACGGCGGTTGTAGCAAAAGCAAATGCAAATTTTGATTGATCACGTTCCGTTATTAAAGAGGTCCGAAGTGCCCTTTTTCAATATCAGCCATGCGAAATGCGTCTCCGAGGACAACGCCCCGCGGAAGAAAAATTACATTTCGATCCATTGAAAAAAATGACACTCAAATGTTATTTTTCAACATTGAAATCAGGCACAGTTTAAACATTAACCTCAACATCAACATAACATGATCAAGGGGGTAATTGGATCAAATCCCACGAGATGATCAAAATGTCTTTGCACAAGCAACAAGATGAAGTCGATAATAATGTTACGAACGTCGAAGAAAAAATGTCAATAACGAAAGTGATGACGATGATGATGCAGATTAACTGTTTGCGGAGCGTTTGTTGACTGGCTCTAAATGATATGCACATGTGTGTCCTCCGGATAAATCTACTTGGGAGTTTTAGGGGGAAGGGATTCGAAAAAAGGGCTGTAAGATAAGAAGCTTCATTCGGCTAGGGGTTAGGGTCTTACAGAGGGGTTACTGATGTTGATTTGGTGTAGAGTGGGTCGTGTGGTTCGTTGTCAATTGATTTACAAACCTCAAAGTCATCGATACGTTTTTTGTGGCTATATATGGCAAGTGCATTTTTTGTCTCAAGATGAATACAAAAGTCGAGCCTCGTGTCATTTCAAATTCAATATACACGCCATTAATGTACAGAGAAAACGACACATAATTAACGGTTTCTTGTTTTGAAACAATTTTATCTTTAGAGAACAAAGATTGATGAATAATGGCCACAGAATTTCCCAGAGTTCACTATAAACGCCTTCGGTGTTAATACCAGTGTCTGCTTTGAATGACAGAAAGATTTTGGAAGAAAAAGCAATAAAAAAGCGATAAGTTCAACAACATTGAATTTATTTAGGAACCTTTTATGGCTTTAGACATTTCATGCAATCTTTGAGATGCGATTGTATTTTTTTTCGGTTGTTTTAAATCACTAAATAGAATATGTTAGTACAGTTCATGTTGATAATTTTATTCAGCACTGTGGTAAACTTTATCCACCTCACTAAGATTGAATAAATTCACAAAACAGAGAGAATACGGGGAACGCCACATACACAAGACAATACCTCCCCACGCAGACCTGAGGAAAAACAACAATCCACAAAACATAACGCACCTAAGGAAGTCAAACTGTACACATATTAAGGAACAGAGGCAAAAGGAACGGCTCAACAGACCATAAGGAATAATTAAGAGAATCAAAGTGGACAGTAAAAGGAGGGGGAGGGGGGAATTAATGGATGGAAAAGCTCACAGGACAATTCAAGACAACTGGCCACAATAGGCCAAAATTGGGCAGGAAACACTCTGAACACTGTATAAAGTGACAGAATTGCATAGGGGAAAGGGAGACATAAAACATTCATAACACAAACAGAAACAATAACAATATAGCGAATTACAGCCTTGGAACTGTCAGTAAAAAATACTGGGGGTTTAAATCGATTTAACAGCTAGCTAACCTCTATCATATATGTAAACTTGTAAAACTTGTCAAAACTATTAGAAACAATATATACAACATATAATGCATTACGTTTGCTTTGCTATTGATATAACAACTCTTTTAAGCAACCTTGTGAAAGCCAACTGTTTTGAAGAGAAATTTGTTGGCTCGCAATAAAGTCGTTTACGGTAAAATCTCACTTTAAGATCACCTCAATAATAAGACCATCTCAATAATAAGACCACCTCTATAATAAGACCACATCAAAACTAAGAACACAATTTTCAAGTTCATGTTCACTGTTTTACTCTTATTCCACCTCAATATTAAAATAAAGTCATGTATTGAGGAACACGAAAAATCGGGCAATGGCGCTACCGGAATTCGAACCTCAATTAGAATACCAGTTTTCAAGGGTCCCACTGGTGGTCTTACTATTGAGGTTTTACTGTATATACATTGTACTTTCAAATGTATCCAGAAAATCCATACAGCATCTATAAAGCAAAACGTACCGACCCGGTTCAGGAACTCACTTGCGTGTACGACTATAGAAAAATAGCATACCAACAGTGCATATAACCAACGACAACATATTATTGTATTATCTCTGTACTCTACTATATCTTTAGTCAGAAGAAAATGTATCGGCTGAAGGCCATTAATATCTGTTCCACTGATTTGCTATGAATAAGCGATAACGGCTGATACATAAGATTGAATCATATGAACATAGCTATCCTTTGTTTCGTTCATAATCAAATAATGGGGGAAGGGAATAAGAAAAAAGCTTTCATATACGTTACTGTAAGATAGTTATCAAGCTGATAATATTGAAGAATATATGTCCTGGGATAATGAACGTAATGTCTTTTTTATATGCAGTCGGTCAGAGAGACACGAAGCGTAATGGACACACAGTTGATCACAAATGTATAAGAAACTAATAGCTTTTTTTGTAATGATGGCGTATTGTACTGACGATGTATAATTAGCAAAGATTTTTGTAGTTATGACTGCGAATCGTTGAATAATGTGCCGTGCATACTCGGCACACGGGTGATGGATGTCGTTTTGCTGTGATGATTAATCGCTATAAATACGTGACATGGTATCATTATGTTAACTTTCTACTCGACATTTCGAGACAGAATTGTTTGACATTCTGTATTAAGTTCACTGTTTATACCGACGTACTTAGACAATATTGCGAGACAGCATTAATCAGAGTCAGCTGCATGCAAATGTGACTTTATGTAGGTACATGTATGTATATTCAGAAAAAAATGCTTTCAAAGTAATCGATTTATTGTGAAGAAGTACCTCTCATGATTACTGATTCTCCTCAGTTAGTGAACTTGGTATTCGTGAAGTTTCTTGATACGGTTCCAGGGTGTTTTATATAGGAGATCTATGAGTTAGCGTTCTAAGTCGGCGTTGAAGTTATGAAAAACTGAATTCAATGTTACATGAAATAAATAACAAAACATCATTATTGGTCAATTCAAAGAAATAAATTGCATCTATCCATTACTTCAAGAAGCATGTATAGAAAAATAGAAAACCAGTCCATGGCTAGTAACTCTCTCTTTTTAAAATACCACATAACATGCAATAAAAACTTCTACTTTTATTTAGTGATATGGAAAATGTATTCATTTAAAAGTGAAGCTCCTTTCACACAAACTTGCAAGTATTACAATTTTTCTGAAGCATGACCAGTGCTATTACTTTAAAATTCCATCATCTAATGAATATATCCGTTTAATTACAAGACATTTAGAAATTAAATGGTTTTGGTAAAGTAACCTATCAAATAGTCTTGCGACAAACCCTCGACTTATGTTTTACGCCTGGTTTTATCACTAATGTCAATATAAGCGGCCATTTATATCAGTCATGGTCTCAATGTGGTGTTAAGAGAACAATACTGATTGTGTTTGCCTCGGCATCAAACTAATCAAATCTTACGTTAACCACCAAGGCAATTTCTCTACAACCGAACAACATTTATAACTTTGACGCGGATTGGTTAACCATTCGATAAAGGGTTCGTTACCTTACAGAAATCCACTGAAGTTACCGAAATCCATTTTGGATCTGGAGTGACCAGCATTCGTAACATCTCGGCATTTTTATGTTGCACAACAAATCTTAACCTTCAATTTGCTCAGACCATCTTTTTTCAAGATACAAAAATGAATTTCTTGTTTATAACTGGAGAGCATAACATATCTACAAATGATTCAAAGAGATAAACATACATAATTATGCAATATATGACACATACGATCTATGCAAATATTGTTTCAATTATCAAATGAAACACATAGATTCAGGGAAAAACAAAATTATAATCTTAAAATGAGCATATAAAGAGAGATATTACAATATAGTTAGTAATATTCTCAGTCATGATCCAAGTTTTACATATCGGTCAACTAATAGCATGACATATGGCCAGTTTCGATTCGCACATCTTACTTAACGCTTCCTTAGTCAAACATCAAGATTACCTTATACGAAAACGAAACATAAGGACATTTATTATGAAAAACTTATATTATTCGTGGACATCTCTGTTGGACAAGCACACTACCTACGAGACAAAAGTGTCATCAGTGCACGTGCCAGTGACAAACGTTTTAGACTTCCATCAAGGGTATCTGTACATATCTTGAACAAGTATCTAACCTGATCATTACAGCTCATCGTCATAAATGATACATACATGTCATGACCAAACATACGGTACAAAAGCGTCCACATAGAGAATTTCTCTCTTTGATATGACATTCACAAAGTAAATGGATCATTATTCAATAAGTTACAACTTTTGCATTCTTGAACAAACTGTCTAGATACAAAAATACCTACAAGTGTGAACAGTGCATACTGTGGTCGTGAGCACATACTTACACTTATAATAATAGTCATCATGGTGCCGTGATCCTTACATAAACTTTCCACCAAAAAAATTTTCCAGGTAAAATAACATGATTTTTAAGCAGTCTTTTCCACTTGAGCTTAGATGGAAAGCGCCCCGAATTCAAATATGTATTTATACTATCAGTTAAACCGTATTTCTATAACAGACGTACACTGTCTGGTATAAATTTTGTACAGTAAAACCTCATTTAAAGACTACCTCAATATTAGGACCACCTCAAAATAAAGAACACATTTTCCAAGTCCATTTTCACTCGTTTGCTCTTTATTCAGTCTCATAAAAGTATTAAGACTACCTCATTTTTGAGGTGTTACTGTACCTACATATTGCATTGTGGAAAGCTATTGGTTTGTTTAAAACAATAACATATACATTCATTTGTTATTCCATTTCACTTGTTTTACAATTTTAAGGTTCTACCATAATTACTGACCATTTTTATTTATTTCGGTTTGAAAATCAAGCATTTCTATAACAAGTCGGATTGAAAATCACTTGGAAAAAATGTTTACTATTTTTCAATAAATTGTTATTCTTTTTCACATTTCTGTCTTATGTTTTATTTCATATTCCATTCAAACTATCTTACCTATTTACAACTACTTTGATATTATAAAACTGTTTTGTTACAAAACGGAAACTTGTATGCAACGAGTTGCTAGCTTGGCTACATAGACGAGTGGTACCGTCCCACAGCACTTTTGTGCTTTGATTATATATATTAATAGCTATTTTATTCAAATACATATACTCTCAGACGCAAAGCTTTAAATTATTATAATAAAAACACAAAAATAATCCTATTGTTTTGTTTAAAACAATAACATATACATTAATTTGTTAATGCCTCTTTATATATATTAATAGCTATTTTATTCAAATACATATATACTTTCAGTTATAATAAAAACACAAAAATAATCCATGTTTTCTTAACTTCTTAGTCTTTCATCAAGTCTTGAACTAAACGGAAAGAAAACAGAAACAAACAAGCGGCATTTGTTCTACATTATAATATATGATACATGCAACTTACTTTGTACGTTTCATTAGGGAGTCATATTCATAAATATTTTAGTCTGGAAACTCAGAATTAGATTTGAAAAAGTTAGATGTTCTTTTTGCTCCTACGTTGTCATAACAAAAAACAGATTGAAATAAAATTTGGGAAAAAATGTACAGTTGGTAACAACATTTATTCAGACAAAGTTGCATTAATTTAGATTCTGTGACGAAATTTTTGTTAATTTAATTTCTAAGTCTGAGCTTCGATCTTAAATGTTGGCGAATAAGGCCCTATATTGAATTTCAATTGACTCTGAAACAGTGAGATCGGTAGGGTTGTGAATGAAGTGTCGGCATCCCAAACAGGAGGACGTGGGATCTCGGTGAATTGCATCTTTGGATAAGAGTATGCTCATTTTTTGTTGATTTCTTACATCAACAATCATGAAAAATATGTATCATAGAGTTGAACATCAATAAATATTTATTATCAAAGTAAAGTTTTACTCTTTTTTTGTCCATGCATAATAATATTATGATGAAAACAACATTTTTAAAGTTGGTAATATATTGCATTTGTTCGCATTAAAAACGTTTTAGCCGATGTAGCAACAACACTAGATGAAGCTCGTTCAAATAGTTTACATTCAGTTGTGCTAAGTAGTGTAAGGTGGGGCAAAGCGCCCATATGAAGCTATATTTTACAATAATAACCCTGAGTTCGATTAAGACATAACTGGTTATGCGTGCAAGTGTGCATGAGACCTATACATTTATAACATATTTAACGCGAGATACAAAACGAGATAACGCTCAATAAATTGAACATAACTTTATAGTTTTTTTACTTTAGATAAGGGGCAATAATCTCTAAACATTCTACATCTTTTATACATTCAACCCCTCGAAATATCTTCCAATTTGTATTTGGTCAAGAATGAAAGAGTGCTAAGTCTTGCGTGGCTGATGCATATTCAGAAAGTGGTGCGCATATCGACAACTGGAAATAGTTCGCAATTCAAATGTGCTGTTGTCAGAAATCATCAGAAAATACCACCAAATGTATCAGATATCTAAACTACGTAAATATCCATTTAACGCGGCTTCTACAGCAGTATCTCTTTCATGTGCTGCTATCAAGCATTCAATACTTTTAACATCTTACGTTACAGCTCTTTAAGTACATGTTAAGCGGGATTGTGATAAAATTAATGAAAATCCAGGGTTCAACCCTTTTTGGTCTATAAAGAACTCTGAGGAAGTACATGCTAAGCGGTATTGTGATAAAGTTAATGAAAATCCATGGTTCAACCCTTTTTATGGTCAATAAGAACTCTGACGAATCTTTGGGGTTCCTGCATAATATTATCTAGATTCTTCTTTCGACACGTGTGGTTTTCCAACCGTGTATCCTACTCTACTGCATAGTCTCATGCAAAAATAGACTTTAAAATTTGAAACAATAGACTTTTGTTGGAGAAGAGGTTATTTGTATTTCTCTGGGTACAATCTGTGTACCACTTGTCGAAGATCTATTTTTGTATTGCTATGAGAGGTGTTTTCATGCTGAGTTTTTTCACCTGCTACTCAAGTAGATGTCGCCATAGCCTTTAATAACGCATTGGGTTATCTTGAAGATGCCCTCAATGAAGACAAACATTTCTTTGCGTCTATAATGACTGCCATCTACCCTGGAGAACTTCAGTTTAATTAAGTCTATAGTGTAGACATTTCCCGCAGCTTAACTTGATTTAAACCTACTTACCAATAACATAGTACAGTGCAATGAAAGAGACGATTTCTATATTGAACAAATCTAGAAAATGTTAGTTTCTCACTTTGGTTCGTGAGTAATTTAATTATTCCTAATTTCATATTACTACTCTACAAACACAACAAACAACACTTTTCAGTAATAGGCTTTAGCATTTTACAATATTTAAATTACAAGCAATTGGATGAGGGACTAGCTCTAGTACTTTAAGTAGACTGGCAAAGACAACAGCATTAACGTTGAAAACAAGAATCAGTTCATGTGTTTCAATCAACAAACAACACTTTTCGGTAATAGGCTTTAGCATTTTACAATATTTAAATCACAAGCAATTGGATGAGAGACTAGCTCTAGTACTTTAAGTAGACTGGCAAAAACAACAGCATTAACATTGAACAGGAATCAGTTCAGGTGTTTCAATAACATGGGTTAAGTTTCATTTCCGTGCTACATATTACATGGTTAACATTTCATAGCTTATTCGCTTTGCAAAAGCCTCTGCGGTTGTTTTTCATAATCGCAATTATTATGAGATTGAAACAACTCCCAAAACAAGGGACATATATGATGAACTTCGTAAAACTTTCGTCGACATTCTATTATCGAAATCTGCCTCATATGGATAAGTATTATTTGAATTTACAGACACAAGACGACCAAGTAGTTCCCATCCTGAGTTGTACGATGATGTAATTTACAAACATCGTAAGATTCCAGGACAATCGAATGTTCAGTCTTTGCTTATTAAAAGCATTAAACTGGTTATAAAGAGAGGATAAGACCTGGTTATACTGTAATGTACTACAGGATTGGTGGTTGACACCTTTACAGATGATCATCGCTCTTCCCTTTTCGTTTGAGGAGGATAGTATGCTGGCGATCCCATGGAAACAGAAGCAAGGCATCTGATGCTTGTTTTAGCCATTTTTGTCGTGCCATTAATGACTTCTCCTCAATTGTTCTAGTCTCTAAACGAGTCATGAAGTACAAAATTGTCTGGCTTCACTGGTAAACTCTTGCATATATATGGTCCATATGAATTATCCTGAGTTCGCCTTTTCTTCAGCTAGGGAATTTCTTAATTACGCGATTCGCTTTATTTGGATGGTTGTATGTTGTGAAATTGGGTGCAACCGTATGCCATTTTATACCTCCAGTGGTGTTTTGCCAATCTTATATTCACCTTTTATGCTTGTGGTTGATGTCCCTTTTGCAATTTAAATTGTCTCTGTATACAATTCCATGTCTATTCGTGCATTTCACATGGCCGCACCCTTTGTAAGTGGCATTTCGTGTGCGACTTCTATGCTTGTTTTATTGTTCTGTAGAGTGAACTTTGCTTCACGGTTATTGAAAAGTACTTACTCTATCACCAGTATAAGATTCTAAATTGCGTCTGAAAGCAATATTTCTTGTAACATGCACCAGTCGCTGTACTTCAAGACAGCTCTTCAGTTTAAAACGATATGTTTTCATGCAATTGTTCAGGCGCGATTACTGAGAAATATCGTCTGGTTTTGGTAAAATGATACGTTTATAGTGTGGTATATGTTAGAACGTTTCGTGCGAGTTACGATGTTAGGTGCGAATCATTTTGATATTAACAGAAGACACGTGGCGTGTTTTAAATAAGAGGAATATGCATCAAGAAGAAATAACCAGAAACTTGAACAATGGCGGTTAAAATTAACCATTTAGTTATTGGTGGTGATGGTGTGACTGGTGAAGCTAGTATGGTATAATTAAAACAAACACACATGTTGTCGAAAAAGGGCTTTATTTCTTAAAGCCGTAACATTGTTAGACATTATATACCAATATAAGTTTGAATTAGGACATATATGGGCAAGAAATTGAAAATAAAACTGAATATCTTCAACAAAATGGTTTGGAGCAACATGCTGAATATTCATGTAGAAGTATACATGATAGAGATTGACCTCAGATGTAGCGTTAAAAAATACTAAGTGTCTTATTTGAATCTGTTTTATTATAACAATCATTGATTTGAAGTTACGAAATTTATTAGTCATATGGTATGGCTGGAAGTGTTCAGCGCAAAATGTAAATATGTTTTCTTGCAAGTAAGTACTTTGCGTGCAAACATAACATGAGTTTCAAGTTAGAGGAAGTAAATTTAATCAATATATGTAATCAATATATGTAATCAATATATGAAATCAATCTATGAAATCAATCTATGTAATAAGTCTATGTAATCGATATATGTAATCGAAATATGTAATCGATATATGTAATCAGTTAATCGAAAAAAATATTTGATAAAATGCTACACAATACAGTTAAAACAAATTTGGAACAAATCAAGAAAATGATATTTACTCGTTTTGCTTCGTGAGTAATTTAATTATTCCCTAATTTCATATTTCTACTCTACACACTTTAAATTACAAGACATTGGATGAGAGACTAGCTCTAGTACTTTAATTAGACTGGCAAAAACCAACAGTACAGTACAACCTCAATAATAAGACCACCATTGGGACCCTTGAAAACTGGTTTTCTAATTGAGGTCGTCTTAATATTGAGGTTGAATACAGAGCAAATCAGTGAAAAAATGGACTTGAAAATTGTGGTCTTTATTTTGAGCTAGTCTTATTATTGAGGTGGTCTTATTATTGAGGTAGTCTCATTATTGAGGTGGTCTTATTATTGAGGTGGTCTTTTATTGAGATGGTCTTATTATTGAGGTGGTCTTATTATTGAGGTAGTCTCATTATTGAGGTGGTCTTATTATTGAGGTAGTCTCATTATTGAGGTGGTCTTATTATTGAGGTGGTCTTTTATTGAGATAGTCTTATTATTGAGGTGGTCTTATTATTGAGGTAGTCTCATTATTGAGGTGGTCTTATTATTGAGGTGGTCTTTTATTGAGATGGTCTTATTATTGAGGTGGTCTTATTATTGAGGTGGTCGTATTATTGAGGTGGTCTTATTATTGAGGTGGTCTTATTATTGAGATGGTCTTTAACTGAGGTTTTACTGTATTAACATTGAAAACCGTGAATAATTTCATGTGTTGCAATAACATGGGTTAAACTTTGTTTTGAAATATATTTCTTTCAAAATGATATATGTTAAAAATGTGTCCATCAGCACGAAAAAAAAAGCTGTGACTATAGATGTAGAGCTTACTTCGTGCTATAAAAGTTATACATGTTCATGTAAACTTGATAAAACAAAGGTCTATATTTATTTTATATCACTGACGAAAGATATAATTCTTGTGTCAGTCTGTCAAATCATTACATGTCATTCAGATGCGTTAAAAGACAAATGCTGGAGTAATTTCTAGCATATCAACATTATGTTGTCAGACAATGGTGTTATTATGTCAGGGAAGATTTCATTACAAGACAAAAAACATGGTTCATCAGACGCTTGAAATAGTCGGTCATTGTATGGCTCGGCTTAACCAATGAAAATGCATATATAATCACACTGCTATTCTAGCTCGTTATCTCAGGAACTACAGTCGGACATCGTTCATTCGAATTCATCGGCTCTGAGTTATTAATTTCGAATACTAAATGCTTTCGAATAGCCAATATCAATTCGATGTACCTAATAAGATACACCGGGACCTGAATTTATTTCGGATGATACCGAGTATTCGGATATCTTCGATATTGCCGACAAATTCCAAGTTTGTGGTCGAAATCGGATATGCAAACTAAAATGTGGCGTCTAGTTGCAAGTTTTCTATAGAGTTGCGATCTAGCAATGTTGCTCCTGGTGCGAGCTGGCCAACTATTTCTCTTTCAAAAAAGGCTGAGTAGTATTACACAACGTATGTCCCCAAACACAGACGGACAATTAGGCTAGTCTTAATGGATCATGATTAAAAATTAAAGAGATTGAAATTGATGCAGTTTCAATTTTGACTTCTGTCAAATTTTAACGTTTTCAAATATCAATAAATTTAGTAAACACTTAAGTTTGTTACCTTTCATTTTGAAATCATAATCAAGCGTACGATTGATAAAGGTGCCTGACATTAATCAGACTACTATATGTATAATGAATGATATAAATGCCATTTGTTTATACCGAGGCAATATTGTGGATTAACTATGACTGCCTACGTACACTTAGTCCCTACCCACTTTCTTATCTGACCCCTTTTCCTCGTGCTAAGTCCCCTTTTCGCTCTGCTATTGTTTCTTATTCATCACAACGCATAATTGAAATTTTCATCTCTCTAACTGTTTTATTTGTACCTTTAGGCATATATCTTGCCACGTCTTGACCTGTCAGTACATCTCCCACATTTTTTTCTCTGTCCGTCTTTTCCCAATTCTCCTAGTTCTGTATTAATGCACTCGTGCAGTCAATTGTTAAAAAACAAAACCTTCTGGATATTTCCCAATGCTTTTAGACTCTAAATGTAGACACAATTATATAACGTTGTAAGTACTGTTCTCTATCCAATCGAAAATCGATGGAGATTTTACAGAGATTTCACTTCATTTATTCAGCAAGGACTTAACAATGTCTCTTATGTGGCTCACGAGCAATGCCGCGCCATTTAGCAAGTACTGTTGACGTCATCTCCATATGACAGAGAGTTATTCTCTCACAAATATTAAATTATTACGCACCGTTTTTTTTCGCGATTTACAATTGCCTAGGGACACGGCTTACAATCTCCAAGACTTCGATAAATTGCTGGTCCAATATGACTTAAACATGTGAGAATTACTAGACATAGTGGCATTGTACATTGACCTGAAAAAAGATGGTCGGCGCAATTTAAGGTTAAGATTTTTGTGCAACATAAAAATGCCTAGATGTTACAATTGCTTGTCACTTCAGGTCAAAAATGGATTACGGTAAATTCACCGAAATTCGGTGGATTTCGGTTAAGTAACGTACCCATTATCGAAAGGTGAACCAATCCGCGTCAAGGTTACAAACGTTGTTCGGTTGAAGAGAATTTTGTTGGTTTACACAACACTAATATGCAAATAGCAAAGGCATGTTAGTACGGCTGCGCCGAAAAAGGAAAAGGCGATCGAACCTACTCACTCATCTTAGATCCTCTCAGTCCATATCATAAAGCTAATTTCTGTAAATTTGAGTTCAAAATGTATTTCAACTACTTTGGTGCTTATGTTGCATTAATTTACAATTAGATATATCGTCGCCTTATTTCCAGAACCCCGTAACTCAATGTTTGGCGATTTTGAGTATTTGGTATCGTTGAAACCGTCTTCCCAAGCCCTTTCTGTCTGTACTACCTATATTGTTCTGGAATGCACATAACTTAAATAAAATGCAATTCAATAACCCCGTATGTAACAATTATCTCAAGAGGGTAAAACTTCAAAGTTGTTTTTTCTCAAAAAGACGAAAAATAAGTTATGGGGTTCTAGAAGTAATGCGACGATATCTCTATACTTAATATTTAGAACATATTTCTATTGCAGCATTTGTTTTAATATAGTTAATGTGATTCTTTTAAAGTTTGTGTGTGACCATTGCATGTAAAATGCATAAAATCGCAACTATGCATACATAAGTACAAAGGCATTACTACTACAGCAAAGGCCACGAATTTTACACACAAACATAATCTGGGTACAGTAAGTACTTCAGTTAGTAACGGTCCAGGTAATATATTCATACGTTCGCGGTTAATAAAACTGCACTATACTACTTATTAGTAATATCTGTGAGACAATAACAAAGACACTTGAATACAAGTTACAGTAAACCCTCAATAATGCGACCTCCCTTAGGACTCTTGAAAACCGGTCTTATTATTGATGTGGTCTTAATATTGAAGTTGAATAAAGAGCAAAATTGTGAAATAGGACTTAAAATTGTGTTCCTAATTTTGATGTTTCTTATTATTGAGGTGGCCTTTAAGAGAGTTTTTATTCTAATCTATTTTGTAATTTCAGCGAACAGAGAGAATAAAACAAGGACACCCAAGCCACAGACAGACGAACAGAGATTGTATAAATATCTCATGTTAAACTATGACTCCAACACCAGACCAGTCTACAATGCTGCACATCCGGTCAATGTTTCCATAGGAATCACGTTAACACAGATTTTCGATGTGGTATGTATCGGTGTTAAACATATGAATCTACATTTTTATAATTTTAGAGCGTGGATTGGTGTTAATAATAATATCTATATCGGTTGTACATGGCATGCAATAGTGCTAAAATAGTAATTATGACATGTGCATAATATCGGAGGTCGCTATTTGCATACCGTTTGAGTCTAGTTATGATACACACACCATACAAGTCTGGTGTCAATCAACTAGTTAGCTCCGTCCTATGACCTCTGTAGCTTTCAAGATGGCGGCGCCCATGGTATTCTGTCTGACTTGTCTGGTAGCAATCATACTATGGAGAGGGTAGAACGACCTTCCAGCGACCTGACTTGTCTGTTGTGCAAGTAGAAATTATTAATCCCGCCTATACCCAGCCTTTACTCCGCCCCTTGACCCGACTTGTCTGGTGTGTATTGTTCAACCAGACTTAAACGGTGTGTAAGTAGCGATTTCCGCATAAATATCCATGTCATACACACCAACACCTAGTGGATAGCACAAAAAATAGTAGACTCTTATTTCCACTGTCAAAAGTGTCTATATTCCTAGTTTTCGACTCCATACGAAAAAGCAGCCCTACTCATAATACCTTGAACAAAGACCACACATCAGCGCCTATTGTTAAAAGCTTCGGCGTCGTGACGCTCGATGTATCGGTGCAATATATTAAGTTGAGAGTATGGCTTTGGCAGTAAAAAAAAGGTGCTTTCACATATTTTCATTAATCTATTATAAGTCTCATATATCGCTCTTCAAGAAGAAATGTCTTTTTGATTAAGTATTACAACACAACTCTAGACTATTGTGTTAATGTAAGCGTTTTGTTACAAATGGCTCCGTCGTGTTTCACATCTGTTGGGATGTTTATACTTATATCAATGAAGAAAGCGTAGCCTTCTAGGGAGGAGACACAATCTGACTACGTACATCAAATGTAGTACAGATGTTGATAAGCCGGGAACGCTATGTAGGACAACTGACCGTAGCAAATTACTAAAATTCTAACAAAAATTGCTTCATCCGAACGCAGAATAACAACTTCACAGAACGTTTTATCAAGTTAAATGTCACTGACTTTAGCCTTTCGAAACAGTTTCATCATCTAATGACAATTTGTATTCGTATAAGACAGTTTCATTTATATGGCATACACGGGATGCTGGATCATTTTCAAACAATCTGAAGAATTAATTTCATAAAGTAATATAATATAAACAAGTCGATTCTAATTAATTGTCAATTTCATAAAGATATACAATATAAACAAGTCGATTCAAATTAATTGTCAATTTCATAAAGAAATACAATATAAACAAGTCGATTCTAATTAATTGTCAATTTCATAAAGAAATACAATATAAACAAGTCGATTCTAATTAATTGTCAATTTCATAAAGAAATACAATATAAACAAGTCGATTCTAATTAATTGTCAATTTCATAAAGAAATACAATATAAACAAGTCGATTCTAATTAATTGTCAATTTCATAAAGAAATACAATATAAACAAGTCGATTCTAATTAATTGTCAATTTCATAAAGAAATACAATATAAACAAGTCGATTCTAATTAATTGTCAATTTCATAAAGAAATACAATATAAACAAGTCGATTCTAATTAATTGTCAATTACACTTCTCAGTTTAATTTTGGTCAATTAATTTGGGCTAACTTTTTTGACAACATTCGTCTTCATTTCTTTGCCTCTCCCGACACAACTTCGCAATTAACTTTTGTTCGATATCATCTGGAAATTTTGACTCGTGTATCATCGTTCTATTGTAAAATATCTGAAATTATTAAACCACTCTTTACAAAATCTGCTCAACAGAAGAAGAATAATTACGTTTGGGATTGGTTTGGCCAAGGCTACTGGAAAACAAAGATCAAATTGCAATGTTTCTTTAGTCAAAAAATCATTTCCTTGTATTATTGAAAATACGGCAAAGAACAGACTCCCCGTTGATCATGTTTGCGTGTCTAAACGTTGTTTTGTATTCAGGCTATTGTATTTAATTATTCGTTCTGAGACATAAGCAACTATAGATTTGTTATATTTACCTGAGAAAGACTGTAAACAAATTGTGAACTTGTCAGGCAATGAAAACACGTTTTGGAAGATATTGACCATTAGACATAGTGTACAAAAAACGGCATTTCCCAACTAATTCTGAAATAAAGTCATGTTTTGAGGAACACGAAAAGTCGGTCAATGGCGCTACTGAGCCCATTATAACATAACGTCTTAAAATGTCTGTCTTGAATCCTGATGCAGACGTAAATTCATATTCTTTGTGGAATAAGCTACATTCATTATAATGCGGTTTTCATCATCTAGAGAAGGCTGTCCCTGTTTTAAGATACACAATATTTATATTACCCTGAAAAAAAGTATGAGGCAAAATACTTGTATAGGGAATTTTTACGCAGAGAGATGTGATTTTAATAGTATTACATTAACCAAGTTAATACTCTTCATGGAAAATAAGAATTGTTGTGGCTTCTCGCTTTGCTTTTACATCTAGTGGGTGGTAATAAAACCCCGTCATAACCGTGATCGTAATACGGTCTATATCCCGGAAAAGCTGGCTATTAGCTACACTTTCTGTAGAAAAAAGTGATATAACAATATATTGCAAACATCTAACAAGATAATGTGTCAGAAAAAGTAATTAACTTGACATTGTGTACGTGAGCATGTTTATACAATGTAATCCACTGTAATGTTATTATCGGACGAAATGGTAGCCCGGAAAAGGTTCGAGGATACGAATGGTCTTGTAAATATACAGAATCAATACGTCTGATGTGTTTTATAATAAAGCTACATTCTCTATTCATTACAATAGAAAATATATAAATGCATATTATGAATCACAAGTGAGGTGAAATAAAAGATCTTTATAAGGTGCATTGTGGGTATCGTAAAATTGATGAGCAGACGACTGGTTGCATAGTGCGCAGATCGTTATTTTATTACCATATTTCTGTATTGATATATTTATATCGACTAGACTTAATAGATTATTGGCTGGCAGGAAGTTGTAAAGCTTATCACGTGAAGTTCATTGGCACACTGTTTACATAAATTGGAACAACAATACGAACTCCTAAAATATTACCATTATTGTTGTTATATATTGGATTAATTTCATTAATCGACCATTTTGAGTTAGGCCTATATACGTTTTTCAGTTGAACCAATCAGAGTTCCTGATTTTCCGATAAGTACAATCATGAACTTCATAAGCGACGCACATGTTTCTTTTCCAAATGACTCTGACGAGGAGCACGGATGTATTATCCAGGGTTTAGAACAATGTGCAGTGGTCTAGGGGTAGAGCGCCTGACTCCTGATCCGAAGGTCGTGAGTCCAAGCCATGTGTTGAGCGGGGTTTGATCACGAACTTCAAAATCCCTCAATTTGGCGCGAGTACTGGTTGGTAGCCAGGAAGCAGTCATCGAGAGTGACTAGTATAAGATGTAAGAACTTGTTTTACAGTCGATGTAAAATAAATAAGTTTAAACTAACTATGTTAACATTACTATTTTACCATCGTATCCTAATATTTAAACAGCGTAAATATATTATCAATGTATGGATAACTCGAAACGTCGGATAACCCGAACATGTTTAGACATACCTATTCAAGAGACCAGTTCCAGGGTTAAGTGCAAGACTATACTAACTCCTATATAAATACATAGGAGTTAGAATAGTCTTGCGCTGAACCCTCGAATTCCAATATCTAGTGGAACTCGAAATAACGAGATTAAACTGAAAAACAAAAATACCTCGTAAATGGACAAGCAAAGTACAGTCCAAGAACTAATTATAATGGATAAGTGATGCAAGTTGCGTGTTCTCAAAATTGCTAAATAATCTAATCATTAAAGATTTCTTCACATATCCGAGGCAATCCATTTTCTTTGCTTGGCGAGTATAATCTTCCGAAACCAACATAGGAGAATGTGACTCTTTTACCTAACTCATGTGTTATATATTATATGTATTGTATATCTCATACCAACCTTCTCCCAAGGAAACAAAACTCATCAAAAATAAGACATTGGTATTACAGTCCTGTCTTGGATTAAATAATAGTTTGTTAACTACAAAAGAGCAATAAAACTCTTTGATAGTCGGCGAAAGAAATTCTCTAGAAACTTGTCAGTGCTTGTTTCAGTAGTAGAGATATTTCAGCAGGGTATAAAACATGTTTTTGATGTTTTCATCATCAATTTGACAGTAACCGTGTCACTCAGACTGAATGAACTTCACACATTAATGTACAGATGATATGATGGTTATGTTAAATGTCAGGTTTTTAAAGTTTCGCCTTTTTTTTAATATTGATTCGTGCTATTTCTTGGATGGAATTTGGAGAAGTTTCTAGGCCGCGAAATTTCATATTTATTTTGGGTTAAAGTAAGGGGCTTAGCACAGAGTACTTATCGATTACAGTAAAACTTCTAAAGAAAACGTCAATAATAAAACCACCTCAAAATTCAGAACACTATTCAAGTTCAAATCCATTTCCATTGTTTTGCTCTTTATTCAACCTCAATATTAAGACCATCTCAATAAGTCATCCAGTTTCCGAGGATACCAAAGGTGGTTTTATTATTGAGATTTTACTGTTTACTCTTCCGTATAATTAGTACAGCTTTTTGGTTTCAGTATAATTTTAAAAAAGAAATAAACTTTCGAATGTGTTTTGATCAGCGCATAAATGTTGTCCGTATTCATGAAACAATTTACATTTCATGATATCTAAAGAAACTTTGATTAATGCAAATTTTCATACATATTTGATTTTTGAATATCGTTTTTCAGGATGAGCGAAACCAGGTTATAGCTACTAATATTTGGTTTGATCAGGTAAGTCAATGAAACTATTAATTTACATTAATCTTTAATTAATTACGTTTTTTCTCGACTTCAATATATGAGCGTTGCTGTTGGATTTCCAACCTCTTTTGAAAGTGACGTCATTTCAAGAAAACGTCACATGCGATGTCACTATGTGGAAGCAGAAAACAAAATGTTCTCCATATGGTCGCTTCGTTTTCATATTGCCTTAAGGGGCAAATATTGCTTACTGTCAGTAAATGGTGACATCACATGTGACGTTTTCTGGAAATGACGTCACTTATAGAAGAGGTTTGAAATCTAACAGCGGCGCTCATATGTTAGTGTCTCGTTGTGAAACACCAATAGGTGATCTCACCACCCGGAATTCACAAAATACCTTCAAGTACATCTTCAGAGTCAAACTCCGAATCAGCTGACCACACTTTCGAAACCTTACTTAGCCTATAGAGTGTTTTATAAATACTAACAGCTTATAATTAGTGATGGCGCGATTATCGAAAATAATCGAAAAATCGTCGCTGGACATCCGACGTCGACGAGAATCGATTATGAACTACAATAATCGAATATAATCGGGTATACATTCAAATTTAACAGTTATATAGAATTGTTTTCGATATATTCAGTCAAATAGAAATATACAAAGTAAACATACAAAACAATATTTATTGAATGATAAAAAGTTCTTATGATATAAGAGTAATGTAAAGCCCCATTGATGTTAAATGTAGTAAAAAGAGACAAATTAAGTTGTATAAATGAAAATAACTGTCAGCATTATACTTACGCTAAAAACTAAATATGAATCGCTTATTTCCGATTCGATTATCGATTATGAGTTTTCAAACCGATCCGATAATCGATTTTGAAATTTTTCCGATTATCCATAACTACTTATAAATGGTAATAGCATGACTCTGAGCTTAAGAGGAGGTTTTGGAATACATTGTCAGGTTCTCATGTTTAAAAAACAATGTCTGTGTCTACGTCGTGAAGCTAACTGCAAGTCAGTGTCTACATCGACGAAGCTATCTGCAAGTGTCTGATTTTAACGTTGAAATTAATGTTGCAAATTTGTCGAATGTCTCTCTTTCAATATAATTACATTGCATTCTTTCATCTGTCATCGTTTGATTGTCAGAGGCTGCCCAAACTTCACCTACGATATCAATTATATATTTCTGCTCATCTTCTGGAACGTGTTTGCTAAATACGCATACTGTCCTGAAACACATTTTAACAGACTTGCAGTCGCAGCTTTCAGCATTGCGGTTGCTTGCTAATGCATTGTTTTCGCTCATGTCTATCAAACTTTTGAAAAAACGAGTATACTTCAACATTTTTGAAATTTAAAGGCATAACAAGAATCCGAAAACGAATGTTTTATGTTATGTAGGTCTCAAAATAAACAAATACACGCACGTTATGTAGACACCATCTGTGCAATATACATGTAAATTGTTGTAAACCTACTTGTAACGCGGTATTTCTTTTGAAGTTAACGAACAATTTCGGCTGGTTTTACATGAACTAGATACATAATAAGCAGATTTCAGAGTCATTTCGAAAGTTAAACAACTCATTCCTAAAATTAAAGAAAAATAATGGCTCCCCAATAGTTCCGCAAATCTTTTTGAATGTCACGTGATTTACATGTGCCTTATTATTCTATTTTCGTTGCAACAGCTTTGGTTTTTTGGGTTCATGGTTTCAAATTAGTTTAAGAATAACTCTGGACTGGGCAATTATTCTCATTCAGGAAAATAACGCCAATTTAGAATTCTAATTCAAGCGGAATCAATAAGCGTGAAATAGGAGTAAAAATAACCAAAAACTGCAGATGAAATCTTTATTCGTTATTCCAAGACTTGTTATAAAAACGTGAAACGGCGAGAACGAGAAATCATGAACTTAATGATGTAAAATTCAAACATTTCAGGTTGTGTTTTATAAATATTATACTCTTTCAAATAAAACAAAACTCGTGTTAGTGTGGAATGTAATCGGAGATGAATTCCTGTAAAGGAATATGGTAGCAATATATTATTATGCTGAATATGGGACTAAGAGAAAACATTGATTGTTTATGATTGTTAATATACTGTAATATACTATGTAATGTGACCATTGTATCAATAACAGAACAGAACAGAACAGAACATATATTTCATTTAGACTTATACAAAGTACATCGTCTATATAGAACATTTCATATATATATATATATACAAAGTTTTCACGTGACTGTATAGAAAATATACTACAGTTAACACTTATTCATTAACAGTCGAGGATGAACAACTGAATATAAATACATCAGTTTATATAATTCAATACATTATTTCTTATAATTAAAGCTTTCTTGTAATATATTGCCAATTTGCATAACATGTTTTTGTTTCTCAATTGTAATAATTCCAAGAATTTAAACATATTTGGCGTAACGTAGCGGTTGTATAAGATACTTAACTTCATTAAAAACCCAACTATTTCACTTAGCCTCATTTTGTTCCAACGCGTTTTATTGTTACAAATGTGTAAATAATTCATCAAAAAGAAATCAAACTATGGCCGTAGTAATCGTGTTGACGCGAACGCGTTTTTAATGGCGTGGAGTATATCATATTGTATGAACATTTGTGAGTATACATGTATTTGCGGGATGCCTAAATACAAAAAATGTCAAAATCTCTTTTGAAATATTGTAGAAAATGATCACCTGTTTTTTTAGACAACTGACTGATTGTGCAGTCGGACGCAAGAATAGAATTCTCTTTAAATTAAAAATATCTCTGCAGCTGCAATTAGTAAAAATCGATATGTAGCAAAAAGTGTGTTCATTTCTGTTACAGCATGAACTTTGTTTTGTTAAGGACTTCAAGGGCACACATAAAATGACTGAAATTGCAAATAAATTGCAATATGTTCCTTAAGGCGATGTGCCGCTAATGTGAATACTCTGTAAAAAATCCCTAATTTGCATTTTTGAAGAGAACACCTCTGGGGCCAGCAGCAGTGCTTGGTGCATTATTAATAACACTCTTCTTTTTTTCATTTCTCTAATCATTTTTTGCGAACCAATTTTTATCAAAACGTTAGTTAAACTATAAACGAGTTGTGTTTATGTTAAGAAATGAATCTTGGTAAGGTTAAAAACCAGAAGTGATCGTATGGCAGTAAGAATTACATATGGTAATTGTCTAAATCCGTCAGTACGGAATCAATTATTTGGCAAATTCAATAAATATTAAGTTACCACGAAATCCATAACATCGTATATGTCGCTTCCGTATAATTGTATGACAGTAATTGCATATTTACCATTCCAAGTCACTGCGCATGAGTTTGGCTGACAGTTGTATGAAGCTATTGTTGAATTTGTGTACACGTATGTTAATAGGCCAAATTTTAAACATTGAACTACAATGACTTTATTGCATGATATAACACAAGCAAACGGTCTAGAGTTTCCAAAATGATCCAAATTGAATACAATTTGACAATAACTATTATAACCATTGACTTTAAAGTAATGTTTTCACACTTAGTGATGAAATCTTAGCTTTTACAATTATAATAATAATAACATCTTTATTTTGGGAAGGTGGTTACGAATTATGACATAATTATAAACTATAAAAACCTCATATTTACAGTGTGGCCTTCTATTAACAAAAACATACATTTCAATAATAATTATATTGCACAATACAATCACACGTATGTAAGTATGATTTACAGACTGTATTATTTATTATCATACAACGATTTAATTCAATTTAACTTCATTCACTCACGGACAGACACTCGATCAATTACATCTATTATGTCACAAATAATAAAATATGCAACGTAATTACTGCGATGCAGTATTTAAAAGGTGAGTTTTATAGTTATGTTTGAAGGATGTTAACCTCTTCGCATTTCTTATGTCATCTGGAATGTCATTCCATACCTACATACTGTAATAAGAAAATGAATCTTTAAAATAATTAGTTCGTAGTTTTTTCTTTAAACATAAGTCATGTTTTGAAGCCGATCGAAGTGAATAGTGTTACACTTATTAATCCGACAAAACGTGAAACTAATGTTCCTGTCAGCAGATGTTACGTAAAGTTACTCTCCCGAACACAGTTCGCAATTGTACGATTCGCTATTCAAATAGTTGATTCTAAGTGTTTCGAGACTGCAATGCAGTATTTTTCATGAGTACCAAACTAAAAAGAAAGATTTCTCAATGCTAACGTGACCTAAATCCTGAAGCCGCCTTCTAAAAATTAAGAGTACAAAATTTGTTTCGGAGTCAACAACGTCTAATGTTCTAGATATTATGTAAATGAATACAGTGTTTACAAAACGACTTCTCTAAGATCGGTCGTAAACATTTCTTTCTAACCATGACATTCTGATAATACGGTTTGAACTTTATCGTAATGCCATATTACCATAGACTTTGCAAGCATAACAATGGATCATTTTTCAAGCTGTGTAAATGTTTTATCGGTTACACTGATGCTCCTTAAAAGGCCAAAGATTCCAATGATAACTACTATGTTTCGCTAAAATCGAACAAATAAAACAACGACAATAGCTTATACAAATTAGTCAAAAGGTCTAGCTTTTCGAAACTACTTATCAAAGTTGCTTTAAAGAAGCTGGAAGGAGCACAGTCACAAACCGATCTATCAACACATGAACAATTGTGTTCTAGTCATTGTCACTTTTATAGAAACATGGTATGCTTTTGTTAAGATACTCTGAATACAAAATGGCTTGTTAGTTGTCACTGGCATAATTACATAAGGGTCAACAAGAATAGCGCCATTCATGTTTGAACGCGGATTTCGCGAGTTCCACGTAGCTCATGCTCTTGTGTGAAGAAAGTGAAAGAGAGGATTAGTTGCTACAGGGAACCCCACATTCACAAGACAATGCCTCCCGAAACAGACATCCGGGAAAGCAACAGTCCACAAAAACCAGGCATTAAGGATATGCAAGGGTAAATACGCAAGGGAACAGGGGCACAAGGAATGGCCTGGCCGACCATACAAGACAACTAAGGAATATTAAAGAGGACAGCAGGGGGATATTAATGAAAAGAATACATCATGTACGCTCGTAAATTGTATTCTAATATCTCATAATATAGTGAGACAAAAAACGATATTAACATGTGAAATAACTTTTGACTCACTATAATGTTTTATTGTACAACTTAATAAACATGATTTCTATTTGTACAGGAATGGGGGGACGAAAAATTAAAATGGGACCCGGATGATTACAATGGGTTAACTGTGTTCCGTATGCCGTGCACAAGTTTGTGGAGACCAGATATTGTTCTATATAACAGGTACAAATACAGTTATACATTGTGATTGTGTCAGACAATCTGTTTGTAGGCTAGGACAACGTAGCAGCGTTTCCAGGTTTTTACTACAATTTGTAACGTTACATCTACTAAAGATTGTTCTCAGATATATGTTAATACGTTGACGTTTGAAGGACTCTGTTCAGAACTGATAGAGAAATCACCGTGGCCACCGTCTACGACGCATATACGGCCACTACGCCTATAATATGGTATACAGTACGCTCCATGTCCGGCAAACGACTGGGTGTGGTAATAACTTTTGTTCATTTTCATTGGAAATATACAAATACACGCTAGAAATTATGAAAGTTTCCTGAAGTTAAGTTTTATACGGAAGTTTCTTCAATTTTTTATTTGATTGAGTCAGATTTAAGATTAAAAAACAAGATTGTTTCAGGTCATCGGCTGACTCAAAAAAATGATCATCCATTTTATTTGTTACCACGATAGTATTGATTATCAAACATATTCTAGTAGGTACAGGGCATGTTGTACCGGTATTATAATGATGTTAGGGCATTATAGATTGATGATGGGTAATGGACGCTCTGTGTAACGGCCCATCCGATGATATTTACCCTGTCCAAACGTTGTCAACATCAGATATTATACCTTAGTTAACGAATTATTGACACTTTTCATGTTATCTTGCCATATTCAGAGGAGATTTGGTACACTTCAAATATATGTTCCTCGACAAAACCAAAACATTTACTTGAAAAGATTTGACTCAGTTTTACCGCAGCGCTACGGGCAACTGATAAAGAAAGTGAGATAGAGTAGCAATGAGCTATTCCTGCATAGTAACGTGGCAAACAAACATAAAATTGAAACAGTAACACATGTTCATGTTATTCTCATTGACCTACGTTCCTTTGGGTGTTTCTTCAGAATCGTCCAACATTACGATTAAATAAAAGTTAGCATATGTAATTAAACTATATGCATCTATAACTTAAAACCTTTAGTACATAAATATTATAAAATGACATTGAATAAGGAAGTATGCCATCACGTGTTTGTATCCTTATTGCCCCTATACTTTCAGTGCCGATGACTATAACACGGGATACATGCAGGCCCTTGCAATGGTACATTCAAATGGTCAAGTGTTCTGGCCTCCTATCGTCAAACTCAGAAGCACCTGTAATATTGATATTACATATTTTCCATTTGATGATCAAGTTTGTAAATTGAAAATGGGATCCTGGGCGTACGATGGATTCCAGGTTTGTATATTATATCTTGTATTATTTTTATCTAAACGTGAAAAAGCCCTACCAAGTATTCGAGCGAGTATTCAGCCATCGACTGACAGAGTTTATAGTTAGATTACAATGTGGTAGATCCTCGTATTGTCCTCCACTTCTGATCTGTGTAGGACATTCGCCAGATGCTATCAGGAGCTCTAGTCAGCTCAGATGACCACCATACATAATTAAAATACTGTTAGAACGGTGATAAACCTAATAACAACCATGCATCGATTGTGTAAAAACATTTGCAATAAGATGCCAAAGCCGGACAACAATAATTGATGATAACGAATCAATTTTTACAATCCTTGAACTAGGAGATACTTCAGATTGTTTTCCTTCAATGCCTTAAATTATGTTTACGTCAGATCAGAAGTTATTGATGGAGTATCATGTATTTCAGTTCGTTTGTTGTTACCTTATATTAAGAATGATTGCTCTCCAAACAAAATGCTTTTTTGCATTTGCAGTATTGCGAGTAAGGCATACACGCACTTAGTTCATGTTCCATTTGAATTCAGTGTAGAATTTCCTAACGTTGTACCAGCCATCCAAATACCTTCATCTTAGGAACCATCGTGTTGTGTAATTAGTATGTTGACATGTTTGGGGCATTTATTTCAATAGCAACAAACATCATAGTAAGACAATCAGACACGAACGAAATCTTGACAAACAGTAACATTTGTTCTATAATTGTGTTCACGTTAGTCTGTTGCTTCGAGTGTTCAATCTAATTATTTAATTATCCAGTCTCGCCACATTGATGATACGTCCTCATCGTCGGAGTTTTAACTGTCAGGAAATGCACCGATTTAGGCAGGTTGTTGAGAATAAATTGATTAACACAATTAGTAAAAATAAATTGAGAAGCAACTAATCCCAACTTATTTCCATCAATATCCAAATCATAATCAAATATTAAGACTTGTTAAACAGTTACAATTATGAATTACTTAGAAGTACGACAAGTCTATTCATATCTTATATCACAAAATATTTTAATTGAAAAAAAACATCTACAATTATACACAATGATTGTACTATCTCCAAGTCGTCAATGAAATTCCTACAACGTAACCTTCGATTTTCTCGTGATTTCATTGTAAATTATTAAATTCTCCCATTTTTTTAAACCATTGACGGATAAATAAACATCGCTGTCCGCTAAAAGCATGTAAATGTTCAGTCAACTATTTCTGTTTTCTTTTTACGTTGTATACTTATATCTGAGTTGTTTGATTACCCATATATGTTATCTTTCTGTCATAACATTGTACAACAATTTCGCTTTTCCGATAAGCGCGAAAGCGCTCAAAATGGCTTCAGTCGACACTATAGAATATAGAGGGAGCAGTTGACATTTTTGGCTGTAACTTTTTTATTTTTCAAATGACATTAAAACTACAGGTGGAATAACAAACTGTCATTTGTTACCTTTCGAGTTATTAAACAATATTTGATTTTTTAAAATATTTTGGCGGGGGAATTTGCATTTATATGTAACCACTCATATTCACATTGAATATAGTGTAATTCGGCCGAAAAAATGCGAACTCTCTGGTTTAACTTGTAATCTGACGAAATATGCTTGAAAAAACAAAAAAGGCACTGGCGGAATTAAAAAGGAAAATTTATTCTTATTTTAAAAACATCATTTAATAAATTTTCAATTGAAATTTAGGCGGGGGAATTTTGAGTTAAATAAAGTCCCCATCAATGTTTTTCCAGTTCGGCATTCTATACGGAGTTTCACGGAGATTACCGATCTTTCGAATGTTCGTTAGCGTCCGACCGAGTGTTCGTGTCATCATTGTATTGCCCTTTACGATACTTGTCTGCTGTTACATATGTAACCATGACTACAATAAAGTATTTTGTATTGTATTGTATGGCATATATATTTAGTTCCCTTTCATGGTAGTGGATCAAAGTGTGAGACAACCATTTATTTAACAAATGGCATGGTGTCTCGCAAATAGAACTGTACCTTCTTTGAAGCGCATAGGAGAAGGGGATGTGCAATGGACATATCGACCTCTTCGGAATGTACGGCTCTGAGATGTTGGTCCTATTAATGTACTAGGTTGTCATCTGCAACAGCAAACCAGATACCAGACGGTCAAAAAATACACAAATTTGTATTAAGGAGTAAGCCATATTTGGCAACACTACTTCGAAACGTTCCGCTGTCTGTACTCTGTTATATTTGACGGAAAGCTCTTCAAAATACATTTGTATTTATCCTCTGTTTAGTCTACATTGGAATGTTCTGATTTTTACAGGTCGATCTGTATACCAGGACTAATCCCGTGGATTTGTCGACTTTCGTCAGTAATGGCGAGTGGGAACTGATTAAAGTCAAGGCAGTCCGGAACGTGATTATATATCCGTGCTGCCCGGAACCTTTCCCGGATGTCACCTTCTATATACACATCCGTCGGCGGACTCTATATTATACATATAATGTCATAATACCATGTGTAATGCTGTCTACATTGACATTGTCCGGATTCTGGATGAGACCGGACAGCGGTGAAAAAGTCACGCTTGGTTTAACTGTCCTGTTGGCGTTTTCTGTATTTATGTTGTTAGTTGCTGAAAATATGCCGGCAACCTCAAGCTTCGTACCATTGATAGGTGAGTACTTGGATTCACTCTAAAACTCCAAGATCTACATCAGTGTTTGATATTCAGGCCCTGTGTTCACAAAGGATCAATTTTCAGGATCAGGATCAAGATCAAATATAAGATCGTTCAAACTTTGTTAATAATGTTATGCAAAGCTAAATCTTTTTACATAATGTGACAAATATGAACATCCTACAAAACTTTAGAGACATTAAATTCAAATGTCACGGTTACAAAACTTTAGAGACATTAAATTCAAATGTCACGGTTACAAAACTTTAGAGACATTAAATTCAAATGTCACGGTTACAAAATTTTAGAGACATTAAATTCAAATGTCACGGTTACAAATTTTAGAGACATTAAATTCAAATGTCACGGTTATTAAGAAAAAGATAGACATTACTAAGTTATGAACGATTTTTGAAAATTGATCCTCATTTGATCTAGATCAGTTTCAGTCATAAGTATAATAAATTAATTTCTCAACAAAACAGTGAAGTTTTGTATGTTTATTCAACTTTAATTAGAATATTTGTAGGTATTTTTGTGTATGTTTATGAGAAGTACTGAAAAAAAGAGTTTTATTGCTTCATGAAAATGGCAAATATTCTTATGGATCAACTTGATCCAGATCGGTTGATCCTTTGTCTCCCTATTCCCATACATGTTTACTCTTGCATCCATATTGCCATACATGTTTACCCTTGCATCCATATTGCCATACATGTTTACCCTTGCACCCATATTCCCATATATGTTTACCCTTGCATCCATATTCCGATACATGTTTACCCTTACATCCATATTCCCATACATGTTTACCCTTGCATCCATATTCCCATACATGTTTACCCTTGTTTCACTGTCCTATTGGTGTTTTCTGTATTTATGTTGTTAGTTGATGAAAATATGCCGGCAACCTCAAGCGTCGTTCCATTGATAGGTAAGTACATGTACTTGGATTCAGTCTAAAACTCCAAGATCTACATCAGTGTTTAGAAAGTCTTAAATGCCAGTTCCTTCAATTAAATGACAGATAGATAACACGTACAGTAAAACCTCATTTACATACCATCTCAATAATAAGACTTCCTCAAATTTAATAACACGATTTTCAAGTCCATTATCACTGTGTTGATCTTTATTCAATCTCAATATTCAGACCAGTTGTCATGGTTCCCAATGGTGGTATTTTTATCGAGAGTCTACTGTATATTATTACACTATAACGTATTTAGCATTGTGGTCGTTTTAGGCTGGTAATACCAAACAAGTGTTAACCCGAATCATCTTTTCAAGTTATATTTTCAAAGTTTATTTCTGACGTTAATCTGGGTGTAATTTGCATAAAACAACAAATACTTGAATATGAAATCCACGCTTGATACAGAACATTTCCGAGATAATGAAAAATGCTTACTAAAAAAATTATAAATCTTTTCGAATAATTTTATGATGCTGACCCCTCTTATGTTGTAAAACTTGGAGTATATATAAATCTCTTGATTTTCATTGACTTGTATGAGCTTTGCCACTGCAAAACCTGTAATCATGACTAAGAAGACCATTTTCAGGTGTTTACCTTTTTTAAAAGATACATGTTGCAACTGTTATTTAATACGAAAAGTATTAAAATCGGACATCTACTTTAATTTTGTATAGCAATTCCATTATTTAAAACAAGATGCAAAGAAATCTACAAAATGATGACGTCGCGTCAGAATGTACATAATTCTTAAAAAAATGCATTTCAAATAGAAAAAATGATTAGGCAATAGACACTACTTATAAATATTTCCTTTACTTATAAATATTTCCTCTACTTATAAATATTTCCTCTACTTATAAATATTTCCTCTACTAATAAATATTTCCTCTACTTATAAATATTTCCTCTACTTATTAATATTTCCTCTACTTATAAATATTTCCTCTACTAATAAATATTTCCTCGTTCGTTTAATTCATAAATCACTTAAGCATCCAAGACATCTTAGGACAAAGCGCTTAGTTCGTGACGTCAAAACTTTGGTTGGGAAATACTGGACGTCATAACCAACGTTACTAATACTGGTTGTGTCTAACCAATTCGGTCAGACCATTCCTTGCGCCCCTATTCCCATACATGTTTACCCTTGCGCCCCTATTCCCATACATGTTTACCCTTGCGCGCCTATTCCCATACATGTTTACCCTTGCACCCATATTCCCATACATGTTTACCCTTGCACGCCTATTCCCATACATGTTTACCCTTGCGCCCCTATTCCCATACATGTTTACCCTTGCGCGCCTATTCCCATACATGTTTACCCTTGCGCCCCTATTCCCATACATGTTTACCATTGCGCCCCTATTCCCATACATGTTTCCCCTTGCATCCATATTCCGATACATGTTTACTCTTTCACCCCTATTCCCATATATGTTTACACTTGCACCCCTATTCCCATACATGTGTACCCTTGCACCCCTACTCCCATACATGTTTACCCTTGCACCCCTATTCCCATACATGTTTACCCTTGCGCCCCTATTCCTATACATGTTTACCCTTGCACCCCTTTTCCCATACAGGTTTACCCTTGCACCCCTATTCCCATACATGTTTACCCTTGCACCCCTATTCCCGTACATGTTTACCCTTGCACCCATATTCCCATACATGTTTATCCTTACACCAATATTCACATACATGTTTACCCTTGCACCCCTATTCCCGTACATGTTTACCCTTGCACCCATATTCACATACATGTTTACCCTTGCACCCATATTCCCATACATGTTTACCCTTGCACCCATATTCCCATATATGTTTACCCTTGCACCCATATTCACATATATGTTTACCCTTGCACCCCTATTCCCATACATCTTTACCCTTGTACCCCTATTCCCATACATGTTTACCCTTACACCAATATTCACATACATGTTTACCCTTGCACCCCTATTCCCGTACATGTTTACCCTTGCACCCATATTCACATACATGTTTACCCTTGCACCCATATTCCCATACATGTTTACCCTTGCACCCATATTCCCATATATGTTTACCCTTGCACCCATATTCCCATATATGTTTACCCTTGCACCCATATTCCCATATATGTTTACCCTTGCACCCCTATTCACATTGAATGGAAAGAGGATGGTATTTATACGTTTTAATTGTTCAGTTGGACATTCATGTGTACTTAACTTTGGTTTAATTTGTTGATATCTATTAAGAGACCACTTTATTAAGCGACCACTTTTTGGCCGTCCATTGGGTGGTGTCTTAATACAATGTCTACTGTACACATTTACCCTTACACATTCTCAGTGTCTGTTAAAGTGCATGCTTTTGTTTCTTGGGGGTCTGTGTGGGGAGGCATTGTCTTTAGAGCAATTTAATCTCTCTTTTGCCATGAAGACAAATAATCGAACGGCCAATCATTTACTTACGTTCTGGCTTATGTTCATATTATAAACAATCTGGTTCGAATAATTGTTAGCAAACCTAAAAAAATCAGAATGTAGCGCTTGCCTGATGAAAAGTGAGTAAACCTCTCGGACAGACGTAGTCTGTAACACTGTTCATAACCACATTGCCATGCATGGAAACAATTACAGTTCTATAAGTGATGCGTAAAATCACGGCAAATCAGATCTACGTGTTTCTGTGGAACAGGAATCAATTTGCAATTGACATAAGAACGATTATTTGCTTCTATGTTCTACTTTAGTACTTTACTTCAGACAGACTC
Organism: Mactromeris polynyma; assembly: GCA_032209605.1. Taxonomy (NCBI): domain Eukaryota; kingdom Metazoa; phylum Mollusca; class Bivalvia; order Venerida; family Mactridae; genus Mactromeris; species Mactromeris polynyma. Next base: position 16,154,659 of record JASFXZ010000005.1, read on the forward strand.
GTTGCAGTTAACCATTTTATAAGTGTAATTGGTCTTCAAAATGCGTCAAAATCCTATATTCTACAAATATTTGTTCATGTTTTATTTTTCGTTACAAGATTGTAGATAATGTACTTTAAACTCATCAATTCGCCATCTCTGATTTATGATAGGAAGTCGTCAGTAAGATGCTTGTGAAAGGAAAATGTTAGCTTTAATCGACGAATAGGGAAAGTCAGTCAGGTCAACGCACCCTTGGATAAATAGTTGGAGATGTGGATAGCTACATTAGGCTAGCAGGCTGGCACATATCGGGCTGGTTTCACACATCTAATGTTATATACATGTATATATATAGTTAAACCTCAACAATAAGACCACCTCAATAATAAGACCATCTTATTTTCAAGTCCTTTGTAACTGTTTTGCTCTTTACTCAACCTAAATATTAAGGCCACCTCAATAAGAAGACATATTTTCTAGGTTCCGAAGGGTGGTCTTATTATCGAATGTATTATGTGTATGTATATATCACGCGTACGTGGTCGTATTTTAGAGGTTTTACAGTATATTGAAATGTAGGGCACATAACTAGCAAGGGAACTTAATATGCACGATCTGATATAAATGCATGTAGTCTTCTATATTGGAATGAAATGAAACTTGTCATTAAATATATGTTATTGTCACTTCAGGATTATACCTCACAACGATCATGTCTATGACTTCCATGTCGGTCATATTGGCTGTACTGACGTCAAATATCAACCACAGAGGTCAGAAAGAAGTTGGTGTGCCAAGATGGCTAGGAACGATTCTAACTCTACTTTCAAAAGTTATGTGTATGGATATTGTATTTATTAAACCTGCTAATACCCGTACTCGTACGCAATGTCGTGGAGGTATGAACAATGCGCATACAACATATCATTATATAAGCACAGCGGTTTCCGGCGATTCTGGTTGTTTGACAGATTATGAAAATGGCGATACTAATGCGCAGGTCGGAAACTCGTGTCCAGCTACGCATGCGCATCACATGAATCGCCAACCAACCAATCAAAGGGGGGAAAACAAAGACCTCGTTCTGATTCTACGAAAATTAGACGAACTTCTAGCAAAAGAAGAGGAACGTGAAAAGGGGGACCTAATGATAAAACAATGGGTGGAGGTGGCGGAAATAGTTGACAGATTCTTTTTCTGGCTGTTTGTTGTCGGAACTGCATTTGTTTCTCTGTTTTTACTGGTGATTTATCCATTGTTTAAAGAAACAGAAAATGTAATTCCATCTGCAATGATGCCGAGCTAGTTAGTAAAATACGAGTAAAACCACAAACAACACGCACGCGGCACATTCTTTCAAACAGGGCATTTACAAGATGTCGCCCAAACTACCTTAAAAGTGTCCTTAGTCAGGTGAACGAGTGTCTAAAATAATCAGGTCGACAGAATGTTCTTCTTTCGTGCGATCTGTAGGATTGTTTCTGTGCTCTGTGAGGTATTTTGACAGACAGATACACCGCCTTGAATTACCTCCCTTTGTGTTTCGTTCTAGAATGATACAATTGCTGGGGAAAGTGTATCTTCTTGTACCAGGATTTCTGCTTGGAAGATAGTGAAATGAAAATGATGTTGTGAAATATGACGAACTTTGTATCGTTATCAAATGTGGGAGTCGGTAAATGATCACCAGTGGTATTTTGATATATTAATGACATTATATGTACCGTCTCCATGTTGTTCTCAGTCATTAAGATTGACGTTTCATATGCATGAACTGCAAAAACTGGATTATTGTACGAAATCACAGATTCATAGTTGACCCAATGAAAACAATACGAGCGTGTAATTATTACAATCATAATACAATTCACCCTTGTTCTGATATAAATCCATTAAGCCGTTTAATGTTTTGTCATGATATTTGTAGAAACGGTTTCTAGTGTTGCAGAACCCACGTGTATCATACGAATGGATTTTATTTCGTTGTTGTTTTATTCTATTAAAGGTTCGAATTATATGCATTTCATAGTATCGTTATTCACTCAGAAATTGATTGTTCTGTACAGTTCAAAAGTATTTGTATCAATAACTAGTAACTAAAACTGTATTTTTTATAGTTTGTGTACTTCATAGGCCACCTAGAATAAGTGATTAAAGGTGGCTGATTTGATTCAATCACGGCCACATTACAAGAGGTTCGAGCTTCATCGGTGGTAGGATTATATATTGTTAGAGAAGGTCGTGGGTTCTATATCCATTTACATTCGTGACTACAATAATGCTCGGGGCACGTGTGATATTCCTCTGCGGTCACGTGGCATCATTTGTGTGTGCGTGACTTTAAACCGTGACAAAGCTCATCAAGAAATCAAATAATGGATCGTTGTTTAAAATATTTTATTATATTAAGGCAACAATTTGTAATCATGCTATTTCAAAATGATTTAATATTAGTAATTAATTTGTAATTTGTTAATGAAATCAGAAATAGTTGACTAGATTATAAAAAACTGAATTTTAACAGACATTGTAGGCCCCTATATCATGATTCGTTCATAATTGTTCACGGGAATTGTTTTCTTCCACTAATAAATACAATTTCTTTCATCCATTTTCATTTAACAAAGAGCTCATGTTTGCACACGTCCATCTTGTCTTGATTCATTTATATATGATGCACATAACATGTATATAACAAGAGAAAATAAAACACACTTAAATTCATTGTTGTCATTGTTTTATTCCAAACTGAATGAAAGTCACTCCATGAAGGGGCGGGGCTCATGGGCTCATCTTCATGTAATGTCTCAACCTGAGATGGAATATATCATCGATGCTCTTTGGTTGACAATGTGTACACATCTTTTTATATTAAATATTACTACTACATGAAGTATGACCTACATCTATACTGTGTGCATTATTTTATTAAATACTTATGGGAGTATAGTACATGGCAAGAAATGAGTTCTGCTATCGTCATTTCAAGAAAACGCAACATGTGATGACACTATTTGCATGCAGGGACAATATTTACTCGATATGGTCACTTCGTTTTCATATTGCCATATGGTGCAAATACATAATATATAGTGTTTACTGTTTACTGTTTGTTTTGATGATTCTAATCCCAAAGGATACTACCATATATGAAGTATCTTGTCACGGTTCAATTCAACATCAGCAGGTCACTGACTTCAAAGTAATTCCCTAACTCTTCAATAACGGTTACAAAATTACTTAATTAAGCTGTATTGGCTTTTCATAATTGTTTAGTTCAACTCGTGTACTGATCATGCACGTTTTCACCATTGATTTCTTCTTGAACCTCCATTTTTAGTAGTATAAAATGAATTTAATGATTTCCCCACATAGCTGCTTGGCGGCAAATTCATTGTTTTGATGAATAAGTACTCAAATGTAGAGAAAGAACATCTCCGGGTGAAATGTACGGAATCCTGTTACGGCCATCGCGAAATTTTTTTAATACAAAATACTACAACTTCGAAAAAAAAATGCGAGAATGTAACAAACTAATATTGCGGGGGCTTCTTTAATGGTCGAGATCGCCATGGCCCAAACAGGGTTCCGTAGAAATGACAAGTTAACTTCAAATTAGAAGAGGATAACCGATCTTAGTTTCATACGTTCAGTCTTCATTCAAAATTGAGCATAATTATTATTATCATGTAACTTGATGTTCAATGCAGGGAATTATAGCGACTGGACATCATTGTAAAATTAGATCAAACCCTGTAAACAATTAGAAGAGCACAATACAAATCTCAACGGTATTAATGATTGAAGATTTTATATACTCAGAAATTTTATTTCAGCAAGTACATGTAGTTACAGTACAACCTCAATAATAAGACCACCTCAATAATAAGACCACCTCAATAATAAGACCACCTCAATAATAAGACCACCTCAATAATAATACCACCTCAATAATAAGACCATCTCAATAATAAGACAACCTCAATAATAAGACCAACTCAATAATAAGACCACATCAATAATAAGACCACATCAATAATAAGATCACCTCAATAATTTGACCACCTCAATAATAAGACCATCTCAGCAATAAGACTATCTCAATAATAAGACCACATCAATAATAAGACCACCTCAATAATAAGACCACCTCAATAATAAGATCACCTCAGTAATAAGACCACCTCAATAATAAGATCACCTCAATAATTTGACCACCTCAATAATAAGACCATCTCAATAATAAGACCACCTCAATCATAAGACAACCTCAATAATAAGACAACCTCAATAATAAGACCACCTCAAGATTAAGAACACTATTTTCAAGTCCATTTTCACTGTGTTGCTCTTTATTCGATCTCAACATTAATACCACGTCAATAAGAAGACCAATTATCAAGGGCCCCAAGGGTGGTCATATTATTGAGATTTTACTGTATACACAATACACTTTTGCTAATAGATTTTATATATGAGAAAAAATAATTTATTTATTTATTCATCGTGAATGGTGAATGGTGAACTGACGTGATAACTCGATACATTTTGCTTTAAGGAAATGCTCATTAAGTATTTTGTTCCTAAAACCAACTTGATTCCGCATTAACCCAATTTGTGTAGTCCTACAACTTAATGCTTTTTCTCAGTTTAAAGTTGTTTGACGTATATGATGCCAGGCATATCAAACGATTGAAAAACTTGTTCTGTTGCTGAGAATGTATCCTACTATCAACTAGTGGATGGCACATTAAAGTGTACATTACTTCTCAATAAATCCATTTTGTTAATAGAACAATGTAACTAACTGCGAAGTTATATCGAACAATTTCTCATTTCTATTGATCTAGACCCGATGACTTTATTTTACGACGTTTCATGTCCGTATAGGCAATTTTCAATGACATAAAACGTAACAATAAACTTCCCGTGTCTAAGCACAAAATTATCTCAGAACACACCAAAGCTCGCTGGTATGACAGTGTATCTTAATCATTGACCCAGATGCTTTAAAAAGTTTCGGCAAAGTTGCGAAGCTTTTTGATAATCGATTACTTATAAGAAAGTAAAGTACTTCTGTGACTGCGTCGCCTGAACTTTGTTTGGAAACAAAAGAATATACAGCTATAAGGAAAACATAAATTTTGGATATGTTCATGTACATACATTAATCTACACACACATAGAAAGTACTAGGACCGTCGGTATGATTGATGCTGGTACTCCGATTCGACAGATATGACTAACTTTATAAATTAATTAATCAATTCAAATAGAATTTGGAAAATAATTATAAAAAAATATATTTTTGGTATTATTTACCACTTTTTATCAATATTTCTGGTTTCCCGTCTGTTCAATAGCCGCAAATGTGCACATTTGTTTCTGTTCTTATATATTTCGACGAAGAACCTAGTGGACATTTAGAAAGTTTGTCCAGCATCAATCATACTTTGGTTGGGAAACACTCGACGTCATAACCAACGTCACTAATACTGGTTTTGTCGTCACGCAGCTTGTATATTGATTTTAATTGAAACAGTCTTGATGATCTATAGGTAGAGCGCCAGACTCCCGATCCAAAGGTCTGGGTTCCAATCCGGCTTTGGGCGAGATTCTTCCGCGGACTTCACAATGCCTCAGTTAGGTGGGAGAAATTGTTAAAAATATAGGAAACATTCATCGATATAAGTTAACATCATCCTCTATACAACAATAAAGTTCATAAATTGACCGCTGCTGTACGATTTCCAACCTCTTCTTTAAGTGACGTCATTTCCAGAAAACGTCACATGTGCCGTCACCATGTACTGTATGTAAGAAATGTTTGGCCCATATGGCAACGAAGCGACCATATGGAGTAAATATTGTTTCCTGCTTGCTAATAGTGACATCACACGTTGCATTTTCTTGAAATGACATCACTTACGGAAGAGGTTGTAAATCCCATAGCGATGCACATATTAAACGAATGTTACACTAAGTCTTACTCTTAAATCCGTCTGCTCATTAAAAACATAATTATCGAATCAAATGACACAAAAAATATCAAATTTCTACTGAAAAAAATAATAATTTTATGTTATCATTTATCGGATCATCAGTAGAATTCGGAAATACCGATATGTGCAGAATCATGTAATGTATACTGTACGTTGTTATTATGATTTTATTATATATCGTATAAAATTAACCACTAGTATGACATTTGGAGGAAGTAAATTTGGGCTCATTATACCCTTGCACCCATATTCCCATACATGTTAACCCTTGCACCCCTATTCCCATACATGTTTACCCTTGCACCCATATTCCCATACATGTTTACCCTCGCACCCATATTCCCATACATGTTTACCCTTGCACCCATATTCACATACATGTTTATCCTTGCGACCCTATTCCCATACATGTTTACCCTTGCATCCATATTGCCAAACATGTTTACCCTCGCACCCATATTCCCATACATGTTTATCCTTGCACCCATATTCCCATACCTGTTTACCCTTGCACCCATATTCCCATACATGTTTACCCTCGCACCCATATTTCCATACATGTTTACCCTTGCACCCATATTCACATACATGTTTACCCTTGCACCCCTATTCCCATACATGTTTACCCTTGCACGCATATTCCCATACATGTTTACCCTTTCACCCATATTCCCATACATGTTTCCCCTTGCATTCATATTCCCATACATGTTAACCTTACACCAATTTTCACATACATGTTTACCCTTGCACCCCTATTCCCGTACATGTTTACCCTTGCACTCATGTTCACATACATTTTCCCCTTGCACCCCTATTCACATTGAATGGAAAGAGGATGGTATTTATACGTTTTGATTGTTCAGTTGGACATTCATGTGTACTTAACTTTCGTTTAATTTGTTGATATCTATTAAGAGACCACTATATTAAGCGACCACTTTTTGGCCGTCCATTGGGTGGTGTCTTAATACAATGTCTACTGTACATATTTACCCTTACACATTCTCAGTGTCTGTTAAAGTGCATGCTGTTGTTTCTTGGGGGTCTTTGTGGGGAGGCATTGTCTTTAGAGAAATTTAATCTCTCTTTTGCCATGAAGACAAATAATCGAACGGCCAATCATTTACTTACGTTCTGGCTTATGTTCATATTATAAATAATCTGGTTCGAATAATTGTTTGCAAACCTAAAAAAATCAGAATGTAGCGCTTGCCTGATGAAAAGTAAGTAAACCTCTCGGACAGACGTAGTCTGTAACACTGTTCATCACCACATTGCCATGCATGGAAACAATTACAGTTCTATAAGTGATGCGTAAAATCACGGCAAATCAGATCTACGTGTTTCTGTGGAACAGGAATCAATTTGCAATTGACATAAGAACGATTATTTGCTTATATGTTCTACTTAAGTACTTTACTTCAGACAGACTCGTTGCAGTTAACCATTTCATAAGTGTAATTGGTCTTCAAAATGCGTCAAAATCCTATATTCTACAATTGTTTGTTCATGTTTTATTTTTCGTTACAAGATTGTAGATAATGTACTTTAAACTCATCAATTCGCCATCTCTGATTTTTGATGGGAAGTCGTCAGTAAGATGCTCGTGAAAGGAAAATGTTAGCTTTAATGGAAGAATAGGGAAAGTCAGTCAGTTCAACGCACTCTTGGATAAATAGTTGGTAATGTGGATACCTACATTACGCAAGCAGGCTGGCACATATCTGGCTGGTTTCACACATCTAATGTTATATACATGTATATATATAGTTAAAACTCAATAATAAGACCACCTCAATAATAAGACCACCTTATTTTCAAGTCCTTTTTAACTGTTTTGCTCTTTACTCAACCTAAATATTAAGGCCACCTCAATAAGAAGACCTATTTTCTAGGGTCCGAAGGGTGGTCTTATTATCGAATGTTTTCTGTGTATGTATATATAACGCGTACGTGGTCGTATTATAGAGGTTTTACAGTATATTGAAATGTAGGGCACAAAACTAGCAAGGGAACTTAATATGCACGATCTGATATAGATGTATGTAGTCTTCTATATTGGTATGAAATGAAACTAAACTTGTCATTAAATATATGTTATTGTCACTTCAGGGTTATACCTCACAACGATCATGTCTATGACTTCCATGTCGGTCATATTGGCTGTACTGACGTCAAATATCAACCACAGAGGACAGAAAGAAGTTGGTGTGCCAAGATGGCTAGGAACGATTCTAACTCTACTTTCAAAGGTTATGTGTATGGACATTGTATTTATTAAACCTGCTAATACCCGTACTCGTACGCAATGTCGTGGAGGTATGAACAATGCGCATACAACATATCATTATATAAGCACAGCGGTTTCCGGCGATTCTGGTTGTTTGACAGATTATGAAAATGGCGATACTAATGCGCAGGTCGGAAACTCGTGTCCAGCTACGCATGCGCATCACATGAATCGCCAACCAACCAATCAAAGGGGGGGAAACAAAGACCTCGTTCTGATTCTACGGAAATTAGACGAACTTATAGCAAAAGAAGAGGAACGTGAAAAAGGGGACCTAATGATAAAACAATGGGTGGAGGTGGCGGAAATAGCTGACAGATTCTTTTTCTGGCTGTTTGTTGTCGGAACTGTATTTGTTTCTTTGTTTTTACTGGTGATTTATCCATTGTTTAAAGAAACAGAAAATGTAATTCCATCTGCAATGATGCCGAGCTAGTTAGTAAAATACGAGTAAAACCACAAACAACACGCACGCACATTCTTTCAAACAGGGCATTAACAAGATGTTGCCCAAACTACCTTAAAAGTGTCCTTAGTCAGGTGAAAGAGTGTCTAAAATAATCAGGTCGACAGAATGTTCTTCTTTCGTGTGATCTGTAGGATTGTTTCTGTGCTCTGTGAGGTATTTTGACAGACTGATACACCGCCTTGAATTACCTCCCTTTGTGTTTCGTTCTAGAATGATACAATTGCTGGGGAAAGTGTATCTTCTTGTACCAGGATTTCTGCTTGGAAGATAGTGAAATGAAAATGATGTTGTGAAATATGACGAACTTTGTATCGTTATCAAATGTGGGAGTCGGTAAATGATCACCAGTGGTATTTTGATATATTAATGACATTATAGGTACCGTCTCCATGTTGTTGTCAGTCATTAAGATTGACGTTTCATATGCATGAAGTTGACCCAATGAAAACAATACGCGCGTGTAGTTATTACAATCATAATACAATTCACCCTTTTTCTGATATAAATCCATTAAGCCGTTTTATGTTTTATCATATTTGTAGAAACCGTTTCTAGTTTTGCAGAACCCACGTGTATCATACGAATGGATGTGATTTCGTTGTTGTTTTATTCTATTAAAGGCTCGAATTACATGCATTTCATAGTATCGTTATTCACTCAGAAATTGATTGTTCTGTACAGTTCAAAAGTATTTGTATCAATAACTAGTAACTAAAACTGTATTTTTTATAGTTTGTGTACTTCATAGGCCACCTAGAATAAGTGATTAAATGTGACTGATTTGATTCCATCACCCACATTACAAGATGTTCGAGCTTCATGGATGGTAGGATTATATATTGTTACTTGTTAGAGAAGGTCGTGGGTTCTATATCCATTTACATTCGTGACTACAATAATGCTCGGGGCACGTGTGATATTCCTCTGCGGCCACGTGGCATCATTTGTGTGCGCGTGACTTTAAACCGTGACAAAGTTCATCAAGAAATCAAATTATTGATCGTTGTTTAAATTATTTTATAACATTAAGGCAACAATTTGTAATCATGCTATTTCAAAATGATTGAATATTAGTAATTAATTTGTAATTTGTTAATGAAATCAGAAATAATTGACCAGATTATAAAAAACTGAATTTTAACAGACATTGTAGGCCCCTTTATCATGCTTCGTTCATAATTGTTCACGGGAATTGTTTTCTTCCACTAATAAATACAATTTCTATCATCCATTTTCATTTAACAAAAAGCTCATGTTTGCACACGTCCATCTTGTCTTAATTCATTTATATATGATGCACATAACATGTATATAACAAGAGAAAATAAAACACTCTTAAGTTCATTGTTGTCGTTTTTTTATTCCAAACTGAATGAAAGTCACTCCATGACGGGGCGGGGCTCTTGGGCTCATCTTCATGTAATGTCTCAACCTGAGATGGAATATATCATCGATGCTCTTTGGTTAACAATGTGTACACATTTTTTTATATTAAATATTACTACTACATGAAGTATGACCTACATCTATACTGTGTGCATTATTTTATTAAATACTTATGGGAGTATAGTACATGGCAAGAAATGAGCTCTGCTATCGTCATTTCAAGAAAACGCAACATGTGATGACACTATTTGCATGCAGGAACAATATTTACTCCATATGGTCACTTCGTTTTCATATTGCCATATGTGTTTGTGTTTGTTTTGATGATTCTAATCCCAAAGGATACTTCCATATATGAAGTATCTTGTCACGGTTCAATTCAACATCAGCAGGTCACTGACTTCAAAGTCATTCCCTAACTCTTCAATAACGGTTACAAAATTACTTAATTAAACTGTATTGGCTTTTCATAATTGTTTAGTTCAACTCGTGTACTGATCATGCACGTTTTCACCATTGATTTCTTCTTGAACCTCCATTTTCGGAGTATAAAATGAATTTAATGATTTCCCCACATAGCTGCTTGGCGGCAAATTCATTATTTTGATGAATAAGTACTCAAATGTAGAGAAAGAACATCTCCGGGTGAAATGTACGGAATCCTGTTACGGCCATCGCGAGATTTTTTTAATACAAAATACTACAACTTCGAAAAAAAAATGCGAGAATGTAACAAACGGGGGGCTTCTTTATTGGTCAATTAAAAAGTCGAGGGGCGAGATCGCCATGGCCCAAACAGGGTTCCGTAGAAATGACAAGTTAACTTCAAATTAGAAGAGGATCTTAGTTTCATATGTTCAGTCTTCATTCAAAATTGAGCATAACTATTATTATCATGTAACTTGATGTTCAATGCAGGGAATTATAGCGACTGGACATCATTGTAAAATTAGATCAAACCCTGTAAACAATTAGAAGAGCACAATACAAATCTCAACGGTATTAATGATTGAAGATTTTATATACTCAGAAATTTTATTTCAGCAAGTACATGTAGTTACAGTACAACCTCACATAAAGACCACCTCAATAATAAGACCACCTCAATAATAAGACCATCTCAATAATAAGACCACCTCAATAATAAGATCACCTCAATAATTTGACCACCTCAATAATAAGACCATCTCAATAATAAGACCTTCTCAATAATAAGACCACCTCAATAATAAGACCACCTCAATAATAAGACCACATCAAAAATAAGACCATCTCAATAATAAGACCACCTCAATAATAAGATCACCTCAATAATTTGACCACCTCAATAATAAGACCATCTCAATAATAAGATCATCTCAATAATAAGACCACCTCAATAATAAGACCACCTCAATAATAAGACCACATCAAAAATAAGACCATCTAAATAATAAGACCACCTCAATAATAAGACCACCTCAGAATTAAGAACACAATTTTCAAGTCCACGGTCACTGTGTTGCTCTTTATTCGACCTCAACATTAATACCACATCAATAAGAAGACCAATTATCAAGGGTCCCAAGGGTGGTCTTTACTGTATACACAATACACTTTTGCTAATAGATTTTATATATGAGAAAAAAATAATTATTTATTCATCCAGAGTTTATTTCGTGAATGGTGAACTGACGTGATAACTCGATAAATTTTGCTTTAAAGAAATGCTCATTAAGTATTTTGTTCCTAAAATCAACTTGATTGCGCATTAGCCCAATTTATGTAGTCCTACAACTTAATGCTTTTTCTCAGTTTAAAGTTGTTTGTGACGTAAAGGATGCCAGGCATATCAAACGATAGAAAAACTTGTTCTATACATAGTTCCCACATCTGCAATATTTACCTCCCTTGTTCTTAACTGTCGGCCGTTTTGATAGGCAAAACTGATAAGCCCTTATAGGAGTAATTTCCAAATATGTGATAATTGAGAAAATACCAAGAGAATTTGCACGTGACAAACACTTTTTCTTCAACTTACTGAGTTATTTTTATATATCGGATTAGTTTATCATCGTTTACATTATATTCCCCATAAACTTGAAGGTATTTGCCTATCAAAATGGCCGCCAAATCAGAACAAGGGAGGTAAATATTGTAGATGTGAGAACTATGTATTGCTGAGAAGGCATCTTACAATCAACTAGTGGATGGCACATTAAATTGTACATTACTTCTCAATAAATCCATTCTGTTAATAGAACAATGTAACTAACTGCGAAGTTATATCGAACAATTTCTCATTTCTATTGATCTAGACCCGATGACTTTATTTTACGACGTTTCATGTCCGTACAGGCAATTTTCAATGACATAAAACGTAACAATAAACTTCCCGTGTCTAAGCACAAAATTATCTCAGAACACACCAAAGCTTGCTGGTATGACAGCGTATCTTAATCATTGACCCAGATGCTTTAAAAAGTTTCGGCAAAGTTGCGAAGCTTTTTGATAATCGATTACTTATAAGAAAGTAAAGTACTTCTGTGACTGCGTCGCCTGAACTTTGTTTGGAACCAAAAGATGTATACAGCTATAAGAAAAACATTAATTTTGTGCAAATAAATGTTTATAAATGTATGTACTGGAATATTCAAACATATTCAGTTGCGGAGAAGACACATTTAATTTACATTAAATTAAACACGTGTGTAGACCAAAACGTCATAATTCTGCGTAACAATGTATACATTATAATGATTATGCAACTAATTATTATTTTAACAAAATAATTAAATATTAAAGACTTCATGATGTATATATACACTGGATATGTTCATGTACATGTATTAATCTACACACACATAGAAAGTACCAGGACCGTCGGTATGATTGATGCTGGTACTCCGATTCGACAGATATGACTAACTTTATAAATTAATTAATCAATTCAAATAGAATTTGGAAAATAATTATAAAAATATATATTTTTGGTATTATTTACCACTTTTTATCAATATTTCTGGTTTCCCGTCTGTTCAATAGGCGCAAATGTGCACATTTGTTTCTGTTCTTATATATTTCGACGAAGAACCTAGTGGACGTTTAGAAAGTTTGTCCAGCATCAATCATATCGACGGTCCTGGTACTTTCTTGAGTGGTCTTTGTCGGCATCTTTTCTGTTTTTCGTTTTAGACATACAACATGGATTACACTGAAATGAATTTCACCGCTTACTACATAGTACACGTGATCCTCGTGCCAAAAGTTGAAAATCATGTATAATACTAGAATGCCAATTTTAAGTCGGCATATAAAACCGTTTTCTTAAATGTGTATTCTATAACATGGACGTTTGGAAAATTTGTTCAGTGTATATACACTGGATATGTTCATGTACATGTATTATTCTATACACACATAGGTTGATTGCAACAAATTTGCAGCTTATACGACCATTTTCACAGAAACATCAACTGTTTACAAAAAAATAATACAGAAATAAAACAAGCGAGTTTCCTGTCGAAACAATATGTCCACGTTAAGAATTAGAAAGATCATTGTATACGCAAGGTCAAAGCTAGTCACCAATGCCAATGCAGTCAATGAGGTTTCGCGTACATTTCTCATCTCTGATGTGCGTTTTTTAGAGGTAGGGGAAGTAAGCGAGAAAAGTTAGTCAATGAAGAAAAGCTAGCTGTCTAAAAAACGCTTGAACGCTTCGCTATCTACACAATGGCACGCGCCAGACCAGACGACGCTGTTCCTCATGGACGCCATTTTGTTTAGCAAATGTCAGATCATGCTACCTATCTAAAGATAGGGGCTACTTTTCATACGTTTAAGAAACGGCAACGCTACTTTCCCTACGTAGCGCTAGGTAGAATTCTATCTTTCCTACCTCTAAAAAACGCACCTCTGCTGTCCATGTCTCATACATTACCTTTATCACATTTTCTTTGTTCCTTTACATTCAGTTTCATTTTCTTCGGCGCAGCCGTACTTACATGGTTTTGCTATTTGATTGACAGTGTTGTGTAAGCCAATCAAATCTTGCGTTAACTATCAAACTAAACTATCTTCAACCCAACAACGTTTATAACATTGACGCGGATTGGTTAACATTTTGTTTTGGCCTATAGATTTGTTTTACAAAAACTAAAAAAAAATGGCAAGAAAACACACTATCTTATTTTCCATTAATAATTTTACTTCTAGGGCAGGCAGTAAGTGTTTTTGGTTATACCTAATTCTAGCTATGTTTAGCGACATAATCATTTTCAGAGACCTATCTACCAGTCAGGAAAAACAAACAAAATATCGACAAAAACAAAGTTTATCTTTTGTATCTACAATATCTTTCTTCCCACAAACAAAGACATTTTACAAAACATAAAATACAAACTAATTGTCAACAAAACCAACACAAAGTTCCATATAAATTACAACTACAACAACAAATAGTTTATTGCATTAAAAACATATTAATTAACATGTTATATAGCAATTATACAAAATATTTGTGACAAAAGGCATAGATTTTCTGAAGAGCACATGATGTTACAATGCATGTATACATACATATGATATCAAAATAGTAGCATAAAATTATTCTATTTCTAATAAGATTGGCGTAGAAAATATATTTGCCAAATTGATGACAATAAGTTTTGATGTGGCTGTCATAAGATTAGACAATTTCTGTTTCGTGGGCCACGTGTAGTAGTATTTTTATATATTTTGATCTTAAATCAGAAAATTTACCCGGATACTAAATACCCAGAGTTAATTTGTTTCACCTTTTGAACATGGTCATTGGTTACCTGAACACATTGTTATCAGCTTAATGGACCAATGCCGTTATATTGAAACGTCCTTCCCAAAGACCTTTGACATGTTGACCGCCGAGAACCTACCCGCCTGAGGACGCTAAACATAGATCCATATTGGTATGGCATTATTACCGTTCAAAGAATTTTTCTTTCAACATCATTCGCTTCCATTACCTCTCCCGTTTATGAATATTATCAAAAGATATATATAAGTACTATTCAAAGTGGAGATATGTATTCTAAATTCGTTCTTTTAACAATGAAGTGAAAAACTTTATCCATTGCTTTTACTTAAACTTTCTACAAATCTTAACTTTTATTTAATTTTTTAAACTGTCAAGATCACATTTCCAGACGTGTATTTGATTCAGTTAGATAAAAGGAATGAACAAACAAATAACTTTGATACTGTGTTGTCTTGGTTTGTTTTGTCTACATTCATGCTGCACAACAAATCTTAACCTCCAGGTTGCAACGAATTTGCTTGATTCAGATTGCGCCGACCATTTTTGTAAGATATTTCTTGTTTGTTCCTCTTCCTTGTTGCCATCTTTATAAACATCGTTCCTTTGTCCTTTTCACCTACTGTGTCAAGTTCGTCTGCTTTATACTCTTCCTGTCACTGATCAAGTTAGATATTGCAACGAGACACGTTCGCAGACAAAGACTTGATTTGGTGTGAAGTTTATTCGGGTCAAGTTGGAGCAAAGTTAATGTGAAAGCCATGTCATTGTTAATATAAAACATTGTAATATATGCCCTCAATGATAAATCTTGTTCAGACAATCACATGGTGTATATTATGTAAGACATAAAGTGTGACTGTCGTTAAGATTAACATCTCACGTGATGTATGGTTCTGGTATCAAAATGGAAAGCAGATTAATTTAAAATCGTGTGCAACAAGTTACTTCATCTGCGGAACTCTCGGTACAGGATAATGAATTATGTCTCGCGAGATAAAACCAAGAAAATTGAAGATTAGATCCAAAATCTGGGAAACATTAACAGAGGATGCTACATAAAGATATTTCTCTCACAATTAAGCAAGTCACCACACATTATTTTTATTTTTTCCGATCAATTTTACCAATTACATCAAATTACTTTGCTAGCTTCGAAATGCATTCTGCTGATTCATTACAGAACAACTTTACGAAACATCCCTTAAGCATTTCCTGCTAGTGAAACAATTGTGTTTATACTCACGAAAGTTTCAGTAGCATGAAAAAAATATATCTCCGACAGTACTCAGATTATGGCTGAAACAAGGATCCAGGGTAAGTTTGTCACTAGCCAGAGCAGACACTGTACTTATCGAAACTACAAAACCATAACTCCGCATGTTCATATCCTGCTTCTAATGATGAAATAACTGCTTTTGAAACCGTTTACAGAACTCCGACAGACGTGCACACACTTTACATCAGCTGTCTGCTTCTGTGTATGGAGAATTAGAAAGATTTCTTTCTATGTTATCAGAAAGGTACAGATTTTGAAATACTGGATCAAACTTATAAACAACAAAGACTCATTGATGAATAAGATGGTGGAACGGATAAGAATTGTCGATATGTCAAATGGTCTTCAGATGTTAAGCAATTACTAAATGAATTGGGGTTTTCATATTAATAGAACGCCCCCTAATTAACAAATACACAATGTGATATGCTTGTTCAAACAGTGTATGAGCAATATATTATACACATAACGGGTATATTGAAATTAATCAAAATTAGAAATGTGTCGTAAATTTTAAATAAACTTTGAGCTTGAAAAATATACATAATTTGGTCGGATACATTCTTTTGTGGTATAGTTTAGTAAATATTCAAATTAATTACATAACATGCATACAGTATAATTATTAAGTAGTTCAAACAAATATAAAAAAATAATGTTTCGACAAAATGAGATTTAAGCTTGGTGGCCAATCTCCATGAAGTTTATCAGCTTCGGACCTTAGCCTTGAAGCATTACAATGCCCATTTCAGTCAAACTGATCAATCATGCTGTATAATCGTATTTCCTGTATTGACATTATCGCAGAACATATACCGACTCACACCAAACATATATGGCTTTATATATATGTTGTCATGATGTGGTATCATCATAATTGTGTTATTGCAATTCATAAGTATGTCTACATAATTGGTTCGTTAAAATTAAGGTCGTTTCTTCATCCATCTAGCAAATGTAGGCCAATATGTACGATTTAGTTGGTATGTACAAAAAGTTCGTTGACACTTTCGATATTAAGAAAAATAATGCGGATAACAAAAATATAAATATATCACTATATTCACGAACCATTGTGATACGTTATACAAAAAACTGTACAGTTACATGAAACAGTAACAACATAATGCAAGATTCACAACACACAGCCACCTTGTAGGATATGCGGCGCACGTCGCAATGGCACATTGACGTTAACGTCACAATTCACTTATAACATTTCAAAATAGATACCTTCGTGTTCAGTGTTCTTTTGGTGACGACACATCCACATCTGGTAAATTGTAAAATACCATTGTTTTTCAAATAAACGAACAACAGAATATACATGAGAAACAAGTACATCTCTATTTTTGTGTTTGTATCCTTTTTTAGGCATGGAAACACTTCAACGTCGAATGCCATGATACCTGTTCGCGCCTTCCATCTTTTCGATATTAACAACGGTATGCAACGATTAAAGGGTACAAAGCATACCAAGAGCACACAACTGGTTGTACATTTTTACTACGTATATGTACGGGGAGTAACAAATTATCTATGGTTATATAACCTTATGAGTTACTGCTCTTCCTTTTGAATACCTTAAGTGACGACTAAAAATAAAAAGTTATCCTTACAATAAAAAGGATACTGTTCTTTCACAGACATCTGTATTCATCAAGTATTTATTTTGATAGATCGATACAAATATTTCAAGGCGAAGATTGCGCGAAATTTCGTCTCGTATAAATGTTCCTAAAACGTGTGGTCTCAGTAAAATATGTGACGTATTATATACGTACATGTACCTACATACTGTCAAATACATACAGCATGCACTTAAATGTGTGTCGATAGATATATACGAGTACAAATTATATAAAGCATTTTGAATAACGTCGTAGATATCGAAGAAATTTGAATTGGACATACGATGTAAACTGTATACACGTATTTTAAAGGTGAGATTTTAAAAGTACTATTTTCTATAGTAACTTGTATGCCAAGTGATAATTTTGAGAAAATTACACTTCATTATAACTTTTCTTAAAAGTTTGTTAGGACTGCAAAACACAAATCTGACACATGTATTCCTATACTAATGTTAGCATGGCGCGTAGGTCGGGATAGAAACTATCCGCATCGGACTCTTGAATTTGTGGTTTAAAGAACAAATGTAAGCAAAGTGACACTGCTGTGCTGTAGAGTACATCTGTATGAAGACATTTGCCACCATTTTTCTTTGTACCTTTAAGCATGCTTTGCCAGCAGTTTACGAAATTTCACGAGAAAGTTACCCCTTTAGTTTTATATTTTGAACCCGATTAATTAAGAAGTGAATTTTTGAATGATTTGTTGTACGAACTATAGCAGTTTCAATTTTGATTCCCTCTATGATGTGACTAATCGCATTCAGTTCGTGTTCTGCATCATTTTGTTACTATATAGCCGGCATATACGGTCCAAACGGTCCTTGAGTGAACTGGAGTATCGAAACCTCCGATACCGGGGTATACCGGGACCGGCGTTTAGTACGAGCCGCTGATTTTATCAGGAACGACAACTCTTCTTGCGAAAGGTCAAGGACGATCTCATTATTGGCGATAAACTCCGTGATTTGGACACGTCAAGCAATCTGATCAACATTACCCAGTAGATTTTTGTTCATATTGTTGATTCTAGGTAAGTTATTTGAATATTTATCGTGACATTGATTGACAGTGTATGTTTGGATGTGCTCTCTAACGTTGATTGCTGAGTGAGTTTTGTAATATTGATCTAAAACCTTCATTGCTAACCGGCAAATGTTTCGTCCCCTTCAGTTTCGTACACAGCTCTTCATATTTTCTCCATTTATTGAATTGACAATATCTGGTAGAATTGTTTGGACTGAAATACTAGACCTTGATTGGAGAAAATAGGACGTTTAGGACAGCATGTTGACTGATAACTGTACCCGGGTAGCACGATTTACCACACAGTCATTACCCAACACTTCATATAAAAAGTGGGTAAGGGTCAACTCGGCCCTCTTACCATTTCGGCCCAGTCCAACTCGGCCCACTTTTGAAGCGCAATGAAAAGGCAAAGTTGTTTACACCTTCGTCTGTTGTTACAAATGTAACCATGACCAAAATAAAGTATTTTGTATTGTATTGACATACCTAAGAATTGATAATTGGGGGGGGGGGGTCATACGGCAGATATAATTATTTAACAGTTGGTATCGTAGATTGTGAATGTTGGGGCTATGAAAATAACAATGTTCTCGAAAAGATTCAATTAAAGTTTCTTAAACATGTACTGGAGTTATTTGTCTGTATGTAATTATCATTATGTATTAACTTACAATTAATTGGTTCAAATTTAATGAGTATTGATCAATGTATCAAAAATATTCAACACTTAAAAGGTTTAAACATGACGCCACAATTATTGAGTTGGTAAGTGGGTCGAGTTGGGCCGGGCCGAGTTGATAAGTTATTAAGTGGGCCGAGTTAACCCTGGATCTTAATATTGTGGATTTTAGTGGTGTGGGTTTAGAACTTGTATATATACTAGTGTTTAGGGGGTCGTGGTTTCAAGCCCACATCAGATTCAGAAGCACTTTTTACCCTTGCTTTAATTTAATTACTATGAAGTGTGGGGTAATATTAGTAATATATCATTAATATGTGGTAGTGTGTGCTAAATTGTGCTATCCATTAAACCCCACTCAATATTGTTGGTCATGTCAGGCAGTATTTAATGATGATTTGTCAGTGTCTATAAGTATATTATTATTAATTGCTTTTCAAGATTGTTTTAAACATGTGTTTATTTTCTTGACAATCAAAAGGCGTGTATTATGGTATGTATGTGGGATATCACAAACTGAACCCTGGTCACCTATGCTTTTTGTTATAATTATATCTCACCCTGTCTCCAAATTTTTGTTTGGACATTTATTGGTTTCAAATATTGAAAAGACTGCATTAGTTTTTATTTCACTCTGTCGCAAATCAAGAGATGAAGTGAAACTTTTCAACCTGCTTATAAATAATAAACTATAAAGCAAATGTTCTGCTTTTCCTTCCACCCCATGAAATGGTGTATTTATGTTGTGATGAATGTATGCTACATATTTTTAAACTGACATATATTGAACCTGCAGTGCTTCACATTATATTTATTCAATCCACAGATTTTTTCTTTCGTTTGTGCTTTGGTTTTTGATTTAGTATGATAACTCAATAAGGATAGTAAAATCCTTAATGAGTTGTTACATCTATGAAAAATCAAGTCTGCCGATTGATTTCAATATATTTGAGTAGAAAAGGAAAAAATAATGGATGGTGAACAAAATTGATTTTCAACAAAAAAAGTTGGTTTGTCATTTTCAAAAGGTCACTAAGGCTTATAAACTTTAGTCCATCCATTGATTTTGTTTTCTATGAGGGACATCTTCTTTCTCAAGTTTTAATGGGAATTCTGCTGTTTTCAAGTTCAACAGATTTCCTCCTTGTTGGGCACAATGTCTGTGAAATATTTTTCTGATATTTTACAATTTATGTTAGATAGTAAAATTAACAAATTTTATTAGATGGAGTTGGGGGTGCATCGTGTAATTCATTAATTGTTTCAGCATTTTGTCTTCTAAGTTTCTAACTCTAGTTTTGACTATGTTGATATATAAATGTGTTGTAACTGCTATCTAATCGTAGACTTATGTTACATTTCAAAGGTTGGTAGACAGAAATAAATGATTAATTTGATTAACTTATTTATAAATAGAACATAAGCTATTTTGGGACACTTTTGACAAATTTTAGTAGTTAGATCGTGGAGGGCCATTTGGTCCCTACTAGGGCTAGTCAAGCTTATCATCTGTATATCATGATAATGTCAAATGATGATATCTTAATTTTTACTTTGAGTGTTTTTGTCAAAACTAGATGAATGTTGTTTGTTGAAAATGGAACTCAAGATATTTAAATATTTGTTAGGGATTTTGAATGCTTTGAAGTTTCATTGTTAATGGTAAAACTATGAAGTATCACCCATTTTGGTGTTCAATAACGATACATATCACATGTGTTTTCATTGTGTATTTACTATGAGTACATGTGTGTTACATCACACTAAAAACATATATAAGTAGCATTTAAGTATACAGGTTATATTATATATACAGTTAGAATACTTAAATTTGCATAAAATCTATAGACCAAGACTTAGTGACATATAAATTTACCTGATTTCTTACAAATGTCATCAATGCTTTAAAATAGAACTTCATGAAATATATTATTTATGTATCACAATTTAGACCACTAAAGACAAAATGTCGACCTTGGCGGAACAGCCTTGTTATACGCTGATCAACATCCCCAATGATGCTGAACCTCCATCAGAGATGTCACTTCGCACTGACTTGGGTACGTAGTTTGAATTGATCCATATTTTGACTAATAATGACATGTGATCTATGTTCAAAGCAGCTACACTAATTAATTGCCAACTTATGTATTAAAAGTCGTTTAAGCTTGGTATTTGGTGCACAATGTGTGCTTATTGCCTCTGAATTTCCTACTTTTCAGTATAAAAAATTCAAAATGTAACTGAAAGAAGTTTTTAATTTATAACTTTACCATTGACATATTGAAGAAATAAACAAAATATATTATATGCTTTTGGTGATTTGAGAACTTCATCGTACTGAGTTTTAGCTCACAGTAGCACAAAGTACTCATGGTGAGTTTCCCATCACAAAATGTTGGTTGTTCATCAATCCTAAATAATTATTAAAACACTTACTGACTCTATATAAGTATAACTTTCTATCCAATCTTCATCAGTCTTGCTGAGAATGTCTGTATGCTTATGTCCTAGCTTCTATTTTAAAAGTATGTGTCTGATACTGATAGACACTCATTTGGAATGTTACAGTCTCATCAGTACCCTTCTGTTCATATCACTGCATTATCATGTCTTCCCCCACATAGTGAGGTAGGGAGACGCATGTTGATGTTGTTCTGTCTATCTGTTTGGACGTCTGTCTGTCCGTCTGTTTAAAAGTCACATTGTTTGTCTGCTTGTTTACCTAGTCCTACCAGTCATGCTATTTTGGCAGAGGTATGGGGCATTGGGGGGGGGGTAGACATATGTTTCTTTCTGAAAACAAGCTCCAGTTCTAGTTTAATGTTATAAGCAATTGCTATAGTAGGCGAAATCCACAGACACTCATGTAATTCTGAACCGCCAAAGTCTACATACTCCTGAAGAAAGTAGTCCTTGTCTAACAAATAATAGCAGTAAGCATTTGAGCTGACATCACAAAAGAAAGAACCCCAAAGAAACTTGCTGATTTACTATTGCAAATTACAGAACAAAATGTCTGCCTACACCGCACTGAAAACAAGCTAGAACACTTTAATTTTTTGTATCAATTTACAGAGAAAGGTGACACAAAGTCCAAGACGGATGCCTTGAAGAAGACAATACAGATGATACTGAATGGAGAAAAATTGCCAACATTGCTGATGACTATTATACGATTTGTGATGCCAATGCAAGATCACATGATTAAAAAACTGTTGCTGATATTCTGGGAAGTGGTCCCAAAGTATTCTCCAGATGGAAAAATGTTACACGAGTTTATCCTGGTCTGTGATGCCTACAGAAAGGTATTTCTTTGTTTGAATGTTTCTGAATTTGTTCTTCAGTCCGTGTTTATTTTGATTTTTAAAAAGTAGGCTTCTAAATACAGCTGATTGGACTTGTGATAGTAGAGGTTGTCATGCTCTTCTATTTTGTATGTGGTACCTCTAACAGTGTCTCCTAGAACCTTAACTTTTCTGGTTGTTTGAAGGTCACAAGAGTTCATTAAAAAATATATTTTTAAACGCCTGTCAAAGAAAGGATGCATTGTAGTTCCATATTCGACTGACAGGCATTTCTGCAGCAGCCACTAAGTTGTCTGCTCCCTACCTTACGCAGTTTTTGTCCAATCTTGACCAACACAGTTTTTTTCCAATCTTGACCAAACTTCCTATGAATGATGATTGGCATAGTATCTGGGCCAAGTTTGATAACCAGCCAGATCTCTTTGTCTGATATTATATGATATGACCCATTTTATTATTTCAGGATTTACAACATCCTAATGAGTTCATTCAGGGATCCACTCTCAGATTTCTGTGTAAACTGAAGGAACCAGAACTGCTGGAACCCCTTATGCCTGCCATTAGACAATGTCTGAAACATCGTCATTCATATGTCCGTAGAAATGCTGTACTGGCTATCTATACCATATACAGGTACATGTTTGGATGCAAAATTTTACAAATATCATAAGTAAATGCAGGGAGATACAGGGGGTGTCACGAATTTTTGAATTAGCAGGGAAATCATCAAAAGTAGGCGGGGTCTGGGGATACTCTCCTTAATTATGATCACGCAAGCAAGAAAAGTACCCTGGTGATGATGCTTAAGTTACTGAGTAATTTTACAGACTACCAGCTCTTGACACCCCTGGAGACATAGTGGTCTAGGGATGTTGTGTCAGACTCCTTATCTGGGGTAGTGCATTTGAATCCATGGGCATAATTTTTCTGCTGTCTTCCAATCTTTGTATTTTGAACATGAACAGGTTTGAAACCTAGACAGCAATCATAAAGAGTGATTGAATATCAGTTGTAATTACTTGTGTCACCATCTGTGTAAAATAAACGAGTTTGAACTAATATCATAATGATGGTTTGTATGGTAGGAATTTCATCACTAAGAAATCACATGACTGCTTAGTTCTGCTAATGAGGATTAATGCATTCTATTGATGAACTCAACTATATTACTAAGAATTGTTTGTATTATTTGTTAAGAAATTAGCTTTTTATTTTTAATAAGGTTTTGATGTCTGAGATATGATTAAAAGTCAGTGTTGCAACTGTGCTTGCTCAGAGCTTTTGTATGTGCCATAATGCTTGTTTAACTTCTGTAGGAACTTCGACTTCTTGATTCCTGATGCCCCAGAATTGGTCGCTGAGTATCTTGAGGGTGAACAGGATATGTCGTGTAAGAGAAATGCTTTCATGATGTTGATACATGCTGATCAGGTAATTATACTTCAGAATCCTATCACTCCAGACAAAAAATTGGAGCCATTCTATTGTTAATGCAATATGGTTTTATATCAATTTTCAACTATATTGTACAATAGCTTTGTTCTGTCTTATTTTAATGGAAAACAATTATTCTTATATATATTATATACATAATAATTCATGAAGTTTTGTGTATGAACTTTTTACATCACTTATTGAAGGCTTGTTAAAAATACATATCCTGTATGTTGTCTTCTGAATCTATTTCAACATAAATTATTGAATTGTATTGACATTAAACTGTTAACACCGTATTCTATCATTTCAGGAGAGGGCTCTGAATTATTTGAGCAGTTGTATTGATCAGGTTACATCATTCGGAGACATTCTACAGCTAGTTATTGTGGAACTTATATACAAGGTAGATAACTGTGACAACAATGTGATTGTCATACTACAATCTCTTGTTTCTTGAGCTTATTTTATAGTATATACATGTATACAGTAATATATGTAGTAATATAGTATATATAATATATATGTTCGTATAAGTAATAGTTTAAGTATATATATATACAGTATTTTTCTTGTCTTCATTAGCACCCTCACATGCTTATTATGCTTATTTTTGTTCATTTGTTTGCCTAAACAATCTTGAAAAATATACTTTATATAGTTAAAACCTCAATAAATAAGCATTATCGAAGAATACATTTAGAATTTATTTCTCTGTATTAGTCGAAAAAGTTTTTTAACAAGCGAGTGTTTTTTACTAGTTTAGTCTCTTAGTAATATGATTAAACAAAATTGTTTGAAATGGTTTTGCATGGCAATGGTTCTTATTTATGATGTTAAAGACTATGTTACAACAATAGTGGATGAAGTCCATTAAAAAAATTTAGGTTCAGATGAGCCAGATACATCTTTAAGAAATCTTTATAGTTGCCGAGGAATTACAAATTGTGCGGAGCAATATTTTATTATTTGAAAATGATGTTCTTATCAGTGTTAAGTGCACTAAGCTTTCCGCATCTTGTTTCTAAATGATATAAGTGGTTTGATGTGTATGTCTATTATGCTTTCAAAAAATCGGCTTAAAATTCTTCATTTTTTATTATCGCAAAACATTCTTTTGGAGTTGTGTAGAACGTTCTAACATGTCTTGATATTGTAATACTGTGTTTTCCTCGTTAGGTTTGTCATGCCAATCCATCAGAACGTGCACGATTCATACGATGTATCTATAATTTGTTGAATTCATCAAGTCCGGCTGTTAGATACGAGGCTGCAGGTACCTTGGTCACCTTATCAAGTGCTCCAACAGCTATCAAGGTGGGTGATCGACATTTTCATTTCATTTTCTATTTTAAAGTATCCAATAATAATGATTAAAATTCATTTTGAAATGAGAAAGTATGTTTACAAAATTTCTTCGTTCAGAAATGTTACCATTTATTTTATATTTTATAAATTTGGCACTCTAATTGATTTTTAGTCGTTACATGTATCGGGGGTTTCATTTGACCCTGGAGTTGACCCATTGACCCCTGGAATTTCAAACAAGCCACATTTTGACCCTAAGGATTCTGACTGAAGTGTCAATTATTCTCTAAATTATGGTGTTTTGGCTATTAAATGGTTAAATGACTCTTGAGACACTATTGGAACCCCTATGTATGTAACAATTTATCTACGCTCAATTGTGATGAAAGATTTTTGCTTATTTGAATCAGTATGTTTTTATTCACCTAAAGACATTATTGAAACATCATATTACATGTCTGTTGTATATTCAATGTTAGGCTGCAGCCAGTTGTTACATTGAGTTGGTTGTCAAGGAGAGTGATAACAATGTTAAGCTGATAGTGTTGGACCGTCTTGTTGCGTTGAAGGAAGTTCCTGCACATGAGAAAGTTCTTCAGGTAGAAATATGATATTTTCCTAACGTTCTTACTTAACTTTGTTTTGAAACTGTACTGTTTGCTTATAAAATGATCACATATTTGTTCCACAGATGCCCAACCAATTATCATTCTTGAAGGAAAGTAAATCGTTATATGCTTATTAGTGAATAGTAATCAATTTACAGCTATCTGTGTCAAAATATTTCTTTGTGATGAGACATATCAAGTTAGAATGTTGAATTGTAGCGTATGAATTTTAATACAAAAGAAGTTTCAATGTAATGCTCTATTGTATCTATTCCTGGTGTGGAAAGGTCATTTACTACAATATTGAACTGAGTCTGTGATAAAATAAAAAACATATTGGTTTGTTATCATTGCAATTTGACCCCAGCATATCATGCAATATTAATACTTGTTTGTATATGTGTGTCAGGACCTCGTCATGGATATCTTGAGGGTGTTGAATTCTCCCGATCAAGAAGTTAGGAAGAAGACATTGAGCTTGTCGCTTGACCTTGTAACGTCTAGGAGCGTAGAAGAGGTATGTGTCTGGATAAAATGTTTATTGAGCTGTTCAATTCTTGTACCTGATATAACTAAGTTACTAAGAAGCAGCCTTAGTCTCTAAAATTGAATTTTTAGAACAAGTCATCATTATGTCTTTGATCAAAATAACCGCTCTAATATTTACATCGTCGTCAGTTACCAATGATTTACTATTTTCTTATATACTATTCCTCAGTCGTTGGTTAATTGGCTTTATGGAATTCTTGCTGTCTTAGAGTACACCATACATCAGTCAATCTTGTTGCTGTTTTTAAACTGTATTAAAGAACAAGTGTTGCAATTGACCCAAATATCTGTGGTTTAACTTGCTCAATTAATCGTTTGTGTTAATTTTTCCTTCATTAACAGTTTCAATAAATCTGATAAGATTATTATAAGTGGGACACAATTAGTGAATATGTACAGGTTATTTAAAAGATCTACATGTATAGTTGATTCCAAATATGGTAAGAATACTGTTTTGGAGTAAATGCCGATTGGTCAGTATGTTCCAAAACATGTTTTCATTGGATGAGCACCTCCCAATTTTTGTAAAACAGTGCTCAAGGAAATGAAAGCAGATAATACGTAAGGGAACTTATCTCAAATACATGTACTTGTTATTAACTATAGATGGTGTTAGTGTTGAAGAAAGAGGTGGTGAAAACTAACAATGTGGAACACGAAGATACAGGAAAATACCGTCAGCTGTTAGTGAGAACTCTACATCAACTCTCTATCAAGTTCCCCGACATTGCTCCAACTATTATCCCTGTGGTAAGTACATTGCAAAAACTTCATTTGGCGTAGTTAGATTTTTTTTTATTGAGTCCAAAGCAATATTTAAAAAACATTTTATCCATGCATTATTTTCTGTAATTGTATTACTGCTTTCATTTGCTTAATAAGTTCCAGTATGTATATTTAACATCATTAAAAACACAACTGTTTTAATTAGGCTGCATTTTGTACTTAGTGTTAAAAGCTACATACTGTTACCAATGTTTTTAAAATATTGTTCAGAAAGTATTGAAACTATGGACTGATAGTTGATATTTCATGATTGAATAAGTTTAGGAAATTATGTTAGTGAATTAAAATAGAATTATTTCTACATTATGTCATGTTTTGAAGCAGACAAATTTTGGTTGTGTTTTTTAATGGCTTGAAATTTATAAAGAATTGTGTTTATAAACAGCTGGTTGAGTTCCTGGGAGACAACAATGAAGCTGCTGCGGCTGATGTTCTGGTGTTCATTCGTGAAGCTGTCCACAGGTTCGAGGCTCTACGAGTGCTCATCATCTCTAAACTCCTTGATGTGTTCTCCACAATTAAAGCCATGAAGTAAGTGACACTGAGATTTCATGTTTTAAATTGTTGAACGGAGAAGCACACGAAAAAGCATATTTAGCTTGGCTGTTTCGAAAAAACTAGGAATTTTTGTCATAGTTTGATTGTTGTCAGTGTCTCCATCCACATTTTGTTCAATTTAAAGATATATTATGCTCACTTTTTTGTTTATTTGTTAATCTCAACAAACATGAAAAATATACTTTATCTAGTTAAAATGTCAATAAATATACATTATCACAGAATACATTAATCATGTATTTCTCAGTATTTGTCGAAAAAGATGTTTGTTTTATCATAAAATTAAAAAAACAAGCGGTTGTACTTTTATTAGTTTTGTCTGTTAGTAATATGATTAAACAAGATTGTTTTAAAGGGTTATACATGGCAATGGTTCTTATTAATAATGTTTTAGACTGTGTAACAACAGTACAGTATCAAGCCCATTAAAAAATTTAGTTTCCGATGAGCCAGATACATCTTTAATGTTTAGCTCAGTTTCTGAGAAAAAATTAATCCCACTGCTATCAAACTTGTGTGAAATATGCCGTGTGGATGAAAGAATCCATATCCAGCATGCTTACACCATTCTGACTCAGCTTCTTATCTTCTGAGGCTGTAAAGCAATGTTATGTTTTTGTGTATACCTCATCTCGAGGGCTCAACGCAACACTGTTGTAACTCCTATATTAATACATAGGAGTTACGACAGTGTTGCGTTGAGTCCTTGAAATTCTGCGGTATAATGTTACTTTTTGTGTTTAGCTCTGTTCCTGATAAAGCATTAGTCCCGTTTTCACCAAACTTGAATGCAACTTGTTTTGTGGATAAAGTGCTTCCTGGAGATTGAAACAGGGTTGGGCATGGCATCACTGTGATCACGGTCAATGCTGTTTCAAATAAAATAACGACTTCATTGTAATTCAGGATTCAACGTGCTGCCTTGTGGGTTCTGGGTGAATATTGCACCAATGCAGAGGATATACAAAGTGTGATGACACTCGTTAGGCAGTCGTTAGGGGAGATTCCACTTGTTGACGACGAATTGAAAAAAGCTGCTGGGGATGTTAAAGAAGATGGTGAGTTTTTTTTCAGTTCTTTTTTTCGTTTTAAACTTATTTGATTGAGAAATGAAAAAGTACAGCTTACATTTATCAATATCAATAACTGCTTCCTGGGTTTCCGATTAAGATATTATGAAGACCATGGAAGAATCTTGCTCAGTGGGTGATTCAAACGTATAACAATTAACCTTCAAATCAGGAGTCTTCCACTCCATGCCTTGACCACCTTGCCACTCTAGACCACCTTGCCACCCTAGACCACCTTGCCACCTTGCCACCCTAGACCACATTGTCACCCACCACATTGCCACCCTTGACCACCTTACCTCCTTTGATCACCTTGCCACCCTCCTCCCTATACCACCTTGCCACCCTAGACCACCTTGCCACCCTAGACCACCTTTCCTCCCTATACCACCTTGCCACCCTAGACCACCTTGGCACCCACCACCTTGCCACCCTAGGCCACCTTGCCACCCTAAACCACCTTGCCACCCTCCTCCCTAGAACACCTTGCCACCCTCCTCCCTAGACCACCTTGCCACCCTCATCCCTAGACCACCTTGCCACCCTCCTCCCTAGACCACCTTGCCACCCTCCTCCCTAGACCACCTTGCCACGCTAGACCGCCTTGCCTCCCTAGACCACCTTGCTACCATAGACCACCTTGCCACCCTAGACCACTTTGCCACCCTATACCACCTTGCCACCCTAGACCCTCTTGCCACCCACCACCTTGCCACCCTAGACCACCTTGCCACCCTAGACCTCCTTAAATCACTTTGCCACCCCCTCCCTAGACCACCCCCTCCTAAGATCACTTTGCCACCCCCCTCCCTAGACCACTTTGCCACCCTAGACCACCCCCTCCTTAGATCACCATGCCTCCTTGAGTTTATCTTGAAGTGTATTTATATATTACTTGTTGTAGTTCAAAAAACTTTATTTATTACTTTAATTATCAGGCAGTACAGTATTTGATGTTATTTTTCATTTATTGTAGATACTATGTCTGGAGGTAATATTCAGAGGCTTGTTACTGCGGATGGTACGTACGCTACCCAGAGTGCATTCAGTACTGCGCCTAGTACCAAGAAGGCAGAGAAGTAAGTACAGTTGTGCCCCCTAATATTACACACTATACTGTAGAATATACTGTCTCGAGTATTGTATGTGTGTAATCATTATCAAGAATATATTTGCATTTTATTATTGTATTTTAGAATTTACTGTCTCGAGTATTGTATGTGTGTAATCATTATCAAGAATATATTTGCATTTTATTATTGTATTTTTTTACAGTCTCTCAGGCACAATAATCTAGATATATTTATCTTAGGCAGATGTGTTCTGACCATGTAATGTATCCACCTTTAACAGTTGAAAATACAACTACGTATAGGCATATATTGAAACACAGTTTGAAAAAAAAAATGTCTGATAAAAATTTATCCATATCCACCCTAGTTAAGAATTTAGACAATATAACTATTGATAGAATGTAAAAAGTTTTGGTAATGTAAATACAGACTGACTTGTCTCAACTTAAATGGATTTGTACATGAGTTATCAAAATCAACCTTTGTTCTTGCACTTCGTTACTCAATGTCGCTGATACTGAGTTGTGTAGAACACGAGGTAATCGATTATGCCGGTGAAGGTACATAGGAAGGATAATTGATTTGATGCCTCTGTTATGTTGTTCCACCATCTTGGGCTCAGTTTCTGTTGTATGTACATCACCAGCATAATTGAGTACATTATGTTTCTTATAATTGTAATATATGACTAACCAAAATTGCTTGAAATTGTCTGCATTTGAATCAATGGTAGAACAAAGGGATGCATAATGAGAATTAATATTGTCCTATTCCTTCTTGAAAAAAATAATTGCATATTAACAGTACTCTTGATGGGCTTATTAGTACAATGTTGATTACAAAGCATTTAGGAGTTTTACCTTATTGACTATTATTATCTTCTGCATAGACGTTGGTGAAATAAGAGTATTTATCTATTGTATTCAGCCCACCACTACGCCAGTATCTGCTTGATGGGGACTTCTTTGTTGGGGCAGCACTGTCAACATCTCTAACAAAACTGGCACTGAAATATATAGCTCTCACTGATGATGACAAGAAAAAAAATGTAAGTATGATGTGTTGAATATTTTATTGCTCTGTTAATTTTTTTATACCTAAACTATTCTTTAAATATATGAAATACTTTGAGAAATGTCATTTTTTTTCATTTTGATATGATTTGAAGTACAAAGGTAAATGTAAGATGTAATTTACGAAGCTCAGTTCACAGAGTTAGCCCTTAGAATGTTGGAAAGTGTTGAGTACCAGTCGAGGTCGTGGTTGTTTTACTTACTAGATGTAAGGGGAAATCTTGCAATGGTCACACTTACAGGTCATTGTAAACACTAGGACTGGAATTCCCTATGAAGTGACTTAGCATGCTATTCAACTAGGCTTAAATGCTTTTAATACAAATATGAATCATTAATTACGTATTAAGTAAACTAATGTGTAGGTTAACATATAAATGGAATGTCAGCCTAATATCAATTTGATCACAATTATGTAATATTTTACAGACTTTCTTGGCAGAGGCTATGTTTATAATGTCTACTGTCTTACATCTTGGGAAATCTGGAATTCCTACCAAGGTAAGATTTAAATCTATCCTATCTTTTTGTCGATACATATATATATATATAAGGTTACTGTAATTTTTTATTCAGTGTCATCTATAACTCCTGTTAAGAATTGATTTGTCATATATTTATTGTTACCATAGAGAAATTATCTACTCTAGTATACTATATACTTATCTTACTTATGTTTTTTAAAAAAGCTGTTAGATTAAGGTATGTTACTTTAGTGTTTTGGAAAGTATTCTTGTCATTCTTGAGATAATTTTAAAATTGGAAGTTATGTACACTATGTGTATTTATTTGAACAGCCAATCACTGATGATGATGTGGATCGCATCGCTACGTGTTTGAGAGTTCTTGCTGAGCAGAGTCCACTAATGACTGAGATATTTAACACGGCGTCACGTAATTCTCTCTCACTCATGTTGGCTGCTAAAATGGCCGAGGAGAAGGAGGCTCAGCAGGTAACAAAGCACATTGTTTAATTCATTTTTTGTATTCTGCTGGTATGTGCTCAAAAGTTCTTATCATGCCTCGTATTTGTTATTCAAGAAATTTCTGCTTTTCAATTTCATTGACATTGAATCTAACATTTTGATACTTAGATAATGTGTCCCTAGTTTGATATGATGTTATAAGAATACTGATCTTTTGTGCAGTACAATGTGTCTTGCCTGTAGCTTTATCACTTTGAAATCATTGGTCTTTTCTTCAGAATTATTCTGAAGAGTGATTGTTTTATTTAAGCATTGGTGATTTGTATTCTATATACAGTTAAACCTCACTTAAATACCACCTCAATAATAAGACCACCTCAATATTAAGACCAGTTTTCAAGGGTACCAAGGGTGGTCGTATGACTGAGGTTTTACTGTATTTATGTTTTGTTGAAGAACTAGAAATATCTGAATCATTTTGTACTGTGCTGTTAATGTTTTTCTTTCATTAATATAAAATGTTGCAGTTTTCACATGTTGGCTTGAAAGTTTGGTATATATCTTGAGGATTATTTCTAGGGTTGAAAGCGAAACTAGTTAGCTGAAAAATAAATAAAGAAGCAGATTTGTATCACTTTCATCAGTCGATTTTGTACTCGGTTAAAACACAAAATAATTTGAATGTTTTGAATTTCAGGCGGCACAAAGGAATGTAGTGAAAGTACAGGCAGATGATCCTATTGCATTTGCTCAGCTTGTGGACAAGAATGAACTTGGAGCTACTGAGGTTAGGAAATATTTGCTTTATATGGAAAACATATATATCTTAATATCAATTTATTAGCCGAATTTTTCAGCGAAAACGGGCAGTTGGTCAAACAAGCGGGTAGTCAAATGGGCAGACAGTCAGATGTTGTTAACAATTTTGTGATGAAGTTATTTTTCCCTGTCATAACTTCAACAGTTTTCATCCAATCTCCATGAAACTTTGTCAGAATATTTGTCTGCATGATATCTTGGACAAACGTAAATATCAGTCATACCTTCATGATGAAAAATCCAGCTTTTGTGCGGTTTCCGCATTAACCATTTGTTTAAACTCTTTTTTATATAACAGATAGAAACAAATGACCATTATATGATTTTATAGCAGATAGTATTACTATGATTTCAGAATATGTTTGAGCTGACATTGTCGCAAGCCTTAGGAATGACACAGAAGAAGGAGAAAGATCCTCTTGGTTCCTCCAAGTTGAACAAGGTAAATCATAACACTGATGTTTTCTTGATTAACTTTTGCAACAACCAATCAATAATTTTTAGCTGATTTTTTTGTGAACAAGATTGCCAGACCAAAATAACAGGTGAAAAGGATAAGAAGAATTCTTTGAAATTTTCCAATTCAAATCTTCAGTTCTAGAACCTTGCAAGTGTTGTTAATGGGAGTTTTGGTTTGAGAATTGTTGACCTTCAATAATTCAAAAACATTTCTTTCACTTTCCAATTTACTTCTAATTTATTTACTTTGGAAAGTGTGTAACTGCAATTTGCATCTTTCTCTCTCTCTCTCTCTAGGTGACCCAGCTGACCGGATTCTCTGACCCTGTGTATGCTGAAGCCTACGTGAATGTGAACCAGTTTGATATTGTATTAGATGTACTGGTGGTTAACCAGACCTCCGATACACTTCAGAACCTTACATTGGAGCTTGCCACTTTAGGTAAGTTTATAAACTGATGGAACAGGTTGAATTCTGTGTCATAAGGCCATCTGGATAAAATTGTTTGTTTGCAGTTACACGACTGACTCATAAAAAATTCCGCAACTCAATTTATTTTTTCAGGTTCATCTTTGAAAAAAATTGTTTCGGTCTTTTAGCCAGTATACTAAAAAATAAAAATAAAACTTTTCTACCTACCCACTGTTCAAATTCTGGGTCGTGTAATTGCAAACAAACAATTTTAATGATGGCCTGATAATTTAATTCATGATAGTCAAAAGTCAGTGATACATGTACTGACTGAACAAAAAGGTTTTTAAATTAGATTGTAATTATGTATTCAAACATAAAATAAATTACCTAGGGGAAAGTTACAGATGTTATGAAGGAGTTTAGATGTCAAGAGAGAGATAGATGTGCTCTCTGAGAATATTTGTCTATATTGCTAAAGTGGCATTCAGAGAAATAAAAGTAATGTTTTGTCAACTTTATAAGATCAAATAAGGTTTTGTGGTCACAATGCTGATACTGAGAGTTGCACCCCTAAACTTCTTGTGTAATGAATGGTTAATATATCTCCATTCTCTTCCAGGTGATTTGAAACTTGTGGAGAAACCCCAGCCACTGACTATGGCACCACATGATTTCTGTAACATTAAAGCTAATGTTAAAGTAGCCTCCACTGAAAATGGAATCATCTTCGGAAATATTGGTAAGTATTGTATAAACTTCGTTAACTTTTTTGCTATCATACAAATCTTTTCCCCTTACTTCAAAAAGTGGATGATTATCTAGCAATGAATGTATGAAGGCCTTGTATTTATTTCTACTAAACAATTGGTACTAGCTAAACTTCTAAGTTGACAAAATGTGATCCGAATCTGCAAGTATGAGATTTCCTCCTTAATTTTCCATAGTTGTCATGTATGGTCAGCCAGGCCATTCCTTGCGCCCCTGTTCCCATGTGTTTATACCTTTGCACCTCCTCAATGCCTGATATTTTGTGGACTGTTGTTTTCCAGGGGGGGTCTGCGTGGGAAGGCATTGTCTTGCGTATGTGGCGTTCACTGTAGCAACTAAATCTCCCTTTTAATAATTTTGTTGTGATGATTTTGATTCAACACTCTCAAGCAAGCTTTTTCTTTGTATGTTGATATGCATTCAAGAAGTAAAAGCAATGCAAATGTTTCCGCTGCTTTATTTATATGGAGATTGACTAGTTTTGCTTTCACCCTTCAGTTTATTCTCTCCGCTATTTCAGTATATGATGTGACTGGTGCCGCAAGTGATAGGAATGTTGTTGTTCTAAATGACATTCATATTGATATCATGGATTACATAGTACCAGCTTCGTGCAATGACTCAGAGTTTAGGCAGATGTGGGCCGAGTTTGAATGGGAAAACAAAGTTGCTGTTAACACCAATCTGTCAGGCTTGAAGGACTTCCTGCAACATGTGATCAAATGCACAAATATGAAATGCCTCACTCCAGAAAAGGTTTGTGTTGCAATGTATTAGTACCAACAAGGAGATTATGTTATGTTTTATATGGGAGATAATACGTGAGAGGTAACTTATCTTACAAAAGAGATAAGCAGGGGTGTCACTTATTTTTGAATAAGCAGGGAAATCATCAAAAGTAGGCGGGGTCTGGTGGGTACTCCTCTTAATTATGATCATTCATACAAGAAAAGTAGCCAGGTGATGATGCTTAGTTTACTAGGCAATTTTACCAGCTATTACGTCTATGTGTTATCTCTGTAGTATTTCCTAAACATGACTTAGTATCAATCTGGCTTCTGTAGAAATACTAGTTTTTGTTATCAATATTTTTGTCAGTAAAAATGCTTGCATTTCTAAAAAAATAATAAAATATCAGACCAAGATGGGTGTAGGAATGAAATAGATTCATTAAAAAACAGGACACACAGATCCATGTATTATAACATAAAAAGAAACACAGATCCCAGCTTGCAGCCTTGGAACTGTTCTAATTACTTAATAATTACAGTAATACCTCTGTTACAACCCGTTTTGCAATAAAAACGCATTTTGCAATAAAAAATTTAAATCGCTAAAAATGCATATGTAGAACCTTTAACAGTTGTATGATAATACTAAATATATATGTGCGACTCATATAACTCATATACTATAACAATTAGACGATATTCATATTCAACGCATTTTGCAATAAAAATTTCACATTCGTCAACGCGTTTTGCAATAAAAAATTTGAATCGCCAAAACCGCATGTGTAGTGTCTTAAACAGTCGTATATATGTATAATAATACAAAAAAGATATGTGCGACACATATAACCCATGATAGATAACACTTAGACGAGATTTATGTTCAACGCATTTTGCAATAAAAAATTCACATTCGTCAACGCGTTTTGCAATAAAAAATTTAAATCGCTAAACCCGCAAGTGTTGTGTCTGAAACAGTCGTATATATGCATAATTAAACAAAAAAGATATGTGCGACACATATAACCCAAGATAGATAACACTTAGACGAGATTTATGTTCAACGCATTTTGCAAAAAAATTTCACATTCGTCAACGCGTTTTGCAATAAAAAATTTAAGTCGCTAAAACCGCAAGTGTTGTGTCTGAAACAGTCGTATATATGCATAATTATACAAAAAATGTATGTGCGACACAAATAACCCATGATAGATAACACTTAGACGAGATTTATGTTCAACGCATTTTGCAATAAAAATATCACATTCGTCAACGCGTTTTGCAATAAAAAAATTGAATCGCTAAAACCGCATGTGTAGTGTCTTAAACAGTCGTATATATGTATAATAATACAAAAAAGATATGTGCGACACATATAACCCAAGATAGATAACACTTAGACGAGATTTATGTTCAACGCATTTTGCAATAAAAATTTCACATTCGTCAACGCGTTTTGCAATAAAAAATTTAAGTCGCTAAAACCGCAAGTGTTGTGTCTGAAACAGTCGTATATATGCATAATTATACAAAAAATGTATGTGCGACACAAATAACCCATGATAGATAACACTTAGACGAGATTTATGTTCAACGCATTTTGCAATAAAAAATTCACATTCGTCAACGCGTTTTGCAATAAAAGTTTAAAACCGCTAAAAACGCATGTATGACATCTTAAACGGGTTGATATATGAATAACAATGTAATAAATATATGCGACTCATATAACTCAAATAACACCGATCTATGTTTCTGTCTTAAACCATATACATGTGTCTTGTGTCGGGGAGTTGCCTTGGAAGCGGTGATCTTTGTTATTTACACTGTTTGACTTCTTCATTAATGTTCATAAATAGTTAAATTACTGTCGCCATTTAATTTGAATTCAAACATAACTTTATGTACATAGTTTTTAGTGGAAGCATTTAGATTTACCCTTGTCCGTCTATCCGTCAGACTGTCCGTCCCACAAACGCTTGTCGTTCATATCTTATAAACCGTTAGACAAACAGTTTTCATACTTTATAGAAATGTATGTTAGCTTGTGAATTTGTACATTTGGGTCCCCTGCATCCCACTCCACCCAGGAGAAACACTATTACGGGACAGTATAACACTTTTGGACTATTATTTCTATTTATTTTTAGATGTATGTTAAGTTCCCCTGTTCCCATATAGGTCCGTGGTTGAACATAAATCTCGTCTAAGTGTTATCTATCTTGGGTTATATGTGTCGCACATATCTTTTTTTGTATTATTATACATATATACGACTGTTTAAGACACTACACTTGCGGTTTTAGCGACTTAAATTTTTTATTGCAAAACGCGTTGACGAATGTGAAATTTTATTGCAAAATGCGTTGAACATAAATCTCGTCTAAGTGTTATCTATCTTGGGTTATATGTGTCGCACATATATTTTTTGTATAATTATGCATATATACGACTGTTTCAGACACAACACTTGCGGTTTTAGCGATTTAAATTTTTTATGCAAAACGCGTTGACGAGTGTGAAATTTTTATTGCAAAATGCGTCGAATATGAATATCGTCTAATTGTTATAGTATATGAGTTATATGAGAAGCACATATATTTTTAGTATTATCATACATATATACAACTGTTAAAGGTTCTACATATGCATTTTTAGCGATTAAAATTTTTATTGCAAAATGCGTTTTTATTGCAAAACGGGTTGTAACATACCTCACTTATAGACCATCTCAATAATAAGACCACCTCAAAATTAAAAACACACTTTTGACTTGAGTCCATTTTCACTGTTTTGCTCGTTATTCAACCTCAATATTAAGACCATCCCCAATAAAAGGACCAGTTTTCAAGGGTCCCAACGGTGGTCTTATCATTGAGGTTTTACTGTACATTAAAAACTACAGTCCAATTCTGATTGCTCAAAATGTCATGGGACTTATAGAGTTACAATCACTGCCTCATTCGATTGACCACATCATTGTTCATACACGTCATGTGATCAGTGATGGTGTGTTGATAACACATTTATGATATAACTCAAATTCACTATTTCTTTCATTATCGTGTTTACCTAAATATTGATTATAGGGGTGTTGTATAGAACCTATTTATCCGTGCATAATTGAAAATACGATTTAAACAACCTTCCCACCCTATACGCAATATAATGGATAAGTCGATAATGAAAACCTTATCGAATTGGGTATATACTTACTTTAATTATGGCTGATTTCGTCTTTTTATGTGCTTGTTTTGATACATGAGGGGCATGAAAAACTATCAAATGTGATTTTATTGCTTTATTTGTTTCAGTGAAATAATGAGTCATGGGAATTAATTTCATTTTAGAGTTAGTGTTCAATTAATGTGCACATTCCATATATTTGCCTGTAATTAGCATTACATTTAAAATTAAATATGTTGAGATGGTACAATGATTTCATGTAATCACAGCATCTCAAATGACTGTGATTTAATTGTATATTAGTTGTATCAATTGATTATTCTATTTCAGGCATTACAGGGTGATTGTGGATTTATGGCAGCTAATCTGTACGCTAAATCCATATTTGGTGAGGATGTTCTTGCTAACCTAAGCATTGAGAAACCCGCACATTTACAGAACGATTCACCAGTACAAGGTCACATTAGGATCCGAGCTAAGAGCCAGGTCAGTTGGAATTACGAGTTGTTTTTAGAAGAAAATAATAAAAATCTATGCCCCCTTCGAAGTTGAGAGGGCATATTGGTTTGCACATGTCGGTCGGTCCGTCCGTCAGTAACCTTTTCGTTTCCGATCAATAACTCAAGATCCCTTTGACCTATCATCCTCAAACTTGGTCCACATATTCACCTTGGGTAGCAGAGGAACCCTATTGATTTTGGGGTCAAAGATCAAGGTCACAGGGAGCATAATGTTTTGCAAACATCTCTTGTTTTCTAGCATTTGGAAAAGCTTCCAATATTCTTAGATCACAAAAGGTGGACAGAACTGAGATTGTTGAAATTGTCATAGTCCGTACAGGCTTAATTACCATTATAAATTTACAGACAAGCATGACTGATGCTAATTACAGGAGAATTCTTGGACCTGGCGTCTTCTAGCATCGTAGGGTGGTTAGTATCTGACCTATTCTGAGGATTTACTTGGTGAAAGGTTGCTCAATCAATAATTTACCATCTTCTTACCTCAGATAGGCCGTCATATGGAACATAGGCATTTTACAAACAGTACTTGTTTTCAACTGTGTTGTTAATTGTAACTATTGTATAAGGGTATAAAATTACAGATTATGTAACATATTTGAATGTCGAGGTTAATCACTTCTGAAACACACGTACATAATGCCTCACAGGTCTGAATGGTAAACTGAAAACAATGCAAACATGTATATGTTTTTGGGTTTTTCTGCAATATTATTACAATGATTGTGATTATCAGTTTACCTGTATAGATTTTTCTGACCTAACCATATGCTGAGCTGGTGTGTTCTGAACAACTTCAATTTAAATTTTATGGGACCCTGAAATATTGATTAATAACATTGTTCTACCCTGTCTGTATTCAGTCTCATTCTTACAGATGATATATGTGTGTTGGTATTTTGTTTCAGGGCATGGCTCTAAGTATGGGAGATAAGATCAACCTGTCACAGAAGGCAAACAAGAATGTATTAATGGAACAGTAAATTTCAAACACTATGTTGAGAAGAGTTGATAGATGGATGGAACTTTATCATGAACATTTAATGTATCTAAGATTGAAAGTTGCATGATAACTGTGGATGAGAATAAGTCAACCAATATAGATCCAATGAAGTTGCTGGACGTGTTCCTCAATTACATATTATTTATTTAACTCTTAAATCAAGTGAACACAAATGAACAGAAGAAATATGCTAAAACAATTTTAATTTATACAAAAGTTGTTTTGGGTTTATGAAAGTGTATGAAACATTGTGAACAGTATCCGAGTTATAACGCTTTTGAAATACAATGTGGAAGCATTGTCAATATTTCTTCTTTACTATTTACTAAAGTTAAACAAAAGTCGACTGTATGTATGTAATTCAGCGGTAAGTGTAACTTTGACTTACTTATTTACAAAAACTTAGAGAATACAATAAAATATTTTTGTTTTAAAGAATCGGGACTAAAAATTCTCAATTTAACTCACAACTCATAAAATGTATGTTCTCGTATGATATATTTATATACTTTCAAAAAGAAAGAAAACATGAGTTTACAAAGTTCATGTGATAAAAAAGACATTTAAGCAGCTTCTATGATTTTTTGCCTTTTTTGTAACGTTTATGTCAGATTTTGTGTATATTCTCAGTATTTTGTTTTATTTGCTGATAAGCTTTTTTTGGATAAACAATAAGAACTATATTGCTTGCTGTTAATAACGTTATATTTTTTGTGGGAATCTTAACTTATCTAATGGTGATAATATTTTTTTCATCCTGGCTCTCTGAAGCCACTCCATGAGTTTAGGAGCCTCGTTTTTGGAGTTTTTCCGACTCGTTTTTGGAGTTTTTCCGAACTATTTGTGAATAAGGTTGAATGTTAATGTTCAATTATGGATGAATAAATATATGGGTAACTGAATGCGTCTTTTTGTCTGTTATAGTTTTACAGTTACTTTACGTGTGTTACAATTATACTAATCATCTAACCATTTCATGGTTTGAGCTCTGTTTCATAAAAGTTGATATACGCTAAATTTCAAAAGGGTTCATTCCACTGGAGATTGTCCGGAGTTCTTTCCCTTTATCCCATTTGCCCTTTTTCTATAGAATATATTATAGTGGGATAAAGGGAGAGAACTCTAGATAGGATCAAGGGAAATAACTCTTGACAATCTCCATGTATACATAATATACTACATTGGGACAAAGGGAGAGAACTGTAGATAGGATCAAGGGAAAGAACTTGTGACAATCTCCAGTGGTTCATTCTCTTTTTATCAACAAGTTTGAGAAGCTGTGATTTTAATATGTGCAATACTTGACTATGGATGAGTACCCCACAAGTGACATGATGACCTCATAGGGTCAATTACTATGGTCAAGTACTGGTCAATTTCAGGTAGTGGATTTAAGAGTGATTACAATAAGTATATTGCTATCATCACAATCAAGCTTATATAAGTTGTTATATACTCGTACATACATTTATACATCAACTATGTGCATGTAGTATTGTAGGATTTGTGTATGAGACTACAGAAAAATTTAATTGTATTTTGAGA
This sequence comes from Mactromeris polynyma, assembly GCA_032209605.1. Classification (NCBI taxonomy): domain Eukaryota; kingdom Metazoa; phylum Mollusca; class Bivalvia; order Venerida; family Mactridae; genus Mactromeris; species Mactromeris polynyma. The sequence goes on from JASFXZ010000005.1 coordinate 16,196,323, forward strand.
TAAATATATATGCTGTTCTGTCATTATCAAGACACAGCAGGACCTCATTCATTCGAATTTATCGGGTCCAAAAATTTTATTTCAAATAATACATGGTTTCGAATAACCAATTCCAATGCGACTTGTGTAAGAAGATACATCGAGACCTGATATTTATTTCAGATGATTTTTTTTAATATCGAGGTGGTTTATTATCGAGGTGGTTTGACTATTGAGGTTCACTTTAAGTGAGGTTTTACTATATTCATTTCAATATAAAATAGTATACATTTGTGCACATGTGTGGGAGTATTGACTTTAAAAGACAACAGAACACTGTGTGAGAGATTCTATGGTTGGTATAATTACATTTTCTCTCGAATGAAAAAAAACAACACTCAAAATATTTTGAGTGAGAAAAAAAACCTCGGCAGTTCATTTCAACTGCATGCTGCAACTGTCACTGTTAACCTGAAATTGGAATAGAACACAATTTAATCATGATAAACAATGCATTATAAATGTTGGTTTTGATTTAGATTTTAAATACAGATATGGTAATAAACATATTCTTGCATGATATTGTTCAGAATAACTCATATAAACTATAATTACGTTGGTGGATTCATAGAAATTCCGATGAAATTATTTTTCATATACTGTTACACATGTACTATACATTTTAACATTGTTTACACCATGTTTGGTCTTCATCAGGTTAACAAAAAGGCAATATTCATTTATTCCATGCATACTACAAACTTGATGAAACAACAGCAAAGTGTATGGTTTGTATAAATTAATCATATATCTACATATCTATGTGTGCTGTATTGTATACTAATTGATATTACCTTATTATTCTCTTGTACGGCATTAACTATTTCTTCAAGTCTTTGAAATTGTACAGTGCTGGCTCTAGCAGCCTTAGCCATCTTAATAATCTTTCTCTCTTCATTCTTGGATTCTGTAACACAGTAAAAGTGAGAGTGTATCAATGGGAAAGACTCCGGGAAACAACACAAGACAGTACAGTAACACCTCGATAATAAGAACACCGTTGAGATCCTTGAACAAACCGTCTTTTTTATTGAGGTGGTCATAATATTGAGGTTTAATAAAGAGCAAAACAGTTATAATAAACTTGAAAATTGTGTTCTTAATTTTGAGGTGGTCTTTAAATGAGGTTTTACTGTACAAAAATTAAACTCGGAAAAAAACTTGGCTACATACAGATTTGACGGCTGTAGAACTAGCCCTCTAAAGACTAGGTGCTTAAAACATATCGCAAATTCAAATTTAATGCATTCAGTTCAGTATGGACAATATATTTATGCTGATTGTATGGAACATATAAATTGCCTATATAATTTCTTAATAATATTTTCATATGTACATTGATCGGAAGTACTTATTTCTGACTGTTTTAATATTTGCATGTATGCTCGTGGGCAATATTGACTTTTGCAATAAATATATATCTGTCTATAAATTGCCCATAAATAGTCGAATGTCTTAAAAATTAAGTGCTCAGCTTGTTTGTATAAGTTAAAATGTAAATAGAATATATCAGTAAAACATACCATGTAATTTACTGCCTTCCAAGTTCTGCATTTGATAAATATATACCCTCTGGACATTGTAATGGTTCCCCAGTCCGTGGAACAGTGATCTTTGATCCTGTGTGTCTTGGATTATTAACAACGTCCTTGGATTTACCGCAGGTTATCACTAACTGGATGGATCTCAACAATCGAGAGATACTCGAACGTGATAATACGCCTGTCATTCTTCTCCACAAACTGTTTCTTTTGTTTATGCTCTCTACTGTACTCATTATTGTATAATATCAATGCTCTCAAAAATATACGTGCGTTTTTGACTGCTTTAAGACGTCGTATTTGATGTCATGGAAACGACGTCATATGACGTATTTATAGTGACGTCACAGACGTACGCATTGGACAATTACGTAAAAAGGTCTGAAAGGAACGTACTCGTATCGTATGTTCGAATTTAATACATGTAGCTGGTGTATTAGAGTTAACAGAACCCGTTCAAGGGACAGAAAAGTTTTATAAAACGAGCATACAGAGTTGGAACTCACCGATGTTATACCAATTGCATAAAACTGCAATTATACAAACGAACAGACGGACGGACTGAAACATCGCAGTCCTAAACAAATCAGTACTTCACAAAATGTTCAGAGATCTTTAGATGCATTTAATATATGTAGATATTTATTCAGAATTTAAGGCATTATGCCAATGAATCACAAATTACAAAATCATGCATAAAGATCGATATATCACATTATAATCAAATGAGTTGTTTCGTTTCTTTCAATTGAGGTCCTATGAAAAGAATAATGAAGTCAAGGTCTCAAACTGTACTGTAAAAGTTATGTTACCAATAAACGAAGTTAGTTGCACCGAACACTAAAGCAAGAAAGACAAAAATTAAAATCGGAATTCTTGAAGGACCCAACTAAAACGCATTGTTTACAAACATGATAACAAATATATTTTGAATCAGTCAACACAAAACTTGGGGTGTTCAAGATATGGATGTATTTTGTATTTCTATCCTTCATCATAGTTTGTTCCTTATACTCCATTTTCTGTATCAATTGATAATGTGGTAATATAACGTTGGTATCGCGGGTCTCTTTTATTGTATGTATCTTTGTTCTACATGTTTTATCCCGTGTTCATCGTGTCATAGGTTGGCGAGCTATCTATGTTCTACATGTTTTATCCCGTGTTTCGCCGTGTCATAGGTTGGCGAGCTATCAATGTTCTACATGTTTTATCCCATGTTCACAGTGTCATAGGTTGGTGAGTGTTCACCGTGTCATAGGTTGGCGAGTGTTCACCGTGTCATAGGTTGGCGAGTGTTCGCCATGTCATAGGTTGTCACGGTGAACACTCGCCAACCTATGACATGGCGAACACTCGCCAACCTATGACACGGTGAACACTCGCCAACCTATGACACTGTGAACACTCGCCAACCTATGACACGGTGAACACTCGCCAACCTATGACATGGCGAACACTCGCCAACCTATGACACGGTGAACACTCGCCAACCTATGACACTGTGAACACTCGCCAACCTATGACACGGTGAACACTCGCCAACCTATGACACGGTGAACACTCGCCAACCTATGACACGGTGAACACTCGCCAACCTATGACACTGTGAACATGGGATTAATCATTCAAATGTTGGTCGACATTAATGTTGCTAAAAGAAATCAGCACCTCGTTTTCATCACCCAGAGATGACGTCTCCGACATTTCATCATGATCCATACACCAAACAATTCCTGAACAAGATAAACATAACTCATTTTTCATATTGTATATTTTTTAAAGAACAAAATGGGCCATAACTAAATATAACCAAAATATTGGCAGATTGTAACTGAAATCAAACTAGCCCATTATTTTATTATCCTATGCTTATGTACCAAATATGAACAGAATCCATCTATCATTGAGTTATTGATTGGAAACAAATTTGTTTAAGAAAGAATGGCCATAAGACCTCCAAAATGTGACAAATTTCAAGATTAATCATTCAAATGTTGGTCGACATTAATGTTGCTAAAAGAAATCAGCACCTTGTGTAATGTCATCAATGTCAACATGATTTATTGCTTCTATTGCCAGTGTTTCATCGTACCCAGCTTCAACTACTTCTTGTACAAATTTCCTTCTTTTTTCGTCATTAGCAGCTGCTGCATCACCTTCTGCATTTTCTCTGAAAAAATATTATAAAATACTGGTTTAAATATCAACTAAATTAACAGGTATTTATAGGTATGACACCTAATATGTAATTAAGAACATGTCTGAAAGTTCTGTTCAACGATCACACACCTTGATATATCAAATACCTCACGTCGTTTGGCTTATACAACTTGTAGAATTTAATGATTAATAAATTAGAGTCATGTGAACAATGTTTGGGGTTTGTGGTAGTGACACTTCAGCTTGTAAAAGTACCCTTTGAAATCAGGTGTCAAATACTCTTTAAACTCTTCCTCAGACCTTTTTGTTAATATATTATATGTGGGATGTAAAATTAGTGTGGCTGTATGAAAAGTGTTTACATAACCAATACATTTCAATCTGACCTCTTTAGCTAACATTACATACCTATGTTTCTCCAATCCTGATATATTTTGAGTGATTAGTGATTGCATGTCAGTTTGTGACTGGCTCCATCCACTGAAGGAAGGCTTTTGAACTGATTCATCTGCAATCTCTACCTCGTTTTCATCACCCAGAGATGACGTCTCCAACATTTCTTCATGATCCATACACCAAACAATTCCTGAACAAGATAAACATAACTCATTTTTCATATTGTATATTTTTTAAAGAACAAAATGGGCCATAACTAAATATAACCAAAATATTGGCAGATTGTAACTGAAATCAAACTAGCCCATTATTTTATTATCCTATGCTTATGTACCAAATATGAACAGAATCCATCTATCATTGAGTTATTGATTGGAAACAAATTTGTTTAAGAAAGAATGGCCATAAGTCCTCCAAAATGTGACAAATTTCAAGATTAATCATTCAAATGTTGGTCGACATTAATGTTGCTAAAAGAAATCAGCACCTTGTGTAATGTCATCAATGTCAACATGATTTATTGCTTCTATTGCCAGTGTTTCATCGTACCCAGCTTCAACTACTTCTTGTACAAATTTCCTTCTTTTTTCGTCATTAGCAGCTGCTGCATCACCTTCTGCATTTTCTCTGAAAAAATATTATAAAATACTGGTTTAAATATCAACTAAATTAACAGGTATTTATAGTTATGACACCTAATATGTAATTAAGAACATGTCTGAAAGTTCTGTTCAACGATCACACACCTTGATATATCAAATACCTCACGTCGTTTGGCTTATACAACTTGTAGAATATAATGATTAATAAATTAGAGTCATGTGAACAATGTTTGGGGTTTGTGGTAGTGACACTTCAGCTTGTAAAAATACCCTTTGAAATCAGGTGTCAAATACTCTTTAAACTCTTCCTCAGACCTTTTTGTTAATATATCATATGTGGGATGTCAAATTAGTGTGGCTGTATGAAAAGTGTTTACATAACCAATACATTTCAATCTGACCTCTTTAGCTAACATTACATACCTATGTTTCTCCAATCCTGATATATTTTGAGTGATTAGTGATTGCATGTCAGTTTGTGACTGGCTCCATCCACTGAAGGAAGGCTTTTGAACTGATTCATCTGCAATCTCTACCTCGTTTTCATCACCCAGAGATGACGTCTCCAACATTTCATCATGATCCATACACCAAACAATTCCTGAACAAGATAAACATAACTCATTTTTCATATTGTATATTTTTTAAAGAACAAAATGGGCCATAACTAAATATAACCAAAATATTGGCAGATTGTAACTGAAATCAAACTAGCCCATTATTTTATTATCCTATGCTTATGTACCAAATATGAACAGAATCCATCTATCATTGAGTTATTGATTGGAAACAAATTTGTTTAAGAAAGAATGGCCATAAGTCCTCCAAAATGTGACAAATTTCAAGATTAATCATTCAAATGTTGGTCGACATTAATGTTGCTAAAAGAAATCAGCACCTTGTGTAATGTCATCAATGTCAACATGATTTATTGCTTCTATTGCCAGTGTTTCATCGTACCCAGCTTCAACTACTTCTTGTACAAATTTCCTTCTTTTTTCGTCATTAGCAGCTGCTGCATCACCTTCTGCATTTTCTCTGAAAAAATATTATAAAATACTGGTTTAAATATCAACTAAATTAACAGGTATTTATAGTTATGACACCTAATATGTAATTAAGAACATGTCTGAAAGTTCTGTTCAACGATCACACACCTTGATATATCAAATACCTCACGTCGTTTGGCTTATACAACTTGTAGAATATAATGATTAATAAATTAGAGTCATGTGAACAATGTTTGGGGTTTGTGGTAGTGACACTTCAGCTTGTAAAAATACCCTTTGAAATCAGGTGTCAAATACTCTTTAAACTCTTCCTCAGACCTTTTTGTTAATATATCATATGTAGGATGTAAAATTAGTGTGGCTGTATGAAAAGTGTTTACATAACCAATACATTTCAATCTGACCTCTTTAGCTAACATTACATACCTATGTTTCTCCAATCCTGATATATTTTGAGTGATTAGTGATTGCATGTCAGTTTGTGACTGGCTCCATCCACTGAAGGAAGGCTTTTGAACTGATTCATCTGCAATCTCTACCTCGTTTTCATCACCCAGAGATGACGTCTCCGACATTTCATCATGATCCATACACCAAACAATTCCTGAACAAGATAAACATAACTCATTTTTCATATTGTATATTTTTTAAAGAACAAAATGGGCCATAACTAAATATAACCAAAATATTGGCAGATTGTAACTGAAATCAAACTAGCCCATTATTTTATTATCCTATGCTTATGTACCAAATATGAACAGAATCCATCTATCATTGAGTTATTGATTGGAAACAAATTTGTTTAAGAAAGAATGGCCATAAGTCCTCCAAAATGTGACAAATTTCAAGATTAATCATTCAAATGTTGGTCGACATTAATGTTGCTAAAAGAAATCAGCACCTTGTGTAATGTCATCAATGTCAACATGATTTATTGCTTCTATTGCCAGTGTTTCATCGTACCCAGCTTCAACTACTTCTTGTACAAATTTCCTTCTTTTTTCGTCATTAGCAGCTGCTGCATCACCTTCTGCATTTTCTCTGAAAAAATATTATAAAATACTGGTTTAAATATCAACTAAATTAACAGGTATTTATAGTTATGACACCTAATATGTAATTAAGAACATGTCTGAAAGTTCTGTTCAACGATCACACACCTTGATATATCAAATACCTCACGTCGTTTGGCTTATACAACTTGTAGAATATAATGATTAATAAATTAGAGTCGTGTGAACAATGTTTGGGGTTTGTGGTAGTGACACTTCAGCTTGTAAAAATACCCTTTGAAATCAGGTGTCAAATACTCTTTAAACTCTTCCTCAGAAATGTTGTTAATATATCATATGTGGGATGTCAAATTAGTGTGGCTGTATGAAAAGTGTTTACATAACCAATACATTTCAATCTGACCTCTTTAGCTAACATTACATACCTATGTTTCTCCAATCCTGATATATTTTGAGTGATTAGTGATTGCATGTCAGTTTGTGACTGGCTCCATCCACTGAAGGAAGGCTTTTGAACTGATTCATCTGCAATCTCTACCTCGTTTTCATCACCCAGAGATGACGTCTCCAACATTTCTTCATGATCCATACACCAAACAATTCCTGAACAAGATAAACATAACTCATTTTTCATATTGTATATTTTTTAAAGAACAAAATGGGCCATAACTAAATATAACCAAAATATTGGCAGATTGTAACTGAAATCAAACTAGCCCATTATTTTATTATCCTATGCTTATGTACCAAATATGAACAGAATCCATCTATCATTGAGTTATTGATTGGAAACAAATTTGTTTAAGAAAGAATGGCCATAAGTCCTCCAAAATGTGACAAATTTCAAGATTAATCATTCAAATGTTGGTCGACATTAATGTTGCTAAAAGAAATCAGCACCTTGTGTAATGTCATCAATGTCAACATGATTTATTGCTTCTATTGCCAGTGTTTCATCGTACCCAGCTTCAACTACTTCTTGTACAAATTTCCTTCTTTTTTCGTCATTAGCAGCTGCTGCATCACCTTCTGCATTTTCTCTGAAAAAATATTATAAAATACTGGTTTAAATATCAACTAAATTAACAGGTATTTATAGTTATGACACCTAATATGTAATTAAGAACATGTCTGAAAGTTCTGTTCAACGATGACACACCTTGATATATCAAATACCTCACGTCGTTTGGCTTATACAACTTGTAGAATATAATGATTAATAAATTAGAGTCATGTGAACAATGTTTGGGGTTTGTGGTAGTGACACTTCAGCTTGTAAAAATACCCTTTGAAATCAGGTGTCAAATACTCTTTAAACTCTTCCTCAGACCTTTTTGTTAATATATCATATGTGGGATGTAAAATTAGTGTGGCTGTATGAAAAGTGTTTACATAACCAATACATTTCAATCTGACCTCTTTAGCTAACATTACATACCTATGTTTCTCCAATCCTGATATATTTTGAGTGATTAGTGATTGCATGTCAGTTTGTGACTGGCTCCATCCACTGAAGGAAGGCTTTTGAACTGATTCATCTGCAATCTCTTCCTCGTTTTCATCACCCAGAGATGACGTCTCCGACATTTCATCATGATCCATACACCAAACAATTCCTGAACAAGATAAACATAACTCATTTTTCATATTGTATATTTTTTAAAGAACAAAATGGGCCATAACTAAATATAACCAAAATATTGGCAGATTGTAACTGAAATCAAACTAGCCCATTATTTTATTATCCTATGCTTATGTACCAAATATGAACAGAATCCATCTATCATTGAGTTATTGATTGGAAACAAATTTGTTTAAGAAAGAATGGCCATAAGTCCTCCAAAATGTGACAAATTTCAAGATTAATCATTCAAATGTTGGTCGACATTAATGTTGCTAAAAGAAATCAGCACCTTGTGTAATGTCATCAATGTCAACATGATTTATTGCTTCTATTGCCAGTGTTTCATCGTACCCAGCTTCAACTACTTCTTGTACAAATTTCCTTCTTTTTTCGTCATTAGCAGCTGCTGCATCACCTTCTGCATTTTCTCTGAAAAAATATTATAAAATACTGGTTTAAATATCAACTAAATTAACAGGTATTTATAGTTATGACACCTAATATGTAATTAAGAACATGTCTGAAAGTTCTGTTCAACGATCACACACCTTGATATATCAAATACCTCACGTCGTTTGGCTTATACAACTTGTAGAATTTAATGATTAATAAATTAGAGTCATGTGAACAATGTTTGGGGTTTGTGGTAGTGACACTTCAGCTTGTAAAAATACCCTTTGAAATCAGGTGTCAAATACTCTTTAAACTCTTCCTCAGAAATTTTGTTAATATATGTGGGATGTAAAATTAGTGTGGCTGTATGAAAAGTGTTTACATAACCAATACATTTCAATCTGACCTCTTTAGCTAACATTACATACCTATGTTTCTCCAATCCTGATATATTTTGAGTGATTAGTGATTGCATGTCAGTTTGTGACTGGCTCCATCCACTGAAGGAAGGCTTTTGAACTGATTCATCTGCAATCTTTTCCTCGTTTTCATCACCCAGAGATGACGTCTCCAACATTTCTTCATGATCCATACACCAAACAGTTCCTGAACAAGATAAACATAACTCATTTTATACATGTCCAGTATGAATTGTATACATTGATCCTTTCAAGAGTTACTGAGTTACGGAAATCAATTTTTTAAGTTGAAAAGGGACTATCACTCCTCTAAAAATTGGCAGAGGGCGTACTCCTTTCGAGTGTTCTGTGCGATTCAGAATGATGTTCCACTCAAGTGCCAATGGAATGGTTTACAACAATGTGCTCAAATGCAGAGCAATGTTTTCAATGGAGCAATTTATATTTAACTCCATATGTCCAGTATCATTTTGAACCACAAATCCCCAATGCCATTTGATGGATCACCTGTAATATGGTATGAAACACAAGTTGGCCAGAACAGACACGCTCTTTGCTAGTATTGTTCCTTATAAAAATGCCTAAACTGCATGAAAAGACAAAACCTTGTTGAATTTACACTTTTTAAAGCTGTTTGATCATAATTGACTTGTATATGCCGCAAAGTGGTTTAATTGGGAATCCCAGTTTCTAAAAATAGCTCGATATCATATCAAAACTGAGGTACTTGTACAGTAAGAAATAAATCTTATCGTGCATTTTCCCTGCATACAGCCTTTCAAGAGTTATTGATCAATACTGATAAAATTAATTTGCACTGACGGACGGATAGATGGACGGATGGACAGGGTTAATAGTATGTGTAAGATGGTTGTCCAGTTAACTTGATAAGAATAGCCCAATACAGCCATTGAAGGGGTTGTAGGTTCAATCACTGCAATATTAAAGATCGTTTCTTCCCTTTAAATTAACACTACAATGAATGCAGTTGTCCATGACGGCCAAAAGAGGTTGAGCCTCCAATCATAGAGGGGTAGGAGTGGTGTTGTGTGGTGTTTGAGCTCAGTAGATAGAGCCTCATACCAGCATATTGAGTGCGTCCTAGTTTTGAGCACCACATTGTGCACTTTTCCTCTCAAATTACAACACCAATAATACAGTAAAACAAGTTATGTTCAAAACCGGCTATTGTAGCTACTGACACAGTATTTCGGAAATAAATTGCGTTTTAGTAACGCATACAAGAAAATCATTGATGCAAAGCATCAAAGGTCGCCGCTTAAGAATTGAATGATATTTTGTTATTTACATTCTTTTGTACAAAAAACATGTAACTAAAGCATTACACTCCATTTTAGTAGTATCAAACACGTAAACAAAAAATATTAATCTGTTTACAGACCCAGTTCCAACTTCTCTGTATATAGCAAGGTCTTTGTTCACAAAAATAATAATATTTAAAATCACATTCTTTGAATCTTTTACATAAATTCTCATTAAGTTTCTAAATAATTACCTCAGACTATCATGCCACTCAAAATTTATCACCGGAACACATTTTCTTTTCTGATCCATACGTACGTAAAAAATAAGCTTAGAATAAGCACTACTTTTATCTAAATATTTATTTCATACAGTTAACGCATCACTTCTATTTGTTATAATTTGTTATGTAAAAGATTCAAAGAAAAAAAACACCCTAAACTATGAATAAACAGCGTGTCACCGTAACAAATTCCTTCTTACTGCAGTTTCTTCTCCGTTAGTACATGCAAGGAGGAATTATCAGCGATGACTATATCATATAATATTATAATTATGAACTGCCCACTTCAAGAACATTTCAAAAGCACATGTGAAATACAGGTAAAACAGTCAACGCGAATACTTTTTCTCCTTCACTGGACATAACGACAGGCAAATACACATTTTTTACCTGTCGCAACAATGTTTTACCTGTTGCAACAATGTTTTACCTGTCACAACAATTTCTTACCTGTCGCAATGTTTTGAACAGGATTAACAACTTAAAATCCTTATTATAAATGTTGTTTTATTACATGTATAACCATTATAATTAAGCAAGATTTCTCAGTTTTATTGTTCAAGTAAAGGTCATGACTATCTCATCATCATTAAATACTAGCCATGGCCTACATTCTTCCACGAACTAATCAACTTCCGATCAACTGGAAGTCTCGTCTTTTGCTCCCTAGATGAATTGGGCAATCTGGGCTAGCCCTGGCTTTTTTTCTTGAGCCAATTTTGGAACCAGTCGGTTTCAGTCATTCGGGGGCTACATTACAGCACGCAACCAACAAATATTTAGTGCAGTTTGTCCCCTCAATCCCCAATATTCTATAGCATAGGACTTTGTTATTTCAATGTAATCCTTTTTAGTGTTTCTTTGAAATTGCTTTTAATAGTCTACAAATCATTCCTTATTGAGCTTGTGGGATGATTCAATGTAGCACTGTTATCTTATTTCTTGTCTATTTTATTCTTGTTATTCAAGTTTAAACAAACATCTCACTATCAATTATTAACTATTCAAATTGAAAGATGAAGACAATGTATACTCCCAAACACAAGTCAATCAAGTGCAAAAAGCAATACATGTTTCAAACAGTCGGCTGTATATAAAAACTAGGTCACAAATGAAACATAAACTAAACATACATTGACGTAAATTGTATGTGAATAGTCATAGCACCGACTATGAGACATAAACCATCAGTATATACTTGCGAAAATAATAGTATTCTGAATTTACTATAATAATTTTCATTCCTCGTAAAATACGGAGCGGGCGGCATTACGAAACCGTACGGTACTGATTTTATCGTATACTAGACCCGAAAACGAAAGTGATTGCATGGTTATCACATACATTGATCTCGGCCGCTTTTAATCGCATTTATCATCGAAATTGAGTGGAATAAAACATTCGCAAACGGTAAATTTTTCGCCCAAATTAGAAAGTCATACTTTTCGACGGGACCGCTTTTCGACTATTTGATTTTTCTTGAGCAATTTCCGAAAATAAACGGTGCTAACTGAACATTTTCACCTGACAATGTGTCCGACAAAAACAGATATTTCATCGGTCTGCTACAGGTCTGCAAGACAGTCTAGCGACATGATAACGCGGTAGACGTCGCTGGGAACATGTTCTGCCTTTTGCGGATGATAATAAACAAAAAAATAAACTTCCGTAGACTGGTTTCAAATATTTGATGAGTCAAAATAGACCTTGACCATTTGAAATCGTGCACCACATGAGGGAATAAATTAAAAGATTTTAAAATGAAATAAAATAAAACAATAAATAATATTACAAATACTTTTTCTGTAAAACTTTATTGTCAGTGGGTAAAATTACATGTTTTAATCTTGAATCGAATAATCTTGGAAAACAATTAAGTCACGTGCCCCTCCATGTACAAAAAAATATCCCATTCCATACCACAGTACGCCGCACCGACAATTAATACACCATGACTACAAACACTTACCTAGCAATGGTGGCAAATCAATAAATATTTCATAGACAAAATAATGCAAAACATCAGCGACAACAGCTTACACAAAGTCAACCATAAAAATCAGCAAATAAACATCAGAAATATACTTACTCCATGTTTACGCATCAAACGCCAAAATTAATACAAGCAATTTAAATTTTAATGCAATTTGTTTCGGTACGAACTCATTCAATCAAGTTCGAAAACGAAACTGCCGTCTTGATTCAACTTACGTAGACTTGATAACAATTTTTGAAAATTCTACATGTTTGAATTTTCCGAAAATGGCGTATAGTTAGAAACTTATGGCAAAGCAGGACAGGCTGAGTACATACCGGGTTATCTTATCGGCTCGCGATTTTACCTATGCGTAAATTTCACGATATGGTAGATAACACGCTCTAAGCAGACGACGCGTTTCACTTCGTGTTAATATGTAGACAATTAATTGCTATAGTTTATATTTATATAACAAAGAAATGATGATTTAGGAAAAATACCATCTTAAGTAAGACAGTATAATGTTGTTTAAATTCTCAAATGTAAATGGCATTCACGGGTATCAAATTCAGTGAACTTTCAAAAGAAAAAAATATCAGTTTTCAGACAAATAAAAAAGCACTTAAAAGTACTATTACACGATTTCTGTTACCTGCACGTCACCTAACTGTCTTTATTTTGCATACAAACACTAAAATCTTATGTGATACAAGGCATATTAGACTGCTATTCTTCACATAATCATGGACGTAATTTTCAAATTGGAAGCCATTTTTTTCGCATTACGCGAAAATTGGCCAAATTCACCGATTCTTTCTAAATGTCTAGACAATTTGAGCACTTATTACCTCAAGCACAAAATTAAATATGCTATTTGTGTTTTCTAGTAATTGAACAGTTTTAGTTATACCATTTTAACACTTACAAAATACTACATAAAAGAAAAATGACCGTCCGCCATTGTTTTTCACAAGTCGCTCACATTCGAATCGTTAATTAGGAATTAATTACGCATAGCAAGGTCTTAATTATATATACATATCAACGAAGCAATACATATTTCATCCAGAAAAATCAATAAAGTTACAAAATAATGCGTTTTAATTAGTTGATTTTACATTTAATTTTTGTCTTCGCTATAACAAAACATTGATTTGTAAATGGCACCCGATGTGTAGTGAGTCCCGTAATCATCCGAGGCATGATAAACTACGGTACACCAAAGACCTAAATACCAAGTTCAGAGAAATCGAACAATAAAAACAGTATGTGTTTACAAGCGCTCAGCCGATTTAACTAATTGAATATTTTTTATTTATGGTATTTTTGGTCAATAACTGGACTGTAGTAGCTAGTTATCTTTTTTCATGTGGCCGGTTCTAGTCCTTAAATTTATAAAATATATAACTCTTGCCTGTTCTGCAATGTATAGATAAACAAATATTGAATTAGGCTCTCTTCAATTGATTTGTATTGTTGTTAGCAATAATTATATAATGATAGCAGCACATAATAAGAGACCACTTCAGTAGTTGTGAAGAGTTTTCTAATTATTTGAAGAGGTATCTTATTATTTGAAGAGGTCTTCAATTATTTGAGTTTATGTAGATTTGGCGTGCCATAAATATCACGTGTAATAATATAATGATCCGTACATAGATAGTAACGTCCCTGTGCACAATGTGCAGTCTGTGGTACAATACAAGCAATGAAATCATATTCGTTCCATCAACTGATCTGCACAGTGCACAATCGCCAGAAAATAACATGATTGAATATTGTTGGTGCCTTCTATTTTAAGAACTAGTTAAAAAAAAAGACGCTGCAATCATATTAAAACAGTGAAAAGGAAATGCGAATTTGGTCGTGAATCCCATTAAGAATTTAAATATACTCACACAGAATGTGTACATCTATTTTCAAATAGAAATAAGAAACATACAGGGGCATTTTATTCGGTCACTTTTCTTGTTCTGGACCGTGTTAGGACTGTGGCATTGTCTACGTCGACAAAACAGATAGATAGATAGATAGAAGGTTAAGGACTGGGGGCGGGGGGGGGTAAACTTTAGTTGGTCCGCATATAGATAATAGACGGATCGTTGTTTTAACTCCTATTCTACTTTCGTTTTTCCCAGAAACAGAAACTATGGAGGGGAATTCCTGCCTAGGTCACGCAATTTTGGAAAAACGTAACAACTGATTATTTGGTAATATTGCTTTGCCCAGGGCTAGTACATACCGGGTTATGAATCGAACGGTGTACCCAAAGACCTAATGACCATTGGTATTTAGGTCTTTGGTGTACCGTAGTTTATCATGCCTCGGATGATTACGTGACTCTCTACACATCGGGTGCCATTTACAAATCAAAGTTTTGTTATAGCGAAGACAAAAATTAAATGTAAAATCAACTAATTAAAACGCATTATTTTGCAACTTTATTGATTTTTCTGGATGAAGTATGTATTGCTTCGTTGATATGTATATATAATTAAGACCTTTCTATGCGTAATTAATTCCTAATTAACGATTCGAATGTGAGCGACCAGACTTGTGAAAAACAATGGCGGACGGTCAATTTTCTTTTATGTAGTATTTTGTAAGTGTTAAAATGGTATAACTAGAACTGTTCAATTACTAGAAAACACAAATATCATATTTAATTTTGTGCTTGAGGTAATAAGTGCTCAAATTGTCTAGATATTTAGAAAGAATCGGTGAATTTGGCCAATTTTCGCGTAATGTGAAGAATAGCAGTCTAATATGCCTTGTATCACATAAGATTTTAGTGTTTTTATGCAAAATAAAGACAGTTATGTGACGTGCAGGTAACGACAAGACCTGACTAAGTGAAACGTTATATTACAGTATTGTATTGCAATAATTCATTTATACCGATCAAAGAACGCCTGCTAATATAATATGTCAAGCACAAATAAATTACAGTTTAGTAATGTATAAACATTCTCATTTCATCCCGATGTTCCTTTTCCTAGTTTGTTTTCTTCGCTGTATCGCATTGTATATATGTTTACATGTATGTCATGTGTTCTCTTTGTATAGTGTTGTTGTTGTTTAATGTCATGTCATGTACAATCACTGAAAAGTGGAAATAAAGAGTATATATATAACAGAAATCGTGTAATAGTACTTTTAAGTGCTTTTTTATTTGTCTGAAAACTGATCTTTTTTCTTTTGAAAGTTCACTGAATTTGATACCCGTGAATGCCATTTACATTTGAGAATTTAAACAACATTATATTGTCTTACTTAAGATGGTATTTTTCCTAAATCATCATTTCTTTGTTATATAAATATAAACTATAGCAATTAATTGTCTACATATAAACACAAAGTGAAACGCGTCGTCTGCTTAGAGCGTGTTATCTACCATATCGTGAATTTACGCATAGGTAAAATCACGAGCCGAGGCAAGACAAATCGATATATATACCGATTCATAACCCGATATGTACTAGCCCTGCTTTGCCATTAGCTTCTAACTTATACGCCATTTTCGGAAAATTAAAACATGTAGAATTTTCAAAAATTGTTATCAAGTCTACGTAAGTTGAATCAAATTGCATTAAATTGCTTGTAATAATTTTGGTGTTTGATGCGTAAACATGGAGTAAGTATATTTCTGCTGTTTATTTGCTGTTTTTTATGGTAGACTTTGTGTAAGCTGTTGTCGCTGATGTTTTGCATTATTTTGTCTATGAAATATTTATTGATTTGCCACCATTGCTAGGTAAGTGTTTGTAGTCATGGTGTATTATTGTCGCCGCACTGAAGTGCGGCGTACTGTATGGAATGGGATATTTTTTTGTACATGGAGGGGCACGTGACTTATTTTTTTTCCAAGATTATTCGATTCAAGATAATTTTACCCACTGACAATAAAGTTTTACAGAAAAAGTATTTGTAATATTATCACGGACCTATATGGTATAGGTCCGTGATATTATTTATTGTTTTATTTTATTTCATTTTAAAATATTTTAATTTATTCCCTCATGTGGTGCACGATTTCAAATGGTCAAGGTCTATTTTGACTCATAAAATATTTGAAACCAGTCTACTGAAGTTTATTTTTTTGTTTATTATCATCCGCAAATGGCAGAACATGTTCCCAGCGACGTCTACCGCGTTATCATGTCGCTAGACTGTCTTGCAGACCTGTAGCAGACCGATGAAATATCTGTTTTTGTCGGACACATTGTCAGGTGAAAATGTTCAGTTAGCACCGTATTATTTTCGGAAATTGCTCAAGAAAAATCAAATAGTCGAAAAGCGGTCCCGTCGAAAAGTATGACTTTCTAATTTGGGCGAAAAATTAACCGTTTGCGAATGTTTTATTTCACTCAATTTCGATGATAAATGCGGTTAAAAGCGGCTGAGATCAATGTATGTGATAACCATGCAATCACTTTCGTTTTCGGGTCTAGTATACGATAAAATCCGTACCGTACGGTTTAGTAATGCCGCCCGCTCCGTATTTTACGAGGAATGAAAATTATTATAGTAAATTCAGAATACTATTATTTTCGCGAGTATATACTGATGGTTTATGTCTCATAGTCGGTGCTATTCACATACAATTTACCTCAATGTATGTTTAGTTTATGTTTCATTTGTGACCTAGTTTTTATGTACAGCCGACTGTTTGAAACATGTATTGCTTTTTGCACTTGATTGACTTGTGTTTGGGAGTATACATTGTCTTCATCATTCAATTTGAATAATTAATAATTGATAGTGAAATGTTTGTTTAAACTTGAATAACAAGAAAAAATAGACAAGAAATAAGATAACAGTGCTACATTGAATCATCCCACAAGCTCAATAAGGAAGGATTTGTAGACTATTAAAAGCAATTTCAAAGAAACACTAAAAAGGATTACATTGAAATAACAAAGTCCTATGCTATAGAATATTGGGGATTGAGGGGACAAACTGCACTAAATATTTGTTGGTTGCGTGCTGTAATGTAGCCCCCGAATGACTGAAACCGACTGGTTCCAAAATTGGTTCAAGAAAAAAAGCCAGCGCTAGCCCAGATTGCCCAATTCATCTAGTGAGCAAAAGAATAGACTTCCAGTTGATCGGAAGTTGATTAGTTCGTGGAAAAAGGTAGGCCATGGCTAGTATTTAATGATGATGAGATAGTCATGACCTTTACATGAACAATAAAACTGAGAAATCTTGCTTAAATATAATGGTTATACATGTAATAAAACAACATTTAAAATAAGGATTTTAAGTTGTTAATCCTGTTCAAAACATTGCGACAGGTAAGAAATTGTTGTGACAGGTAAAACATTGTTGCGACAGGTAAAACATTGTTGCGACAGGTAAAAATTGTGTATTTGCCTGTCGTTATGTCCAGTGAAGGAGAAAAAGTATTCGCGTTGACTGTTTTACCTGTATTTCACATGTGCTATTGAAATGTTCTTGAAGTGGGCAGTTCATAATTATAATATTATATGATATAGTCATCGCTGATAATTTCTCCTTGCATGTACTTGCAGTAAGAAGGAATTTGTTACGGCGACATGCTGTTTATTCATAGTTAAGGGTGGTGCCAGCAACTACAGTTTTCAGCTTCATACTGATACCATAATATACTCTTTTTTTTTCGCTCGCTCGCTTTAATAAATGACAGTTTGAAAAAAATATTTTTTTTTTCGCTCGCTCGCCCCATTTTTTGGGGGGGGGGGGAAATCCGAAGAACAAAAAAATAATTTGGTTTGGCCTAATAATATTTAAAATTGCATTCTTTGAATCTTTTACATAACAAATTATAACAAATAGAAGTGATGCGTTAACTGTATGAAATAAATATTTAGATAAAAGTAGTGCTTATTCTAAGCTTATTTTTTACGTACGTATGGATCAGAAAAGAAAATGTGTTCCGGTGATAAATTTTGAGTGTCATGTAAAAGATTCAAAGAATGTAATTTTAAATATTATTATTTTTGTGAACAAAGACCTTGCTATATACAGAGAAGTTGGAACTGGGTCCGTAAACAGATTAATATTTTTTGTTTACGTGTTTGATACTACTAAAATGGAGTGTAATGCTTTAGTTACATGTTTTTTGTACAAAAAAATGTAAATAACAAAATATCATTCAATTCTTTAGCGGCGACCTTTGATGCTTTTGCATCAATGATTTTCTTGTATGCGTTAGTAAAACGCAATTTATTTCCGAAATGCTAACTGGTGGCAGTAATATGCCACCATAGTTTCGCAATTCCGGGAAACTTCTAAGAAAAGTTATAATCCAGTAGTTTTTAGTATGTCTGTTTGAAGGCATTAACGTGCCCTTTTCAATATTATTTCGTAGTGCGTTGTGACACGGACATATAAACCATAGAAATTCGAGAATATTCCGATTCTTTAGAATTACGTAGCACCGCTAATTATGGTTAGATCGCGACATTACTGTTAATAAAACCTGACAAGCAATAACACATGGTACGGTGTATTTTCAAAACGCCATACTTGACAACTATGCAACATATCTTCATTTCAAAAACTTTTTTATAGAACAGAACAGAAATTTTATGAAGGCAAAAAGTTCTCGTGTAAAAAATTGAATTGTGATTTCTGTGCCAAATGGGCCATTTTTCTGCGCTCACAGCCAATTATTTCATGTCGAAGATGATCAACACATTTATTGTATTTCTGGGAGCATACATAAACCTGTATGTAGTTAATGATATAATTTAGGCAGTTAACAGTTCATACAGTTTTATATAAGTATGGTCCCTGATCATGTTCAATTTGGACATTAAAAAGAGTCAACTTCTGCCAAATCAGCATGAAAGTTTTAATATCTACACTATTTCACAGAGTTTATGACGAAATGGCTTATTCACTTGTGACAAGGGGTTTTACTGAAGGCTGTCTGGGAGTAGGTACAGGGGGGGGGCTGTCCCCTGGAAAATTGTTAAAATGTTGGTACTTGTATGATTTGGTCTTTTTGTATGCCTATTATTTACCAGATAATACTAGTGCAATTCACACGAAAGAGTCCTCAAAATTTATACCCCGAAATGCACCAGAAGCCACCATTTCATGTACAGCTGAACCCCGTTATGTCGACATCGGTAATATCGACATTCCGGTTTAGTCGACATATTTGTAAAGTCCCGATTTCTGTCGCTATATATTTTCACGTCAATCTCCCGTAAAAGTAAAGCTGTAGTAGACTATATATGTGTGCCGCACGATGTTGTCGACCAGTGTCACTGGTATGCAACCATGTTAATGCGTGATGCAGTTCTAAACGACGACACGTCATCGATTCGCAACGAAAAATGTAATCGCTTCTCTCCGCTAATGAGGACATGCAGACCATTTCGCTGTATGGTAAGTCTAAAATAATTAAATACCAGAGACGATCGTGATTTTTCTTGGCTGCGTAATTTAACTTATGACAGTAT
Source organism: Mactromeris polynyma (assembly GCA_032209605.1). Lineage (NCBI taxonomy): Eukaryota > Metazoa > Mollusca > Bivalvia > Venerida > Mactridae > Mactromeris > Mactromeris polynyma. The sequence goes on from JASFXZ010000005.1 coordinate 16,216,501, forward strand.
GTAATCCCAGCTTATGTATTCAATGTTATGTTTTCGGAAATTATACGGATAACAAAATTATTGGCACAATTGTACAACTGAGGTTTAAGAAATATTATTAAATATCATTTATTCTAGTAAATATACTGTAAACGGCAATGGAATAATGCACAACAAGAGTTTTAATGAATTTTATACTCATGTTATATAAAATCATGTGCCCTTGATCAATTTTCAATGTAAAATAAAGCTTTGATTTGGTGTTAAATGATGTTATCGATGCCTCAACAAATGTCACCATTACTAAACGAAATCAAATATTATGTCATCGTTTCTGAACAAAGGTGCAACAGATACTAAACGACGACCATGGAAGTTTCCTATGATGATGGGGAATCTTTTTTCGTTAATACGCTGGAACTAAGTAATATTGTGGTCGTGGAATCGACAGAGATACAAGCCAGACCTGAGCAACACACCTTACCTATTGGAATAATTAGCTTACCAGTCTGTTTATTGAGAAACACATTGTTAGGATCACATTCTATATCTCTACCAAACACAGTAAAAGTACGTGATTTAAACTTCGCTTTGCCATCACATATTAAAAACTGCAGAAATGACACTTTTTCATGTTTATGATATCGTATACAATGCCTTACTGCCGTCTCAGCACTGTCATTCCATAAGTCGCAAAAGCTGCATTTAAACCGGTCATCCTGAAACAGAAGTAAAAGAATAGCGAAACAGGTCGATGCAAGTGTATAAAACAAAGTGGCTTAAGAATCCCCAATTAATATAAGTACCTTTCTATAAAAACTCATATATGTTATATGCGTACAGAAATCACATTGTTTTGTGTGTAGATCACTTATGCGAAATAAGCTATATTTATAAATGTATAACAATCGATACGTTCTCCGGTCAATCAATTTCCACTTAGATTCTTTTACGTGTTTGAATCACTATTCGTATAGAAATCCTGACCGGGCCGGTTAGCGAAGTTTTTTTTGTTAACGCTTGACTACCAGAATTGAAATCGGGATCAGCTGACTACAGTCACTGAGAAGTAATTCGCCTCCAATCACTTTTAAACCGAACAATGCACTGGTTGTGAGACATACAATTGTATCTGATCCCAGGTATCCTATATAGACTGACAATGTCTGTATATGACATTTAAATTATCAAAACCATCTTGCACGATTTGTTCAGCAAGGGTGCAAGCAAACGTTAGTAGTCCGGCGGTAAACAATTTGATACGTTTGATGCCGAAATGATGCATGCAAGTGCAACGTATACAAATACATCCATGGTGGTCATTGTGCACACTGGACTGGGCTGGAACAATTTGGATAACTGTGGTAAAAGGAGTATTCATGTCAGTGCGAGGTAACTCTGACTTCTTACTCTAGTTTAGGGAATGGAATTCTGATCGTAGATTGTAGACAGAAGATTTGCAGCAAATATGATAAAATAAGCAATTCGTTCTTAAAATTTACATAAAAAGAAACACACTGAATTCAAGAATAAGTGTACGCTCTTACCATTTTACTAACAGAGATTCGTAATTGATCGCTTGTTATCCTGAAACAAAATTAAAAACGCTTAGAAACTATTCCATTTGCATTAATGCTTTCGTTTCATTACATAAAACCCGATTTCGTTGAGACATCATGACACACTCTGCGAGAAACCATGACATTCGAAGAAAACTTAATCGTAAAATATACAGTTACCAGGCGTTATTTTTGTGTGAAATTAGTTGTTTTGGCATTATATAGACAATGTTATACTGAGAAAATCAAAGTTGTGATTAAAATGTATGTTTTTAAGCCATTGAACTGCAATGATAAAATACACTCCAAAGTAAACGATTCTAAACGATAATGTGACAAAATACCAATTTCACTCGTACTAGTGTAGCCGAAATAAATACTGAAGGACATAGACATGCACCGTGGTTCATACCCTGGCAGAAAAACGAAGAAGAAACATTTCCTCAGTTTTAAAAACAACATAAGATACATACCTACCGAGATGTGTCCTCATAACAGGAGAGAAACGATGACATTTTTCGTTGCGAATCGATGACGTGTCGTCGTTTAGAACTGCATCACGCATTGACATGGTTGCATACCAGTGAGTGTAAGCATTTCACAGTGATCACCGTTCAATCTGTCGTTGACACGCATTCTTTGCAGGGACTTCTCGGGACAAGATCAAGAATACCGGATCATTCTGTTTTGATAGCAGATTTTGAAACAGACTATAGTATTAGATCAACAGACGATACTCCCCCCAGCAAAGCACGTTATAATTTGAGACGCATACCGACTAATTTCATGGATAGTGATTGTACAAGACTTGCCATCATTATTGAAAGGTCGAGAGAAAATCAAGACGATATTGATATGATATATGATACTGTATGTAACACCATAAAAATGGAGATGGAAACAAATATACCTAAATGTGGTCATTCTAAAAATACGAATACACGTTTAAAACACAGAAAACCATTGTGGAATTCTATGAGAAAGAAAAAAAAGGCATTTTTGAAATGTAGAGACAGAAACCATACCAAGTTCCACCTCCGTATGGACTACATTAATGCGCGAAACGTATTCGACAGAGAATTAAAGCAAAAGAAACGCATATACAGACGGTCAAAAGCGGTAGACATAGAGAATCTTTCAACAAGAAACCCAAATGAGTTCTGGCAGAAAATACAACAACTTGGTCCGCGCAAAGACAAAAGTATCCCAATTGAGGTTTTGGATGGTAATGGAAACATAGTGAATGAAGAACGTTTAGTTTTTGAACGATGGAAGATGGATTTCCACGACCTATATAATTGTGATGAAAATTATTAATTTTGACGAAATACACTATGAACAAGCAAAAACACATAAAACGTTACTGGAGAATAATATGAATGATCCATGATATGAACCAAACAGTGATCTTAACGGTAATATATCGTTAAATGAAATCAACTACGTTCTCAGCAAAGCGAAAAAAGGTCGGTGTGTGGCATTGATGAGATACCATATGACGTTTTAAAGAATCAACAGATTACATTGACGCTGCAACACATGTTCCAGCTTATATTTGACAGCAGTATTATACCATCAGTGTGGCGAAAGGCTATCATTTGTCCCATACTGAAAGACTCGAACTCGGACAAACGTGTCCCGATGCATTACCGCGGTATCAGTCTTTTATCTTGTATCAGCAAACTGTACACATCTTTCCTCAACAAACGACTTACCAACTACCTAGAAAACAACACTATACTTGCAGACGAACAAAACGGTTTCCGGAAACAGCGATCATGCGAAGATCACGTGTTTACGTTAAGTAGTGTCATTCGGAACAACAAATCAGTGTTACGTCAGTCAGTCACGGCTTTTATAGACTTAAAACGTTGTTTTGACTACATAGATAGAGACATGCTACTGTATAAACTGTTGATTAACAATATTGACGGTAAATTATACCACTCCATCAAGAATATATACGCAAGCTCAATGTCATGTGTACGAATAAACAATAAGAATACTGATTGGTTTAACTGTTATACTGGTGTAAAACAAGGTTGCAATTTATCACCGACACTCTTTTCAATATTTGCTAATGATTTGGTCAGTGAAATTAACGACCTTGACCTTGGAATTGCTGTTGGCGACATCAAACTTTCCATGCTTATGTATGCAGAGACATAGTCCTCATGGCGGATAATGAAGAAAAATTACAGGCAATTTTGGACACTGTTCACAAGTGGTGTAAACGTTGGAGGGTGCTGATTAATGCAAATAAATCAAAATGCATGCATTTCCGAAGAAACAATAACCCATGCAGTGAATTCGAATTTAAGATAGGTAATGATACATTGGAAACTGTGAAACAATACAAATATCTAGGTGTGATCTTTGAAGAAAAGAATGATAGTTCTAACAACTGTGAGTCTCTTGGTAAAGCAGCCGGTCGAGCACTTGGTGCCATCATCAACAAAATTCACGACTTAAAGGAATTCGGATTTAGATCATACGAAAAACTATTTACAGCATGTGTGATACCAATTCTAGACTATTGCTCTTCAGTATGGGGGTTTAAAAGATACCAACAAATAGACCACGTGCAAAACAGAGCCATGCGCTACTTTCTTGGCGTCCATCGTTTTACTCCCATTTTGGCAATGGTTGGCGACACAGGATGGCTACCTAGCGTTTACCGACGATGGGAAAACATGCTACGCATGTGGAACCGACTCATCAAGATGGACGACACACGTTTAACAAAACAAATATACACCCAACAATGGTCTTTATGGTGCGTTTGCTTGGAAACCGCCTCACGTGAAACAATGGAGGTCTGTTGCACAACTATGGCATAGAATTAGTAGGATGAGTCATGATAGAGTCAGCTACAAAGTATTTAATTTTTGTGATTCTAAAGGTAAAGCTCGTTGCAAGAACTGGCAATTTAATTTTAGGAACCATATGAACAAACTTGGAATGTCAATGCTACTTAATAGTTGCAGTAATTCTTCATCTAAATATTTTTGTGACAAAGTGTTAACATGTTCAGTTCAACAATTTATCTCAATATGGAAAGACAATATTAATAAGGATGTTGGGCGGTCAGGAAATGGGCGTAATAAACTTAGGACATATAAATTGTTTAAACAAACGTATGGGATAGAGAAATATGTCAAATGCCAAATACCTATGAAACATAGATCTGCCTTAGCCAAGTTTAGATGTGGGGTGACCCCACTGAGACTAGAGACTGGAAGATATGAAAATATTCCTGAGAACCAACTTTTATGTCCAATCTGTAAAGCTGACATTGAAAATGAAATACATGTACTGTTTCACTGTAATGGCTACCGAAGGTTTAGAGATGCTCTTACACTTAAAGCATGTGAAGTGAATAGTAATTACCTAAACCTCTCTGACGAAGATAAGTTAATATTTGTACTGTCTAATGAAAATATGATTAGAGTTAGTGCCAAGACCTGTTTTAAGATTTTAAAGAACAGAATCGACTTATTATACACATGATAATCCATCCCTCTGTTCTATTTTTATTCTTTTATTTTTATTTTTGTTATGCAATTATTTTACAGTGTATAAGACATGACATCATAGCTAGCTCTAACATACATGGAATAACAAAAACTTATGAAGACAGCAGATTTAAATTTTTCTATAGCAATTGCAATAATTCTGCTTTTATTTGTATAGGTACGTTTGTATCATGTCATGGAGTTTTAAGTTTTTGTTCTTCCACCTTCTCCTTCAATTAAAGTTAATTGCATTTGTCACATTTTGTATACAAATCGAAAATCGAAATTGATTTTGTGTGTTTTAATTACATATATGATACTTCATAATATTTTATCAATGTTGAAGTACAAACAACATTGCATTGTAGATATTCTGTGATATTGTGTTAATTAGTCAGTGTCTAGTAAGCCAAGTGTGGCTGAGCACAAAATATTTTTTATGTTTTTTTACTTTGTAAAATGTACTGTAATATTTTATATTTGACACTATAATAAACTTTAGATATGTTACAACTTTGATTACCTTCAGAACAATAACAACAACAACTGGTCACGTGACATCAAAAATGTTATGGCAGCACTGGGACTAATCGACAGTTTCAACAACAGAACTGTTATAAATTTACCTCAGGCACATGATTTATTAGTGAACTATTACTAGTACTCAAACAACTGGATTGAAAACGTTCAAACTATTTCAAAACTCAGAACATACCGACTCTACAAAAATAACTTTAAATGTGAAGAATATGTAAAACTGAATTTAAATAAAAACGAACGGTCTATACTTTGTCAATTTAGATGTGGGATATTACCCCTAAGAATTGAAACTGGGAGATATACTGGGGAACAACCAAACGAGAGACTCTGTAGACTCTGTAACCTAAACCAAGTGGAGGACGAAACACATTTTGTGAACTTTATAATGATCTTCGTGACAACTGTTTCAGTGATCTATTTTTAAATAGTGCCGATTTACAAGCAAATCAGAGACTTTCGTGTATAATGTCATCTAACCCACGAAAACTAGCTAAATTTCTTGTCTGTGCTTGGTTAAAAAGAACAGCATGTGTTCCATAATTGATAACCTGTATAAAATTATGTTTATTTTAGATTTGCATATATTTCCTGTATGTACTTATATTGTGTGCTTGCATAGATCTGACTATGTTTAATTTCTATTTATTTGTACTGTTCTGCCCGAATGATCTGTATGATGTGTGTCTGAATGTATCTGTATTATGTTGTTTAAGCATGTCTGAATGTATCTGTATTATATTACTTGTTTGACTTGTATAAGTGTGAATGTATCTGTATTATATTACTTGTTTGACTTGTATAAGTCATTATAAGTAATTAGTTTTACAACACCTGCAGCAAAACACACGAGTGGTAAGTTTTACAACACCACCATAGCAAAAATACGTATAGGGGATAACGTGTTTGTAAACAAAAAAAACCGATTCCGCGCATGCGCAGTTAACTGGTGAGCAAAAGAGTAAAAGGCGGCGGCGCCGTACTATACAACTAAAATGAATGCAAGATACGGTGATAGCCATTAATTTCTTTAATGTTTGACACACAATATTAAATTTGGCATCAATGAAAGGTTATGCTCCCAGCTTTCCCACGACATAAAAATAATGAAAATCAGAGGTTGTTTTGGTTTTCAAATTAGACTCTGAAAATGGGCATTTTTCCGTGAAATAAATTCAACGGCTGTAGGTATTTCAATTCTCATTTTTACATATGTCCATCAAATCGATACCAGATCAAAGGCTTCCAAAAATAAAATAAAAAATCGAAAATCGGTGAATTTTCTGCATCAGAATGTGACTATGAAAATGAACACATTTTACGACAAATTATTTTCAATTCGTTTAGGTTCGAAAAACACGGCGGTGGGTATTATAATTCGTATTAATCAATGTATGTGCATAAAGTTGGTTCCAAATGAAAGATAATGCACCCAGCTTTCTAACAATGTAAAATATTGAAGTGTGCGAGTTTCCGAAAATAATTTTTTAGTATGACTTTGACTTTTCTGTATGACATAATATGTATGTGCATAAATAATATGTTATGTGTGAAATGCATCAATAGTAATTGTTAACATGTACACATATCTAACAAAGACAACAACGTGATATGTTTAATTGTGCGTTTTTTACCTTATCTTAATTTTACATTTAGCATTATATTCATCATTTATTGAGTGTCATTCATACACACACATATTAAGACATAGCGGTAGATAAATAAATACACATATATCACATGTAAAACAGCGCTAGGTTGAAAGAGTTGGTAGTCAGATTTGATAAACAATTAAATTGTATGGTAATAAATCTTTGCGAAATGTATTGGTTTGAATGGAGTCTAATGGATTCTTGGCTAGCGCTATCCTAGATTTTTACGTAATACATAAAGCATATCATCATTGTTCTGCTATTTTCTCTACCAATGACAATGTCTACAAAGCCAAGACTTAGTTTTAAATTAGACTAAATTCCTGTACAACTCATGTGATACCACTCATTTCTGCTTGATTTGTTTTCACACATCTTACAACATTTTTAATGACATCCGTTAATGTACATATTCTTTATTTCCGTCTCATCTACGTACAGTACAACATAATACAAAAAACAGTATACTAACTACAAAAAAAGTACATAGCCATTCTGTATAGAATTATAAGAGACTATTATCAACAATAAATATCACATTCGATTCAACAATATATGTACAGGTCCGTTAATTTACATGTAAAGACGTATTTTATTGTTTGAGACTTGTCTTCTTTACAAGACATTTTCGGCACTTTCATAACTTTTTGAAACGGTTCAAATGTGTCATTTTCTGAGCATTTTATGAGATGCATCCTCATAGCGGGAATATCAAATCGAACATTGGTGATTTCACAATTAAAGTTACAATGCACTAGTTCTGTAACATATGCGATGGCAAATACACAACAATCGGATGTGTTCGTTTGTCTTTGTACATCAGGTATTATCACATTTATCGCAAGTTTTTTTAGATTCGCCCACATATATTTGTGACAGCTGTATGCTTACATTTGTGTTCACAGTTCTGTTCTTTAAACTGTCAAAAACATAAACGTGTGGAGTTGAGTTTGTTTACCCTCGCCACCGGGATAACAAAAACATAACATAAACGTAGCCAGTTGAATGTTTTTATAGACGTTACCCATTGGTAAACTTCCGTCCATCAGCATATAATAATAATTGACACTTCTCAACTTAATTTGTATATATGCGACTGATGGTGACAGCAAAATCTGATTGGATGCATATTGGACTCCCACTGGGCCAGACACTGTGAAATGCTGATTAGGGGTCTGAATAAGATTGATATCTAGGTAGTGCACGCAGGGGACACTATTGATTATTGCATAACATTACATAAGTTGTCCAACCCAATACTGGCCTTGTTTCTGCCTCTGTTTCTTATTTATCATGTTATCTTATACGTATAATTTCTGGAGAAGTATGTGTTGCAGGATTTATTGAAGATTTCGGAAATAATCCTTATAGTGTAAATTATTGTCTGTCCCTTGACTTTTGACATTTATAATCGTCACAATATCCTTATATTACCAAAAATATGACATTTTTTTGCAATTTTAGTTGCAGTAGATCTAGTATAAAATAATTATGTTAAATGATTAACTATGAAGTTGATTTTTCTTTCTTTCTGGACAAAATAAAGGTTGTCTATGTACATAAATATTTCCTAAAATGACTTTTATTCACACTTAATAATATTATACATAAGGGGACGGACATTACATAGGTTGATGAGACGACGGGTCCAGTTTTTCCTGTTAATGGCAGATAGCTACTGTAATCTTCGCTCTAAATTCTTCTCATTAGGAATGATGTGCCATGTAATCTTAGAACCCTTTCCCCGCTTGTGTGTACAACCAACAACTATGAAAGACTGAATCATAACTTAAAGAATTAACAATTTAGATAAAACGAATTAGCGTTATAAACAATATGGGACTGTAACCGGATGTCGACTTTCTGCCCACCAGCAATGTTTACATTCGTATAACAGGTGCGCGTGACGTCACGGCGTTATCCTCTATAATGCTGCTTGGTTAAGGCACTAATATTCACCGTGTTTAATTTATTGATCGCGTTGATAGCGTTGGTAGTGACAGTTAATAGCTTTTAAGAATAAGTCACTGTCTAATTAGTCAATATATGTGTATGTACTGGAAATTAATGACCACATAGCGGTTAAGTGTTAGGTTAACTAGCTGTTACATCGATTTAAACCTTTGCAATGGTGTCTTTTCATGTTTTTGATGTCTTTATTTGTCTTAATATGCAATCTTTTCCTTAGAACTTGTATATGTATATTAACTTATATTTAATATTATAACAAGAAATCATCAACATATAGTGCAGATGCTGTATTAGAATTGGATTTCGGTAATTGAAAATGGATTTCGGGAAATTTATTGAAATTCAGTGGATTTCGGTAAGGTAACATACCCCTTATCGAAAGCTTAACCAATCCGCGTCAATGTTACAACCGTTCTTCGGTTGAAGAGAAGTTGGTTTAATGGTTAAAGTACGATTTGATTGCGCCGATAAAATTGTGTATAATGTGTTTAATAAGTTAACTGATCCGTCATTTTCTAAATTCTCCTGAACTCTTTAGTACAGTTTTGTTTAGTATTTTACTGACAGGTCCAATGCTGTTAATCGCTGTATGATAATTATTTCTTTTTGTGTATCTTTCACTTAATAGTTAAGTGTTCATGTTATTTTCTCCCCAGTTTCGGCCTACTGTTGCCAGCTGTCTCTTTTAATTTCAGAGGTGAGGATACAGTGTAGGATAGTATAATGAAGTGCTCTAACACCAAGTGTGGTGTTGTGGGCACTGGCAAGTTCTGTCAAGAATGTGGAGCTAAGATGGTCGAGGAAGAGAAGATATGCACTGTTGTGATATGTGAGAGAAAACTTAACGATGGGTCTGTTTGTGGTGCTGAACTTACATCAAAGAAGAAATTCTGTACAGGATGTGGTAGAAAGATATACCAGTCATTGTTTAAAGTTGTGATTGAGAGATGTTCGTGTGGCTTCCCACTGGAACCTAATGATGCATTTTGCGGGGAATGTGGAAAGAGAGGAACCAAATCTACAGAAGGTATTTCATTGCAGTTCTGCAACACTCATAATAATAATACGTGAAAACTGTCAATAAGGACACCTTCAAATATCATCTTCCTGCACATATGAACTTAGGTTTACAATATAAACTATAATCTACCGTATAATGTTTCACATCAATATTTGCTACGTTCATATTTTTTTCATTTTTTAACCCAGCGAAAAACTGTTCTTAATGTCACCGTAGAACTACCATGTATGCGACACAATTCAGAAAATAATCTCTTTTGGAGATACCCGCAAAGAAACTCGGGCTTTAATGTAAGCCCTGATTTCTATTTTTTCTTCAGGTTTCATTATAGCATTGAAATATAGCCAGTATGTATGAGTGAATATAATTCAACAATAAATATCTTGGTATTTTTAGAGGATTAAATCAAAATTCCACAGGTGTATTAAATAAACATCCGCAATCAACTACATGAAATTCCCATGCTCTTATGCAACGTGGTTTCAACGTAAGGCCATTAGTGAAATAATTTATTGAATTCCCCCGTAGTACAACATTGTGAGATTCGGTCTACATGGCCATGACAGGTGTAAAATATAACCTGTGCGATATTACTAAGATTTTGTTTAAAAATCTCAAGGTGCGTTTACGGTGAGGATTGTTAACTATTAAATAGCATTGATCGTATGATTCAAAAAACCAAGAGTGGTATCCCTTCAGAATCAGCGTGGCCGCAAATTTCTCCTTAGTCACAATATGGTGACAAGAAATGTAGCTTTTTGTAACTTTGTTAAAATTAAATTTGTAGTAAATAGATTAAGGAAGAAATCATGACATTTCTCATATGCAAAATGATATCGCATTTTATCTATTAAACGCTCTCGCTCTATTAGAGGCGCCCACCTTTATTTGAGAATGCACCTTGTCTGAGACATAAAAACTCCAGTTTCTCCAACGGTTAATCAGTTAATTCAGCCGAAATTGCCACAAAAGCGGTGCAAAAATGTTGTCTTAATCATTTCAAATAGCTAGCGGCCTTTTATCTATTATCAAAAGTGCAGTTAAGTTTAGCTATTGTCTTTGATCTTCATTAAATATGTATTTGTTCTGAGTTTTCATCAAACACTGTATAAAGGAGAATGCATTTAATAAATTTACGGCGTTAGTCCAACACGATTAAACTGTTTTTGTTTTGTTTTTGATCTCAAACCTGTCCATAATGAAACGGACCCATAGTTCAAATGGCTGTCATTATAGATATGTGTCACCATATTGATAATAATATTTTTATTGTATATTGAAATCTTTGTATAAATACAATTTTTCATTCCTGTTGGAAAAAAAATATTCTTAAAGGAACAATGTTTGTCCTCTGTTTCGCAGAGTCTAGCAGAGTGACGGTGCCTCTCACAGAAGATGGTTATGTTGTAACAAAAAACAGGGATATTGTGGACGATAAACGAGAAGACCTAGGAACAGATCTCGACAGAGGGCTGAATAGAATGGTGGCCAAGAGCATAACCCAGTCTGAGAAAGAAACAAAGAAAAAAAAGAACAAGCAGGTTTATATTATTCCTATATTCAGTTCGTTTTTCATTAGTTTCCTTGTTATTACCAAAATAGGATCTCAGCTATTGTCAAAGCTATCAATGTTGTTTTGGTTTTGCTTAATTTTTGAGAAAGTAAAATGTCCAACATGTTATGCAATGTGACCCATTTACACGTCGCTTGAGATGATGAATGTGTTGTTGCATGAATGTTTTTGTATAATTATATAGCTTACATCAATACCAATGTGGGATATAAGGGTCAAGATATCTGTCACTGAAATAGGATGAGTCAATGTTAAATACACTCAGTATTTTCCCTCATAATCTAGAAACATGCATCAAACTTTCACAGCTGACTCACAGCTGTTCAACGATGTTTGAATGTGGTCACTTGGGTCAAGGTCACTCTTCATCATTGAGGATATTGCTTGTTCCTAAATATTTTCAGTTTAAAGGGAAGTGTTTCCATCAAATTTATACGTACACAATTTACATATATGCAACTGTTTGGTTTGTTGATGGTATACCCCAAGTTCCTGTTACTAAAATAGAACACTGGTTTATACTCTTGATAATTTTATCTCCTCTCAAAAGCAACCAATCACTGACTGTGCCTATAGCATCTTAGCTTGTGTGAAGTATGATTTCCTGCGGGTTGTAGATGGACCATATTCATTTAAGGGCTACTGATTCAGTGGTCAAACTTATTCATGCGACAATGTAAGTTCCCTTTGGCCTCCAGGGTCCTAACATGGTAGGATGAGTACTTGCATTATTTTTGGAGTAGTTATGGCCACTTTATTACTTAAATATTGGTTTCCAATCAATAACTCTTGAACGGATGGATGGATTTAGTTCATATTGGGCACATAAACATACGATAATAAGTTTGATTCCAGTAACAAATTGCCAATTTGTGTTAGAGTTATGGCCCCTTTTTACCTAACAAATTGGTTTCCAATCAATAACTCTTGCACGGATGGATGGATTCAATTCATATTGGGCACATAAGCGCCGGTGTAATGACAGAACAAGGTTGGTTTCAGTAACAATACGGGAAGAGGTAAGGTCATTCCTTTGCCATTTTGTACTATTCGTTTTATCCAAATTTATTATAACCGTGTAGTTATACAATAAAATATAGAAGAGCTTGGTTGGGATTCAGAAATACTATGTACTATCCGATTTTTGTTATATCCGAGTATGTTATATATGTGTTACAGTATATTACACATATTATGACACAAAGACAATAACCATTTTCTATAGATATCTGTTTTTTAATACTTAAACCCAGTTAAAGGTGTTAACAAACTTATTTAGTTAAATATAATTATAATAATGTATTAATTGAAGAATTGGATATATATATCTTTATTTAACATACTCGGCACGTAAAGCCTTTGGTTATATAACACAAAACAGCACAAAGACAGTCAATGCATACATACAATCATGCATATATAATTACATGTAATTACAAGTTCTAACAATGAATGATGAAGTGGGAAGGAAATGTCACTTTATATTCAGCGCACTTCCACATGTATGGACAATGATGAAGCTGACATGGAACATGCTGCCAGAATGAATGATGGACCTTTACAACTTGATGATGTTATTCTTAATTTGAAGTCTGTTGATGAACCAAGTACAGGCAATACTTTTGAATATGGAAAACAAAAACTCAATATGAAAGGCTTAATTCTGAAATGCGTACAAGCTGCTCTGTGTATGGTGAAAGATAAAGTTGAAAATACAAACAAGGAAACTGACAGAGTGTCAATGGTTCTAACATTGCTACACCAAGAGCAAATTGGAGGTATGCAGACTTTTAAACAAATACAGGATACATATTATGTTATGCCATTGTCTGTACATCTGTGATAAGGGAGATCCATTTTTTTGGAGTTTGTCGCTTGGTCACATGGATTCGGTGTTATTGTTGTTAACTTTCTCATATTCTCAGACTCCCAGTCAGACATCACAACAGCTACAACTTTCAAATTTTACACTATGAATAAATATTACTAAATGTATTGTGGTCAGTAGGTCAAAGATGATGGTTACACTGAAAATCGACCAATATGTGGGAGAATGATGTGGCCAAGCATCAGAAGGATGAGTGTCCATGGTAAGAAGATGGTCATTCTCTTTGTAGTGTCAGTGACAGGTCAAGGTCACAAATCATGAACATAGTTATCACGGCATGAACAATTCAAATAAAGATATCAATAACGTGTTGTGTGTTCAGTAATATATACTTCATTTATATGTTTTGTCTCAAATTATTGCAGATCAAGCATCTTTCCTACATGGAATTTGTTCCATGATTGCCAAGCTTCTGAAGGACAAGGAATCAAGGACACATGCAACCCACATGGCCCACCATTGGTTGATCAATGAAGCAGCATCAAACGAGAATATAAACAGAGCTGGGACATTTAGGTATGGATGTGCAGTATATCATACAGTGTTGTCAGATTGTTTTAGTTCACATGAACCTAAGTGTCATGATGCCAATTCTTGTCATTATGTATTTGTCAATAATAGATGCTTCTACTAAGGTAGGTATAGATGAGCCACAAGCATTCATGGCATAACTATAATTGTAATAATGCAGTAATCCAGTAAAAGTAGTGAGTATTTATCAACCCATACAAAAACACATATTTTAAACGTTATGTTTGATTGGCCCTGTAGTGCAGTTGGCTAAGCTGCAGTTTGTATACTTCATGTGATTATTTGGTGTATTTTCGAATCCCAGCATTTTTTTAAATTGTTATGTTGTTATATTTCAAATTGCATGAAATTCATGTGCATTTCTAGATACACATAGCAGAATATAAATCACTTTTATTGTTGAGATAAAAAAATATTAAAATTATACATATTAATGTATAAATATATACATGTATATCATTAATCAAATGAAATAGGATAATAGAAATATTGGAAAAAACAACAGTATTTCAATGAGCTCAACCTATATAAAAATTTGACGCTAGTAAGAACTACACTCTAATCATTGTGGTACAGTGTCAGCTAATTTAAATCAGTAATTTTCCGTTAATGTATGCGGAATACTATTCCAACCTTTGCAAATGAACTCGTCCGAAGGTCATTTCTGAAGGTCATTGTACATTTGTAATGCCTATTTCATTTTATAAAGTATAAATGCATCAGGATTTGTAATTTCACTCTGGTCAGGATCTTCGGGGAAAAATAGGTAATATACTATGTCCTTGCTAATAGGTAATATACTGCGTCCTTGCTAATATGTAATATACTGTATACATTTCTGTACCTTGAGTATTTTTCATAGACTGTATCAGACACTACTTAGGCCCGCATTGGAGATTGTGTTATTATAAATAGGCAGTGTTATAAAACATGGTCTTCACAAGGGAAATGCCGTAGGAAAATTTACGTGATCAAATTAACTACAAACTATCGCTATCTTCATTTACTTCTTTCCTGAATATTATGCATTCAATCAACTAACAATACGAAAGCCCAGCAACTGATTGACTAACATACAACACACGCAGAAGTTGAGAATACATTGATATGAAAAAATGTAATATAGGGACAGAGTACATTACTTTGTCAGAATTACACAGTCAGGATACAACAACACAAATCCTTCAAATCAAAAAAAATCTCAACAATTAGGCTGTAGCAGAAAAAACTATACTAATACATACTTATTGTTATCCTGTCTGGCAGGTGTCCAGTTGTCAGGCACTTTTTTATGACATTTCCCACATCCCATAATATTATTCTTTACCAAATTATGTATTTGAACATCAAATTGGCTAAAAGTGGATTTGTTGATGTACATTTTTGACTATCATCTTGCAGACGATCCTGTTTACAGACATTCGAAAACAAAATTGCCCCACTTTTGGCAGGAATCATTGCCTGTCTGGACACAAATGACAACTTAAAAATATTACACGATAAACATTCTTCATGGAAACAGATACTATGGCTGGGATTCTTGAATTCACAAAATGCGATTAATTTACAGGTATGTATTCAATTACATTTATTGGTGCTTATTTTTCACAATCATTGGTGTATTGAAACAGTAATTTAAATGTAGAATCTTGTATTTAAAACATAAGCATAATATAAGTATTGACTGTTTGTTTTATGCCTGTAGTAATTCTATACTCAATTACTTTGTTCCTCTGTTGCATGCAAATTATGTCTTGTAAATGTGATTGAGTATGATTAATGACTAACATGTATTTGCCTTGTGTTGACTTTATTTAATGTTGTTGTTTTTTTTTCAGTATAAAGATTTAGAGTCCCCAACTAGACAGAGTGAATTAAAGGAAGTGGTTGTCATGACAACAGGGTGTGAAGGTCATTCATTTGTTGCCGGTTTTCCATTCTCGTGGTTGGTAATAAAAGGAATAACTGAAATCCTAAAGTTAGCCAGTGTAACAGGTCAATCTGATGACCATGATGGTAAATATCTCATTGTTTATGACAAACCCTGTTTGCATGTGCTTCGTTTTGGTGTGTTTGTGAACTTAACAATTATTGTCCTGCTTGTATATGTACATGTATTTTAGTAGTGAATATTGTATTTCACTTTGTCACAGAAAGTTTGCTAGTCTTATTTAATTATTTCCTTGTTCATGTCCAATAAAGGGTACTAAATTGGGCATACAGGGCTGTTGATTGTTAATGTTCCAACAGTGACTTTTATAGAAAATATATGAACAGATGCTATTGCATTTGTTTGTGAAGATACATTCAGAATTTGTTGTAAATCAAAGAGGGCGCCTTACTCGCTTACAGTTAATAATTAAGTCTTATGGTCATATCTATCCAAGTCCATGGACTGTTCTGTCCATTCATCAATTGTCCTGTCCATTGACTGTTCTGTCCATCCGTCAATTGTCCTGTCCATTGACTGTTCTGATTGGTTTGTATAGCTGTATAAAGAGTGTATACTTGTCGTCTGCAGATGAAGATGAGGAAGTCAATAGAAAGGTTGAAACAGCCGTAAGTGTTTTAGCAAGCGATCCAGTTGGTGATGTTATCAACAGATTCACTGAACGGTCGGTACTAGAGGAAGCTATGGAGGATTACATACGAGATTTTGTACATACAGTGTACAATGCCTCATCTGTGCAGGAACAACAGGTTTGTATCATAATTGTCTCCTCATCAATTTTACCTTCAATTAATTGTTTCTCAGGAGAAAATATGTAATTCAAATATCTGGTGTACATTAATCTTTCTGGCTCTTATCATTCGGATTTCTTGATCTTAACTATTATACCACATTGTTAAACAGTCAGTTCTTGTTTTCAAGACTATGTTTGTTACCTCAATGTTTGTATGTTGTATTATTTGATCTATGACCGAATAATCAGATCCTTCCCACAAAAATGTCAGTATAGCCAGAGTTGATTGTGATACACCATTTCAGCTTGTATGCCAGTCTATTCTCTACAAAGCTAACCAGCTGATCAATGAATCAACACACAGTGGAGTTCTACACAGCCTAGTGTTTATCCATCTAGCATACGAGTCCCTGGCACCTAGGCTGTCATATTTCCATGCTATGAACAGAGTATGGCCGGAGTGTAGTGAAAGCATTATTAACCTGAAGCAGCAGAATCCAGACCATTTTATGTTCGAAGAACAGGAGTTTGTAAGTTTTTATTACTCATAAATTCTTCATTTTCCAATTTTATAATAACTACTTTATACTTTGATCAATAAGGGAATCATGTTGATGTGTCTTGTGACCAAACAGCTAGGGTTAGCTTCGAAGATATATATTTGAATTTTGATGAAATGAAAAGCAGTTTTATGAGGCAAGGAGCTTCTTACAGCATTGACAAGATATACAGCCCGGCCAGATAGCCCAGTTGGTATAGTCCTAATCTGTCTCTGGCAGGTCCTGGTTCGATTCCTGAGTTGGCCAGGTTTGATTCCTGTGTTGGCCAGGTTATCTTCATCCATGACATTGGCTAAGATCTTGTCATTTACATGTAGAGAAGTTGTCAGTTGCTTGCGGAACGAAAACTGGTTAGGCCTCCATATGTGACTGAAAATGTGTTGATCAATTGCCCATTGTCTGTGGTCGTGAGTCCTGCAGGGTTTCTCCTTGAGAACAATATGATCGATAATTACATGTATGTTTAAGTTGAAACATTTACAATACAACATTTTACATCTAGACATTTTTGGCTGTCGGCCTGTTGATAGACAATCTAACACCAAAGAGTCATGATCTAAATGAGCAACGTGGAAGATCAACATGGATAAATAAGGTATACAGATACCGACCTGTTGTAGAGAAAGTTATCAGTCTCCATGGTGAAGATCCCAAGCAGTATGGAAAGCATAGTTTCCAATCGGTATACAGAGCAAAGTAAGTTCATATTATTCTTGTTCAGCATTGTTCCAGAAACTGGATATAAAAGATCGGAATAATACATTAGAGGAAATTAAACATATTGTTACAGAATGTTATCTTGCTAATTATTATGTAATTTTGCTTGTAAGTTGAATGACATGTTATCAATGTATTTGTGTACATTCATAATCATGGTCTGATGGGTTTGGAATTCATCCGTCTGACATAAGTTTGCATACCATGCAAAACAATGAAAAATAAATGTACCTGGTTCAAATTTTATGCTAAGGAAGACAAGTGTTTGTTGATGCCTATCATGCGTTATGTATCAACTATTAAATCTTAAATTAAGAGTTAAATGTTTTAAATCTTTGTGTATCTTAAGAGCGTTATGGAGTCGTGTTCTTGTTGTGAAGTTATTTTTGGAGCATGTGTGTGCCTCAGAGAAAGAAGAAAAGATTACAATCAAACATTGCATGCCACTTTGGACTGTAAGTATTATGTCACCATATTAGGAATTGTTATAGTGTAACCCTTTCCATAGAAGAATTTATGAAAGTACATGACATTACTTGCTTTTAATTGCAAGATGTCTTCTTTTAGCTCCTCTGTGCGGGAGGCATTGCTGTATGCACCTGGTTCTTGGAAGAATTTAATCTCCCTTGAATGAGATGAATATTTGTATGGTTTTATTTAATGCTGTTATTGTTTGTGCATGTAAACTGTAACAAAATTAATCATGATGATTGTACTTACTTGCAGGTACTTGGTGATGGCACCGATTTCAAAGAAATGAAATCATTGTCTGGTTTGGAAAAATTCTTAAAGATTTGCAACAAGCAAGCTTTGAAACAGTATATTGGGTACGATTTTGCAGTATCCTTCCATGTGCAACTATGTCTGTCTTTCTTCAACTGTATGGTTGATGGTAAATAATGATCTTGTTCGTGGATAACCAAGATGTTATGTCAGAATATGGTCGTTGTTTTCGGTTATTGCATATATGATTGTGCATTCGTATTGTTCGAACATTTTTACAATATTAACAATTAATAGTTTATGCTCAAAACTATTTAATTTTTAATTTTAATTTTCTGTCTTGAACCTTTTATTTTACCCTGCCATTATAAGAATGGTGCAGGGGCATAAACTGTTACCCCTGTCCATTCTTCTGTCTGTCAGTCCTTTGTTTTCGATCAATAACTCATGAAAAGAATCTGTGGATTCCATTCATATTGTTCACATAAGCATAGGATAATAAAATACAGATCAAGTTTTATATCAGTTACAATCTGCCAACATCTAGAGGAGTTGGTCCTTTTGTACTTAAAGAAAGGTTTTCCAATCAATAACTATTGAACGCATACATAGATTGGGCATATAAGTATAGGATAGTGAAGTACACGTTCAGTTTGATTTTGGTTACAATCTGCTAAATTTTGGAGGAGTTATGACCCTTTTTCGACTTGAAAAATCGGTTTCCAATCAGTAACTTTTGATAGGATGGATGGATTCAATTCAGATTGGACACATACGCATAGTATCATAAAGTACACGTTTGCTTTTGGTTACAATCCGCCCATTTTGGAAGGGGATATAGCCGTTTTTTACTGGAAAACATTTACAAACAAAATAATTACATTCTTCTGAAAAGTCCATGATGTGGTCATCCGTGTCCAATAGTAACATCTAGTGTGGTGTGCTTTACTCCATTAAGATTTCTTCAGATGGAGATGACTGTTTGTATTTAGTCATCAATATGCTCTGTATACTGCTTTTCAGGAGTGAAGTGAAATGTTGTTCATGTGCGTCTGTGTTAGAAGGACCTCCAATCACTTTGCCATGTGGAGATGCACTCTGTGATCAATGTTACGATGATTTGAGAGTTTATGGTAAAATTGAATGTGGGAAATGTCATAAAAAAGTGCCTAACAACTGGACACCTGCAAGACAGAATAACAATAAGTATGTATTAGTATAGTTTTTTCTGCTACAGCCTATTTGTTGAGATTATATATGATTCGAAGGATTCATGTAGATGTATCCTGACTGTGTAATTCTGACAAAGTAATGTACTCTGTCCTTATATTACATGTTTTCTTATCACTGTATTCTCAACTTCTGTGTGTGTTGTATGTAAGTCAATAAGTTGCAGAGATTCGTATTGTTAGTTGATTGAATGTATAATATTCAGGAAAGAAGTAAATCAATTTGTAGTTAATTTGATCAGGTATCTTTTCCTACGGCATCTAACCTTGTGAAGATCATGTTTTATATCACTGCCTATTTATAATAACACAATCCCCAATGTGGGACTAAATAGTGTCTGATACAGTCTATGAAAACACCTATTGGCAAGGTAGCTGTAAATTACCTTTTGGCAAGGAAGCTGTAAATTACCTATTAACAAGGAAACAGTATATTTCCTATTAGCAAGGAAGCAGTATATTACCTATTAGCAAGGAAGCAGTATATTTCCTATTAGCAAGGAAGCAGTATATCACCTATTAGCAAGGAAACAGTATATTACCTATTAGCAAGGAAACAGTATATTACCTATTAGCAAGGAAACAGTATATTACCTATTAGCAAGGAAACAGTATATTTCCTAATAGCAAGGATGCAGTATATTTCCTATTAGCAAGGAAACAGTATATTACCTATTAGCAAGGAAACAGTATATTACCTATTAGCAAGGAAACAGTATATTACCTATTAGCAAGGAAACAGTATATTTCCTATTAGCAAGGAAGCTGTAAATTACCTATTAACAAGGAAACAGTATATTACCTATTAGCAAGGAAACAGTATATTACCTATTAGCAAGGAAACAGTATATTACCTATTAGCAAGGAAACAGTATAGTTCCTATTAGCAAGGAAGCAGTATATTACCTATTAGCAAGGAAACAGTATATTTGCTATTAGCAAGGAAGCAGTATATCACCTATTAGCAAGGAAGCAGTATATTTCCTATTAGCAAGGAAGCAGTATATTTCCTATTAGCAAGGAAGCAGTATATTTCCTATTAGCAAGGAAGCAGTTTATTACCTATTAGCAAGGAAACAGTATATTACCTAAAAGCAATGAAACAGTATATTTCCTATTAGCAAGGAAGCAGTATATTACCTATTAACATGGAAACAGTATATTATTAACAAGGAAGCAGTATATTACCTATTAGCAAGGAAACAGTAAATTAACAAGGAAACAGTATGTTACCTATTAGCAAGGAAACAGTATATCATTAACAAGGAAGCAGTATATTACCTATTAACAATGAAACAGTATATTACTTATTAGCAATGAACAGTTTATTATTAGCAAGGAAGCAGTATATTATCTAAAAGCAATGAAACAGTATATGTCCTATTAACAAGGAAACAGTTTGTTACCTATTAGCAAGGAAACAGTATATCATTAACAAGGAAGCAGTATATTACCTATTGACAAGGAAACAGTATATTACTTATTAGCAAGGA
This sequence comes from Mactromeris polynyma, assembly GCA_032209605.1. Lineage (NCBI taxonomy): Eukaryota > Metazoa > Mollusca > Bivalvia > Venerida > Mactridae > Mactromeris > Mactromeris polynyma. The sequence goes on from JASFXZ010000005.1 coordinate 16,238,133, forward strand.
AACAGTATATTACCTATTAGCAAGATAATAGTGTATTACCTTTTGGCAAGTTTAAGAAACAAAATAGACATGCACTTTTAATAATTATACCTCCTACTCTTGAAGAGGTGGGGTATACTATGTGAGCCAAACTTTTAGGATGATTGCTTGAAATTGAAACCTGAAATGATGTTGTAATGCATCTGTAATTACGAAAATGATTTTGCGTGCTTATCATGATTGTATTATATTTGTCTGCAACTTGTTTTGCAGAGAAGCCTTGGAGAAATTTCAGAACTACCAGAAACGATGTAATACATTCTTCATGGATGTTGTCTCTCAGTTATGTTTTGCTGACAATATGGCTCCTTCTGATGAAGTTGTGGAAAAGCTTCTAGGATATATTTTCTTTACTTCACGAGGAAAACAACAACAACAACGTACACGAGACTTGACTGTGTTTGATACAGGAATAGATCCCAATCCTGTCTTCAGATCATTCCTATTACAACTTCTCATGAAGACCAGGTACTGTATGGGAGTTATTGAATCATGATAGACAAAGTACTTGGCCTTATATTGTGTTTCTCAATGACTGGTTTCTCTATTTTTGGCACCTTTTCAACTTAATAATCCAAATTGGAAATGTATAAGATGACTCAGAACAATGAATTTGTAACTTTTTCAAAAAGTAAATTTTTTCTAATGGGACTTTAGTCGTATAACAAGATAGGGTCATGTAGTGCTTTGATATTGTTCTGGAGGAAGACCCAAGGTGTCCTTCAAGCATCCTTTTGGGTGGAACTGCCAACCTTCAGCTAGCCAGCTTGATACCTTTTTATCTTTCCGTCCGTCAGTCTGTCTGTGCAAACATTGGTGTTCGACCAATTACTCTCAAAAGGATGGGTGCATTCAAATCAAATTGGGCACATACATATAGTATAATTAAGTACAGGTCAAGGTCTAATTACAATTAATAAAGTTTTCAGGGATTTATGGCCTTTTTTCAACTAATCAACAAGTCTTTAAATGATTGATGGAATCGATTCATATTGGGCACATTAGCATAGGATAATAAAATACAGATCAGTTGTGATTTCAGTACAATCTGCCAATATTTGGAGGAGTCCTTTTTGTACTTAAATAATGGGTTTTACAATTACTATTGCTTCAACATTATTTGGCCTTCACAAACGAAGTATTTTTATTCTACTGAAAAGCCCATAGCAGCGGAATACTCTGTCCTATGAACGCAACTAGTTCAAGTTTAAATTCTACATGGCTGTTAAAATTTGGAGAGGCGAGTGATTGAAATCTGTGCCATGGAATACAGAATGTGAACGGAGTGCTATCAGTACACTTGAGCTTACAGCTGAGTTGTTTATTACAAGTATTCCATTCGATTACTTATTTAGAAAATGATATAAACATTTCTCTGATTGTCACAATTTCAGTGAGGAGCAGGTACAAGACTATCTTATTCGTTTCCTTGTTCGTGCTGAGCACTTTATCAAGGGGAAAGATTCGGGATACGTAGAACTCAGTTTGTTGGTCATACAATGTATCGAGGTAATTTCAAATTGATTCTTACTTTTTAATTGAATGCATTATCAGGCATAATTATGACCACCTTAAATTTAGAAACACTTCAATGACTTTAAATACAAGGTAGAAATGAAAATGGTTATTGCTATTTCGTTATGCTTATACAGCATACTTTGTAATGTCCTACATTTCATGTGTATGTTATGTCTTCAGCTGTCATTCAGTTCTCTTTGAGTTTGAGGAGATAGGAGTGGTATTCACATACAGGTGTGAAAGTGTCGTCAAAAAAGAAGTGAGGTCAGTGAAATGTGTGATCAAATTGAGAATAACATGAAGTCAATAAGGTGCAGGATAGTATTGAAATAATTGTGCAGTGAGAATATAGTGTATTTTGGCATATGTGTAATAAGGTTTAAGATGTCACTTGCATGATTGCATAGAGAATATTGTAAAGACTGTTACATGTGTGCTAGAAATATAAACTAAAGTTACAGAAATTGAATACAATTCAGTCAAATATTGAATATAAGCTTCTGTTGGTTGTATATGGGTATTTTATTCACATTGAAATATAAATTATCAGGACAAGTTAGTTCAAGAAGCAAGTAGAGTAGATGTTGAGAAGAATCATGAAGCACAGTGTGCATTTGAAGCATTGCAACGTGCCAAACACAGTATAAATGTTGATGAAATTACTGTAGAAAAACTGTATGCATTAGCTAGAGCTAGAATGGGATTGTCTGTTGCCATGAAATATGTTGCCGCGGTGATCAAGAATGGCTTAGATCAAAGACAAGTTGGTAACAGTATGAGAAAAGTTATAGATGCTGCCTGGTCCTTGAGTGATGAGTCCAATATCAACTGGATTAGGTTAGTCTGAATTTATAGCAATGCTCAATATCATTAAGGATTAGATATGATGTAAATGGTCTTAAATTGTGTATTGAACCTGTGTTCTTAAATCATATAAAAAAGAGCCATTACAAAATATAGCAAGTTTTTTATCATGTTCTGAAACGAGTCCAATAATTTATCAGCATGACTACAATATTTTATGTATTTCATCATTTGCAAGTACATGTAAACATTATATCAAATAAATTAGTATTTTGGGGCAATATGGAGGTGGCCATGACAGCAAGGCTACTGTGATGTCACATTATTGGTTATTTCACTGGTGAATAATAATACACAGTTGTTCTTGCATATCTTCAATTTTATTTATGATGTAAGTAGAATATATTGCAGAACTGGTTATAAATGACTGAATCTATTAAACAAGCTTTTAAAAACTATAAAATCTACCATGGATGATATAGAGTTGCTTTTACATAGTTGTGTATGATGTCCATACAGAGAATGCTGTTTTACTGTACTAACTGAATCATTTACCTAACATGTAGTATATAGATATGAAGTATTAATCTTTTAGCAATTGATGTTTTAGGATATTTTCTGTGAAGTATTTATGCAGATGCTATGGTATTGAGATGTATCAGGCAGCATGCAGGCATCCTGCTAATTTTATACAATGGCTTGCTGACAGACCGAACGTCGATAGGGATCAGGTATGAACACTTAAGTACAATATGTGAACAACAGCCAACCTGGGGAACTCCCAACAGTGATCGTTGTTCACAGGTGACTGTTATGCAGAGGCATATATAAAAATGTACCTTCAATTCCATACTCTTATTGTTTTGGTATAGAACATGTATTGATAATACAACAAAACTAACTAAGATGTTATGTTTCTTTTGAGATTTTCGTAGAAATGATCATTGGGTGACCATTTACTAAGTTTGCAAGTATGAGTTTTGTCTGTCAGAAAGATGGTTGTACAGGTGGTTTTCTTGTTTTGCGCACAGAAGCATCATTTCAGTATTATTCATATTATATATACATGTATCAATGCAAATGTAAAGTTTCTTATGTTAATGTTGATATTGCAGGTTGTAGAAGTGTCAGACAGATATATTGTTGGTGGTGACTCTTATACTGGAATACGAGAGTCTCTAACAAAAGTGTTGCTAGGTGAGGAGATGGAACACTTGGAAGAAACTCTGCAGGTTTGTTTTCTTTGAATTCTAACACAAATAGCTTCATATTGATATTGCACTTAAAACCTTCCAAGATTTGTTAATAGGTAAAAAAGTACGGCTATATTCCTTTTGTCTCTGAAGACAAGTACCGTAAAAACTATATTTATGATGTTAACGAAGCTATTCAAGCAGTATCATACAATTTAAAATATTATTAAAATCAAATTATGTCTTCATCATTTCTGTGGAAATACCGTTTTTCGTCAGTGTTGTTGTTTCTATCCCAAACTCGTGTCCACTGTGTGTCTTTCTATCAGATCTAAGGATTTTTCAATTACTTTGTAAAAATATATCTCAAAATGTGATGATATGCAGATTGCAGCCATACGAGTTCAAGCCAAAAGTCCAATGAAATCGAAAGTTTGCAATGTAAAGGTGTCTGTTGAAACCTACATGCCATATTAATGTTATTTGACATGCAGTATTTGTTCTGACTCTATTAACGATGATTTTATTATTTATTCACTGAAATACTCTGTTCAGTTTTCAATCATTTTAACGGTGATTATGAACCCTAATGTATATTTAAACATTGGTCTTATGTCAATAAAATGCCTGGATTTTATGTGATTTTTTACAGGAGCTTTGTGCTAATGGATCTAGAGTGGAAACAATGTTACAATTGGCCGTACATAGAGAAATTACTTGTTCAAATGTTCATAATCAGCAACAAAGACGTGTCACACCACAGGTTAGATAATGTTATATATGTATATATTTGATGTAACAGGCTTTTAATCAACACAACAGTCGGGGTTCAGTAGTGACTGTGCCAGTTATTAGAGTGGAGAAAGATTTCAGGCAGTGTATGGGTAGAACCACTGATCTGTAAGCCAGCTTTATGGTTTTCTCACAAATTCTATACACGGACATATAGTTAAAACATAATGCAGCATTATGCTGCAACATGAAGTTATCAGACTGATAGATCAGTGGAACCTGGGCCTGGGATTATGACATTTACTCAATACTTACATAATTCTTACACTCAAATCTAAGAGTCACACTACTAAACAATAAGAAAAAGCACCACAAAGAATAATGTCTGCAGTAAGCATTGTTGTCAACTGCAACCTTATCTTAATATTCAGACACTGCAAAGTAAAGTGTGAGTACAAAGTGTAGTAAATGGTATATTCCTGAATCAGGAACAATCCAAGTTCTGATCATTTGCTGATTTAATTCTTGCTTGGTCATCTTAAGCAATATAGTGATGATGAAATAAGTTTTGGTTGAATGTTTCATGTAATCAGATAATGTAACAACGGTTAAGTTTGAGGCCTTTCTTGTTCTACTCTCGCACTATATTTAAACATTTACTATTGTAGGTACACCAGGCTATTGCCGCTTTGGTGGGAAATTGTGATATCATCAAAAACAAGGTGCGTGTTTAATTTGAAGCAATTTATCTGTCCATAAAATGAATGTGTAATCTAAAGCCATTTCTGGGTTGTAATTGATTTTACACACATTCAAAGGTATGAGAACTTGGATTATTAACAGAAGTGTTTGTTTATTCTTTAACATGTCTATTTTCTTTGTGTATACATGTGTTGATTTAAATAGCAATGCAGTGATATCCAGTTATTTGATATTGTGAAATGTGGCTGTAGTAATAGTGTAAAGGAATTATTTTTTCTAAAAACAAATGTTTATAAGACCGAGGCCTTTTTTTCCCTGAAACTACAGAATAATTTATGGGAGTACTTTGACTGTGTGTACTTGCATGTATATCCACTATTTGTTTCCACATTGTATCTCATGATGTATTATGCTTTAATATCTTAATGATTTATATTGATTGTCTGTATTGCATCACTTCTATGTACATTATCAGCAGTTTTTTTATTGTTTCAGAGAATTTAGTTCACTAGTTTTTTAAATAAACAAATTGTTGTATGTACTTATATAAATATTTGTATGAGTAGGATGATCTTGGTTTGAGCCAATTTTAATGATTATTTCAGGAATTAATGCAAGCCTTGGTACAAAATCAACTACAGCTGACACATCTGGTCTCAGCGCCTGGTCAAAATTTGCATGTACAAGGAGTGCAATGCCTTATTGTCCATTTTCTGTCAGTGATGTCACATCTTAAAGGGGACAGAACTTTATTCCAACCTTTAATAAACTTATTGAAGAATCCTCAAGTTTGTACTGTAAGTATTTTATTGGAAGCACCAGAATCAAATAGTCATATCATGCCCTGGTTGTATTGGAGGAGTTGCTTGTTAAAGTGCCAGTGATTTGCCAAGCGGAAGTTGATAAATAGAGGATCTTACATGAGTGCTGATTTGTTATTGTTTTTATGAAACGAGTCGACTGAAATAATATTCAATATAAAAAACAATATCAAATAAGCACGAATGTAAGATTCTATTTATCACATAACACCATAAATCTTTAAAAAGCAATATTTTTAATAAATTCCGAAATTCAGAACAATTGTAAACAATATGCTGTCATTTAAAGCTGTCATTTAAAGTGACGTCACACTGGCCATTAATGACGTCATAAGTGACGTCACACTGGCTATTTATGTAACTAGTTACATATGATATTTATGTCACTGCTATATGCCACTCCTGGAGTGCAAGTTATGTGATAAAAAATCATATTATTTGATAAATTCATTGAATTGGTTAGTTAACCCTTTACTCCATAGACCTCTAGCCCATTTACCTACTGTATGCTGATAAGACACTGGTCACATAGCCTACTCTATCTCCATACAGGTTATTGGAAAATAATTGGTGATTGACACCTGTATACTTAAACATGAAATAACAGTGTAAAGTATTGGTTTAATCACTTTAACATGGGTGTAAAAGTTTCAGGGAATTAAATTTTCTGTATAATGATGTAAATTTTATTATTGTGGGTTAAAAATTATAGAAGATACAGAAAATTATAATTTGAGATACACATACACTTTGTGTATTTCTAAAAATAATTGTGGTGAAATTGGGTTTATAATCCCAACAGCACATATTAATTAGCAATTATAATTATTTATATATGAACAAACAGTCACCATTTTAGTCAATATTTATATTTTGTTATAAAATGAGTTTATACAAGCCAAATTTATGTTCAAACACCAATGGAGATTTACTTATACAATTACAGTTACATTGGCGTATGTTGCAACATGTAAATAAAATAAAAGTCCTAAATGTTAAAATTGACTTCAGTATTCTCACAGCTAATGATAATTGACATTAATTAATATATATTTCTTATGGTTCGTTTAATCTGATTGGTTGATGCTAATTGTTTTGCAATTCATAAGCCACGCCCTAGACAGAAGATTAGTCCTACTGGTCACTAAATTGCCCCATGTGTCAGCTGTAAAAACATAAAGAGTCATAAAACTCCAGGAGATCTTTATCATGTGTTAATTCATATTGCTATTTCCTGTTTGATATAATTAATCCCATTGATAATTGCAATGATTATGTCATTTCAATCTTGGATCTCAATTTGTAATTCACAAGGTGGCTGCAACTGTCATCCAAAAATATTTACTTCAAAGACTTAGCCAGCGACTTCAAACATCTTTGATGTTTATTCTTGTTGAAAATTAAATTGTTGTCACAAGAATTGCAACACAGACAATAGGTACCTGGATTTGACCTACTTTAATATTGATTTTGTTCTGGTACATTTTCAGAAAATAGCCGACTTGTGTACACAAAAATGTCATGATGACGTATTTTTTCTGTGAAAATTTCTTTACATGGGATTGTTTGATCACCGTTTTTGGATTAACTTTTATTATTAACCATATTTTTTTGGTGGAATTAATATCTTACAAGATTGCTGTTTACATTAGGGTAAGTTAAAGTTATGTTACTTTTTGCAAAAATCCGAGAATTTATTGTAAACTTGGCGTGAGTTTGTGAAGAAAATACGCTTCCGCGTGTCCAGCGTAAAATCGCTACCTGTGATGTTTAAAATGCAGTTTATGCAAAAACTTTATATAGTTACCCATTTTTTTTAAAAATGCATTAGCTTAAGGAAAGATCGATCTTTTCATAAGATCAATTAGAATGTCCGAATTTTACGAAAAAAATGGATTTATAGTGGTTTAAAAACAAGTGAGTGAAAACGCGTGATCATGGAGATGGTATTAGGGCGTGAAATCGAGTGATCATGGAGATGGTATTAGGGCGTGAAAACGAGTGATCATGGAGTAAAGGGTTAAGAAACAGCAGACAGGTGAGCTAAGTATTAATTGTTTCCAAGTTACATATGCACAAACAACCACAATTTATAATAGTCCAGTCAATCTACTGAAAAAAAGGCAAATGAAGGAAAAAAAATGCACAGAAATGATTTTGGCATAAATGTATTGTTTAATATCTGCCGTGTAAGGAAAAAAAAGTATAGGAAAATCCTACGGTGCAAAATGCTTTTTTGGGGTAAAATGTATTAAAAGGTAAAAAAAGTATGAATTTCTGGAATTTGACTATATCAAATTCAGATTTAGCTATAAAAATTCCAGAATAACTGTTTTTATAGACATTATGTTGCACCATAACATACCTTAAGTAATGACACATCATATGTTGTGAACAGTGATTTTTGGGGTAAAATGGTGAAAAAACAACAAATTAAAGTGGGAATTTCTGGAGTTTGTCAATAACTCGACGAAATTTAGCTATAAATTTACCTCAATAACTGTATTTAATAGATATTAAACTGCTCTACAACATACCTCAGGTTCGGAATATCATACAGTGAAAAAGGTGATTTTTTGGGTAAAATAGTAAAAATATAAATGAAAGTGAGAATTTCTGGAATTTGCCAAACATATATTAGACCAGTGGAAAAATAGGAGGGAAAATATGCACAGACAAACTTTTGATGGATTTGTGTCATATAAAGCACCACATTTAATATACTTTCAGTAAAAAAATATCACACTGTGCAAAATGTTATTTTTGGGGTAAAATGGTTGAAACTTTAAATAAAAATGGGATTTTTTGGAATTTGCCCAAAACTATGTCAATTTGTGCAATAATACTACCAAAATTACTGTGTTTAATATATATTATATTACAGTACAAAATATCTAGGTTATAGAAACATAGTACCGTGTGAAATGTGATTTTTGGAGTAAAACTTTAAAAAAATATAAAAAAATGGGAATTTTTGGAATTTGTCTATTTCTATGTCAAATTTTGCAACAAAACTACCAGAATTACTGTATTTAATATAAATTATATTGCGGTACAAAATACTTAAGTACAGAAACATAGTATCGTGTGAAATGTGATTTTTGGGGTAAAACTAAAAAAAAAGAGGGAAATTTTGGAATCGGATAATTTCCCGTTCATTTTCACTGTAAAAGTTTCAAACAGTAATTTTCACCAAATGTTATATTGCAAAATCAATAATATAAATTATAGAAACAGTTTATGATGGGGAATGTAATATATATTTGTAACATAAATCCACATAAATTGAGGTCTTGGCAACCTTTTCAACACACGTAGATGTAGCATACAATGTTCAAACCATACAATTCTGATGTAGTGTCACATCCAACAAATTTCATCCGAGTCCAGAAGTAGTTTCTAAGGAGGCCAGAACACGGTCAGGGAACAAGCATTAGTTTGCATATATGAAAGGGAGTCGGGGCAGTTTGAACATCGTATGCTTTTTTACGTTTGTTGAAAAGGTTGCAATAACATCAATTTATGTGGACCCCAAACAAACTACCACCTACGTCTGATGCATCTATGTACAATAGTTCGTGAGTATCTCTAAAATACAGGACTGGGAAGGACATGATGATTTGGACCCGCTAGAATGGGGGTTGGGAACTAGTAGGTAACGAACTATATCCAGTGTCAACTGGAAGAGCGCCAGCTCGTGCTCACGTAATGATAGTTGTACGGTGCACTTGTCAAACTGGCTGCCTTACAGTAGCATGTAGCTACAAGAATGTTGGATTTGAATGTAGTTCAGTCTGATTCACATGCAAAGGAGTCAGCTGTGAGATTGCCATCAGCCCAGATTTGGCATTTGACTAATACATTGTGCATATCTTATGCTACATTAAGACACCGACATTGCTTCTATTATAATCATATAATTGTGTGATCTAATTTCATATGGCTTCCGGAAAATAGCATTTTCGTTTATGTTTTCAGAACTTTTACCTCAAAACCACATTTCTTGTTTGATTTGATAGCATAATGTTATCATATGTTATATTGAGAGATAACACATAGCTTATGTCATTTCTGTGACTTTCATTGTTTTGTTTTTTTGATCCAGGAATAGGCAAAATATACCAGAAATTGCAACTTTTAGTTATTTCTTTTTTGATATATTTTTCAAATAAATATTACATTCCGCATTATAAACTATTTCTATGATTTAAAGTATGGATTTGCAATATAACATGAGTTAAAAATAACTATTCTGAAAACTTTATAGTTAAAATGAACGGGATATTAACAGATTCCAAAAATTCCCATTTTTTGTTATTTTTTTAAGTTTTGTCCCAAAAATCACATTTCACACGATACAATGTTTCTATACTTTAGGTAGTTTGAACTGTATCATAATATCTATTAAATACAGTATTTCTGGTAGTTTTATTGCAAAAGTTGAGTTAGTTATTGGAAAATTCCAAAAATTCCCATTTTTTGTTATTTTTTTAAGTTTTACCCCAAAAATCACATTTCACTCGATACAATGTATCTATTCATTTTGTATTTTTAACTGTAATATAATATCTATCACATCAAGTAATTCTGTTAGTTTTATTGCAAAGTTTGACTTAGTTATTGGCAAATTCCAAAAATTCCCATTTTTTGGTTAATTTTTTGAAGGTTTTACCCAAAAAATCATATTTCACACGGTACGATGTTTCTATACTATTATGTACTGTAATATAATATCTATTATATAAAGTCATTCTGGTAGTTTTATTGCAAAATTTGACATGGTTATTGGCAAATTCCATAAATTTCCCATGTTTTTGGTCATTTTTTTTAAGGTTTTACCCCAAAAATCACATTTCACTTGTTACAATGTATCTATACTTTAGGTATTATGTACTGTTATACAATATCTATTAAATATAGTAATTTTGGTAGTTTTATTGCAAAATGTGACAAAGTTATTAGCAAATTCCAAAAATTCCAATGTTTTTGATTGCTTTTTTAAAGGTTTTACCCCAAAAATCACATTTTACACGGTACAATGTTTCTATACTTTATGTATTATGTACTGTAATAGTATATCTATTCAATAAAGTAATTCTTGTAGTTTTATTGGAAAAATTGACATAGTTATAGGCAAATCCCAGAAATGCTCATTTTTTGTGATTTTTTATAAATTTTACCCCAAAAATCACATTTAACACTGTTCAATGTTTCTATACTTAAGTTATTTTGTACTGTATGCAATAATTATTAAATACAGTAATTCTGGTAATTTTATTGCAAAATTTGGCATAGTTATTGGCAAATTCCAGAAATTCCCATTCTTATTTAAATTTTCAACCATTTTACCCCAAAAATCACATTTTGCACCGTGTGATTGTCCTATACTTTTAGTATATTTAATGTGATGCCTTATATGACACACATCCACAAAAATTATTTCTGTGCATTTTTTTTCCCCAATTTTTTTATTTTGACTGGCCTATAAGTACACACTCTTATTTCTCTTGATGATTATGTATTTTTGAATTTTAGCAATTTTATTTACCCACGATGCCTCAGGATGATCTTGACGATGTAAGAGAGGCAATACTTGCCGCTCGCCAACAAGTACATGGAGCAGATAACAACCCTGTATTCTACCGTAAGTTGGCATTTATTAACTGAAGCCTGATTTTGTTTAATCGGAAAAAGGTATTGGTTACACTTTGGTAAATCAAAGCCCTGTAACATAGATTGATATCAATCTTACCCAGTATTTTTATTTCCGTTTAGCTTTAGAATAACCCTATTTCATTCAGAGCTGTTATGAAGTGGAGAACGTTCAGACTGTATGTTGTATGATGCTAGAAATGACCGGTATTTATCATGTCTACATGAAGTGCAGTGGTGATCTTATTATGTCCCTGATACTGTTTTTGCTCTGCTGAAGGGGCTTATCCATTATTATTTTTAAATTTCAACGATCTCAAAATTACTCTGCTTAGATCTGAGAAATAGTACATGTATCATTTGCTGGTAAAATTTGCATACTGTATTCATTTATTGTTACAGTAACATTGTTTACAATGGGCTTATTCTCCCTATTTACTGTATATATTAGGGCCGAAGGTCATTTAACTGAATTTCTGAAGGCCGGTTTACCATTGGTTAGTTTCTGTACTCAGAACCCCAAAATGTTAGTTTTTAGACTTACTTCCAAACTCAGATTTATAACCACAGACATAGACCTGGGATTATAAGATATGTTATGTTATCATCATGTTTTATTCATATTTCAGGATGCCCCAATGGACATCCATATGTGATTGGTGATGTATGTATATGTTTTCTTTAACCACTTTCTAATGAAACTACTGAACATATGTCTGTTGATAATGATTGCTGCAGACATGAGAATCCGCGAATTTGACGCTCGCAAGGGCTGTTTTTAGACAATTTAAGCCATATTAGATGCTTAATAGCCAGGAGCATCAGCGGCACCCTTGACCCCATGCCGAATTTTTACCTGATTTTCAAATTTTGCATTCTCATGCCTGTTATTGTTACTTTTACATTTTTAATGTAGTGTTACATAATTGTAATAAGCATTGTTGTACTGTCTTTTGAACATCCACTGATGACAAGTGTTTATAACAAATTCGGGTGATTTCTCGTAAGTTGTTATCATAATCCATGTACGTAAATTACAGTTAATTTTTCAGATTTCCCCGACATCTAAATCAAGATTCCTCATAATTTAGGTGTTTGTCAAACATTATACTTGTATTCCACATGTTATCACTAAAATTGCAACCAAATGTATATGCAAAACAATGCAACATCCCAACAGCAATACCCTGGGTTGTGTTGTGATGTTGCTGTTGGGAAGTTAAATTTGAAGTAAATTCTTACTGAAAGAAACATTGATACTGTTGTAGAAGAGAGTGTGTTGCTCAAGAGAGAGCCAGTCTGGATAGGTTAGACTGTTCTTCATTTTCAGTAAAAAAACAACTTGTTTTGACTGTCATATTTGCAGTGTGTGACGGTTATTGCCTTGTCTCTATTAATTTTTTACCACAGTTCAACCACTACCAGTAATGCAATTTACTCTTTATGTATATAGAGTTACTGTATTTCTTTCAACTAGTGTGGTCGTCCTGCTACTGTTGGTAACTGTAGAGACTGTGGTGCAGTTATTGGGGGTGAGGGGTACAGGCTCCGCCCTGGAAATATTCAAGATCAAGGGTCAGTGAATGCATGCACATATTCAGTGCTCGGATGCAAAAACTACTTCTAGTGATGTGAAACTCACCACATATAAAAACATGAAGTATATTGAACATGAAACATAAAGCAGTTCTATATCATTTATATGTGATGTTAGCATAAGTTTGTTTGCAGTATTCGACAGTTGATGTCAGTGACATGTTGTACTGTTGAGTTTCACATTTTATATGAAGTAGTTCGTGTCTTTGGCACACATTATGTACATATACATCATTGGCTAAGTATAATGGATTACTCAGTATGGATTACAGTATCATTCAGCAAAAGTATCACACTTACTAAGCGTTCTGAATATCGTGACATGCCGGTATTGATTCCATTTGCTTTTGGAAGTCATTTGTTACCAAAATTGCTTGAATTAAGATAAGCTGGTCATGGAGAAAGATCTTTTACATGTCTTGGTTTGGTATAATAGTTTTACTTTGGCAAATTAGAATATACATTTTTGTGTGAGACGTGTGTAGCTGAGTGATGTTGTGATTATTTTGAGTATTTCATTCTATAGATAGTTCCCACATCAAATATTGACCTCCCTTGTTCTTAATCATCAGCAATTTTGATAGGCAATACTGATAAGCACTTATAGGAGTAATTTCCAAATATGTGATAATTTAGAGAATACCGAGATAATTTGCATGTGACAACCACTTTTTCTTCAACTTTCTGAGCCAACTGCCGACATGAGCATAATGAATTAGTTACTTTTATATATCTGATTATTTAATCATCGTTTACATTATGTTCATTATAAAATTTGCCTATCAATATGGCTGACTATTCAGAACGAGGGAGGTACATATTTTTAATGGGGGAACTATCTATTGGGGTGTACAAAGTCAATGTATTTTAACACTTTTTTATTTGAAATAGTGTGGTAGACCGTATGTAGTAGCAAAGTGTAAATGTGGGGCAGATATTGGAGGTACTGGCCATGTACTACTTACCACAAATACACAAGATACAGGGTGGGTGAATATACACTTCTTACTTTCTCTCATCGCACATACATGTACTCAAACGTTTGCGCTTGCTACGCATATCTCATATGATTAGTTGATACTATAAATCAGATTGTTTTCATTGAGCTGATAATTTGAGAAGTTCAATGTTTCTTTTAATCATGTTGGTTTTTTATGCTAGTTTTTTAAAATATATTAATATATTGCCAACATTTTAAATATAAAGTATTATCTTAATTGGTGTAGCCCTAAAATTGAGTTTATTTTAAAAGCATTTTACATTGAAAACGAATAGTGCTAAAGAATACTTCTTTGTATGTTACGGAAACAAACATCATAATGTTTTTGTCGAAATAATGAATGTCTATGACAAAACAGGGAAGTTCTGTCTTGTTAATTTCTCTCATGTATACTTTCCAAATAATCTGGTGTACAAGTTAAATTTCTGTTTGAATTATTTGGTCTCTACCCAACAACCAGACTCTGACAATGGTATATGATGACAGTTTGTAGGAACTGAGTTCTGTTTAAGTTTTCTGGGCAATTTAGTATTTCATTGTTTCATTACAGAGGAGATCACACAATGACTGGACATATTCTGGGCAGAGCTGATGTACGTGGACGTGAACCGAAACCTGAGAGAATGATGACCCCTGCTTACTGTGCTACAATCAGGATGATAGTACATTTATCTATGTATCTAGGTTGTAGAACTAACCCTAATGTAAGTTGATGTATACTTTTAGAAATTAACTAGAATTATTATGCCACCCTTCGAAGAAGAGAGGGCATTTTAGTTTGCACATGTTGGTCCGATCAATTACTCAAGAACCCCTTGACCATCATACTCAAACTTGGTCCACACATTCATCTTGTGTAGCAGAGGAACCTTATTGATTTCGGGGTCAAAGGTCACAGGGGAATACTGTTTTACAAAAATCTCTTGTATAAATTGAGGGAAATAGCATTGGTGATGTTAAATTACAGAATGTATTATGTAAGTTCTAAAGTAGGATGTCTTTTTTGAAGGCCACTTTTAAATTATTGGGTAATTTATGAATAAGGACATATTTCGTTTATTGCAACAATTTTAAATACACAATATCTTGGTAAAATTTAACCTTTTCACCAATATAAACATGAGCAAAGATTGTTAATTGTGAAGTTGTGTTATTTGTTGTATCACTTGTAAATTATCAAAAATAACACATGAACGTTATCGCGCGTCTGGAGTGTTATTTATTATATAAAACTGTATTTTCAGAGTATACACGCAATGATTATACCTGATATCACACCAGATCAAGTGATTGGATATATCTGGAGTCACATACAACAAGATATAGATGACATACATGTAGCGTTGGGTCGAAGTGTTGATGATGTTTTACTTATCATGCATGTAATCATAGATCATATATTAAAAACACACAATGAAGGTTTGTTTATAATTTTGTCAATATTATTATTTGGTCGATATTTGCTTCACCTAAACACAAGTTGAGTTCGTTCACACATACTTTTTATCATTTCTAATAACATTGTTGGTTCTAACTAAACATTGACGAGCCAGGAGAGTTACTGTGACCTTATATTTAATTTATTTTACACTTATTTGCTCTAGATACTGTCTCATATGCACTACAAACTTACCTTACTTCTATTTCTACAAGTCACGTTCAAGAATTAGTTTTTCTAAATATTAGGTTTTTTTGATATTAAAAAACTTAAAAATTAGTTTAAAAAGCTGTATTAAGCGACCCCAAAAAAACCGAGACTTACTGTAGTTACAGTGTCACTTATTTGTCCAAAATCTCACTTAAAAACAGCCCTGCAGAGGCATATTGACCATCTGAAAATATGGCATGTATGAACTTGCGATGTTCATACATTATCCATGTTTTGTGACATACTAAATAAGTGATGAAGTTCACAGACATGGAAATGTTTGCAATTTTTACAAGAGCAAGAATATTGTGAAAATATCAGCATAAATTACCTGATTCACGGAAGTATATATTAACGTACTTGATATACATAACACAGAGGGGAGGCAAAAGTTGACACTTTTAAAAATGATGAAAGGCCATTATATCAAAAAGATTCATCTCTATTGATCAGCAACACATCTATCAACTCATTTAAGGACTTGATTTTACTGGCATATTTTCACTATATCCAGGTGATCACGTTGCTGCTCCAGTCCATGGTCTTTCCAATAAAGCTGGTAGAAAAAAATGGGAGGCACAATTTTCTGAAAAATATATACAGCCAGTTTTACAGGTAAAATATGTTACGTTTATACTCTTTAATAAGATTTTCAATATGATAAGTCATCAAATTAAACATAGCTGTTATTTTACAAAACCGTTTTTAACCATTTAATCACTTTGCTTATAGATAAGAGTAAATCTTGAAACATTATACTGTATGTAAAACATGGATATGGATATCAATGTCAGTACTTTGGGGAAAAGCCAAAACAGCCTGGCTTATTTGGAAGACGTCTTGACGTCCAATCTGGAGTTCTTGGGTTCATATCCCAGATGTGGCATATGTTCTCAGTGACAAGATATTGCATCCAAGGTCATTTGTTCTCCACTGCTAATTCCTATGGGAAAGTTTTCTGTTACTTGCAGGAACACAGGTCAACTACCTACTATACATAACCGGAATACTGTTGAAAATGAAATAAAACTTCCACTAGGACAATTTCTCTATTTGTTATGATTTTGATTATTTACGGTTTTAAGTTTAGATTTGTTTTCTGACGACTCTTGTAACTGAATAATGTATTGTAGTGAATTCTCTGGTTACTGTTGCATGTAAATGATTGATCAAACAAGGTGGTATATCAACATGCTGTTCCTATGTTAATCTTGTAATAACTATGAAGCTCTCGGTTGTTTAACATATCTAATAGTATTTTACATTGAAATACATATTTAAATCTGTAGGGATTGGACAATGTACTGAATAATTATTACCAACTTCTTGCGCAGGATGAACGATTAGGTTTGTATAAAGATTATCTAGCTTTGATATCAAGAGTCTCGGTGAAAATTGGATGTTATCTGTCGCAAGATATAATTATTTATTAGTTTAAATTTATCTCCTTATAAGTAAACATGTGTCTCTTTAGTAGTAGTATTATTATCTGCATCAAAGGAGATAAGCTTGATCGAAAATTTGGACCAATTGTTTATCTGCACATTTTGTGTTTATTGTTTTAGAAACAAGGTTACTCTGACAGTACACACAACAGTTACTATAGATGTATATAGTTCCATAACAAAGTAGGCATTCAACTGATATTTGAATATTACAGTAGTGATGAGGTCATATGTTAGGGTTACACATCAAGTAAAAATAATAATAAAATCATCGTGTTTTGTATCTCTGTAGGAGCAAATCCTCTCTTGTGTTTGTTGTATGAGACGGAGACACATTCTGAAGCAGAAGATCCACCCGTGATACAGCAGATACCTCGTGTGTGGAGATATCGTACTCCCATATCACTACAGCATCTCCGACAGGAAGTGGATGCTAGAATAGGTGGAACTATCAGACGCCAGAAGCAATACACAGTACTGCAGCTCTTCTTAAAGGAGGTACATACTGTTATTAATTAATGAACTGGTCAGTTTCTGACGGAAATTATTTTTAGCTTTAGTTTCATATTATATATTATCTGATTGTAGTTTGTTTTGATTTGAGCATTTTTATTTACAGGAATATCATTTGAGAGCACTGAGGTTTATTCCCAGCATTCTGAGACTACATCGAGCTTTGTTCCAAAAATATCAGAGAAAACTCGACAAAGCTGAGGCCTCACAGATCACTGTCTTACAGTTAAAGAGAGGTATTCTTATTGTATGACTACATGTGTGCAATGATGTATTCTAAAAAAACTCCACATATCACTGTCTGCAGAAAAAACACTGAAGAGTTGATGTTTGATGAAATGTATTGAGACCCAACATCTGCTGAGCATTAACTTCTCTGTTTCCGGCAGCATTTTTGTTTTTAGATTATCAACATAGATATTAATTGTTACCAGAATGTGGATATTGATCATAAATTAACCTTAATCATATAAAACATACTGTTGTTACCTTTACAGACTCTGTAGCTGGTGAAGAGACAGTTGAATTGATTCAAGATTTTTCAGATGCCTGGGAGATTGTTAGGGAAAATCTGTTTATGTATAGTATGTATATAGCACTTTAATTCTTTTTTAATTCTTTATTCATCAATATCAAGTTTATTCAGGATATTGTTTGATTGGTCATAAATTATGGAATTTTAATTGAGTTTTCTGAAAGGGATAATAATGAGCCTGTGGCAAAATAAGTTTAATAAATTCATTAATTCATGAACTCAAATTATGATATCTTATTCACAGCATACATTGTCAATGAATATTTAATAACTGTTTGTACTTAATAGCAGCGGCCAACAACTCAAGACAATTGCGAAATTATGTCACTGGTTATTTCACGAGTGGATTATCAAAAATCAAATTTATGGTGTAATTTTAGATTATGTTTCGAGTGTAGAAACGTCTGTTATATTGATCATGTTTGTAAAATAACACGTTATCATTCTGAATTATGCGTGTTTGCTTTGTACACGTTCACTATAGCGCTCTTGACATTGGTACACTTTCATAAGAGATATTTTTGTTCTAATTATCTCATACAAAAATATACAAATGTTTAGAGCGTTAAAATTATATACTAAATAATGTTTTTAAGCAGGTTTTCGAAGAAAACCAGGTTATTAGAATGTTGTGTGTCGTATTCAGGCTGGCGTGCAGGCGGCCGAGCGGGCGGGCGGGCGGGCGGACTGTCGGGCGGGCGGGCGTCAAACTGGGGGTTTCCGGCAAATAACTTGAGTTCTGTTGATCATATTGTAACCAAACTTGGTGTACAGTAAGAACATATGGAGAGCTTGCTTGGGATTGCTTTTGGGTTATGTCTGCCAAAGGTCAAGGTCATCGTTACTAAAAATAGAAATTTGGTTTCCAGCGAAAAACTTGAGTTTCGTTGGTTATATTGACAGCAAACTTGGTGTATAGTAAGAACATGTGGAGAGCTCGCTTGTGATTGCTTTCGGGTTCAATCCGCCAAAGGTCAAGGTCACCATTGCTAACAATAGAAATTTGCGTCAAACTGGGGGTTTCCGGCAAATAACTTGAGTTCTGTTGATCATAATGTAACCAAACTTGGTGTACAGTAAGAACATATGGAGAGCTCGCTTGGGATTGCTTTTAGGTCCGCCGAAGGTCAAGGTCACACTTACTAAAAATAGAAATTTGGTTTCCGGCGAATAAGTTGAGTTTCGTTGATCATATTGACATCAAACTTGGTGTATAGTAAGAACATGTGGAGAGCTCGCTTGGGATTGCTTTTGGACTCGTTCCCACAAAGGTCAAGGTCACCGTTACTAAAAATAACGATTTGATTTCCGGCTAATAACTTTAGTTTCGTTGATCATATTGACATCAAACTTGGTGTATAGTAAGACGTGTGGATATCTCGCTTGGGATTGCTTTTGGGTTTGTTCAATCCAAGGTCAAGGTCACTTAAAATTTAAAATCAGTTTCCACTTAATATCTTCGCTATGCGTGGGTGTATTGACATCAAAGTTGGTGAATAGTTGTTGCATATATCTATATTATATCAAAGTGTGAGTGTGTGCATGTATCACCTTTGCAGCATTCATGATCATCATGTATTCATTATACAAATAGAGCCTTGGTTACAAATAATTAGGTTTAAAACCTGGTTTGTGGGCATTGCCCATTTCTTGTTTTTCTGATTACAGTGTGTCCAACAGTTCTAGGTGGAATGATTGTACCAAAGGAATATTGTAATCTGTCTATCAATGATAGTACACCTATCTCGATGTTCTTGCCGACTATTAAAGATGCTGGACTTTGTTCATATGCATTGTTAGATTTTCTGATGAGGAAACAGAACGATTTCTTGGATAGATATCTAAAAGAATCACGCCGGTCAGTTTAAGGCTTTTTATACTGACTGACAACCTTAATATATCTACTCCACATATCCATTGTCTTACCGATACCATCTAGAGCTAATTTACAACTTTGTTAGATAAATTTTAGTGCCCTGTCTATTGAATTCTAAGAATGGTATTTGTTTACCCTCAAGTACTTTCAGTTATCCATTTCATCTTTTACTGGTCTAGTTATAAGAAAGTTGTTTAATAGATACTATTCATATATTAAAAACAAAACGCTTGGACGGGAATTTAAGTTGTCGTTAAATAAAAACGTTGCTTACTACAGGTGGTCGCTCGTGCTATGTCTACTGTATGTTGTACAACTGCGGTCTATTTTCATGAAGCGAATATTTTGAGAATTGAAAAATCAGATTCTTTCTCGATGATAAAAGTTAATAGACAGTAACTTATGTCAGTTTTGTCTTAAAATCCACACAAAAATAGTCCTAACTAAAAGTTTCCCATTTATGTGTGAATATGCTTTATTCTGTGGTAACAATTAATATTAAGCTTCAATAATCTACTACTAATAATGTACTTTTCAGGAAATCTTCCAGTATATCTTCTGTATCACCAAGGGAGGTAACTTCTGCACACTTGATCAGTTATGACCCAGATCACGATATTCTACCATTGGTCCTAGCTAACTGTCAATATTCATTTGAGATGGGGAAAGGAACGAAGATAGAGTATGATTTTGCTGGATTAGAAAGACAAATTATGGATAGATTCTTATTCTCAAAGTCCAAAATTGATATTGGAAGTGTTTTACAGGTAACTATGCCAACATTTGTTCTTGACTTAGTCTTTTGATTCTACAAGTAAATGTATGGGTTTTAGATTTAAGACTAGAGTACTTTTGAATTGAGGATTATAAGATGTGTGTTGTGATATAAGAAGATATTTTCTAACTATTTTTGTCTGCAGATTGATGAGATGTTGTATAGAACAGAATTTACAAATGCTCTGGTGTTCTTGAAACTTGCAGAGAAAATACCACAGGTAAATATACAACCCTTACTGTTATTACATGTCTGAATGAGACATCCTTCTGGTTGAACAATTTATGGATCACAGCTATCATAAATATATCCTCAACTTTCTATGGCTATATTTGAAAGACACTCTATGTTTTAACATTGTAACATTTATATCTTATAAACAATAATATACATAATGTGGAGGCAGTAAAAGGATACCTTGAATCAATTTGTGTGTAAATTGCTTGACTCAATATGCCTATCATGTTTGCTAAGTCGGTAGAGCACTTGACTGCCAATATTAAGGTTGTATGTTCAAAGTTAGGGACAGTTTGACTGAAAAATATCCATAAAAAGTAATTCATCCTCTACATTTCATTCGAAAGGGAAATTTCAGTTGCTTGCAAAAGAACAGGCAAGTAACATAGGAAGGTTGCATCGTACATAATTGAAATACAGTTAAAATTTGGCGTTAAACTCCATGAAAATCCGATGGCATGTTTACAGCTCGTTCATGCTTCAAGGAGTTTTTGCCAATGATAACATTTGCCATCATTATTACTGATTCCTGTATTTTTTTAAATGAGAGTAATTGATATAATCTTCTTAATTTGACTTTACGACTGATGTATCTGAAATGTTTCATCATGTACATATATAATGTATGCTAACTCTCTTGTAAATATGTATTACACAGAGTACGTTGAATGCTGCTGTGAAGACACAGATCAATGAAGAATTCAAATCCTTTCCTGACCTTTGTCAGAGCCTGGATAACCTTGACATTACTATAAAGTTCCTTAAATCTACTGGTGGACCTGAAGAAAATAACTTATATACGTATATGGTTGACACTCTAGGTATGAGCGAAATGTGTATAGGAAGTCAAATAGTAAGTTATGTTACTGTTAGATAATGCACACATTTTAATAACTTATGTTTAGGATATAACTGATTGTATGGGAATTTTCAGGGAGACAACTTATCGTCAGAACAATCTTCAGGTTGGTCACTATTGTCTAGGAAACACTAATTCACTTGTTCAATGTTTTTTAAGTCTTTATATACATTATTGTTGTGTAGTTAGACATTACGTCTGTAACGTGCATTGCAAAAAAAGTATAAGGAATATTCTACCTCATTTTCAGTTATTTTTGTCTGATCTTCTGATTTTAGGCACGACAAATGTGTGAGTTCCGTGATTGTAAATCACTATGGTTACTGTTGTCTATGCTGAAAGCCAAGAAAATGGTTGATTCTCGTCAACATACAGAGGTAGGTCGCTGAGATATATTTTTATAATAGTGTTAACTGGATATTTGTATACATAAATTATGGATTGATACAAGTATAAAAAAAGAATATTTCAGGTACAGTCGATTTGCATATTTGCGATATCACAGAAAGATGGCGACATTCGCTCAAACTGGTCGTGAAAAAGTCGCCGTATTATTAACAACTCTTGTGTTTTTGGTATCTCAAACTGGACAGTGCGAATGTCTATTTTTTGCATTCATTAACTTGTTTTTGAAAACTATAGATAGGATACAATTGAATTTAAAAAATGACAGGTGACAATTAATCTCCAACCCTGTTAAAAAGCCGTTTTAATGCGATTTTCTGGTGCGTTGTTTATATGCATTTGGTAAAGTTTGAACCGTATTGTATGTGAAATCTGAAGCTGTAATATCCTTCCTTGCGTGTATTTGGTATATACTTTTAAGAAATGATGAAATAAACAGTTTCATTAAGGCATAATCGATTTTTTACTTAATATATGAAAACTACACGCGTTTATTTTCACGAAAGCATTATTATGACACTCAGATTTATTACGTGTTAAAAATGCGGTAACTCGGAAAATGCGACTGTTGAATAGACTGTATAACATGATTTAGGGGTTAACGTGTGTGAGCTATGTCACTTAGCAACAAAACCATTGACTGGATACTTACTTATATATTAATTTTCAGACAACATTTGAGAGTGTAAGCAAGGAATTCCATGAAGAAATACCACTAGAGGTGAAGACAGAGTTCAGAAATTACATGAAGAATTTATCCGTGGAGAAGCTGTCGCAGTTGGTAGAAGTTTTACATGAGTTTATTCTACTGAAGGTGGCTGTAAGAGAAAACCCAGACAGTGAGGATTACATTGATACAACAAACAACAAGTAGGTTTCATTTTCATTAGGGTGACTGTTTATTTATTTTGAACTGATAGCAACATTTAATGTAAAATCATTTCTGGTTCGTGTGCTGAAGGTGTTTGATCACAGTTATAGAAAATAGTAATTCTGGTTTGAACACGCAGAACATACATGAAATTATCCTACTGATATATTTATATTACATAATGTTAAACACAATAAACGAAAATCTTTTCATGTAATCTTCATATGTAAATACTAGGGGAGTCATTATACCCTGAAGCATACCACTATACACTGCAATACATCAATAACATATTGCAGTACATACAATTGCATATCACTTCATTAAACTAATATATGAATGCTATTTGGTTGCCTAACTCAAACACTTTATTCAGATGCAAACTATTCTAATGTGTTGCAGAAAATAAACAAGAATGAGCTAAAACAAAATAGTTCTCATTATCAATACAGTTCTTAAAAAGGAAAAAGATATAATGTTGTCATGACTAGAGAGTTGTAAACTGAATTAACCAGTAAGCATTTTCATATTTGCCTAATACTAGTATACGACTATGAGATTTTTATGATCGTTTTGCCGTAAAAATAATGGTACGTTCATTTGATATCATGGTACAATTCAGTTAGGCTGCATTTTGCAATGTACCAATATACTGGTATATCACGATACTGCTAGATAATACAAAGTATGCATGAATTGTTTTGTAGGAAGCACCGATTAAAATATGATGTATATAATGATTATTTACTTCGTTATTAAATCTATATATATACTCATTTTCATTAGTCGTAATTCGTATGATTTATGATAAAACGACTCCTGGGCGAATCCAAAAACACATATATATATTGGTTTGCGCGAAAACGTTCACGAACGGCTTGCTTGGTGACATCTTACCAAAACATTAACTTCAAACAAGCTGTCTCGCATATTTGAACTACGTTAGAAAGCAGCAGCGGCAACAAACGCCGTTTTAAAAATATATTACACTTTATAACAGCTCAAAAATGTTTTCTAGATTATATATATTTGGGACTGGAATGAAATCATTTAAGGAGAAACACTGCTTATAGTTGCATTTTTTAAGATTTCATCATAAAACCATTGTTTCTGTTTAGGTTTGGACAATAGCAGTATGATATCAACCTCAGACTAGGCTCTCTGTCAGTATTACTTGTCAATAAGTACTCATTGTGACCTCACCTAAAGGCAATAATTGTATAATATCATTGTTGAATGGTAATTCTGGATGTGTCTAATCTATCTATATCCTTTTTTTTCTATCTCACAGATTGACAGACTATCTGTATGCATACGTTGAAGAGATGGAGAATGTTCCTGTAGATGTAAGTATCTTCACTGAATTTCCAGCAGATATCTTGTACAAACACGGTGTACATACTTGGATAACTGCCTATGATACATTACGCAAGAAACAGACCAGATACAGTAGTCATTAAAATTGCATGTTATGACTAAAAATGTGATACACGAGTTGTTTACAATCAAATGAAAACTCATGATTTTTAGGAAGTATGCACCTCTCACGGAATATGAATTTATCTGTGAACATAATTTGTTGTTTATTTGTGTTCTGGAATTGGTGTGTGAAGTACCGTTTGCCATAGATGTGTAGTTGGTATTGTTACTACCCTTGCTATTATGTTAAGTATTATGTACATGTATTATAATCATTTGTAGACAGTAATTTAATGTAAGTCCTTATTTTGTTGAATAGATGCCTCAACATTCCCAGTTAAACTGGATATTTGCTTGTCAGACATGTTTTGTTTGTTTTGTTGAATGATTTATATGCTTTCATCTATTGTATTAGTATTTTTGTTATTTAAAATTCAGAATTTCTATGTTACCTGTTTATTGTTTTCGTTCAAGTTTATAATACATGGTATAACGTTTTGTATGAGAATGGTTTAGTTAAGATTTTCACACGTTACTTTCAAATATTCGTGATAAGTCCATATTATTATCAACGCCTAATTTGTAATTGAGAACCATTTAATGAACGTGACATATCTAACACGTTGTGAGACACTTCGATAAAAAGGCAATAAAACATTTTGTACACGCATAATAAGAGATAAGGCTTGGCCTATGTTTTTTATTGTAGAGTTGTATTATTTATTCATGTGATATTTTGTCTTGTAACCTCTGTGATTGCTTTACTGGTGTAGTTCCTTTCTCCGACTGCTTTCTGGTTCATAAATTCATACATCAAGGTTATATATTTATTGGGAGTTAGAATAGCAAAGTAAAAATATTAAAGTCTGTTTTTGTTTACTCCAATACGGTTGTCAAGAAAGAGTGAAGAGTTCCGCCAGTAAAATATTGTTTTGAAAAACAATGATCATTAGACGCTGTGTACAATGACTGTATTCTCAACGAAGTTTGAATCGACAATGGAGTGTCCTACATTAGTTCTGTCTACTTGTACCATATATATTCAATGTAAATAAACATTACCAATGTTGGTCATTGTTGTAATTTTTGTGAATGTATTATTTTCGTTTCCGATGCTTGTAATATCTAGAAATTAATAATGTTATCTTTAAGTTAAATTTGGTTGTTCTGTTGAATGTTTTGAGAATGAGTATTTTTGGCATGAACCTATTGTATTTATTCTAATAAAGAATTGCATAGTTTGTGCATGATGTTAATCATTAAATGTATTACATTGTATTTTGTGTTATATTTGGACTATATTGATATGTCATTAATTTAAGACTGGTTTGCTACAACAATGTGATTTAAAACTGCAGTTGCAATATGCATCCACTGAACAATCAATACGTGATTTAATATTCTTTACATGAAAATTGTTGTGATTTTTATGCCCTGAATGATGCTTTGTAGTAATGACTTTGTTTTGTAAGGTGTATAGTTTGTTAATTTGTTGTCATGTGTCGGGAACAAACAACATTTAAAAGTTTCAAGGGATTCCAGTGATGAGGAGCGCCGTGTACTAGAGTTCAAGTCTGTACCTCCAAGATCAAGGTCACAGGCAAGGACCTCTTTAGAGGAGTTTATCCCTTACTCGTGACATTTCTTGTTTATTGTTTGAACTGTTTTTATATTTATTTAAAAAACAAAACAAAAAATAGGTATGTGATTGATATATAAATACGTGTCTTATTGAATACCAATTAATTGTAATATTGTATTCCTTATGTATGCTTATTGAAGCATTCTCAGTAATAGGTGTCTGTGTTGTTTGAATCAGGATGTATGTGTTGAGAATGTCGATTTGCTGATTCTATCATTCCATTTGATGTCAATGTAATTGCTTTTATTTTGCTTTCAAACGTATCTATTTTATTTGCAGTTAAAAGAAATATGTACCAATATATAACATTTGTTATACATGATATGTATTCTATGAACAAGGATTCACTTAAATTCCAATACTTTGTTTATGTACTACACTCATGTACTAATTTCGTTAATGAAAGAGGATGAATGATTTAGAAACATTACTTTATTGACAATAAAATCAAAGTGCCTACTTATGGTGTAACTGCAATTAAAATACCATTTATTGATTTATCAAATATGTAACCTAATTTTCATATTGTTTTATATAGCCGGTGATTCATTGAGAACCAGGAAGTGTGATATTGATTGTGTGTGTTGTATTTACTGGTAGAGTTACAGGTTTATATTTAACAAGAAGATTGTTTTATATTTAACAAGAAGATTGTTTGAGTGTAACAAACTGTGATTTTGACGATACATAAAATCAGTGAGCTGTGTTTGTATTATTTAGATAAGAACATTCTGCGATTATGCATGTGCTAAAAATAAAATATTAACTTAAACACCATTTTCTTTATATCCAGTGAAGTCATACATTCTTATACATGTATTCCCTCATTTCTAAGAGCTTGTTTTGCACCATTTTTATTCAACTCGGGAAAACCTGGAGTAGGTAAGTACACCAATATTGACAGTAACATAAACTGGGTATTACTGAGCTGGTAATTAGTACTATACTACAGACGTTAAAAAATGTTGAATTTGTGGTCCGCACACAGTCCTGAACTCAACACGTGCGATTTCTTTCTCTGGGGATGCCTAAAGTAAGTTGTATACATACCTAATCATGTGGACACAAATATGCTAGTGAAGAATATCAGACGAGAACTAAAAAAACAGTCGGGAAATGTGTGGTAATGTTATAACAAGTTCATAGTACGAGTAAAATAAGGAAAGATGATGAAAGGCCGTCATTTGGAGAACGTCATTAATTATTAAAACGACGTCAGAGACATATTCAGGTAGCTATGAGAAAACAAATGTAAATAGTTCATTGATCAATATATTTAACTCAAATTACCATAACAACTCATCTTTGCTCTACAATTATACAAAGTTTAGTGTGTTTATCTTGTAACAAATGAAAGTTATTGCGGTATGAAAGTGTTACCTTTCTTTTCGGACACCCTGTATTATCCATTTTGACGCATTTTTATCTATAATCTTGATATGTTACAAATATGTTAATCTTTTAATCTTTTCATTTCATACAAATGAGACCAGTATAAAATATAAAGTTACAAGGAAGAACTACACAGGTACAGGGAATACCATAAAGACCTAACATGTACAAATGTAAACTAAAAGTCTAAAAAGAGCTCTCAAATTCAACTAAAGATATCTCCGACTGAATTAAACTAAAGATAGCATCCATTGAATTACAGCTCCCGTCAAATCATTTGGAGAGCTCTACAATTCAATTGAAGATATCTCCAAATCAACTCTATTGAATTAGAGCTCTTCAAATCATTTAGAGACCTACAATTCAATTGGAGATATTTCCAAATCAATGTTATATTGTGCTGTTTCAAATTCAGCCGAATTAATGCTCTCAACAATTGCATTAAATTGATAGAGATATCTTCAAATCAATTGTGGATAAGTATGGCTTTGTTAGAATTGAGCTATCTACAAATCATTTGTTGCACTCATTAATTGAATTGGAGCTCTCTTCAATTGATTTGAGTTGTTGCTAGCACTAATTATAAATGATAGCAGCACACAATAAGAGACCTCTTCAGTTGATTTCTAATTATTTGAAGTGGTATCTTATTATTTGAAGAGGTCTTCAAATATTTGAGTTTTTGTGGATTTGGCGTGCCTTAAATATCACGTGTAATAATATAATGTGACGGACGTGGAATGGTGTTGGACTCGTATTGTTGTAAATGGTAATCTATAAATCTATCAATGTTTATATACATGTAATAGTGAAACAGGAGCTGTTTTAACCCATGCAGGTTCAGTCGTGTTTTCGATCTTATGATTTGTTTGTCTACTGTCTAAATATATAACAAGTAAGAGTAAGGAAGTGATTATAATTTAATACATGTATCGTTTAGTTATAAAATACTTAGAAATGGATTTTATATTTAATAATGTTAATTGTCAAAATAGTGCTAACATGCAACTCGAGCTATAGTAAAATAAAATGTTCAAACATTTCAGCTTAAACAAATGAAGTGACCAGTCAAACGACAAATAGGTAAAAGTTACCTTCATAGTCTGGAGACAATGGTCAAGATTGATCAGATACAATAAACTTCCCGCCAATTACTGGACTTTGATCATGTTCCATGCAATACACTAAATATTACGAAACTACATGAAAATACTGATATGCAACCCTTGGAGAACTGGAAAACTTGTATTACTTCAGATAAAGACTGACTGTAAAGCATTCATTAATTAATATGTTTAGATAACTAGGACTATTGGATACTAAATCGGGCAAGGTCATAAAATTATTGGTTTTTAATACTGAAGGATGTAAAGCATTGTATAAGAAATAAACCATTCCTGCTACACTAGATATCCTTACCGTCTTCTCATGTTGTTTCGATTTTTCCACACCATGCATACATTGTGAATGGAATAATCCGATAAAAAAAATGACTGTAATTACGCAAATTTGTCTTTGTGTCAACTCATTTTTCATATTTATTTCTTGTCGTTAATTCCAAACTGAACTATGAATGAGGGGAAGTTTGCATCTCAATGCAAATGGGAGTGTTTTAGGGCGTGATAGAGAAATTAAGGCGTGAATGTGAGAGATGCTGGACACCAGATACTAAATTGACAAAATTAAGACGAGGCGGCTACATGACCTTGACACTATATAAGTAACCAATCGGAGGATCGAATTGACAAGAAAGCTCCTCCATGATTCAGAGCTAGCACGTGCCGAGATTGACGTCTGCTTACGGACGTTCTTTTGTCATTTGTCAACATTTTTGTTGTTTTTAAATGTAAACAGAGGTCTGATGTGGACTTTAGAATGTTTCAAGGTAAATAATATGATAACAGCACACATGTAGATAACACACGTTTAAGGTTCGAAACGACAGGTCAACAGACTACACAGTTTATGCCCGTTATTACCAAGGTCCCGGTGCAATTTAAAAATAAATGCACTTATATTTATAGTCCTACAAGTATAACTCCTAGCATTTGTATTCTTCACGATTTACCTTCATTTTGATGCTTGACAATGAAGGTAAAATATGAAAAATAAAAAAAAACAAATATTAAAAAACGAAGGTAAACTTGAAGGGTCTTGCATGGTTGTCTAATTGTTTGGACTTTTATAATTAGAGCTAAGATGTTAAAATTTTGTCGATATTTAGAAACAAGATGGCATATTCTTTCTAACCATGCGATAACATAATTTATTTTATTAGAAATAGAATGATAAACTCGAAGAGCCGTGTTTTTCCATCAACAAAATGAATTGAAATCATGGTCGGCAATCGATCTATTTTTGACACCACTTTATTATATCACGGACATATATGTCCGTGATTATATATATCTGGGACCAATATATACATGTCCCAGTATATATGAGCGCTGCTATGGGATTTCCAACCTCTTCTATAGGTGAGGTCTTTACAAAAATACGTCACATGTTATGTCACTATTTGCAAGCAGGAATCAATATTTACTCAATATGGTCACTTTGTTTTCATATTGCCATATAGGATAAATATTGCTTACTCTCAGTACGCGGTGACGTCACACGTGACGTATTCTTGAAATGACGTCACTTATAGAAGAGGTTGGAAATCTTACAGTGGCGCTCATATGGACTTCAAACCAAATCTAAATATAGAATCTGCACATAAATAGAAATAAGAAACATATACGGTCGTTTTATTCGGTCACCTTTCTTGTACAGGACCGTGTAGGGACGGGGCGGTTGGGGGGTACACTTTTGTTGGTCCGCATATCTGTTATACTTATAGACGGATCGTTGTTTTAACTCAAATTCTACTTTCGTTTTCAGAAACGGAAATTATGGAGGGGAATTCCTGACTAGGTCACGCAATTTTGTAAACCGTAACAGCAACTGGTTATTTGGTAATATTGCTTTGTCATAAGTTTCTAACTATACGCCATTTTCGGAAAATTCAAACATGTAGAATTTTCGAAAATTGTTATCAAGTCTACACAAGACAGCAGTTTCGTTTTCGAACTTGATTGAATGAGTTCGTATCGAAACAAATTGCATTAAATTGCTTGTATTTATTTTGGCGTTTGATGCGTAAACATGGAGTAAGTATATTTCTGATGTTTATTTGCTGTTATGGTAGACTTTGTGTAAGCTGTTGTCGCTGATGTTTTGCATTATTTTGTCTATGAAAAATGTATTGCTTTGCCACCATTGCTAGGTAAGTATTTGTAGTCATGGTGTATTATATGCGTTACTAAAACGCAATTTATTTCCGAAATACTGTGTCAGTAGCTACACTAGCCGGTTTTGAACATAACAACTTGTTTTACTGTATTATTGGTGTTGTAATTTGAGGGGAAAAGTGCACAATGTTGTGCTCAAACCTAGGACAACCTCGTTATACTGGTATGAGGCTCTATCTACAGGCCCCGTGTTCACAAAGGATCAACTGATCTGGATCAACTTGATCCATAAAAATATTTGCCATTTACATGATGCAAAAGAACACTTTTTCCAGTATTTCTCATAAACATACATACAAATACTTTAATATCTTTTAATTTACATCATGAAAACATATTAACTTCACCAAGATGTAGAGAAATTGATTTGTTATACAAAATTGGTCATAACTTATCAATTTCCATCTTTTTCTTAATAAGCAAGGAAAAACAAAATGATAGAACTGAAACCATTTCATATATCGGTAAAAACTGCTGTATTTTGTTGTGTAATTGGATGATTCTGGATCATAATAGAAAATTTACAAAAATCAATTTATTCAATGGCAAATTTGTGTACATAGTCTAGTGCAACAGTACCGATGCATTTATATTAAAATTGATATAGTGTGGTGTCGTAAATGGGGATGCATTGGTGGGTTCATACTTGAAAAAGAATTTCATGAATTAAAACAAATGGGCTCCTAGAAGGTAATCTGTCTTCCCACACCCTTTTCCCAGAAAACTAGCAACCCCTCTGCTTTGAGCAAGGAGACATAACTATGATTGTAAGTGAGGTTGAATCTGATTGAGAAGCAAATATTTTTCATACACAATGGACAAGATAAATAATCACATTTTGTACTTATAATTTATCAATGCTAAGAATGAATCATAACATTTGAAGTTTTAATTTCATCATTTTTGTGTGGTTTGTATTGATTGAGTATATTTTAACTATTATCTTCTTGAAGGTCTTTTGAAAGTCTTACTAAAAATCACTTGCACAGTTTCTTTTAAAATTCTACTCAATTCAGTCTGCTGGTGCAATATTTTACTTCAATAAACAAATAAAACTGCTATACTACTCAAGATTTGTTCATTCTTTTAATATAGAAAAACATCTTCATGTACATTTGTATTCAGTAACATCTTACAATCTACCATTGATTGACAATTGTCTAAAAGTATAATTAATTACATGCACGGAGGTTAACATTGTTGAAGATTGAAACACAAAGTCAGATTCTGTCTCTCTCTGTAGGGAGACACTTTTTTTAAAAAGTTTTCTGTATATGCCTAAAAGTTTGGTCGCTTCCCTCAGATGTATATTAATACATTTACTTCTTGTGGAGGTTTGCTAATTTTTGTAGATTTTTACCTGATTTTTCTCTCAACTTTTTGTTTGACTTTGTGTGTACACGTAAATGTACTATTTTATGACATGAACATTGCACTGTAGACTTGACTTGTTGATTTAGCCTTTGTGTTATTGTGCATACTTATAGATTTACTGATATGAAATTCAGTCTGCTCTTGTCAGTTTTTGTTATGCTATTTTTAACAAAGTTTTCGAAACCTGGTTATTGGGGTATGTTGTTTGGTGGGATGGAGGGCAGGCGGGATGGAGGGAGGGTCAGTGCCAAACTGGTGGTTTCTGCTCAATAAGATAGGAATAACCAATTGAAACCAAACTTGGTATAAAGATAGCTTACAAAAATACCATGGTGGGGATTGCTTAACAGTTCAGTCACTTAAAGGTCAAGGTCACTGTTTCTGAAAATAGAAAAATGGTTTCCGGTCACTAACTTTCATTGGGAATTAGGAGTAGTGATGTAAAATGCTGTAGTAGGTAGTTTGGATAGACTGATTGAAGTTGGGCCGCTGGGATCAAAGTCATTGTTACTAAAAATAGAAAAAGTTTCTGATCAACAACTTTAGGTAGGAATGAGTTGTATTGTTGAAACTTATATAGATACCTTCTGGGATTGAAGTTGGGACTGCTAGGGTCAAGGTCAATGTCAGTGGTTTCCATTCAATAACTTTGGTGATGAATAAGTTGTAGGAATGACCCTAGCTCTATAGGTAGCTTTGGTGAAGAAGGACTGAATTGAGATTCACTGGGGTCAAGGTTAAGGTCACAGTTACTGAGAATATACTTTAGCTGTCATAAAATTATGTTATAGATATATATTTAGATTTTGGCAAGTGAATATTGGATGCGGAAAAACCAAGATTTTCATGCAGAAGTTGAAAGTGCTGATATTTCCACACCCCTGTATTATCTCTATTAAGTTTCCGTAAAAAAAGGGGTTCCTGATAGGGTTGCTTGGGTCAAGTTCAAGTTTGAAAACCTGGATGTTTGTGGAATTTCCATGTGTCTTGTTTGTTTTAATTCCTTGATACTAATATTATAAAATATGTCTCTATAATACATCCTCTACAAATATGTCATTAGATCGGTAGGCTTGGCCAGACTGTTTGCTTCTTGTACAGCGAAACATGCTGAAAAACAGCAGTTGTGTTTGTAGGTGGGGATTTCCATTTACATTTTTTTTCACACGTTTGGATAGGGACAGAAGTTGCTATAAATGACTTTCAGGATTTTAAACCATAAAAATGTGGGTGGGGTAAAATATCAGTTTGAATTATGGAACACAGACATTTATCTTCCTTAAAGATATTGCAAATGTAAAGGTAAAATAAAATTGTGAATCGGTTGATCAAGTTAGGTTCACTGACATGTTTACTTTGTGTTGTAATTTGTGCACACTGTTTTTCTAGGATTGTCGGGATAGTAAAGTGATCTAAAAAAAGAAATTTACTAGCCTATGCTGGTATAAACACTGACTGATTATCTACTGGTATTTCTTGCTTTGTACTGGTAACATGTACATTCTAACATAACATTTTAATTATCAGGTAAATCATTTTTTATGTTTATTTATGAAGCAAAATGGAAGTTGACTAGAAACCTGTAAACTAAAAGATGGTCAAATTATATTGTAATAAATTGCTATGTTTCACGTGCTGATGTTTCCCCCAGGGATCTGTGTGGGGAGGCATTGCCAAGTGAATGTGGCGTTCCCTTTTTCAACTTAATGCTTCCTAGGCAGGGATTTCCAGGATGCAGGTTTTCTGGGTCACTGACACAATTTTTGGACATAGTACTCACGTTTACTGACCGTGTATCGCTAGGGCCTGCACAAATGATTGTGGAATCTGCATTTTTGATATATTCTTTGTGCTTATTCCTGTTCTTTTCCCTAATTTAATTTTCTAATATCATTTTGACCCTTGCATTATTAATAAATAGTAACATTTAATACGTCCGGCGACTGATCTTTACTTTTCATTAATGTGTCGGTCACCCTCAGAAATTATTGGGGACTCCCAAATTGGTTGAGTTTGGGGGTCCTGGGACCCCTATTTAAATGTTTTGTGGGAAAACCCTGCCTAGGTATGTCACATGTGTCGTGACAAGTGATAAACTCCTAACAATTTCCGGTACACTGGATAGAAATATTCTTGAGCAAGAGTTTTGTTTCATTACTTTTCAAAACTTTGTAAACGATAATTTATTGGTACAATTGTATTGTGTACTATAACATTACACAACCATGTATTAACACCTTGACAAAACCGAGTGAGTCATTGAAAGATACGGTAACAATAAACATTCAAATTATTTATTTAAAATTTCCTTAAAATGTC
This sequence comes from Mactromeris polynyma, assembly GCA_032209605.1. Lineage (NCBI taxonomy): Eukaryota > Metazoa > Mollusca > Bivalvia > Venerida > Mactridae > Mactromeris > Mactromeris polynyma. Next base: position 16,272,793 of record JASFXZ010000005.1, read on the forward strand.
ATGGTGAACTTTTGGGCCAGTAATTCTGCCACCATCATTATCTTTCTGTCAAAATAGAATGTGTGTCCACCATACACAATACATTATTACTTATATATATCGCCGATGATATATCGGAGTATTTATAACTTTTATTGAGTGTATTTGAAAGGCCCTTAACTTGTTTAGGGACATAAATGCACCTGGTATAATGCTGAGCTTCATTGAATTGATCAAAGCAAACATCTGACTGCACTTGGTCAATACATCCTCCCTAGATGTATTAAATGTTTTTACTTCATATTGATTGAATGTTTTTTCTTTATGTACAGTTGCAGGTTTGTTTTCAGTAAGGGTATACATTTGTACGTGCACCATGACATTGAAATATGAGTAGTCTTGATTCGTTGCCAAATGCGTATGTGTATTATATTTATAAAAAGACAAATTTAATGACCGTTTGGTTCTATTTTTAGAATGGTGTTTTCTGAAACAGGGTTATTTGTTTATTCGTGGAATTTCTAGAATTGAACCTAAAACCTTCACTGTTAAAGTTCCGCATTATACACATAACATCACAGTAACTGTATGATATTTGTTTATTCCACGATAATGTGTCATATAATGGTGGACTGAAACAGGTAGTGTTTCAACAAATATCACTGATAACTTGTTTCCTAAAATGAAAAGTAATTAGCAAATTTATTTTCTGAAAAATATTTAAAATATGCTAAATTTACCTCTTGTACATTGTTTTAATTTTATGACAGACCTGACAGTGGAGACTAGTGAACATTTAACCTTGGGGAAACAACCTTCATGTCATCATTACTATAACATTGTCTTCTCTTTGTGGCAGGCGCTAACTCGTGACAGTGTCCTTCGACTAGAATGTTCCTCAATGCTTGAGGTTGTTGCTTGAGTAGGTTGCAGGAGCTAAAAATAGATTTTAAAATTGAAATCTTTAAAAATCTTCTTGTCAGATCCATGAGATCTGCCCAGAGCTTTCATACCTAGTATGTAACAGTCTTTAGTGGTCCTCTACCGAGATTGTTCAAATAATGTCCCTGGGTTCAATACTGAATCCGCCCCAGGGGTCACATTTTTTACATAGGCATATTTGAATATCTTCCTGTCAAGAAGCAAAAGACACAGAGCTTTCAGTTTGGTATTTAGTATTGTCTAGTGGTCCTCTACCAAGATTGTTCCAATTATGCCCCTGGGTCAAAACTGGCCACGCCTATGGTCACATCTTTTCTACAGATTTGTGTATGGAAATATACAATATAGTGATCTTCTACCTAGATGTTTCAAATCATGCCCTGTGGTCAATTCGAGTGGCCCCACCCCAGGGGTCACATGTTTTCATTAGAATTACTTAGGGAAATCTTGATTTTTTTTCCAGAACCATAAGGCCGAGAGTTTTCATAATTGGTATATGACATTGTTTATAGGTCTCCTACCCACATTGTTCAAGTTATGCCCCTGTGGTCAAATTCAGTCCTACCTTTTGGGTAACATGTTTACTCTAGAGTTAAATAGGGAATTACATTGAAAATCATCTTGTCCAGAACCATGCTTATCAAAGGTTATTGTGCAAAATGTAGCCAATAGAGCATCAGGCCATCGTGTGCCTCTTGTTTCTAAATTATCTTGAACAATTTATTACAATTTTGTTTTAATTTCAGAAGTGAGGATACAGAAGAGGATAGTATGAAGAAGTGCTCGAACACCGAGTGTGGTGTTGTGGGCACTGGCAAGTTCTGTCCAGAATGTGGAGCTAAGATGATGGAGGAGCAGAAGACAGGCACAGTTGTGATCTGTGATGGAAAACGTGACGATGGGTCTGTTTGTGGTGCTGAACTTACATCCAAGAAGAAGTTCTGTTTAGTGTGTGGTAAAATGATAGATCAGTCATTTTTTGATGTTGTGATTGAGAGTTGTCCGTGTGGCGCCCCACTGGAACCTAATGCTGTATTTTGCGGGGAATGTGGACAGAGGAGAACCAAATCTATAGAAGGTAGGTTGCATTTCTGTTACTGTCGTAATAATAATACATACAAACTGTCAATAACAACACCTTGAAATATCTTCCTGTGCATAACATACTCATTTAGTCTCCTTAGCTTTACTGTATAAACTATAATCTACAGTATTTTCTACTTTTTTTTCACACATATCTAATTTTTGCTATATTCAAGAGTCGAACAAATTACTAAAATTACAATTGTGAAAATGTAGTGGAGGTATTTTACATAAATGTCCACCTTTTTCTTTTGTCTGCCAGTGGCAACAAAACGGTATCATTCATAAAGATACATTTGTTCCTTTCGTTTCACAGAGTCGAACAGAGTGAGGGTGCCTCTCACAGAAGATGGTTCTGCCACAGTTATGCCTGTAGTTGAAGATAAACCTACTGGAATTGACAACCAGACAGTTACTGAGCATTTTGCTGAAGACACTGGTACCTCAGTTGAGGATAATGAAGAGAAAATGAGACAAAATACTCCTGTAACCAATGAGAACAATGCCAGTGAATGCAAAAATACTGATTCAAATGTGTATGATGATGATGTTGTAATGAAAGATCCCTCTGAAGTACAACATGAAATGACCAAACATCAGCAAGGAAATAAAGTGATTGTGTACGAGAATACATTTGAAGCTATTTCGCCAAATCGGAATGAAATTCAACCTGATGAATATCAAATAGGAAAGCAGATGATAATTGATGATACACTTCAAGATGATGTTGCTGATAAAGGAATTTCAGCAAACTCTAATGGGGCTAATGAAGCTGTTCAATTAGGTGATACAGAATCAAATGGTGGTTCAGTGAAAAGAAATCTGAAACAGAAAGAAGGAGATGAAAAGAAAATGAAATATGAACAAGAAACACCTGACCATGAATCTAAAGACTCTGATCCTAAACCTAAATCTGATGATGCCGATGGTGGCAATGATAGTCATGGACTTTATGAAAAGGGAAATGAACTTGGTGATAAGTTGGAAATCATTGAAGAAAAGTCAAAGTCAAATCCAGGAAGCACATTTGAAGATGATGAAGAAAAGACAGCTCTAGACAATTCAAAAACAACTGCTGAAATAACATATGACACGGATGCAAAATTGGTATTTGGGGGCGGTAACCTAAACACTTCAAAAAATTATTCAACCAAAACTCAACAACAAACTTCGTCTCAAGGTAGTATTTTTGAGCTAAGTTCAGCCATGAATTCCAAACATGAAGCACAAGCTATGGATACTGATCCAGTATTACCAGCAAATGCGGATGATGTAAATGGTAATGCAGAAAATATAGACAATAAAAGAGAAGACATAGGAACATATGTTTATAGAGGGGTAAAGAGAATGGAGACTAGAAGCATGACCCAGCCGGGAAAAGAAACCAAGGAAATCAAGAACAAACAGGTTTCTATTATTCTCTATTTATTTCCTTTTTTAAAAGCTTGATTGTCAAAGCTATCAAGGTCCTTTTGTTTTAGCTTAATTTCTGCTTAACCTTCAGAACGAATATTCGAATATTCGAACATTCGACCTTGTTAAGTTATAAAATACATTTGAAAGTTTAACTTTATGCTTATCAAGTATATGTTTTTAACTGCTCACTCAAGTTGTAAAAATCCCATCGATTTAATAATTTCAGGGCATCACCAGAGTGTTATATCTCTCTTGTCCTCAAATATACAACATGACATGTCAATTAACACCTGTAGATATTATTTTCCCGGTAACATGTCATTCAATGCGATAATGCCCACCATTTTTTATTCCACTCACTGAGTCAGAGATCAAAGTCAACACTTGTCAGCCCAATAACATAAGAATTGTTGAGCGTTTTAGACAATGAAACCCATGTGTATCATTCGTAGTCACTTCTAAGTCATCATATTAATTAAAATCCTCTCATTGACAATGCAAATTAGGGGGGAGTAGTTGTCTGAATGAAATGCAAGTCAAACTTGATACTGGGTCATGTGGGGTAAAAAATAAAGGGCACATCCCTAAATCATAGAAAATTCTTGTGGACACTGGAGAAGCCACATTTTCTACTTGTAACCCGCTGTTCTTATAGCCCTTGGTTTATCAGCAGGGTGGGGTTCAATAATACAACTATAAGATGATGATGTTTCTTGGTTTGTATTCATGTATTCATTCATTCAATCAATCGATCACTCAATCAATCGATCACTCAATCAATCGATCACTCAATCAATCGATCACTCAATCAAGCCCTGTAAGAGACAATATAACACTAATAACTACAAATGTTAACCATTGTCGGGTTAACACAATCTTGCACATTTATATAAAGTTCTAAAGTTCTAAAGTTACTGAAATGTGTCTTTACTTAAATATTGTGATCAGCGGCTAAGCTAACTTAACATACATGTATATAACTTATAAAACATACACAAACCTGACAATGAAGAGACATTCAATATTTACAAACAAACATGAAGTATTCAATGAATTATTCAATACACAAAAACATAACATATATAGAATTAATAGACATTCAATTCTTGCAAACAAGCATGAAATATTCAATGTACAAACACATACCAATTGTGGATCAGGTCTTGAGTACCAAAAGACCAACTCGCTCCTTGCCTAGAGAATGACCACTGAGTAAGAACAACGATGAAAAAGGCGGGAATCACGCACGGATGATTCAAGGGAGATAACAAATACCAATTACACAGGCATGAGAGTACTAAAAGAGATTAAGGTTAAACAGTGATAAATTGAAATCATCGAAAATCAGACCCGGTTACACACTCAAACTATATGAAAGTAGAATGTTTGTTTTAATAATTCAAGTTAAGTTCTGTGCTGGGGTGATGTGGGGTCAAAATCTAGGTCACAGGGTCATGTCATAGAAATCCTTCTGGACTCTCTAGAGGCCACATGTTTGACATTAATAACATGAAACCTCGTAAAAATGTCTTAAGGACATACATGTCATGCTCCAAACAGAGTCACATAATTTCTACAAATGTAACAACTTCATTTCTTCACCAAATCATTACCCTAAAGCCATTGATTTAAATGATATAAGTTGAACAATAAAGACTTCAAATATCAGTTTGTATTCATAGTGGGTTATGGAATAAGTGATGGAGGTATGATATTGACTGTATATAAATGCTCATAGTATGCAGTATGTAGTATATTTTTTCCAAATCAAGTTTTAAGGGGTAAATAATATATGGACATAAAAATGCAGAATCCACAATGCAGTCTTGCTAAAACCACATGTGGATTCATATGAGGTTGAACTGTATTCTAATATTCTATCCTCAGTACATTTAAAAACACAAAATGTAAGATTTCTCAGATTTCATGAACAAGGGTTGCAAGATAAGAAATTATCATAATGTTATTTCAGTTTTCACAAGGCTCGTTGTTGTGTATCCTTGTGTTATTGTCTTTTTCAATTTGTTACTGTATATAATCGTCTTGGTTAGTGATGGTCCGTTTGTATTTTGATTTGTTCCTTTTTGGTATTAATAGTATTTCGTTTCTCTTGAAGTGGTATAAATAAATTTTCCAGGATATAACTGTAACAGAGTTGTTCGTTTTCAATCAATTTTTATTTTGTTAAGCAAAGGATATAAAGTGTAAGTCTAGACAAGTATAACATAATATATGAATACTAACAATTTCAATCATTTTACATACATAAAAACATCATGGAATTAAAACTGGCTTGTGCGGAGGTACCTAAATGAGAACATTAACAATTAATGAAACCAAATACTTCTACTTAATAAATTACAAGGATAAAGACAAATTTGGAAAATAAATATGAGAATGACTATTTAAATTAAAGAAACATATTTTAAGGTAAATTTTAGTAAAATAGAAAATAAGTTCTTACCTGTAACAGAGTTGTTTTTTTTCAATCAATTTTTATTTTTTTAAAGGCGTATATCACAATTAGTTCTAATGGACAGATTTCTTTTAAATTTTGCACATATCAAGATCAATCTTTTCCAAACAAAATGACATAAAGAAAAATATGGGTCAACAGGCTTGTTCTAGGGTTATACCCCATTGTTTGACCCCACCGTACGGCCCTTTTAGGCGGATTTTTACTAAATTGAGAATGTCATTTAAAATGTATGTTCAAACTGTTCAGATGCATTACTAACGTATTTCTATACACTATTTTGATTGGAATATAGTAATAAACAGTTGTAAAGCACCAAATCTGTTTGAATTTATCTCTTTTAGAAAAAAAATATGTTTTTCATGACAAAATTCATGAAAAAAAGGGAGACAATCTGACGCATGAATGAAGAAAAACAACCATTTTTTTTTTTGAATGGACAGATTTTTTTTAAACTCCATATATTTATACTGTATACAATAATAAACAATATGAAAAGAAAAAAAAGTGGGGTATCCAGGCTATTTTTTTCACTTTACATCATCAAACTTGGTCAAGAACCCGAAAAAGAGTTTTTTTTTGCCTTTCAGCAAGCACATCTCTATAAATGTAAGACTATGCCAAAACTGTTAATTCACAAACTTACACTAACTTTTCCTCTAAAAAGCCACAAAGTCTTTGTGTTTAAATGTGTGTAAATACAATAAAAACCCAAAATTTAGTAGTGCAAGTGGGCTGCTCAGTGTCAGATTCGGATGAGACATTGTCCGAAATACTTGTACAGTTGTCAAGAGAGTCGTAAAGAATACTTGAACCAAATATATTTCGTTTCTTCAGTGCGTTGGTAGTATCTGCACTTATAAACCTACCCTTCTTGTTTTTGCAGCGAAATGCCATTGTTTTACGCGAAAATACGATGTAAAATTTGTGTTGTTCTTCTGCTGTTGAGTTACCAATACGGTGTGTAAGAATAACTACTCCGTGAGAATAGCAATACAGCTGCGCATTACGTTGCGCAAAAACTATTGTGATATACGCCTTTAAGCAAAGGATATAAAGTGTAAGTAAAGAAACAATTTTGGGAGTCCCTTATATATCCTCAGGTTGTTAACCAGTCACCCTTGGTTTCCAACCTGGTAACTATGTTTAAATTACATAGTAACTTGCTTGCAGGATTCAAACAAACTTGTTACAGGCAGATGATCTCGGATTAAAAGCTTAATAAAAATATGATGAACAAGAAACTTTCTTGTATAGAAGGTGTTTAATACTTGCATTGTAAATGATAATCTTACAATCTTTTATAATATATATATATTTACAAAAACTGTTAAAAATCATCAAACATATAAAACAATAACTGAAACAATAAAACGAGTAAAAAATCTTTGTGAAACATTTTACGCAGTGATGAATGCTAAAAAAAATTCAATCAACAATTCAATATCCATATCAGAATGAATATTAAATCACAATAAAATGACATTTAAAAGACATATCACAGGTACAAAAAAATGCGTTTTTAAATGTACTGAGTATATTAAAGATCCAGACAGGTCTTTCTGGTCAAGCATGGTCTTGCAATCAATACAAATTTATATATATACATGTCTTATAATGGTGAAATATTCTCTTTTGCAGAATAACCAACTGTTATGTCTTGGAAGACACCGTATTAAAACACAAACGAACAGATTTAACTTGATACATTTATTTACATCAAAGCCATGTTGTAATGCCAAACAGGAAGCAACTCGTTGTTGTTGTTCCCCAAGGGAGGTAATTACCACATAATAGATAAAGAGTCAAGCTACAGTTTGCTCCCTTGTTAGTCATGAATATAATAATCAATTATATCAAAATACAACAACTTCTCTCGTTTTTCAAATAAAACCCACAAAACATGTAATTCCCAGTAAACTGTCAATATAATGTCATATAAGCATTAAACATCACTGCTTGTAATGAAATGTTACAATAAGTCCTGACTGAGACATATTCAGTATTATTTAATACATATCAGTGAACAGCACTGTATAAAGTCTGTGACATATCTAGTATTATTCAATACATATCAGTATACTATACTGCATAAAAGTAAAGTCATAATATGTCACTCATATTTGTTCGGTGGTCTTCTTTCTCGGGTCGATCTCCGTAGTGGTATCGGTGTTGGTGGTGACAGTTTGGTTTTGAGTTCATCGTGTCCTTGTTCAGTTGGTCCATACATGTTCCTAGAATCAGACTCCTGAATAATTTCACGATCCTCTGGAATATTATGATCACTATTTATAATTGGATCAACAAACTTTTTAACATGAGTAGAATTTCTTACTCTTGTAACACCTTCTGGAGATTCAACGATCACTTGATTTCCACTTTTATTAACTAACTTATACGGATCACACTCATATCTTGTCGACAATTTGTTGTACTCTGGTTGTCGTAACAACACTTTATCTCCAATTTTCAAATCACTCTCTTCTGCATGTCGCTTCTCGTCGACGTAGATTCTACTTTTCTCCTTTTTCAACCTGTCATGATCTCTCATCTCTTCGTCGTTAGTAGACAATTGAATATCTGGAAGTTTCGTACGAATTTGTCGTTTAAACATCAATTCCGACGGAGAAACACCAGTTACAGAATGAGGTGTTGAACGATATGCTACCAGAAATTTTCTGATTTCTATCTTCCAGTCTTTATTTTCTGATTGCGCTATCCTGATACGTTTAAGAAGAGTTTTATTTTGGCGCTCGACTTCGCCATTCGCGCTTGGATGTAGAGGTGTCACTTTTCGATGAATTATCTGGTTTTCCTTCAGGAAATTCTCGAATTCGTCCGACACAAATTGGCGACCATTGTCACTCGTTATACTATATGGTAAACCATGAATTACGAACATTTTCTCCAAACTGTCAATTACTTTCTCCGAAGTTATGGTCTTCATTATGTCCATTTCGAAATATCTGCTGTAATAATCAATACAGACTAGAATGTAATGTCCGGAGGGCATAGGTCCCATTAAATCGATCGCTAAATCCTGCCACGGTCCTGTTGGTAAATCAGTTGGTTTCATTGGTTCTGGAGACGCGGGTTTGCTAACAAGCTGACATCCATGACATGAACGTACATATCTTTCTACCTCTTTGTCCATTCCAGGCCACCATACTTTTGTTCTCAACAACTGTTTAGTTCCAACTATACCTAAATGACCTTCGTGAGCCAATTCTACACATTTAAGTCTCAACGTCTTGGGAATCACAATTCGAGTTCCTCTCAGTATAAGATTTCCCATTGTACATAGCTCATATTTAAATGGCATATAGCTAACCAAATCTTTACAATTGTTCCAATCATCAATCTGTACACATTGTCTAACACGACACAGTTCTTCATCCTCAGATGATTTTGTTTCAACGTCATTCACTGACATAGCACATGGTGCACTACTCATCACAATAGCTCTAATACATGATAATTCACCATCAATGTCACTGCGGTGAACTAATTTACCATTCTCGGTGGTTAAACGAGATAGACAATCCGCGATGTTTTGAGTTCCAGGTTGAAACTTCACGGTGAACGAATATGGTAACAATCTGAGTACCCATCTTTGAATTCGTGCTGACAAGTTTGATTTCCCTGAATATATCACTTCAAGCGGTTTGTGATCAGTAACCAGTTCAAAAGTTATTCCATACAAATACACATGATATCTTTCACAAGCCCATACTATGGCTAAGGCTTCCTTTTCAGTTGTAGAATATCGTGTCTCTACTTCAGATAATGTGCGACTAGCGTAACAGATCACCTTTTCTTGACCGTTTTGCTCTTGAACTAATACTGCACCTAGTCCAACATTACTAGCATCCGTTATCAACTTTGTTCTAGCTTCAGGCTTGAAATAACCTAATGTCTGAGATTCTGTTAAACGATTCTTTAATTCCTTGAACGATTCATGCTGCTCTTTACCCCAAACAAATGGTTGGTTTTTCTTAGTTAACTTTCTCAATGGTTCAGAAATAGTTGACAAATCCTTGATATAACGACGACTGAAATTCACAAGTCCCAAGAAACTTCTAACCTCTGATGCATTTCTAGGTTCACTAGCGTTAATCAAATCCTTAATTCTCTCAGATGTAGGTCCAATACCGTTTTGTGACAAATTATGTCCCATGAATGTTACTTTGTTCATACCGAATTGTGACTTATCCTTGTTAAGAGTTAAACCTTTTTCTCTTAATTTGTCCAAACATTTTCTGAGTTTTGTATCATGGTCAACTTGACTAGATCCATGTACAATAATGTCATCAGCAATATTGGTAACACCTTCACAATCTGATAGAACCTGAGAAATAATATGCTGAAACATTTCTGGAGCTGCATTTATTCCAAAACTAAGCCGTTTATATCTGTATAACCCTTGGTGGGTGACGAATGTAGTGATATGTCTGGACTGTTCACTCAAAACTATTTGATGAAAACCCATATTCAAGTCTATTTTGCTGAACACTGAGCTGTTGTTCATACTCAGCAGAATGTCATCCACAGACGGAATGGGGTGACGTTCCCGAATAATAGCTAGATTCGCCTTTCGCATGTCCACACATAAGCGTATATCATCAAACGACTTGGGTACGACCACGACTGGGCTGACCCAGGATGAGGGTCCTTCGGCCTTCTCAATAATGTCCAGATTCTCTAACTCATTAATCTTATTTTCTACCTTTTTTCTCAAACTTAAAGGTATAGTGTACATTTTCTGTACCACAGGCTTAACACCTTCGTTAATGTGTAATTCAAGTTCATAGTCCTTAAGACATCCAACTCCCTTAAAACAGTCTTCATATTCACTGTAAATATTGTCAAAGTCACTTAGAGAGTTCACATAAGACAATTTCAACACATCCAATTTCATAGCTGTATCTCGACCTAGTAGAGCTGGAGCTTTATTTTTCACAACATAAAATGTGGTGTCTGAAACTTTAACACTACTGTCCTTCAGTGATACATCCGTACAAAATTCTCCCAATAAATCCAATGGAGTGTTACTACCATATGAAAACAACTTTTTGGTAGTTAACTTATTGCTACACACAATTTTCTTTGACTTAAGATTAGTCCAGGTTTCACTGTCCACAATGTTCACTGACGCCCCACTGTCGATAATCATGTTCACTGGTATGCCATTTACCATTATTTCAGTGGTTCCTAATTTCTTAGAACTAACGTTGAATGTGTACATCCCATCCTCGTCGCCAGTTGTTATGTCTTGGAAGACACCGTATTAAAACACAAACGAACAGATTTAACTTGATACATTTATTTACATCAAAGCCATGTTGTAATGCCAAACAGGAAGCAACTCGTTGTTGTTGTTCCCCAAGGGAGGTAATTACCACATAATAGATAAAGAGTCAAGCTACAGTTTGCTCCCTTGTTAGTCATGAATATAATAATCAATTATATCAAAATACAACACCAACAATCAACACAAACTAATCAGAGACCTAAAGCAACTGGTGGGAAGTAAGTCTAAATCTTACTTTTACTGGTATATATGTCTTTTAGGTACTTTTAGTACTTCACATTATGTCAATGTGGAATAGCATTCTAGATGATTATGTATGAAACTACTTATGGCATCTTATGGCTCATGGATTAAAACTCACTTGATGTACCTGTCATGCAGCAAACTTATATTTAACTACAGGTGTGCTGCTTTTTTGTCAGTCTCTCTTTGTTTATATGATATCCTAATTTTGTAACATGTATTATTCAATTATAATAAATGATATTGCTTATGCTATGGTCAATAATGATTTTTTCTGTGCATATCACATCATTTACAGCGGCCGAAACGTGCATTACTGTTTTATGTTTCTGCCAGAGAAAATTAATGATACAGGATATTTAATCAGTGAACCGAGTATTTTAATCAGATTTCCTCTTTACAAACATAATTTAACATTCAATATTTGTTTTCCATAAGTGCTTTTTTTATGAAATCCCTGTTTTAATATTTTCCAGAGAGCCTGGGGACAAATGTATAGCTGTGGAGTTCCATGTGATTACTAATGAAGACTTCAAATTTGAACCTTCCACTCATGATTGTTTTATTGTCTTTGGTAATGTAGAGCTAGGCGGATGGAATAACAGAAGTCTTACTTTGAAAGTAGAGAGGTATTTATATTATTCTACTAGCTTATGTGTAAGCATGAATGTTGTTGATTGATCACCCTTCAAACTTTAAAATGTATTTTATCAACATGTCTTTGAATTGGGTTGTAAATCATTATAAAGTGAATACTAATGTTGCTTGGTCAAAATATTTTATTCCTTGATGGCTATTTCAGTACCACTTTTTAAAAAATGGTTTGGCTACAGGTTGTGCACAGCAGTGAGTAACAGGTAACAGAACATATTGGCAAAAGTTAAATACACAACAGGTATATTATCACCAGTTGTCATTCATGAGAATAATTATCTGTTAGAATGTTTTTCTCCACAAAGGTCCTTTGTGTTTGAATGAAATGTTCAGGTGCTATTTAAAATATGAGGGTTGTCCTGAAAGTATGATGTTATTTAACCAGGTTTTCAATAATACCCGGGTTATTAGAATAGTGTGTGTCGTTGGCGTCTAACTGGGGGCTTCTGGCGAATAACTTGAGTTTCGTTGATATTGAAACCAAACTTGGTGAACAGTAAGAACATGTAGACAGCCCGCTTGGGATTGCTTTTGGGTTTGTTCCATCAAAGGTCATGGTCACCGTTACTAAAAATAGAAAGTTTGTTTCCGATGAATAACTTTAGTTTCTGTGATCATATTGACATCAAACTTGGTGTATAGTAAGAACATGTGGAGAGCTCGGTTGGCGTTGCTTTTCGGTTTGTTCCGTCAAAGGTCAAGGTTACCGTTACTACAAATAGAAATTTTGTTTCCGACGACCTGTTCTGTCCAAGGTCAAGGTCACTGTTACTAATGATAGCAATTTGCTTTCCTGGAGAATAACTTCAGCTTCATTGATCATATTGACATCAAACTTGTTTCCTTTCTAACCAGGTTTTCAACGAAAAGAATGGTGATGTTGGGCGGGCGACTGGGCGGGCGGCAAGCAAACTGGAGGTTTCCAGTGAATAAATTGAGTTTCATTAATCATATTGACTCCAAACATGGTGTGTAGTAATAACATGTCAAGAGCTTGACTAGGATTTTTTTTCTGGCCTCTCCATCAAAGGTCAAGGTTACCGTCATTAAAAATAGAAAATCGGTTTCCGGCCAATAACTTTAGTTGCCTATGCCACCTTGACTCCAATCTTGGTGTATAGTAACAACATATGAAGAGCTCACTTGGGATTGCTGTTGGTCGGGCCTTGTCCAAGGTCTCTGTTACTAAAAATAGTAAATTAATTTCTGACAACAAAGTTGAAAACCTGGTTTGTGGGCATGGACCATTCCTTGTTTTATTTCTTTATTGATGTAAGATATGCATAAGAAATGGTATGAGTATGCCCAAGTTGTGATAAGTATTAATGGAGATTTTCATACCTGTCAACTTTAAATGATTTTTTGCAATTCTTTATCTTACATTTCAAAACCATCTTACGAAAGGGTGCAGATAAAGTAATATCCTTGCCATTTTCTATTCTTCAAAATTGGGTCATCACGTACCACTGCCTTGGTCAAATTGTACACCTGTGTTGGTCATTTTGTGAAGTATTTTGTTTGTCTAATATATACACCTTCGCCATCTTGCAAATATTTTTGGAAAGGAAAACAAATGGCATACAGTTGCCCGTTCGTCATTTTGCTGGGGCGTACAATTGCCTGTTCATCATTTTGCTCTGGCGTACAATTGCCCGTTCATCATTTTGCTGGGGCGTACAATTGCCCGTTCATCATTTTGCTCTGGCGTACAATTGCCCGTTAATCATTTTGCTCTGGCGTACAATTTCCCGTTCATCATTTTGCTCTGGCGTACAATTGCCCGTTCATCATTTTCCTGGGGCGTACAATTGCCCGTTCATCATTTTGCTCTGGCGTAGAATTGCCCGTTCATCATTTTGCTGGGGCGTACAATTGCCCGTTCATCATTTTGCTCTGGCGTACAATTGCCCGTTCATCATTTTGCTGGGGCGTACAATTGCCCGTTCATCATTTTGCTCTGGCGTACAATTGCCCGTTCATCATTTTGTACAGACAGAAAAAAGCCTGTTCATCATTTTGTACGGACAGACAAAAGGCCCGTTCATCATTGTGTACAGACAGACACACGCCCGTTCATCATATTGTTCAGACAGACAAAGGCCCATTCATCATATTGTACAGACAGACAAAGGCCCGTTCATCATATTGTACAGACAGACAAAGGCCCGTTCATCATATTGTACAGACAAACAAAAGCTGTTCATCATTTTGTACAAACAGACAAAAGCCCGTTTATCATATTGTTCAGACAGACAAAGGCCCGTTCATCATTTTGTACAGACAGACAAAGGCCCGTTCATCATTTTGTACAGACAGACAAAGGCCCGTTCATCATATTGTACAGACAAACAAAAGCCCGTTCATCATTTTGTACAAACAGACAAAAGCCCGTTCATCATATTGTTTTAAATACGCTTTAAATTTCATTGAACAACTGTTTATGCATATATTACACATGACACAAATACAATGCAGATATACAGATAGATTATTAGGAATGGAGGGAATATATTACAGAAGATGGCAAGTAGGCAACTTGCATAAGGGGTAATGCACAGGAACAGTACAACAGGCATTGGACCAAGAAATTGTACATTGGGAAAGGGAACTGAATATTTATTTGACAACATCAATAATAATTGTAAAAACAAATTACAGGCTTGAAAATATCAGCAAATACCTAAATAGAATTAATGTATTAGTTTAAGAATTATCTTTATTTACATGTTTCTAAGAATGAATGATGAAGTGGAGAAGGAAATGCCACATACTAAGCGTACATCTACCCCAAAACAAAAGCAAGAAGGTTACAGGCAAAAACATAAATGATGGCTTTGTGGGCTCATACCTACCTCACACTTATCTTACTGTCACACAAATAAATGGAACAGACATAATATTGTCCATAAATGGAAAATAATTGGTCTTATCTACAAAGGCACTATAAAATATGCCTTTGCAAATTTGAACCGAGGGTAAACCTAATGTAAAGTTTCTTTACGAACAAATTGTTGAATTACATACTCCCACTAATTTCCTTCATCTAGAGTAATTGAAGTTCAGCGTTAAGTTTAAACCTGGCAGGGTTATGAACTTGACAATGGTAATTTTAGATAAATAAAACTAATGCCAAAGGAATAAATCAACGGGTAAGAAACAGTTATATAACCTACTATTTCTACGTTGGGATAATTCGTTGATATCCTTAGTTGAGAGGAATGGTCGTAGGTAATATTTTGCATTATTGTTCATAATCACGATAAACAACAAGTTCACAGGGAGTGCACACCTTTTATTCTATTGTAACATAGTTTATGATAAATTCACTTAAGTCCAGTGATGATCTTATAGTTAACTTTTCTAGCAATTGTCTACAAATATACTAATAATTTACAAGCTTAAAACAGTCTAAGATGGTAACCTGACTGTAGCCTTTGAGCTCCTGAAACCAACTCTGATTATTCTTCCGTGCGCGGATATTATCAGTATCTTTCTTACTGTAATTCGGATTATACTGACCAATCCCGAAAGCCATAACCTTATTCGCCAGTCACGTGACCCACTCATTAACTCCCGTGATGCGCTATTCTATACTGTTTCCAACGGATAACCAAATATGTCAGAGATCCTGACTCAGGGCAAAGTTCATGTATTTGCGTAGAATTATACATCAAGTGAACAAAGAAATTCTTATCTACACGTGTATAGATTTTTAGCCAATGTACTTACACAACTGTATGAAAGGTTAATAACCTGGCTACAGTTAACCAAGACAATATCCAAGCTGTAGTACGAATATATCACAGCAGAATTATTTTAAGTGTGATGTTGAATTTAGGCTTTCAAACGGTTATTGTTACAGTGTAAACTGTCGTATCCGACATCAGGTGGTTCCGGGTAAAAATGGCGGATATAACGGGTTTTCAGCAGTTTTGGCGACAGGAAGTTGAAATGAACGTTTATTGAATACCAAAGCAAATACTAGTCGATGTGATACCTCAGAGAGATAAAACTTTATTCAGTAAAGTTGTGAAATAGATAATAACATAATTAATAATGAAACCGTTTAACATTTTATATAATGTACATGTATGCAAATGAACAAGAATAGCCTATTGCAAAAAAAATCAACAGGAACCAAAATCAAGTGTCACAATTTACAGCGTCAGCATTGTCGATCACCATGCACGTATTATGCTAAAACTTGAGCAGTTTTTGATTTTAACTTTTTATTGTTATATTGATCACAATTCTAGACCCTATTTATCAAAATAGAGCAACATAGATCAACAGTTTTCCTTTTTTATTTGGATACTTAACAAAACTATTACAAATTCATTCAAACTTATCAGTGATTAACTTTCAAATGTATATGTATGGTATAAATTGCATTCAGAGCGATGACGACAATTGTACTCAATAATCATTTATATCGATAAACATTTACCCAAAAAACTATACGTTTGCGGGTAAAGTAATCATCTGCAGCAGTTTAAAGTGTCGGAAATAATTGTATGCTAGGGGCACTTTTAAGTGTCAGATAAAAAGGTGCTAAAATACAAGTATTGTATGCTAGCGGGACTGCCAATTAGTGTCGGATGTCGCGACTCGCAGTTTGCGTTATTAGCAGGTTTGGGTTATATACATTATATAGCAGTTTGCACAGTAATATCATATTGAATGATTTGTCCCTAGGATTCTGGATGAGTACGTGTATCACCTGAAGTGTGATAAATATATTCCAACCCGATTGATAAGTGACGGAGAAACAACCCCTTACAAATATCTGATCATCAAGAAGAATACAGACAAGGAGATATGGGAGCATTACATCAAGGGTAGACATTCTGGTAAAGGAATTAACCGGGACTTGTCTGTGCAGATCGCCCTAAGAAAAAATGGTTAGTTTTGATAAAGTTTATATGATTGATTCTCAACCACAAATACGAGTGTTGAGCCAGAAATAACAGGAAAAGGGAAATAACAATAACATACAACTTCAAATACCTATGTATCCCTTATTAACCAATGCAAAGAGCTATGAATTGGTTTATGTAAGTAATTAAGGTTATGCTTGTGACTAGTGTACGTCATGTACGTGTAGTGTGCATGTGTAACTGTTCACAAGTAGCTAAAATGGCGGATGACCATGATACAATGTACACAATAAAATTCTTAATGCTAAAGAAAAAAAGTAAAGAGGTTGTTAAGAAATTCAGAATGTATTTGGTGATCATGCAATGTCTGAAGTAAGGATTTACGTCTGGTATGAGATTTGCGGATGGTTTTAAGACTGCTAGTGATTTACAGTGTACAGTATGGATAGGGACGATACATCCTATCAAATTCTTGATAATTCAATTACTAAATTTTGTATGATCATAAGTATGCGCAGTACATGTTGTATTCATTTCCCATTAATTCTGGCTCAACCCTCGTGAATACCTAAAGAGTAAATGTATTGTCAATTGTCAGCTGCTTGCAGAGAATGGGTTAGTATTGCTTGGTAGCCCAGTGGACTTTGGTTGGGTCATCTGACTGTCGTGCATTTGGTGAAACTGTTAAAAATGGAGTCAAACATAACAATGGTCATAAAAAGGACTGAGTATTTCAGTTTTTATTACATTTGTTACTTACAAATTGCTCTTAACATATTGTTATTTTTCATTTATAGATGTGTGGAAACAGTTTGATTATTACATTGAGCATAAACAGAAGGGACTTACAGGAATGTTCTTGTTTAAATGGCGTACTGTGCTCAAAGAGCATATTGAAAAATCTCTTCTTGAGTTCTGCCCAGCCATTCCTGATGAACAGAAAAACTCTTTGCCAGTAGAAAGCATCAGATACCAGTTCAAAATGCTTATTAATTGTGCCAGAAAGATTTATTTCACTGATGCTAACTGTTGGTCTGATTACAAAGCCTTTAAGAAATGGGTAAGTGAGACAAGTGTCGTTAATGCTATTAACTCTGTCTTGGAAATGAAATTTTACCCTTATTCAACAACTTAAACTCAAAGTTTGAGACCATCACGTTGTCACATGTTCTACCAACAGTCTGGGCCATATACCCAATAGCCAGTCTTCATGCTGTTGTGTAGACCGGATGACATCACACTGATAGGCCAGTGAAGTATGCAAATGAGGTATAGTATTTCAAAATATGCTGGATGACCAATATTTATCACAGCAGCCTGGATGCAAAGAAGTACACTGACCGAAAACACCAAATACAATTTTTTTTCCTAGACTGGAATTTTTTCAATTCAGAGTTTATTCATAAGATTTGCAATAGAAAATCTAGAAGACATTGGGAATGGGGCTGATAGACAGACCATGAGACAAGATCTTCTCTGAAACGAATGGATAGGATTAAACAAATTGGATAGAAAGGATGAGTGAACTACCTTAGTGTGCTAATTATGGTTTACATATAAAGCAAACAAAAGCTTCATGGCAAAACAAGGTATATTTTCATTTTATTGCATAAGGTTATGTAAAGAGTGATGATATGTATATAATCCAAACTACACTTTCAATATAATATTTTTGTTATTGTATATTTATTTGACACAGATAAGTCAGTGTCTACTAACTACGGTGGCTATAAAGTGGAATATGGAATCAACATGTGTACAGAAGCAACATTCCATTGCGGCCTTAGTTTCTTTGTATGTAATATACTCCTGTGACTTGGACATGCCAGATATGAATACAAGCATTGCACTGTGTAAAAGCCTTATTGTTAAAGTCGATGATAACAAACAAGAATGTCCAGACCTACTTTATGCTGAAAGGATCTTTTCTAGGTGAATATTGGAATGGCTAAAATAGAGCTCAACAGCCTTTTTCGAATTCTACAGCAGTATATACAATGCAGTAAAGGCATGTTACAAGTATTTATAAAGAGAGCTGTAATTAAGTTATGAAATATTATTCAATTTAATGATGTTGTTATATTTTAAATTCTGGTTTCATTCTATATTTATGTTGTATCTTGTCCCTTCATTTTGATATTGTTGTTATGTGCTTATATGTCTCCTGGTGCTTTTGGGTGGCTATGTACTTTGTATGTGGCATCTTTTGCTCTACTTCATCATTTACTTTAACTTACATATCATTAACAGATACTCAAAGACAAAACGCTTTGTGTTATGAAAGTTGAATAACTTTAAAGAACTCAAGTTAAGTAGTACTTAGGTCATTGCAAACATTTTACAGTCAGTGTACTAGTAAGAATAGTTTTACTATAATCTAAGAATGTTGTCTTACAGAAAGGAGTTGCTTGATGCTGTCCTTATGTTTGTAAAGAACATCCTGGAAAACACAAAGAACCCATGTTGGTTGACATTGATGCCTTGGGTACATTTTCTGTCTGGCACCTGCGTGCCTTTCGAATCAATTTCTGAAGATGTGAAACATGATAAAACAGATCCAACATGGTGGGGTGTATCATTAATCAAGAATGAAGTTCACCGTTTCAAAGGAAACTCCAAGAAGTGGGATATGTAAGATACATTTCAGTCTTTAGTGTATTTGATTTTAAGCTCACCTAAGCACAAAATCTGTTATGTATGTTATCCTTTTAAAATTTCTCCCATTTCCCCCCTTAAGCCCCTGTACTCATGTTTTTACCCTTGCACCTCCTCAGTCCCTAATGTTTTCCCGGGGATCTGTGTGGAGGCATTGTTTTGTGTATATGACGTTCCCTGTAACAGCTTAATCTCTCTTTCACACAAAGAATTCCTTGGATGACCCTCTACCATCATTGTTCATATTAATTGGATTCATCAAAAAACATTGCTGCCTAGGGGCATAGCTACTTTCCATTTATGTGTATTATAGTAGAAACTTTTTGAAGTTTCCATTTAAAAATTACTGGCACAGTTTTAATAGAACTAAATGATCCCTAGGTGACCCTCTAACGAGATTGTTCTAATTATGTGATTCATTAAAAAACTATAGCTGCTAGGGAGCGGGTCACTTCCCAATATGTATACATTATAATTATGGTGCTTACTGTTAACATGCTGGAAATCGAACTTTTTGCTAACCTTGTGAGAATCTTTATTTCGACAAAATGTTGCACCTTGTGACACAGGATCATAATACCTGATTTTTCATCATGGCAATCTTTTATTCAGTTTAGCATTAGTGAATTTTCGGTCCTTTGGACTTCTTTAGGGTTTCCATTAGTTTGTGTTGCTTAAACATTACAGGAAAGTATGGCCTTCCTGATTTTGTTCTGACAATGCAGTATTGTGGGAGGGGTATTAATCACTTTCAGTAATAGTTCTAGTTGTGCTAGTGTGATTTGTTGACTGCAAATCAGAAATTCATGTATGAATTTACGAAAACTATTTAGCACCTTACATGCATCTACTCCGAACTGTTCCTGTATTATATCATGGTAAATAATTTATTGGCACCTGGTTTATTATTAGTCGCCAGCCGGAAGCCATATATATATAAATATTGCATATTTTATTAAAGGTTATTTATGACATGTTTTTCAAAAGACAAAGATGATTTTGCCATTTGTTTTTATTTATATCAATAATGTGTACGTGCATTTCTTACACAGTAATATTGCATGTTCAATATTTGCAAAATTCTGTTTGTGTTACTACGTCACCTTTGTTCTATATTTCTACATATTACTTCAAATATATCACAATAATTACTTTGCTAACATTTATCCGGGGACATTGATGCCTTGCATCGACTTCCCCTTGCTTCACCTTTGCTGGTTTATTCTGAATTTATGTTGTATGTTGTATTCTCTTTTGTTTAGCACTGTGGAGGAAATGTTGAAGCATTTAAAGCCATTGTTCAAAGTGGACTACTTGCTTCCTCGCTCATTTATAGCTGCTGTGGAACTTACAGATTTACAAAATCTACTTAAATCTAGAGAAATACCTATAGAGGTTTGCCTTGCACACCTGACTTACAGAATGAGAACAGTAACACCAGAAGTGCGGTATTATTATTATTACAGAGTAAACCAAAGGTTACCAATATCCCAAGATGAAATGGTATGTATTAAATTATCTTAGAGAAATTTTCTTATTCCCCCAGTGGTATAATATATATGGTGTCCACCGAATTGTATCTATGTCCATAGGAGAACAGGTATGTATTAAAAAAATTCAAATTTTAATTTATTGATGAAATGGCATTAACTGTATGTACTGCATTTATAGTGGAACAATTAAATCAACTCCCTAATACCATTGTTAACCATGAAAGTACTAAGTTATTCATTAATATGTTTATAGTAAATAGCAATTTAAATCAATAAACATGGAAACATCTCTAATCCTAAGTTGTAAGGACCAAAGAAAATATTCCGGTTAGAAAGGGTGTTTTTATTAGAGAATATTTGTTTGGTTCGGTAGAAGACCAAGACATAATTCAATTAAGTGAACCCCAGACTAATTATGTTCACAGTAGCATAGCCACAAGTGACAAATTAAGTCAGGTGTTTAGGAGATGAAATTATTCTTATCTTCCACCAAAGCAAACAAATTTTCTTTTTATTTCATGCATTTTCAGCGGGTTTGTAATTGTTAATTGTGTTTCGGTGTTTCAAAATTATATTTATATGTCATGTGCTGAGTTTCCAGATTAAATGTTTTTAGAGTAGTATCTGGACAATTGTTCACTGACAAGTCTAAATGTCTGATTATATCTATCAAAACCTCTTAATGTACATATATACATCATTTGTACTCTTTATAATATCTTGTAATGCATATCATGTTATTGTCGCTATGGTCAATACAGTAATTTTCTGTGTAAATCTATTTAAAATTAAAAGTCAACACCAACGAGTAAGGTTTACAATATTTTTAGAATTGTTCACACATACGAATAGACTTAAAATAAACAATAGCTGAATCTGCTTCAAATCAAACATTCAACAAGATAACCAGGAATGTCACAACTTTACTGTTACAATAATATGAATGACAGGTATATTTGAATGTATTAATTATGCCCCCCACATTCTTAGAATCGATTTTTACATAAAGTGAACTCTGTGGCCCCAATTTTGTCATCATTACTCAAATTTGTACTAAATTTATTTCAATGTTTAGTCATTTGTACAAGATGATCCCTCTCAGTGGGTCAAATGTGAAGGTCCCAATGACTGTTAGGACAAAACAGTTTCCGCTTAATAAATATAGAAAACCTAGCATTATTACCATCAACTGTTACAAAAGCACCTCCCCAGTAATGTCACTGTAAGGTCACTGTGAGAGTGGTCATGATGACTCTTGTCAGTCCCTGAACTATATCTGGTGAAAACAACAGAAGAATGTATGAAAGATGAGGCTATTGTAGTTATGATAATTACCAGGTGTTCCTCATTTTATTCAACAATGTTGGCTTCCAAGCTGTCTTCATGTTAATTTTGCTGTACTCTGCGATGCTCTTGTTAGGGTTTGAGAAATATATATTTTTATAAGTCTCAATATTAAAAGAGATTTGTTATTTATGTTGTAATGATTTAGAGTACTCTCAAATGCGATACGTCCTCAAAATTGTTTCAGAGTTATATGTCTGTTATCAGATATTTTATTGAAATAAGCAACCTGTATCAATCAAAGATTGCATATGAGTAAACCGTAATATGTGTATATTTGTATTAATAGAAACAAGAAATATCTTTAAAAAAAGATAAACGACATAGATGGAATGATTTTTGCAGTATATGAAATAGAAATTTATTTAAAACAAAAAAGTAGAAGTTTTCCATTGAAAACATTTAATACATGATTATGCTAGGCAAATAGTTCTCGTGTAATGCCTTCAGTTTTTCTTTAACGTCGACAATTTTCTATATTCTATTCAGATTAAGTGAAATATTCATATCAAGAATCTCTCTATTTCGCAACTCTGATTTTGCTAGAGGGGTACACTAAGGGAAAGAAGTATTTTTCAACGATAAATTGCTGAAAACTATGAAATTGAAAGAAATCATGTCAATTTTTGGTAGAAAAACGAACACATATCATCTACTTAATACGTTTCTTCTTGCATTAAGTTTTAATAAAGACTTGGGAACAAGTGAATTAACTTTTCCAGACACCCCGCTTGGTGCCTCTCCGCTTAAAATATGAACCAATCATATTGTCTGATTTGTTTCGTATTTAAATAATGCACTTCACATACAATGTTTGCTTGGTCTGAAATGTAGGTCCAAATCAATATTATACAGCTACGCTGAAAAATATATCACTAATTGTCAAATGTCTCTACTAAACCAGGACTGCATTAGCATGCATAGAATTTTAAATTGTTCTGTCTCAAAAATTATGCGATAAATGTGGTGTTATATTATTACAATATGACAGTGTTTAAGCCCCAGCTATTTATAAGGTGTAGGTGTATAACGAGTTGCCATTGTCAGTGTGTGTGTTTGTGTGTGTGCGTGCTAGTGCGTGCGGGTGTGTGCATGTGCTCCGATTCTTGTCCGGGCCATAACTTTGTAGGTCACTGTAAAAACATAACTTTTGTTTCTGGATATGTCCAAAAATGTTTGTATATCATCAAAAAAACAAAAATCTCAAACACTAATTTCTGTGTCACATATCAAAAGGCAGGGTCTGTTAAACATTTATTGTTGAAACTTGGTTATTAAATTAATTTTTAAATGTCTGGGACTCTTATTCAAGAGATTAAAATGTAAGTAATTTAATTTATGATCTGTTCTTATGCCAGACTGTACAGGATTGTGTGAAAACAGTACTTGCTCAACTGCAGGAAACTTTTTTCAGGTAATTATGCTTTTTCCACTCTCTTTTCCTTTTTAAGCTCACTGGGCACACTTTGCTTGTATTTTAATGGAAACATAAAAAATAATAAAGTGCTGGTACATGTAGTATGTTTTAAAAATGTTTCATTTGTGTGATATATCAGTACTAACTAAAAGTGTTCCATTAAACACTTTTTATTAGACATTTAGTTTGCATAGTACATGCTCTGTCTCTGATAGATAAAAGAATTTTCAAGGATTGTAGAAAAAGCTAAACTCTTATTTGATTTTTTTTTATTAGTTTTTGGAGGGGTTTAACAGTTATATTGAACATACCATCCAACACAAAAGTTTCAGTTTGGCAAAAATAACTGTAACTAATTTATTGAAACAAAGAAATGGATATTTTCTGAAAGTTGAAATAGCTTATGTTCACTGAACTGTAAAAATAATTTATTTACTGTAATTGAACTTAATTATAACCCGCGTCACAATGTGAAATGGGGGCTATACATTTTATGTCACGTCATGTCACATGGTTTTCCATGAAACTGCACACAAATGATTTGTACCAGTCTTACGTTATGCATATCGTCAATGTATTCTGGTTGGATTATTGTCGAGCCCGCTTGCGGTGAGCTTGACATAGTCACCACAATGGTGGTCTGATGTATGTGCGTGAGTGCGTACGTGCGTCCGGATTTTCTTTGTCCGGTCCGTAACTCTGTCTTTTTGGAGGACTTTCAAATGCCTTGGCACAAATGTTCACCATGATGAGACGGAGTGTCTCGTCCAAGACCCATGTCCGTAGCTCATTGGTTGAGGTCACACTAAGTGGTCAATTGTCAAAAATGGATCTTGATTTCTTTTTCCGGACTATTACACTGTAATTCATTTGGGAATTTTCAAATAACTTGACACAAATTTTCACCATAATGACACGGCATGTAGTGCGGAAGACCTTTGTCCATAGTTCAAAGGTCAAGGTCACGCTTAAAGGTAAAAATGGGTCTAAAACATCTTGTCTGGAGTATGCACTGTCATTTATTGTTGGATTTTCAAGTTACTAGGCACAAATTTTCACCATGATGAGACGGCGTGTTTTGGGCAAGACCCGTGTCCGTAGCTCAAAGGTCAAGGTCACACTTAGTGGTCAAATGTCAAAAATGGGTCTAGATTCAAAAACATCTTTTCCGGAAAATTACACTGTCATCAATTGAGGATTTTCAAATTGCTTGGCACAAATGTTCACCATGGTGACCTCATGTGATGTCCTGGATTTTTTTGAGAAACTTGTGAAACAAACAACTTGAGTTTCTTGAGAATATTTATGAAACTTCATCAACAAGAATCAATATTAGGTGTTGTACTGGTGACATGATATCTTTCAGATCACATTCAAGATGGCCGACTGGTGGCCAACTTGGATTTTCTCAAAAAGTTGTTGAGCTTATTACTTCTACAATTTTAGAAACTTAACACAAATCATTTACATGATAAGTTGTAATGCAGGACATATTTATTGTTCTGATAACATTCAAGTGGCTGATTGGTGGCCATCTTCGATTCTCTCACCAATGGACACCGAACATGTCCGATTACTATGCTAGTTTTCGTTGCATGTTTGTTAACATCGTAGTATTCAGCATATTGCAAAAAACTGTTGGAAAACAATATAGAAGTTCAGTATACCACTTCTCCTTTGAAAAAAATAGCATAACCCAATTTGTCTTAGACCAAAGCATTGGAAACACAATGTGTGTCAAAATCATGTAACAGCAAATGATGTCACCAAACATCTTCCTGTCTCACTTAATCAATATACATGTACTGGTGTAAACATCTAACCAATATGATAAATTGTCATTTTAGGGCAAATAATTGGATTATAGTGTTATGTATGTCATTTTTTCTGTCCTATAAACTTCAGTCAAATAATGTGATCGACATCATCCACCAATGGGGTGAATGCAACAACTGTGGACATTGGACACACTTAAAATATGTACTTCCTTAGGAGGGATAGATTATTTGTCTACACTCACTGTGTTTAAGGCATTGACATCACATTATTATTTGTTCTGTGATATGGGATAGTTTTTTCAACACCCTCGCTTATATTGCAATTTTGAATCGCACAGTTTCAAAATTTCACAAAATTACTAAATCAACATTTTATATACTGCTTGTGCTAGCAAAACATCCCATAGATGTTCAACCCAGTATCAGGTAGCAATTACAAAATAAGACTTTTGAACAAAAGTAAATAACAATGGCGGCCAGTGGCTGGCTTGGTTGAAAGGAAATTTCATATAAATATAGATTTAATTACAAGTAAAGTGTAATGTTCATTTGCAGAAATGATTAAGTGTTTAAGATACATTGTTTGCATGTACATTTTCGAAGTTTTTTACGCAAAATGCATTAGCTGAATTCTAAACGCAGTGATAATCAAGACTACCAATATTATTAATTTCCATGATAGTTCTTAGGTTTCAATGATCATGGATATAATGAGTGTACAATTAATATTTTAATGCTAACAAAAGTTACATACTGCGATGCATTGGGAGGGTGGGATATAAATATTGGTAAGGCATTTTCCAGCATGTCTTAAGCATTTCACACACTGCTGACAACTGACTGCACAACCTACTTGTATCTATTTCAGTGAAGATTTCGACATAACTCAATGGCGTTTGAGCTACATGATTGCATCAGACTTGTTTCATGCAAGTGTGAAAAACAAAAGAGAGCAGACTATTTACAGTTGTATTCAAGTCTTTGTACACTGTGTTGCAATGTATGACAACATTCTTAGAATTCACAAACCTGACAAAGAAAAGGACACTAAGCACTATGACACCATGAGGTCATGTGCAAGAGATGCTGTAGTTTGCCTAGAAATCTTTGGTAGATGGGACATACAAATGAAAGGCATTCTTGATGTAAGAAGTTCATATTCATCTAAAATCAGTCATACTAATTATGCACAATTGTATAACGCAATATTTACCTTTTATTACATGTACCTCTTATTTGATAAATTGGAAATTTATCCTAATTTATAAAATTAGTCTGAAATTGATAAAACTGAAATATCCAAACTAATGGATTTATCTAGTTTACTGGCTATCAATACTGTTTCGTTTTAAGATTACAAACAGCGTTTATGATTTTTCTTGCACAGTCTTTACATCCCATTTTCACTGAACTCAATGTGGTACAGTAATAAGGTACCATTTCACGGCAGTATCCAGAAATAGTCAAGCTGGGGGAAGGGGCTGGTATCATATGTCCCGTCCTGGTTGAATCATTTAGATTTTTGCGTTGGAAGAGAATTTTGTATGCATTTAAGGGATGTCACAGAAGTATCTGTGTTTTGGTCTTATTTATACTTGGCGCTCGTTTTCATTCGTCAAACCTCTGCAAATAGCCATTCGAACATCTGGTTTAAAACAATCAAATACTTTGGAAAACAATGAATACACGGGATTTGATTTAAGACGTGTTACATAACTAAGTAGATGACAATTCTTTAAGTAAACATTACAGACATGTATAATGTTAGGATTAGTGGTGTTTTTTAACTCTGAACGAGTGAATATATTGCACAATACATTTCAAAATAAATAGGTGTATGGAGTTGTTCATTTTGTCCATGCTCTTGACTGAGAAAAAGGGTTTTGATGAGGTTAGATTTTACGCATTGGTTCATTGCCCTACCTGAATTGACATGGATCAATCCTGAACATTCATACAACTGTTTGCAGTCACTCTAATAGCAATATACTCAACATAACGTAAAATATAAATTATTTCTCGTTAAATAAACTTTTCCATGAATTGTGGGATTTTCTGGTGCCAAGGTGAACCAAACCCAACCTCTGTTACTGAACAATTTATTGGGACAAGTGAAGAACCTAGAGTAACATAACTGTCAGCATTAGAAGTTTAGCCCCTGTGGCAAAACTACTACTTCTGCCTTGCACTACCAAATAATATTTCTTGATCGAATTCTTTGTTCATTTTTACTAAAAGCACGAAGAGCACATTTGTTTATAAGTCAACCTTTGGAATATGTTTAAACATTTTTGCTTATGTTTTAGGTTTGGAATAACTCTTTCGCTCCGACTGAGTTGCCGTCAGAAAATGTAAAAACTGTGTGGAATACAGTATTATCGGAGGCTCTTTTACAAAATTTGAAGAGGAAGGTAACAGTTTTATTGATGAGAATTGATTGAGAATATTGACATCTTTAAAATCTTAGATATTGTTAGTGATAGAAAGTCGGCAAAGGGGCAAAATTGGGACATTATGTATAAAGATAGAAAGTCTGTGTTAACATTCAAGGGGCCACATTTCCTGGTAATGTGTATGAACTCTGTCAGCATGTTTGTGTTATCAAAATCTAGATAAATTGAAAAATCGGTCATGTGGGGTCCAAAATGAGGTCATATGGTCAAAACATAAAGAAACTTTGTTCACATTGTAGGAGCCACACCTTCTACCTGATTTAAAAGAAATGGTTAAATGCACCCCTAAAGAAAAGTGCGATACTGGGCATGTCACTTCATAAAAAGAGATAAAGTTGTTACAGTGAACCATGCATGCCTCTCCACACAACCCCCAGGGTACAACAGTCTACACAAAATAAGAGGTGCAAGGGTAAACGTGAATAGAGGAGCAATGAAGGGTCTGCCCAACCTACAAAAATGTGGAGAACATTGGGGAACAACAAGGGAGAAATGGTTCAATATCTACATGATAATACATGGCATTAATTTTCCCGGATAACATTTAAGATGTGGCCATCTTGGATGTTCTCAAATATTCAAACATTCTTTTACAGTTTTCATGAAAATCGACACAAATAATTGGCATGATGAGTTACAGTACATGACATAGTTTTTATCCCGATCAAGTTCAAGATGGCTTGCTAGAGGACATCTTTGATTTATCAGAGACTTGTCGAGTGAACTTCTTCAAGGATTTTCATGATACACTACACAATTAATTTACATGATGAGTTTTAGTGCCTGACATATTTGTTCTGATGACATTCCAAATGGTTGAATGATGGTCATCTTGGAATTTATCATAGACTTGTTTAGCGAAATACTGTAACAGTAATTGGAGGATTTTCATCCTTTGTAAAACAATCTCTCTTTACTGTACTATAATAGTTTTTTCTTTGAATACTTTGGAAATGAAACTTAAGTCCATATGCATTTCGTGCTTCAGGTTTGCAGTGGAAGTGTTCTGATGGAAACGTTTGTGCAGCTGTATTGCATGGATATCGATAAGTACAACCCTTGTATGCAGGAATGTATGGGAAAAGCTGCATTCTTCGTGAGTATTACTTCAAGTACAGAAAATATTGTTCATTATTCAAATTGCGTAACAATGAAACAGCTGTCAACTATTGCTCTAGCTGCACTGAAGATGGAATCATAGGTCTCCTCTTGTATTTGTATTAAGTATATTTCATGTCATTATCAGTTTACATTATCTTCAGAGAGGTTTTACTTTGGGTCTATATAATGACTTTATTGTATATCAGAACTCCCTCATTACGTTCACACTCAATATGTTTAGTGAATGGACTAAGTTGAATTATTAATACATCAATAGAACACTTTTTTATTTTCAAAATTCTCCTTTTATGTATTTTCTCATTGCTTTTAAAAATTATTTAGGGAATTTGATGTCTATAGTCCAGTCAATCTACTGAAAAAAAGGCAAACAAAGGAAAAAAAATGCACAGAAATGATTTTGGCATAAATGTATTGTTT
The DNA here is from genome assembly GCA_032209605.1 of Mactromeris polynyma. Classification (NCBI taxonomy): domain Eukaryota; kingdom Metazoa; phylum Mollusca; class Bivalvia; order Venerida; family Mactridae; genus Mactromeris; species Mactromeris polynyma. The sequence continues at coordinate 16,302,453 of JASFXZ010000005.1, forward strand.
AATATCTGCCGTGTAAGGAAAAAAAAGTATAGGAAAATCCTACGGTGCAAAATGCTTTTTTTGGGGTAAAATGTACTAAAAGGTAAAAAAAGTATGAATTTCTGGAATTTAACTATATCAAAATCAGATTTAGCTATAAAAAATCCAGAATAACTGTTTTTAATAGACATTATGTTGCACCATAACATACCTTAAGTAATGACACATCATATGTTGTGAACAGTGATTTTTGGGGTAAAATGGTGAAAAAAACAACAAATTAAAGTGGGAATTTCTGGAGTTTGTCAATAACTCGACGAAATTTAGCTATAAATTTACCTCAATAACTGTATTTAATAGATATTAAACTGCTCTACAACATACCTCAGGTTCAGAATATCATACAGTGAAAAAGGTGATTTTTTGGGTAAAATAGTAAAAATATAAATGAAAGTGAGAATTTCTGGAATTTGCCAAACATATATTAGACCAGTGGAAAAATAGGAGGGAAAATATGCACAGTCAAACTTTTGATGGATTTGTGTCATATAAAGCACCACATTTAATATACTATCAGTATAAAACTATCACACTGTGCAAAATGTTATTTTTTGGGTAAAATGGTTGAAAATTTAAATAAAAATGGGATTTTTTGGAATTTGCCCAAAACTATGTCAATTTGTGCAATAATACTACCAAAATTACTGTATTTAATATATATTATATTACAGTACAAAATACCTAGGGTATAGAAACATAGTACCGTGTGAAATGTGATTTTTAGAGTAAAACTTTAAAAAAATATAAAAAAATGGGAATTTTTGGAATTTGTCTATTACTATGTCAAATTTTGCAACAAAACTACCAGAATTACTGTATTTAATATAAATTATATTGCGGTACAAAATACTTAAGTACAGAAACATTGTATCGTGTGAAATGTGATTTTTGGGGTAAAACTAAAAAAAAATGGGACATTTTGGAATCGGATAATTTCCCGTTCATTTTCACTGTAAAAGTTTCAAAACAGTAATTTTCACCAAATGTTATATTGCAAAATCAATAATATAAATTAGAGAAACAGTTTATGATGGGGATGTAATATATATTTGTAACATAAATCCACATAAATTGAGGTCTTGGCAACCTTTTCAACACACGTAGATGTAGCATACAATGTTCAAACCATACAATTTTGATGTAGTGTCACATCCAAGAATTGCATGATGGAATATAATATTTTTCACACAACTTTCATCCGAGTCCAGAAGTAGTTTCTAAGGAGGCCAGAACACGGTCAGGGAACAAGCATTAGTTTGCATATATGAAAGGGAGTCGGGGCAAAGTTTGAACATCGTATGCTTTTTTACGTTTGTTGAAAAGGTTGCAATAACATCAATTTATGTGGACCCCAAACAAACTACGACCTACGTCTGATGCATCTATGTACAATAGTTTGTGAGTATCTCTAAAATGCAGGACTGGAAAGGACATGATGATTTGGACCCACTAGAATGGGGGTTGGGAACTAGTAGGTAACAAACTATATCCAGTGTCAACTGGAAGAGCGCCAGCTCGTGCTCACATTATGATAGTTGTACGGTGCACTTGTCAAACTGGCTGCCGTACAGTAGCATGTAGCTACAAGAATGTTGGATTTTAATGTAGTTCAGCCTGATTCACATGCAAAGGAGTCAGTTGTGAGATTGCCATCAGCCCAGATTTGGCAGTTGACTAATACATTGTGCATATATTATGCTGCATTAAGACACCGACATTGCTTCTATTATAATCATATAATTGTGTGATCAAATTCATATGGCTTCCGGAAAATAGCATTTTCGTTTATGTTTTCAGAACTTTTACCTCAAAACCACATTTCTTGTTTGATTTGATAGCATAATGTTATCATATGTTATATTGAGAGATAACACGTAGCTTATGTCATTTCTGTGATTTTCATTGTTTTGTTTTTTTAATCCAGGAATAGCCAAAATATACCAGAAATTGCAACTTTTAGTTATTTCTTTTTTGATATATTTTTCAAATAAATATTACATTCCGCATGATAAACTATTTCTATGATTTAAAGTATGGATTTTGCAATATAACATGAGTTAAAAATAACTATTCTGAAAACTTCATAATTAAAATGAACGGGATATTAACAGATTCCAAAAATTCCCATTTTTTGTTATTTTTTTAAGTTTTGTCCCAAAAATCACATTTCACACGATACAATGTTTCTATACTTTAGGTAGTTTGAACTGTATCATAATATCTATTAAATACAGTATTTCTGGTAGTTTTATTGCAAAATTTGAGTTAGTTATTGGCAAATTCCAAAAATTCCCATTTTTTGTTATTTTTTTAAGTTTTACCCCAAAAATCACATTTTACTCGATACAATGTATCTATACTTTTAGTATTTTTAACTGTAATATAATATCTATCACATCAAGTAATTCTGGTAGTTTTATTGCAAAATTTGACTTAGTTATTGGCAAATTCCAAAAATTCCCATTTTTTGGTTATTTTTTAAAGTTTTACCCCAAAAATCACATTTCACACAATACAATGTATCTATACTTTGGGTATTTTAAACTGTAATATAATATCTATCACATCAAGTAATTCTGGTAGTTTTTTGCAAAATTTGACATAGTTATTGGCAAATTCCAAAAATTCCCATGTTTTTAGTTATTTTTTTGAAGGTTTTACCCAAAAAATCATATTTCACACAGTACGATGTTTCTATACTATAAGTATTATGTACTGTAATATAATATCTATTACATAAAGTAATTCTGGTAGTTTTATTGCAAAATTTGACATGGTTATTGGCAAATTCCATAAATTTCCCATGTTTTTGGTTGTTTTTTTTAAGGTTTTACCCCAAAAATCACATTTCACTTGTTACAATGTATCTATACTTTAAGTATTATGTACTGTTATACAATATCTATTAAATATAGTAATTTTGGTAGTTTTATTGCAAAATGTGACAAAGTTATTAGCAAATTCCAAAAATTCCCATGTTTTTGGTTACTTTTTTAAAGGTTTTACCCCAAAAATCACATTTTACACGGTACAATGTTTCTATACTTTATGTATTATGTACTGTAATAAAATATCTATTCAATAAAGTAATTCTGGTAGTTTTATTGGAAAAATTGACATAGTCATAGGCAAATCCCAGAAATGCTCATTTTTTGTGATTTTTTTTAAATTTTACCCCAAAAATGACATTTAACACTGTTCAATGTTTCTATACTTAAGTTATTTTGTACTGTATGCAATATCTATTAAATACAGTAATTCTGGTAGTTTTATTACAAAATTTGACATAGTTATTGGCAAATTCCAGAAATTCCCATTCTTATTTAAATTTTCAACCATTTTACCCCAAAAATCACGTTTTGCACCGTGTGATTGTCCTATACTTTTAGTATATTTAATGTGATGCCTTATATGACACAAATCCACAAAAATTATTTCTGTGCATTTTTTTCCCCCAATTTTTTTATTTTGACTGGCCTACTATGGGAGTTACATGCCATTTTTGCTTTTGCATGGTTGTTTTAGGCTATTGCTCAAGGTTACACTTTGGACAGTGAAAGATTTACTACTTATGCAAACAAGCGTTTTGGAAGGCTTCTGTCTGAGATGTTTGTTAGTGAATGGAAGAAAAATGTGAAGACGGACACTAAATCAGAAGATCCTACCATGCTGACCCATGTATTAAGATGGCCTCCGTTGCCACAATATCTCAAATTGTATTGTAAGTATGAGGAGTTTAAAATGTGCTATAAAGGTTGGATTAAAGTACATGTAATACTTATACTCGTTTTTTGTTCATTTTTTTACCTAACCAAACATGAAAAATGTATTTCCTATAGTTAAAACATCAATAAACATGCATTAACGAAGAATAATCTCCAAATGTATTAAGCCATATTTGTTGAAGAAAGATGTTTGTACATCATAAAATTTAACAATCGGGCTATTTTGCAGGTATTGACTATTAGTAATGTGATACAAAATATTTTTTCTATCAGTTATACATTGCAATGGTTCTTACTAGTTTTAGCCAATGTAACAACAATACTGGATAAAGCCAATTCAACATTTTATGTTCAGATGAGCCAGATACATCTTTAAGTTGTTATAGGGACCTTCACAGGACAGTAACTCCCTACACAGATTCCAAGGCAACATCAGCATGCAAAACATTAGGAGTTGGGAGAAGTAGGGTCAAACATCTATGGGGATTGTCGAGTAAGGCATTGTCTGGCTGATAATCAATCAAGGGGAGTTGAAGGGGTAAAAAAAGGGGGGTTTAAAGGAATCCATTTCAGGACAAACTAAGAGAGCTAGAAGCAGAACACAAGTATTATATCAGGCAAAGGAATTCAGGGAAAATGGAAAAGTTTATATTTATCAAAAACATGGAGGTAAAAAGTATTTACAGCCTTGGAATATTCGGTTAAATACTGATAATTGATTTTAACACCTATTTAACCTCACAACTGCCATATGGTCATAAATGTCCAACAAATACACACAAATTGAATAAGTTAGCAGTAACTAAAACCTTAAAGCTATCCTTTATGCACAGTCAAAAACATTTAAGTATTGAAATGCATTAGCTAACAAGCTCTTGTGATATTTATATCAGGGAATAACAAATAACAAAAGCCAGAAAAATAAATTAACTTTAATCTGCATAATTAGATATGAACGAAACAGAATATAAATCATTTAATGAAGAGACATAGTACATGTAAATAAACGTATACACTTGGGAATTTTCATGTTTGTGTGTTGTCTACACAGGTTTCAAGTTTCAATTACTTATGATGTAATTGTTACTCCTATCTCAGCAATTGCCTGTTTCAATGTTTAATAGGAATATACACATATGTTGTAAAATATTCTCATGCAGAGTAAGACTTACATTTCTTTACATTATTTGATAGTACCAAATGTGCAGAGCTCTTAATTGGCAGTTCGATAATTGCACATTAAATATTCTGCAAAGGTTTAATGCCTGTAATCATTTTGTTTCTCAATGTAGACAAAGACAAAGACAAAATTGAAATGCTTACAGAGGAGTGCTTGAATGGATTAGTGCAGGCAGTATCTATCATTGATGGGAGATTGAAAGCACTCCTTACTGGTGCTATAACCATTGGAGACTTGCAGAAGATATCTGAGAAAGGAGGAACATTTCCCGAGCTTGCAGAACTAGTGCAGTCAGAATTTAATGCTGAGTGTGTTGAGAAGGTATTGAATGCAAGACAAAGGGAGTTAGAAGCTTTCCTAGTTCAAGCTAAAGAAATGTCTATTCTCGCATCTTTATGCCAACACTTAGGAAGAGGTGTGTAGGATAACTTACTGTTTCTAACACGTGGTACATCTAAGTAATGTATCATGTTAGCACCTGTCTCATGTTAGCACTTGTCTCATGTTAGCACATGTATCTTTATTTCTTGAATTAAATGAATTAATATACATGTGTTATACATTGTCTAAGCAGTTAAATTAATAGTGTCAAACTTTGTAATTGCTATGGCAGCCTGTAAATATCTATATATTGATGTATTTAAAACCTTCTTTATTGTAACACTGGTCTTGTAATAAAACCATTAAATAAAAGGAAACAACCATTATACTTTCGAGTCTAATTAGACAAAAATGAGACATTGTGCTACTATTTGTAACTTTGGATTATTAAACATTTAGTAAACAGTGCTTTGGTATATAAACACATCTAGCAACCTTCAACAACACTTACTGAAGTTGTTGGAGAAAATCAATGCACTCTGTTATACTTGGAGCCTGAGTAGGGGCAGAACTAAGTAAGTAGCATAGACTGCACTATGTGTCATTAAAATCAGTAACGAAATAAAAAAGTAACATCAAATTAAAATTTTGAATGCGGGCAAATCGGCTGTTTGCTCCAGCAATGACGTCGCTAACATAATGGTTCCCTTCATTAATATACATGTAGTATGTTTCTAAGTATCAAATGGTTTGATTTAATCACATGGTGAATTTATAAATTTTGTATTAGTGTCTATGGTTTAGCAAACAAGTGGGCTGGGATGGCCCTATATCGCATTGTACATTGCCAAGTTGGCCTTAAGAAGATTTTTAACCAGGTTTTCAACGAAAACCAGGTTATTAGAATAGCGTATGTCATTGGGCTGGCGGGCGTCAAACTGGTGGTTTCCGGAGAATAACTTCAGTTCCGTTCATCGTATTGACATCAAACTTGGTGTATAGTAAGAACATGTGGAGAGCTCGCTTGGGATTGCTTTTGGGTTCGGTCCGTCAAAGGTCAAGGTCACTGTTACTAAAAATAGAAATTTGGTTTACGGCGAATAACTTGTTTTCCTTTCATCGTATTGACATCAAACTTGGTGTATAGTAAGAACATGTGGAGAGCTCGCTTAGGATTGCTTTTTGGTTCGGTCAGTCAAAGGTCAAGGTCACTGTTACTAAAAATAGGAATTTGGTTTCCGACAAATAACTTGAGTTCCTTTCATCGTATTGACATCAAACTTGGTGTATAGTAAGAAACATGTGGAGAGCTCGCTTAGGATTTCTTTTGGGTTCGCTCCGTCTAAGGTCAAGGTCACCGTTACTAAAAATAGAAATTTGGTTTCCGGCGAATGACTTGAGTTTCGTTGATCATATTGACATCAAACTTGGTGTATAGTTAGAACATGTGGAGAGCTAGCTTGGGATTGCTTTTGGGTTCGGTCTGTCAAAGGTCAAGGTCACCGTAACTATAAATATCAATTTGGTTTCCGGCGAATAACTTTAGTTTCATTGATCATATTGACATCAAACTTTGTGTATAGTAAGAACATGTAAAGAGCTCGCTTGTGATTGCTTTTGGGTTCGGTCCACCAAAGGTCAAGATCACTGTTACTAAAAATAGAAATTTGGTTTCCGGCAAATTACTTCAGTTTCGTCGATCATATTGACATCAAACTTGGTGTGTAGTAAGAACATGTGGAGAGCTCGCTTGACATTGCATTTGGAATAGTTCCGTCAAAGGTCAAGGTCACCGTTTCTAAACTTAGCAATTTGGTTTCCGGCAAATAACTGAAGTTTCGTTGATCATATTGATATCAAACTTAATGTATAGTAAGAACATGTCGAGAGCTCCATGGGATTGCTTTTGGGTTTGTTCCGTCCAGGGTCAAGGTCACTTAAAATTTAAAAATCAGTTTCCTCTTAATATCTTCACTATGCGTGGGTGTATTGACATCAAACTTGGTGTATAGTTGTTACATATATATATAATTTATCTAAGTGTGAGTGTGTATATGCATGTATCACCTACGGCACCTTTGCAGCGTTGATGATCATCATGTATTCATTATACAAATTGAGCCTTGGTTACAAATAACTAGTACTAAACCTGGTTAGGGGGCATTGCCCATTTCTTGTTAATTATTTGACCCAGTATCAAACTTGAAAAAGCTTTTGTTGCACCAAACATTCTGAGCCAGTTTCATTAGGATTGGGCCAAAGCTGTGACCTAGAGTGTTAACAAGGATTTTCTATAATTTTACCATGTGACCTAGTTTTTGATCCCAGACAACCCAATTTCAAAATGACCTAGATTTTATTGAGACAAACATTCTGATCAAGGTTAGTGCAGATCAGGTCAAAGATGTTACATCTAGAGTGCTAACAAGCTCAATTGTTGACGACGGACACAGGGCGGTCCCATTAGCTCACATTGTTCACTTCGTGCTCCGGTGAGCTAAAAAGCAGTAGAAGTAGAAAACCAGATATGAAACATATTTTATTTTGGGATGAATGGTATTTATGTTTATTGCAGTTAACACTACAACTATTGACAACACTTTGAAAAAGCAGCAGAATATAGAAATGCATCAAATCAAAGAGTTTTGTCAGCCAGTCGGTGTGAAGAATGTATCTGATATTGAAAGCTATGTACCTAGTTTATGCGCCTTCCCTGTTTCTGACAAAGTGTTGAGTATAGTATCAACGTTGTGTTTCTGCTATGGGAGTAGCACATTTGTAATGCTCTGGAGCAATCACTGTCAGCAATTACTTAACAAGTGCCCTGAGCTTGATGATGTCGTCGACAATGTATGGATGCCAGTGAAAGACAGGTAATAGCAAGCTAGGTGTTTTATAATGAAGTATAGATGGTAAAACTTTAGTCTGAAACACAGTTGTGTACCAAGCTTTATTTATATCTTTGTGCAAATGCATTTATCATGTCACAATTTGGTATACTTCAGTTTGTATAGATATAATAATGAGTTCAGCAGATTTCTATATTTAGCGGCTGTGCTGTGACTGCTGTCTGTAATTTAGTTTGTACATTTATTGTAGCATCATTTCTGGATCAAAATGGCATACCCAGTAATCATTGTCACTACAACATTCACTTTATGTGTTAGAAATGTCCCTATACGACTTCCGTTGTGGTGCCAATAATCAAAGGTGGAAATGAGTATGATCTTTCGTTTTTGTTCACTACACACCTGTAAGAATGAATTTAAAAAATCGGGGAATGTAGTGCTAAACAATTAGGCTCAGGCTTTATCAAAAGTGCAAAATATTTTATAAAGATGCTAAATCTGATCTTGAAGATACTGCATTGTGTGTTGGAACTTAGTGTTGATCATGACAAATTTTCATGCCACAAGTTCTCAATGTGAAGATAAACGTTAATAAATACTTTTCATACACAATAATTATTATTGACAAACGCATGCTTTGGGTTATAAAACCAGGATATGTAAGGTTATTCATCCTCCATTTGTCGATAATAATTACTGTGTATGAAATTATTTATTAACTTTTATATTCACATTGATATATTTGGCATGAAATTCGAATTTTGATAAGATCAACACTAAGCTCGAACACACAATGCAGTATCTACAAGATCGGATTTTGCATTTTCTTTCGAAATATTTTGCATTTAAAATGCCTGGACCGATTTAGGCAGCACTATATTCCCAGTTTTGGAATTTGTTCTTACAGGTCTGAAGTGAACAAAGATGTAAAGTTGTACTCACTTTCAACATCCCTTTTTGGTATTGGCACCACAACGGAAGTCGTACAGGGACATTTCTAACAAATAACAAATGTTGTGGTGACAATGAATATGTATGGACTTTGCACTCTTTATTGTATTTCTTCAATTGATGTTTTGATAATTTCTTCTGATTATGCGTTAGTACATACACAAGAGATGTACTGTGATACCAGCATATATACACAAAAGAATGTGTGAAGTTCGTTTAATATGGACGTGTTTCTTAATTTTCTGGACATCCATGAAGGACCTCTTTTATGCATGGAACCATTTTTAGCTTATTCCATTACCTACAGAACCAATATGTGCTGAAACAGCATTTTATATAGAAGCACAGAGTTCGGCTACATGTGTCAAGGGTCAAAAGAAAAATACACTAACTGTGATATTGATGTTATTGTATATATGATCACTTTTTATTAATCGCTTAATGTCTGAACACGATGACGCAGATGTCTATGAAAGTCATCTCTAGTGATAACATACTGCCTCGTTGTAGTGGTTTTAAAACTATGTTTCAGTTCCGTATGATGGTCTAGTCTAACATCAGTGACACATGCCTTTCTGGCAATCGGCTATTGTTGCCATTTGCTCGAACTTGTTACGAAGTTTGTTTGCTTACTGTGTTCCTGTAGCAATTTAATGCTTATTAAACAGCAGCAACTGAGTCATCTCTTGCAAGCATCATAAAAGCATCAATATGTTGACCTTCAGAGAGTACTGGCATAGAGATTTTTGAAATAATTCAAATTGTGGCATGGTATTCTTATTCCTACAATATGTAAGAAAGTATTTATACAACATTTGGCTGAATTCACATTAGTTCACCACTGCATGTTCAAATCCCATATAGAATGTTATGCAATATTTAGCTTAATATTGAAGAATTTATTGGAATGGGTCAACACAGTGACAGGGGTATGTCACATGATCCATGTATAAAACTTTACAACTGATGCAGCTAAAATTATTATAAAAAGAAAAATGCACACTTTCTTTTAAGCTTGAATATATGAATGGGTATGGAATTAGACATATGAAGGGATAAAATGATTGGGTGTATGACAAGTTCCCTTATTTCAATTGTGGTGCCCATTGTAGCAAGCTTGTAAAGTCAACTCCATGTTTTGCTTAAGCTGTTGATGTTATTTCTAGTTATGACAAGATCACCCAAGCGATAAAAACTGGTGAGATAAAATTCAGTGACTTTGAGACAGCATTAGGACATAGATACAAGGAAGTGTATGATCAGATGTCTGGAGAATTAGCTGCCATGAATATACCAAAGAACGTGATTGACCACCGTTTGAATCAGTTGAAGCAGTACAGACAGCTTGAAGCATGTGTGAAAGGCGCCAAAGTGATTTTAAGGTTCAGGAATGAGTACGAACTGACTGGTGATTTCGAACAGATCAGAATTATTGCTACGGTAAGTGTTGACATTATTGATATGGTGAAAATTGATACTGAAGTATTTGGAATGGAGACCATCACCATTGAATTTCACATTTAAATGGATATAGTAATTATTGGCGTCATTCCGTGCATATCCCTGTGTGTCGCATTCTCCTTATGTGCGCAACTCCTCCTACAACTCCAACTCCACTGCCCAGATTGCCTAGTTCCCCCCACTGAAAAATTGGACTAGTCAGTTCCCCTCTTCCTTGACTCCTATTCAAATTTTTCCTCCACCTAAAATAATAAGGAAAAGTCTTGTTACATATCTTATTATTAGGGATGTAAACGATTAACCGGTTAACTGTTCGAACATGCGGTTATCGGTTAGTAAAATCACTAACCGGTTAATCGTTTATTTTTATAAAAGCATGTACTTTTCATTTTGGAAAAAAAATGAAAGAAATATTGCAAGATAGCAAGATAGCCATAGTAACACTCTCAATACTTTGTCCCTGAAAGGTGTGAGACCCTTGTGTAAGGGGGCAAAAAGGTCAGTTAATTGTAGTTTGTTTCAAATGACAGTCGGAAAACTCTTTGGGTGTTCGAGAATTTAGTCATATTTGAATAGACAAATAAATGATTTTGTTATTGTACTGAACTTAGTGTTTAAACATTGTTGTATTCGTATAGAGCCCAACTGTCTGTTAAATTTAATGTGATATGGAATTCAATTTATCAAATTTCATATATTAATGATTGAAATGATTGATATTTCTTTTTGTTTTTATGAATATTTTCAGCAGATATAAAACATTATCCGAACTAGTACTAACGTCAGAAAATAGGTCTAGTTTACCCGTGTCATGGTAAAAATATACACTGCAAAATACGAAACACGTAACAAATGTCATGTTCGGTTAACCGGTTAACGGTTCGGAAGATTAAACGGTTAACCGGGAAACAAAATAACCGAATATTGACATCCCTACTTATTATTATATAAATGAATAAAATGGTGAGGTTGAAACAAAATAATGAAAAAAGGCCATTTGTTTCCATGTAAGTTATCTAAGTATATACATGGATAAAGAAAAGGGTCAGCCCAGTTCTTCTATCACCTAAAATGATAATGACAATTCTTGTTACATGTCTAACCATTATAATTATAATGAATACACATAGGCAAGACAACGCCTCCCAATTTTCCTCATATAAGTTATAATCAATATGCCGTCCCAGTTTTTCCCTAAACCAAAATAAGTAAAACATTTTCAGGTTGGGGGGGGGGAGAAAAATGGGCTTGCTTAATTTTCTCCATTTCTTCCCCCAACTGCTTATTAATAATTACACATATGGGAGAGAAACTGCATTAGCCCATTTCTTCATACTGATTATTACTTATGTGGGTGAAACCTGTCGACCCATTTTCCCCTTCTGGCTTTTCCTTATATATCACAGGGAGGAAAAACTGGGCTGGCTCATTTCTTTTCCAATCTGCATATTAGATATTTGCATTTAACTCATATTGGAAAATGACAATATTTTTATTATTTCGTTTTATCCTCATCATTTTATTATGCCCCCTTCAAAGAAGAGAGGGCATATTGGTTTGCACATGTCAGTCAGTCAAGAGTATCTGGCGGTCGGTCGGGCGGTCAGTAACCTTTTCGTTTCTGTTCAATAACTCAAGAACCCCTTGACATATCATCCTCAAACTTGGTCCACGCATTCACCTTGGGTAGCAGAGGAACCCTATTGATTTTGGGGTCATGGGGTGAAAGGTCAAGGTCACAGGGGCAGAAAGTTGTACAAACATTTCTTGTTCATTTATATAATGGTTAGGCATGTTACAAGAAATTTGCTTACCATTTTAGTTTGGGGAAAGCTGGACTAGGGGTGGGGGAACAGATGTTTAGGGGGAGACACTGAGTGGGGGAATACCAGGTCTGTTACACTGTCTTTTCTGTATTTATATAATGTTTATGATATAGAGGATATAGAGTATAATTGTTATTTCACCCACTGAGCAACTGACGCAATGTTTTCACTGTTGAGTGCCTCGATAATTCACATAATCTGTAGTAGTATTAGGGAAAGTTCTGTTAATTTACTGTTATGAATGAATTTCTTCAGCATGATGAGAATACAATGGAGATGAGGGCTTTTGATGACACTGTGATGAAAGCTTGTGCTTTCTTGCATGATTTGACAACTGAGAGAGCAAAGTGTTTACATGCTTTTGTACAGTGCGGAAAGTTGGTTAACTGGCTGAAAGAATCTATGAAGAAAGGTACATGCAAGTTAAAATAACAACATTCAGTACGCAACATTCATGAAAGACTGCATATTGTATTAAGTTTGTTACATACCTGGTATTTATCAAGCATCCTCATTTATTCCCTTGTATTTATGGATGATTATCTTATTATCATTCGCTTTCTTTAACGTATTAACCCTGTCCATCCGTCCATCTATCCGTCCGTCAGTGCAAATTAGTTTGATCAGTATTGATCAATAACTATTGAAAGGCTGTATGCAGGAAAAATGCACGATAAGATTTATTTTTTACTGTACAAGTACCTCAGTTTTGATATGTTATCAAGCTATTTTTAGAAACTGGGATTCCCAATTAAACCACTTTGCGGCATATACAAATCAATTATGATCAAACATCTTTAAAAAGTGTAAATTCAACAAGGTTTTGTCTTTTCATGCAGTTTAGGCATTTTGATAAGGAACAATACAAGCAAAGAGCGTGTCTGTTCTAGCCAACTTGTGTTTCATACCATATTACAGGTGATCCGTCAAATGGCATTGGGGATTCGTGGTTCAAAATGATACTGGACATATGGAGTTAAATATAAATTGCTCCATTGAAAACATTGCTCTGCATTTGAGCACATTGTTGTAAACCATTCCATTGGTACTTGAGTGGAACATCATTCTGAATTGCACAGAACACTCGAAAGGAGTACGCCCTCTGCCAATTTTTAGAGGAGTGATAGTCCCTTTTCAACTTAAAAAAATGATTTCCGTAACTCAGTAACTCTTGAAAGGATCAATGTATACAATTCATATTGAACATGTATACATAGGATAATAAATTACAGGTCCAGTTTGAATTAAGTTACAATCTTCTGCTTTTCAGAGGAGTTATGACCCTTTTTGTAGGTTTTGTTAATTTTCCAATTAATATTGCTTCAAAATTATTCGGCCTTTTCAAACAAAGTATTGGCATAATATTGTAATGCCCATAGCGGGGGCATCCCTGTCCTATGGACGCATCTAGTTGCGTTAAGTTATTTGTACTTACACGTAATTATAATTATTTCAGGTGGCCTAAAGGAGCTGAAAGTGTTCGTAGATTTAGCATATCTTTCTGCTGGTGATGAACCAATGAACATTGCCAGAGTCCAATGTCTACATTCTGCTGTGACAGGATACGCTCCTCTGATATTTGAGCTCACATCTGACTGTGGATATAAACAACTGCTTGAACATTGTTCTATTGTATGGAAAGAACTTGAAGCAAATCCTAACCTGCCCAAAATGTTGGTAAGTACTGTGTGGACCTCTTCCATTCCATTGTAGCAGCCTGATATGTTACACCTCATTTTAAGATATGTTTGTAGTAGTCAATGTGGAATAGTACAAAGCATGACATAGAGCCACCATTTATATATTGTTATCATTACATTCATAATCCACCACTGAAAGGTGTTGGGGATATAGAAATGGTAGGCGTGTGTGTGCAAGTGCAACTTCAAACTTCACTTGAATTTATTGAAACGTCACAGAATGATAGATAACATTGAGAGCAAGTGCAGTGCCAAAGAACCATAACTCTACCTTACCTTATATTTGAATTATTTCCCTTGATAAAAAAATTTTGTCCGGACAATGACTCAAAAGAAATGTTGGGAATTTATTCAAACTGCTTATTCAGATAGAGGACATTGATGGGGAGTGCAATTTACAAGAACCTTAACTCTATTTTTAAACTCTCCTTTTTTAAATTATCTCCCTTTAACATTATTTTCATTGAAAAGTATGCTTGTCTGGAGCTTAAATCAAAATTTACTGAAAGGATCAACCTCAGATTTAGAAAATCAAGTGGAGTGCAGTGCCAGGAATTTCTTATCTCTAGCTTGTCTCCCTTTATCATAGTCAGTTTACAATGTGTGGTGTAGAAATTAAACACTTTTCAGTGGATGGACTTCAGATTTTGCTTCTATCACATGAAACTTTCCCTGTTATTGTATCATACACTAAGATTCCTCAGTTTTTCTTTCGGCATGGGATATTGCAGTCTTCTTGTTGCAGTACGGATACAAAGAGATTATAATGACAAATGATGAGCTGTATCCATTGAAACATATTTTTACAAACAACCTTAAAATGGACACTGGCCTTTGAAAATGCTAAAGCTACAATAGGTTTTCACCATATATCCAATGGTGCATATTTTTGAGTGTACTTTTTTGAATGATATTGAATTAAGGTTTTCTAGTATTGTAAACAGATTATATAGGACTGTCAATGATTTGACATTTTGTGTCACTTTGTCTGAACAATTATATCAACTTAAATATGATTGATGAAAAACGCACCATGAAGCATATACTGTAATGACACAGGGAAAACAAGATGAGAATGTAAAGATTTGCCAGTTTCTTTCAAGAAGCAAATTGTTGATACATCAATGTTGGGATTAATGATGACGGCTCTAACTATATAAATATTTTTTTCAGGCTGACACAAACAATCAGTTAGAATGGATGGTAGAGATAAAGAAAGCCCATGGTTCTGTGGAGGTTACCTCCCTTATGCAAACTGAAGCCATTAATGCCAATGGTGTCTACACAATTGGTAAAAATGCCTGGAAACGTAGAAACCAGATTCAACAGGATGATTCATCTCTTCTGGTATGAGTACTTCTGCTTGAACTATCTTTGAATAATTGATCACCTGTCCCGGATGTTTCCTATTATAAAAACAAAACTAGTTTCTGTCAAAATGATGGCCAGCTCTCCTTTAATATCTCTACAAGGCATTTCCACTATCTAAGTATTTGGTATACACATTGTCAAAGTCTATACAAATTTTAATTCTTAAAATGAATAAAGACGCCCAGCTGGAAATAATTAATAATTCAGTCTAGACTGCTGTAATGACCCCCTGCTAAGACCATACCAAATTAAATCTGTGTTTTGTGTCCTTGGGCAGTTTTGTTTTTGACTGGTCGAAAAAAACAACCCAGAAGAATCAGAGGGGCCAAAAAAGTAAACATGACCTTTAAAACTACTTGTGTTGACTGTATCTCTAGAAGTATATGAGCCAGAGTCATAAAATTTTACAGGAATGTTAACCAGTATGCGAAGTTGCACACCTTTTTGTGTCGCTTTGCCCAATCCATGTATGTGCAAAGTTATGGCCCTTGACTTAGTTACAAGTGAGCGCTACTGGGCCATCATGGCTCTCTTGTCTGATAAAATGTAGTTATTTACTTTGTACACTTTGTTGTTTTGTATACTGGAATATTATGTCTCCCCTCCATGGTTGAGACATATTGTTTTTGCCATGTCCATCCGTCACACTTCGGTTTCCACTCAATACCTTAGGAACCCTTTTGTCCCAGAGTCTTCAAACCTCATTTGAAAAAGTAACTTCTTCTTTGTAAAAAATGACTGCTTCATAGTAATGATTATTGTTTATTTGTAAAATATGTCTGACCCTTTCTTTGTAAAAAATGTATTGTTTCTTATCTGCTTGGTTCTTTCTCAGAATTTGGCTGACATTTTGGAATTAGCTGTAAAAGAAAAAATAGACACAAAGGCACAGAAAGGGAAACAACACTTTAGGAGCTACACATTCTCACAGTTACAAGATCTTCAGAGTAGATTGATGTTAGTGGCAGGAAAGGCTGAGAAAGGCACGTACAGTGTTGAAAAATTTACTATGGTATGTTTTTAGTGCATAACTATTTACTGTATATTCATTCACTGTATAATTATGTAGTAAAGAAAGCAGAAACTAATATCTAGATATTCCAGTTAGCAAATATGCAGTTTGTTAGGTCAACAATGATGTGTTAATATTTTTACAAAGTTACTGAACATGATTGTATGTGATCATTGTTTTGTTTAATTTGGTATAAACTTATTATGAAGCAAGTTACTGCAGCTACTGTCACTCTCCTGATTGCTGCTCCATTGGTTACTAACTAGAACTTGCACATAATTCAGAGATTGTTAAGAATGCAAACAAAACTTGCCTCATGTCAAAGCTTAACTCATGATGACCTTTGGAATAGGCCTCCAGTATTTTCAAATATGTTGAAAAATATTCTGACTTGTGTTATATAACATGGCTTTACACATTTTCTCTGAAAATGGAACGATCTTTAAGTCTTTGTATCATGCTAAATGTTTATTTTTCAGATATTTGATGGTTTGACCCGCCTGAGCAATGTTTATCTGAAACTCTGTTCCTCTGGATGTGTACTGTTTAAAGATTGGACTGCAAGATTTTTTTGTGATCCAAATCCTAAACGCCCTGTGTGTGTCATCCTAGCATTTGGCCAGGGTGATGGTGCTCCACAAATGAGAGTGTGTATCTTTATCACTTGCTTATTAAGGTGTATTACTATGGAATGTTAATAAAGATATACAGTAAACATAATGTTATAGACATTAAAGGTGCTGAACTCCAGATTGACGAGCGAGAAAAAAAAAAGAAAATTGTCAAATATTTACAAAATCTTGATATTGTTGCACGTAAAGCTCTAAAACATTATTACTTTCATTCATCATTACTTGCGAAACATTGTCATAGCGTAGTTTTTCGTATTTTTCCACCGAAAATTTTACTAGGGTTAGTCTACCCTGTAAATCTAAAAATAGAACCGTAAACATTGAGCTCATGCACATTCGGAACGTCTCTGTCATTCAAACAATTCATCAGCGCAAAGAAAAGAATAAATGCAGTAAACAAGGTAGCTATAAGTCACTTACTATTTATTTGCACGCAACGAAAATAAATAATCACTGAACAATTATCTCCTCGATGTCAGTAGTGGATCACGCCATTGTGTATGTTTATTTTGCAAATTGATCATGTGACTCGTGAGGTGCATGCTGGATGGGAACTCCGCGGTATTTTTAAACTGGAAAACTCCGATTGCTCGATATTACGACGGTGATTTAATTAGCCTAATTGCTTTAAATTATTCAAATATTCACCATCTACAGCTTTTATTTACGTGTATGATGATACAACTACACATATTTTGCGGAATTGCAAAAACGACGATTTGTTTTCAATCTGGAGTTCAGCACCTTTAATAGTCTGCATGGAAATAAATTGATGATTTGAGGTAAAGAATCCTCAGTTTATGTCAGAGGCCAATATTCAGCAAAACTTAAGATACATCTATAGATTAAAATCTTCATAGTTCTTGTACCAAACCATAGTAATACTATCAGAGCTATTCAAGAGAAATAATGTAATTTTGACTCTAATTGTGTGAATTCCAATTCGTGGTAGTAGTGTCAATGTTATCAAAGAGTAATTGTGTAAATACTACCATAAATTATACTATCTGAAAGTAATTGTTAATACTTTTTGAAAGTAATATTAGAGAGTGTAAATACTATTTGAGAATGATTGTTGAAATATTGTTTGAATGTAATAGTGTTGATACTGGTGGAGATAATCAAAAAATATGCTATCAGGGAGTAATTGTACAAATTTATCTTAGGGAAACCTTGACTCCAGAGGTCACATTTTTACTTTATCAGTATGAGGCTTTATAAAAAAATGTTTGTATTAATGGTCACCTGGTCAATCAATAGAAAATCCTTTTTAACACTCCAGAGGTCACAATTTTGGCCCAATCTTGCTGAATCTTGAACAGAAAGTTTGCCCCAACAAAATCTTTGTGAAGTTTTCTACTGGGTCATTTGGGGTAAAAATAGGTCAAAATGTTAATTCATAGACAATCCATGTGGGCAGTTTACTGCTTACATTTCAATCCAAATTCTATGAAACTTGATCAGATCGTTCGTATTATTACAAGTCGAGTTCTGTACTGGGTCACATAGGATCAGAAACTAGGTAATTGGGTCGTACATGTATCATGAACAATCCTTGTGGATTCCCTAGAGGCCACTTGTTCAATCAGAACTACATGCAACTTGATCAGTATGTTTGTCTTAATAAAATGCAAGTCCAGTATGGTACTGTATCATGTTGGGTCAATAAAGGATGTTATAGGGTCAAATATTTGAAAATAATTAAGAAAAGAGAGAGAATGAGTTGCCACATACATTTAAGACAGTGCCTCTCCACATATGCCTCCGGGAAAACAACAATCCATAAAACATAAGGCATTTGAGAAGGCTCAAGGGTACATACGCAAGGGAACAGGGGAGCAAGGAATGGCCTGGCCGAACATAAGGGATAACTAGGAGAATCAAAGAGGACAAACAGGGGGTGGGGAACTCTCTTTTCGCCAATTTCTAATTGAGCAACACGAAACCTCATCGAAATGCTTGTCTTAATGAAGTGCACATGTTTTATAAATTCATCTTGGGTCAAAATCTAGCTCGCAGAGTCAAATCATAAAATCCTTGTGGATTCCTTAGACTTTCTGAGTGCTCAAGTGAGTGATCTAGGGCCATCATGGCTTTTTTGTTAAAATACTGTTCGAATGTAATGGTGCAGATATTATCAGAGAGTAATGTGTAAATACTATTCAGGAGCTTTTTGGTTTATACTAAGAGAGTGTAAATTTATTTGAGAGTAATTGTGAAAATTCCATTCAAGACTATTTTTGGGAATACTACAGCAAAATTTAGACTGGAATACAATGGTACAGTTATAAATTTTGCTTTAAATCATAGTCATTGATATTGTAGGGAAGGCGATCAAGTACAGAAGATTTGATGGATATAGTGCCAGAGATTGCCAAATTTATGGAAAAATGTTTGGAAGAGTGGTTGAAATACATTAAAGAAAAGAGAAAGAGTTATCTGCACTTGAATTATTTCACAGTTGATCAGCTTGTTATCCTACAGAGGGAGCTAATGAAAGTTGGAACAGAAAATGAACCTTCTCATCTCATATATCCCTTGTTGTCTGCTGTGAAACAAGATTGTTCTCCTAGTTAGTAATTTGTTAAATATAGTCCTTATAACGTCTAAATTTAGTGTAAAGTTCGGCCCTTAAAGTTATTGCCCTTTATTTAGCAAAATGACATATACAGCTATGTTTACATTCTAGCTGCATCATTTCTCTACAAATCATAATATTTATACAAAATGTGCGTTCATTTAAGTTCAATTTTTTGCCAGATCAGACTATAGGTCTGGAGTGTTCGACCTTACCTTCATGAAACTTGATTAGAATGTTTGGCTGTATTAAAATTTAAATCAAGTGCAAGTTCGCAACTGGGTGATATGGGTAGAAACTAGGTCACTAGGTCAAATTATAGAAAGAAGTAGTCAACACTCCAGAGACCACAACTTTTGGGATGAACTTGACGAAACTTAGTCAGAATGTGTCACTATAACGTCTTGGTCAAGTTTATGGGTCATGCAGGGTCAATAATTTGTTCATTATAAGAAATGATAGAAAAACTTTATAAACATTCATGATGGCACATTTTTATTGCAGTGTTCATTAATTTTTGTCAGAATATTAATTTTGTCTTCATTAAATCTATGTCAGGTTTGATACCGGGTCACTTTAGGAAAAAAAAATTTTCACCAGGGCAAATCATGTAATAACTTTGTTAACACTCTAAGAGGCCACATTCTGTGTGTGCTCTTAATGAAACTTGGTCAGAATATTTCTTATAATGAAATCGAGGTAAAGTTGAAAAGACTAGGTCCACAGGGATCTAATCATAAAAAAATATTGGTGGCATTTTTTATCCATTCTCTATGAAACGTTTTCAGAATGTTTGTGTTTTTAACATCTAGGCCAGGTTCGAAACTGGGTCACCTGGGTTTCAGAACGAGATCAATTCGGCAAGTCATAAAACTATCCTTTATTATATAGTGTTATATTAAGACTACTTCCAGTGAAGTTAATAGAGCACAACTATGCTTAACTATGCTTGACTTAGCAATCTTGTTTATGAATCACCTTGTATGTAAATCCAAATGATTCATAATTGTATCATGTTTAGATGACCTCCTAGAAGCAATGAGGGCAGCAAAAGAGGAGATTGATGGTTGGTTAGCAAAGGAATATGAAGAGAATGAAATTGGAACCATGGAAGAAGATGTGATACCAAGGTAGCAGCGTGCATTATTATCACAACTAATGATCATTCTTGACAATACAATCAGATCATAGCTAACAAAATGAACCATGACAAAACAAGTATGCATAACAGCATGTATCATTCTCCGACCATTGGTTGTATCAACACAATAAGACAAGAGCAAGGTGAAACATTGCAAGCAGTACACAGCAACACACAATTGATATAAAACAGGACTTTGGATGAATTTAACATATTCTCATACTTGGCTATCTGAAATTATAAATATCAATTGATATTACATTTTTGGGTGACAATTATTTTGTTATAAATAGAAATATGCAAACAATAGAACTACACTTAGT
The DNA here is from genome assembly GCA_032209605.1 of Mactromeris polynyma. Classification (NCBI taxonomy): domain Eukaryota; kingdom Metazoa; phylum Mollusca; class Bivalvia; order Venerida; family Mactridae; genus Mactromeris; species Mactromeris polynyma. Next base: position 16,323,562 of record JASFXZ010000005.1, read on the forward strand.
CATATTTATAAGGGCATGACTTGAATAAAAAATGTTCGATATTTATACTTTGACAGCCCCTAGCACTGAAGTGAATGTACAAATATGCCACCAAAACAAACCCAAAACATGGTTCACATGACTGAATTATTGATCGTTACTTTCGTACAAGTTGTATAGGCCAAACGGCATGAAGTATTTAATATATCAAGGTGTGTGTGTCATAAGAACAGAACTTCTTAACTGCATATAAGGTAACTGTTAAATATCACTTTATTTAGTTGATATTTAATCCAGTATTTTGTTTTTTCAGAGAAAATGCAGAAGGTGATGCAGCAGCTACTAATGATGAAAAAAGAAGGAAATTTGTACAAGAAGTAGTGGAAGCGGGATACGATGAAACACTGGTATTAGAAGCATTAAATCATGTTGACATCGATGACATTACACAAGGTGATGTTTAATGTTACTTAAGCTGGTAGAAATGTTGACCGAAGTTAGGTTGGTTATTCTGGAAAATTGTTTCTTTTGTAAATGATAGAAATAAGACTTCAGAATATTGATAAGTGGATGTGTTATATGATTCTCTTTCTAAATAGAGATCAATACTTCACTTGTTGTTATGAGCAATATATGCTAAACAGTTCCATTTGTGTGTTGTAGTCTTAATAAAAGTACATATGAGGTCATTTTGCAGATTTGGCAGTAGCAAGAAAAACTTCTCTCCTTTTATCAGTTGGATTTGTCCATGCTTCTTTCTTTTAATATTATGACATCATGTAATAAAAATACATATGACGTTAATTGGCAGTAGCAAGGAAAATTATCTCTCTATTTTGCTATTAATCCTCCATTAGTATAGTCGTATATTTGTTTCGTTTTCTCAGTAAATATCGTTTTTTTTTATTTGTCTTTATTTTCAGTTCACTTTCCCTATCAACATTATTTAACATTATGTTAAATTAATAACATAAATTTTCCTGTTGCCTTTTCATAATGTTACTTATTTACTGTTGCTGTTTATTGTGCATTCTCATGTAAATAATTTAGTTACTGAGAACAAGGTCAGTATAAGGCTGCTTGTGTCTTCGTACTAGATTATATACAGTGTAGTTGTTATAACATACATAGTTGTTGTTTTGTGTATGTGGCATTCCCAGTAACAACGTAATCTCTCTTACTTTGTTCAACGTATTAACCCCATATTTTGCGATATATTGCAATAATTGTGATAATTTTGTCGTACTACCTCAATATATTGCCTCCCTCATTTGAGTTTACTTAGATATTGCCAATTCAAGACAAATTATTGCTTCATATTTTATTGCTACATGTTTTTTGACATTTATTAAATGGCTGCCTACCTAACTTAACAGATGCCACTTAAGTATGTTATCCAATTATACCTGTATCTAAAATACTGCAATATACTATCAATGAAATAAATACCCATACCTACCAATATTACTGCACATCTTTAGCTTTGCTTCTTACAATCCAAGATGGAACCTTCTACATAAGAAAGATGAGATGTTACAGTTATGTTTATCTTGTTCAGGAATTGTTTGGTGTATGGATCATGATGAAATGTCGGAGAAGTCATCTGTGGGTGATGAAAATGAAGAAATGATTGAAGAAGAATCAGTTAAAAAACCTTCTTTCAGCGGATGGAGCCAGTCACATACTGACATGCAAGCACTTATCACTCAAAATATATCCGGATTGGAGAAACATAGGTATGAAAAGAGGTCAGATTGAAATAGATTTAGTATGTAAATACTTTTCATATAACCACACTATAAATTTAATTTAATGATTTCCACATAATTGTTTTAAAGATATTTTGATTTCAAATGGTTATTTACAAGCTTCAAATAGGATTCTTTAAGTGTATCTTGAACACTTAAAATTTTCAAAAGGGTATTTAAAGTTTGTAAAGCTGGTTTTTAGTCTTACATAACCGCACAGTAAAAGTATTTTGCTGTCTGATTTTGATAGGGTATACATTTTCTCTGTTAATTATACTGCTTAATTATAAATATTTTTATTAACCAGGTTTTTGAAAAAAAACAGGTTATTAGAATGGTCTATGTCGTTGGGCGGGCGGGCGGGCGGGCGTCAAACTGGGTGGTTTCCGGCGAATAACTTGAGTTCTGTTAATCATATTGTAACCAAACTTGGTGTACAGTAAGAACATATGAAAAGCTCGCTTGGGATTGCTTTTGGGTTCGGTCCGACAAAGGTCAAGGTCACCGTTACTAAAAATAGAAATTTGGTTTCCGGCGAATAACTAGAGTTACATTGATCATATTGACATCAAACTTTGTGTATAGTAAGAACATGTGGAGAGCTCGCTTGGGATTGCTTTTGGGTTCTGTCCGACGAAGGTCAAGGTCACCATTACTAAAAATATCAGTTTGGTTTCCGGCGAATAACTTGTGTTTCATTGAACATATTGCCATCAAACTTGGTGTACAGTAAGAACATGTGGAGAGCTCGCCTGAGATTACTTTTGGGTTCGGTCCATCAAAGGTCAAGGTCACCATTACTAAAAATAGAAATTTGGTTTCCGGCCAATAACTTTTGTTTTGTTGATCATATTGACATCAAACTTGGTGTATAGTAAGAAAATGTGGAGAGCTTGCTTGGGGTTGCTTTTGGACTCGTTCCGCCAAAGGTCAAGGTCACTGTTACTTAAAGTAGCAATTTGGTTTCCGGCGAATAACTTTAGATTTGTTGGTCATATTGACATCAAACTTGGTGTATAGTAAGAACATGTGGAGAGCTCGCTTGGGATTGCTTTTGGAATCGTTTTGTCAAAGGTCAAGGTCACCTTTACTAAAAATTGCAATTTGCTCTCCGGCTAATAACTTAAGATTTGTTGGTCATATTGACATCAGACTTGGTGTATAGTAAGAACATGTGAAGATCTCGCTTGGGATTGCTTTTGGAATCGTTTTGTCAAAGGTCAAGGTCACCTTTACTAAAAATTGCAATTTGCTCTCCGGCTAATAACTTAAGATTTGTTGGTCATATTGACATCAGACTTGGTGTATAGTAAGAACATGTGAAGATCTCCCTTGGGATTGCTTTTGGGTTCGTTCCGTCCAAGGTCAAGGTCACTTAAAATTTAAAAATCAGTTTCCACTTAATATCTTCGCTATTCGTGGGTGTATTGACACCAAAGTGTGAGTGTTTGTATGCATGTATCACCTCTGGCACCTTTGCAGCATTGATGATCATCATGTATTCATTATACAAATAGAGCCTTGGTTACAAATAATTAGGTTTAAAACCTGGTTTGTGGGCATTGCCCATTTGTTGTATTTATTTACAATGATGCTGGTTTATTGTATGCATATATTGTTTTCAGTGATACTGGTGTTAAACCGCTGATAGATGATCTTACAGAGCTATGGAAACAATTCTTGGAATGTATTTCATCCAATATTCGTGACTACTTAAGTCTTGAACATCTTGGACTTATACTAAGTCATCTGTCCACTAAAGGTATACATTTACTTGTATTTTATCTTTAGAAATCTACCATATTTAGTAGGAATGTAGCTTTTTATGTGTTTTGGTTTATACAAGTTCTCATTTGCTTCTTTTTTGGAACATAATTATACTAGATATGTTGTAAGCTGGGGACTTTACATTGATAGTAAACATATTTAGAATTATTATTTTAAGGAAATCGTAGTGGAATTATAGTAACCAGTTTAAATTGTGTTTTCGTTTAGAAGACTATTTGTATTACAATTTATCAATATGAAGTCTGTAAAAGAACATGTTACATGTTTCAGATACTCGTGAGCTCAATAGAACGTTTTCACCTGTATTCAAGGAAGGACAACCCAACTTGATCATTTGCCCATCTGGTAGGATTTATGTTCATTTTAAAGTGGAAATATTATTTATGCTCCCATCATGCAAGGGATGTTGAAGGGCAATATAGTCTCAGTCAATGTCTGTTTGTACAGGCAAACATGTTAGGGTTTACGGGTTGCTGACATTAGGGTTAGGGGCTTTTGTTCTGTTTTCTATATGAAAACCACCTTAAATCATCTGCTTAGGGGCTATTTTTTAAAGAAGGAAAACACACCTAAACTATAAATGTCAATATGTCTGTCCTTCTGTCCGTCACAAAAGCTTGTGTCACTCTCCAACAGTATATCAGCTACACTCACAAACTGTACAGGAATGTTCACCAGCATGTGTAGTTTTGTACCTTGCGTTTCATGTATGGCTCCGCCCATGGGCAGGGTGGGCGTCAAACTCGGGGTTTTCGGTAAATAACGTTGATCATATTGTAACCAAACTTGGTGTATATTAAGAACATGTTGAGCTCGCTTTTTGGGTTCATTCCGCCCAAGGTCAAGGTCACCATTACTAAAAACAGAAATTTAGTTTCCGGGAAATTACTTTAGTTTCAGTGATCATATTGACATCAAACTTGGTGTATAGTAAGAGAGAGCTCGCTTGGGATTGCTTTTGGACTTGTTCTGTCAAAGGTCACCGTTACTGAAATTATCAATTTTGTTTTTGTTTCCGGCAAACAACTTCCGAGTTCCTTTGATCATATTGTAACCAAACTTGGTTTAAAGTAAGAATATGTGGACAGCTCACTTGGGATTATTTTTGGGTTCGGTCTGCCAAAGGTCAAGGTCACCGTTACTAAAAATAGAATTTTGGTTTCTGGCGAATAACTTGTGTTGCGTTGATCATATTGTAACCAACTTTCGTGTATTGTAAGAACATCTGGAGAGACCGCTTGGGATTGCTTTTGGACTTGTTTTGTCAAAGGTCAAGGTCACCATTACTAAAAATAGAAATTTGGTTTCTGGCAAATAACTTCTGTTTCGTTGACCATATTGACATCAAACTTGGTGTTTAGTAAGAACATGTGGAAAGCTCGCTTGGGATTGCTTTTGGACTTGTTCTGTCCAAGGTCATTAAAAATTTAAATATCAGTTTCCACTTAATATCTTCGCTATGCGTTGGTGTATTGACACCAAACTTGGTGTATAGTTGTTGCAGATATATATTGTATATCTAAGTGTGAGTGTGTGTATATATGTATTACTTACGGCACCTTTGCAGCATTGATGATCATCATGTATTCATTATACAAATAGAGCCTTGGTTACAAATAACTAGGTTGAAAACCTGGTTTATGGGCATTGCCCATTTCTTGTAATTAATATGTTACAAATCATCTTTTAATTTCCTGTTAAAATGCATCTTCATTGAAGGCATTACACCGAAAAGGCAATGTGAGCATTCAATTTAAAATCTTGTTTGTCTAGAAGTTATCAGTTATACATGAAATCAAATCTCAAATACTTCGTAATGATTCTCAGATCAACATGTGTATACTGTGCTATATTTAAGTAGGTGTAAGGGAAGCCTATAGCTTAGTAATTGCTTCAACAATTTCATATTACTGCAGCTGATGTATTGATGACTACTCTGTCCATATATGTCAATGACAGGGAGCAGCCGTTACCACAATCGGACGAAGTTCTTATGTGTACTCCAAACACGACAAAAGATGAGGTAACTTGTCTATCCTCTGACCATTTTATACAAATATAAAATAGGACGTGGTATTTGGTATCATTTTCTTTCAGAATTGCATTTGATCTGGCTGGATTTCATTATTTCTTAAAAGAAATAAAATTAATTTTCAATCTATTTGTTCAAGGTTAAAATATAATTGGCAAGAAATTGTCAACATATACATGACAAAGACGAACAAATACAGACATGAAAAGAAAATACATACTCGGGCAGAAAAAAATATAAACATGTTACAAAAATGATGATATTTACAAGAAACATTTAGATTTCATGGTTATTTTATTACAAGCAAATAATCTTTATTGTATTTTGTTAAAGTTGTGAAAACTTTTCTGTTATTTTTGTTGACATGAGAGAAATACAGTTTTGTTTTTATGTAATATAACCAAAACTTTTCTGACATATTCGTATTTAGTGTTGACAATGCTATGTTTTGCTTTTAGGACAGCTTTTAAAACGGCTTGCATTACTGACAAAGAACCTTTATTTGGTCTTCATTGATAGTACATGTGGCTATACTGAAATGTCATCTGTCAAAGACCTTAGATTAGGATTTGATAAAATTCCTTAGATTTGAAAATAAAATTATGCTCTACCAGAATTCCTAAAAGACAACCTGATGTTTAAAATGCTGCCAGGGAATAAAACTGGTTTCTGTTCTTATCTGTACTTATTTGTACTTATATGACGAAAAAACTGGACACTTATATTCGCAGATCTTTGTCTTTTGTACTAATATCAATTGAATTTGAAATTAATTTGACTGTACCTCAGGTTGACATATTCTGGCGCCGGGCAATATTTGATGGTAGTCGTAAGATCCACTGTTTGGTGAATGCTGATATGTTGGATTATGATGTTAGTGAGGCTGCTGAAAGATGTTTAGAGGAATATCTACTTGATGTCTACCATGAAGGTATGATGCATTTACATCTTATCTGCAAGAACTTTTATTTATATAATGAATTATTACAGGAGAATCCACATTATAGAAAGTACATCATTGGATTTTGAGCACTGTCAACGTTGTTTACTTTTAACCACATATTAAAATATTATTCTTGGTAGATGCCTGCATTTAGATGTTTGAATGGACTTTACCATGCTGTCGTTGATTTAACATTCCTGTATAAACTATGGAATACCTTTAGAAACAAATTTTTTTTGCACTGTGTTTGCAGTTCTGACATAGATTTATTGTGACCGTGTGTCTGACTGGTACTCCATACTTATTTGTATTATCATGCTGTCGTTGATTTTACATTCCTGTATAAACTATGGAATACCTTTAGAAACATATTTTTCTTGCACTGTGTTTGCAGTTCTGACAAAGATTTATTGTGACCGTGTGTCTGACTGGTTCTCCATACTTATTTGTATTATGTGTTTTTCAGAAGATTTACATTACCGTCTACTGGTGATTTGCAGTTCTGACAACGAGTACAGGTCTACTATTATATCTTCACTGGACAAATATAAGAGACAGTTACTACCATGCAGCATTGAAACAATCAGGCAATATCTTGTTGACAAACTGAAAGTACAACAGAATCCACAGGCCAAAATTAAACCAGCTGCACATGTTGATATTGAAAGGTAGACATTCCTTATCCTGACATTCTAGTTTATACATGTTCTTTTTTTCTTAAACAAATTATTTTCCTGGTAATGTTTACTGTTATTCTGTTATGGTGGGAATTTATAAAAATACGTTTAAGTCTTTTTGTTTGGAGATCTTCATTTCTTGTGCATGAACTAAAGAATTTTTTGTTTACTTTTTAGAGTTCATTTTGAATGTATTTTATTATATAGCCTTTTGTCTTATTGTTTCGAGATTTGAATGATTTTTTCTAAATCATAGCACTTTGTTTTATTATGCACCCCTTCGAAGAAGAGAGCTCATATTGGTTTGCACATGTCCGTCGGTCGTTCCGTCCTTTTCGTTTCTGATCAATAACTCAAGAACCCCTTGACCTATCATCCTCAAACTTGTTCCACACATTCATCTTGGGTAGCAGAGGAACCCTTGTGATTTTGGGGTCACGGGGTCAAAGGTCAAGGTCACATGGGGGCATAATGTTTTACAAACAGCTCTTGTTTAAAGTTTAGTTTGATGTATCTTAACAATAGCACTTTCAATTTGTTTTTGTGAATGTAATGGGAATCTATCAGTTGTCTCTTTTTTGTATGCGCCTTTAATGTTTGTTGAAATTAAATAACATTGGTTTATTTCATAGATCTACAGTGCGTATCATTAAATCCTGGAGAGCTGGTGTTGGAAAATCTTTGTTCAAAACTAGACGTACAGACGACTTATCTGGTTTAAACCGGTCTGTAAGATCTGACACAGTATCCATTCCACTGCAAGAAAAGAATTTGGATTTACATTATGTGATTGAAAGACTTCTTGAACATTCTACCCAACCTGGTGAAGTAGCAACAAGATTGTTCCATATAGATGTTTCTCATGAGGTAAAATGTCTCTTAATTGTTCAAGGCCACATTGGTAAAATGGATGGTTATAGATTGTTCAGGGAATGGTTTAATTCTTCAAAGAATTTGAAGATCAATAATTATACATGTATATTGTTCTGTATTTGTCTCTCTCACTAGGAGTGATAAAATGTCACACACAGAAAGTGACATTCGCAAAACAGAACCTTCCATGCCCAGGGTACAAAAATGTAGAGCATGTGAAATGAAGTGTATTGGGATAAAAGAGTTTTCACAACAGTGAACATAAACATGGTAACACAATGGCCTTAAAGCTTTTGAGCTGTTGGTATATATCCACAGGACTAAACCAACTTCACTCATTATCCTTATATTGTCAAAAATCCCATATTTCAAAATACATTCAACATTTTTTGTATCTTCTCTACTTTTCATGAAGCAAAATTAATGATTTTAGGTACAAAATGGTATCGACTATTTACTGTTTAATCTACTGATACTTGGATGTTTGATGGATAAGACAGGCTGGGTATGGAGAAAGTCAACAATGGATATGTATCTGATTGAAACTATGCCATTAATGATGCAGGCTGCAAACAGACAGGTATAAAATGTTATTAACCAGGTTTTCAAAGAAAACCAGGTTATTAGAATAGCGTATGTCGTTGGGCGGGCGGGCAGGCGCGCGAGCGTCAAACTGGTGGTTTCCGGCGAATAACTTAAGTTCCGTTCATCTTATTGACATCAAACTTGGTGTATAGTAAGATCATGTAGAGAGCTCGCTTGGGATTGCTTTTGGGTTCGGTCCGTCAAAGGTCAAGGTCACCGTTACTAAAAATAGAAATTTGGTTTCCGGCGAATAACTTGAGTTCCATTCATCATATTGACATCAACTTGGTGTATAGTAAGAACGTTCGGAGAGCTCGCTTGGGATTGCTTTTGAGTTTGGTCCATCATAGGTCAAGGTCACCATTACTACAAATAGCAATTTAGTTTCCGGCGAATAAATTGAGTTTCGTTGACAGCAAACTTGGTGTATAGTGAGAACATGTGGAGAGCTCGCTTGGGATTGCTTTTGGAATAGTTCCGTCAAAGGTCAAGGTCACCGTTTTTAAACTTAGCAATTCGGTTTCCGGCGAATAACTTGAGTTTTGTTGATCATATTGACATCAAACTTAGTGTATAGTAAGAACATGTCGAGAGCTTGCTTGGGATTGCTTTTGGGTTCGTTCCGTCCAGGTCAAGGTCACTTAAAATTTACAAATCAGTTTCCACTTAATATCTTCGCTATGCGTGGGTGTATTGACATCAAACTGCGTGTATATTTGTTGCATACATATATACTATATCCAAGTGTGAGTGTGTATATGCATGTATCACCTATGGCACCTTTGCAGCATTGATGATCATCATGTATTCATTATACAAATTGAGCCTTGGTTACAAATAACTACGTACTAAAACCTGGTTTGGGGGCATTGCCCATTTCTTGTTTCTTTTTTAATAATAGCTCATTGTTCAGTCTGTATGTTAACTTGTTGTTTTGCATAACCAGCGTATGTGATATAAATTCATATTTAAACTTTATATAGTTTGTCTTATATTGCCATTATATATTCATTTATAGGGTGGAGATCTTCTGTATGTCCATCCAATGTTAAACATATTGCCAGATCTTACCTGTAGATCCCCTCTGGAAAGTTTGAACATTTATATGGACAAAAAACCTTCAGGTAAAATACATTCCCTATTGAAAACATTCAGCATGTACATGTTGTTTCATGTTTATTGACGTAATTCTTACATTCTTATTGCAAAAGAATGTGGCGTATCTAAAGATACAGACAAATTTCACACACATATATAGAAACATACAAACAAAAACCAAATTACATATTCATTCATATAGACTTACAAAGATTAACTTGTGTTTACAAAAGTATTACAAAGTGAACGTCATGGTTTACTTATAAGTTGTTTAGATTGGATGTTTGTTTTAAACCTGTACATATAATATAGCTTCACCAGAGCATAAGTCCATATGCAACAACACAGTCAATTTTCCTGTTGTAAAAAATAAGATTTATAACTGCCAACATTTTCATCTTTCGAATGGTGTCGCTTTTAAGATGTTGCTCTGCTTGGCACATTATGTATATTTTTTCTTGCTGATAAGAACCCCATTTATACCTTGATATTTACAGGATACACAAGTTCTGACCAATTATTTGACGGAAAATTGTTCCGAAGTCCAAAGTTTCAACGACCCTTTCAATACCTGCTCCGATTGGATCACGGGAGACAACTGACAGATGTTGACCCACATGTCCCTGAAGGTGACCCTCAAAATTGTCTCCAGACTTTGCTAAGGTACATAATGCCTTGTAGTTATTGTTCTTGGTTAAAATATTTCTGAATCTGGTATAAATAATTTTTATTTTACTGTTGTATTCTACAGTTTTGTAATAATTTAAAAACTTGTATGAAGTTATGGTGTTTGAAAATGTCAGTTGGTAATTTATGCTTTAATTCCATGTCATGATAATAAAAATTATGTTGTTTTTATCATTTCAATGTGACCATTTCAGACATTGTGGTCTAGATGATCCATCATGGTCAGAACTTCATCATTTTGTTTGGTTTCTAAACACTCAGTTAGTTGATTTTGAAAAGAACAATTTTGTTGGTGTAGCAGCAGCTGAAGATCTTCCTGGTTTCTCTAAGTTTGTTATGAGATTTCTGATACAGATGTCAAGGGTATGTTGATAAAGTTTTTTTACTAGATTAGTTTTTCTGGTATAACTTCTTTCTTCTGACGTATTGGAAGCTTTGAAACAGAACGTAAACATGCTTAATTATCCTTGCACTGTTGCATGAATTATTTTATTGTTTACATTTATTCAAATTCATATATGTTTATAGTTGAGATTTGTATAAACAAATTTACAAATTAAATATTGTAGACTGTTGACACTTTGTACTTTTTATTCATCAAGTGCAGATTAAAAGATTACTGCACGAGTGTCTTGAAAAAATGTACCTGTTCATAATTTAAAAAAATGTTATAGTTGGAAATTTCCAAAAACTCTGTCAGTGTTACTAACAAACATCATTAAATACCAGTTTTTGGTAGGTAACATTTTTTAACTGCATATTTCATTAGCTTAAATATCAGTTATTAACTTCTTGTGTATATTTCTGTACATGTATGTGTTCTGCAGACATAGTGATGCATTTTGATCTATGGTTCATTTTTTCCTGTAAGGATTTCTCGACTAGATCGTTGGACATGAGTGAAGAATCACCAGGAGTGAGAGCAGATCTTGTAGAACGTGACAGAGGTGTTGAACAAATGGAGACTGGTGATGAAGATGAGGATGTTGATGATTTACAGGCATATCAGATGAGACGGACCTGGGAGAGCAGGTATAACCTGAAAACATTTGAAATACTTTCTAATCTTAGAGCTCTAGTTGTGCTTGCAATATTGATCTAAAAACCTTTTGTGATTAATCTATTTGCATGTTACTAAGCAATAGCTATGTCCATTCTAATTACAATTGATGCTGCTCTTTTCTTCTAGTGCTTTAAATAAAAATATCATATTTTTTAAAATCTAAGTATCGAAGAAATCAGGAAGAAATTTTGTTACAACCGGACATTGAAACATACAGTTAAATAAAGTGTTTAGTTTTATTTGGGAATGTTTCTATTTTTATAATTTCATGCATGAATGTTTTTTTCAGTCCACATCCATACTTATTCTTCAACTCGGACAGATTCACCTTTACATTCCTGGGTTTTAATATTGAACGAGGCTCTGGAAATCTGATTGACCAACAAACCGGAACTGTTTTAGATAGAGGTATCATGGCACAGAATCTATATGATGCTCTTGTAAGAAACCACGCTCCTCTACAAGAAAATTTTGATGCACTTCCTAGGTATGTTTGTAGACGGTGTGATAGAAATTCAATTATTGAAATCCAGATTATCGCTCACATATATAATGATGCATCAATTAATATTTTGTTTGAATTCATTTCCTCATAATGTTGAGCATCTGCAAAGCACAACTTGGGTTTATGAAAATAGACGTCCTTTCGAAAGAGAGAATAAGTTGCTACAGGGAACACCACATACGAGTACATAAGATAATGCCCCTCCACACGTATCACCGGGAACACAACAGACCAGAAAACATCAGGCATTTGAGCAGACGCAATGGTAAATACGTAAGGGAACAGGGGACAAACCTCAGCATTTCAGTAATGCATAAAATGTATGTTTCATGTGTCATCAGTTGTAAACCTTTTGAAGACTATTGTTTGTTCAGCGGCCATTCCAGTCAGTAATTCTCTTGCTATAATATTGTGAAGTATTTAGTGTATATTTACAGGGATCAGAAAATCCTGAAGTTATGTAACGTGATGGGTATAGATATGCACCATGATCCAGATGATTCCTATGAACTGACAACAGACAATGTGAAGAAAATTCTTGCTATCTACATGAGATTTAGGTAAATAATTTTTACTTCTGTGAGTGAATGAGCGGAATAGTTTGTTTCTCTGAGGTTTCCCCTTGGAACAGGAACAACATGTGCAACATTTAAAGTAGGAGCATTTGTTCTGTCTTTGAAACATCAAAGGATGTGTTGTTATGTGCACGAAGGGAGACATTGTAATCAAAGAAGGGAGACATTGTAATCAAAGAAGTCGTGTGTAGGTGTTTGCAATTAGACTTTTAGATGGCTGTAGACACACGTATCCTATGATGTATTTCAGTAGGTTAAACTTTCTGTAAAGTGAATTAGAATAAAGAGGAGAAAAAAGAGTAGTTACACAGTGGTAACACCTTATGATGGGAAGTAGATTGTCCAAACAAATGAATCACGGGGTTGCAATGAAAGTTTACACATGTGAACATTGAAGTATGTTGAGATAGTATGTCCTGTGTGAATTTCAGGGCTGTATCAGGTCATAGTCAATAGCAAGAGCATTCCACTTCAAAGATGATAATTAGTATATATATGTGTGTTTTGTGTTTGTCAATTCATGTTCGAGTTCACTATTTAAGTGTATAATGTTTCAACTTGTCAGGTATTTGTTTGAAATAATATCTGAGAATTTTCATAAAATTTATTGAATTTTAGATGTGATATTCCTGTAATTATCATGGGCGAGACAGGATGTGGTAAAACTCGTCTGATTAAGTTTATGTGTGCTCTGCAAGTTCCACCTGGTGTGGAAATCAACAATATGATACTGATGAAGGTATTGTACTATTGCTTCAAATAAAATTCATGAATTATTATTAATGTAAATATGTACCGGTATTTGTTTCCTGTCAGAGTTAACATGTTGAATCAATTCAACCTCTGTGGATAGTTCAAACTTTGATGCAGATGCCTGGTAATAAACCAGAACACATTAATATTTAGCTGGACATGGTGATATCTGATACTAGTTACTTCTGGAAAAACAGGGCCTGTTAGAATAACTGACCACTACGCAATGGTTCTTTTGCTGTAGGTACATGGTGGTACGACGCATGCAGATATTGTACGTAAGGTGAGAGAAGCTGAGGAGGAAGCAACAAGAAATAGAGAGGAGTTTGGAGAACGTATGTACACTGTGTTGTTCTTTGATGAAGCTAACACAACTGAAGCAATTGGACTAATCAAAGAAATTATGTGTGACAAAAGTATGGGTGGAAAGAAACTCAAACTCTGTGAAAATCTGAAGATAGTTGCAGCTTGCAATCCATACAGAAAGTATGTATATTAATGTTCAATCTGATTCTCTGTTGTAAATGTTGGGTTTGTTGGTAATATTTCATAAATAATAATTTAATTTCTTCATATTTACATGCATTGTTAAGATAATTATGATACATTAATTGGATACAGAACCTTTTCAATAACTGTTAACTACATGAGAATCAGTTCTTTCTGAATTGGCTAAATTTTACATTTATTTACTAGGCATTCAGATGAACTGATAAAGAAGTTAGAACAAGCAGGTTTAGGTTATCACGTTGATGCTGATGAGACCACTGACAGATTGGGCCGTGTACCCATGAGACGTCTTGTATACAGAGTACAACCTTTACCACATAGTTTGTTACCTCTTGTTTGGGACTTCGGACAATTGAATACACAAGTTGAAGATCTATACATAAGACAGATGGTTCGAAGATTTGTAAGTTTGATTTCCTCAGATATTTTAAGTTTACTACTCGAAAATGTTTTCATAAACAGTTTTGTCCATTCCACATTCTCAAGTCGCAATGTTCAGATAATTGAAGCATAAATGTTGTGTTCAGTCTATAGCTCTTTATAGCTTTCGAAGATTTATATATTTATTATAGCTGTTTACTCTGCTAGGTTAATATTACTGGAATTTCCCAGTGTTAGATGATACTGGGCTATCTATTTCTTAGAGTGTATGCTTTTCTTAACTGTTATGACCATTCTTTCGTTGGCTTATGTCATGGCGAATTGTCCTTGCGTCTGTGTGTCATTCTGTAAATTTTTCATTCAAAGACATCTCCTCTTAAACCGCTTAGTCAATAATGACTTAAATTCACAGGAACTTTACTTATTTAAATGGGTGAAATGGTCTGTTGCATAAATGATCGCAGGAGCTACATATTGAGTTTTGGTATATAGCATTCCGTAGTGTTCTTCTACCAACATTGTTCAAATTATGTGTCTGGGATCAAAATTGGCTCTGTCCAGGGGAGTGTCATTTTATAGAGACATGTAGTAGTATATCTTTGAAAATCGTCTTGTGGAGAAAAACGCTTATCAAAGGTCCGTGTGCACAATGTTGCCAATAGAGCGTCAGACCTTCATGGGCCTCTTGTTATACAAAAAAACTTTGTTGAAAACTTAAAGACTCTGTATACATGAATGGTACGTGTTTTTGTATGATTTTTTCCATCAGATTCATGAAGATATGTTACCAAACATTAATGGACTTGTTGAAGTTGTCAGTGCTATTCTTACGGCATCACAGGAATACATGAGAGATCAGAAGGTTTGTTTCTGTGATTCATCATCTTGTTAGTGTATAGTTCTTAGTTACCTTTTTTCTGTATAACACTGTTTATTCTGTGCTACTGTTGTCTGTCATGATTGTAAAACCTTACAATACTGAACAAAGTAAAACAATAAACCACTGAAGAAACTGATCAGTGGAAAAGCGTTAACCTAATTTGTAAACTTGGATAAACCTAATTTGTAAACTTGGATAAACCTAATTTGTAAACTTGGATAATATTTTATGTTCTGGTAAAAGTAGGATTTCCTAGTAATAACAGGTACACCATCTTTTGGGAAAAAGTATTGTCTTTATCTATGCAACTTTTGTATTATGATCAGGATGAATGCAGTTTTGTGTCACTTCGTGATGTCAACCGTGTCCTTACCGTGATGAGTTGGTTTTATCAACAAAGTGAACATAATGGAAATAATGGAACATTATACAAACTGATGGATGATAAACTCGAATATGACAATGTTGAAGTTGTTAATGATGAATATATTTCTGAGAATGATGAAGAAGAGGAAGATGACATAATTGATCGAAGGGTAAACCATTTCATTATTTATATTATATACCTACTTTGTAAATGCTTGTTAAAACTTTATAACAGGACAGATAACTCTTAAACGTAAAAATAACTTTGACTTGCTATACAGTATATCATGTATGATTTTTAGCCAGTGCGCCTAAGCAGGTCTGGTTTATGTACTCAAAAATAGCAACACTTGGTAGGCTCATTTTGGCATATGTCAAACAACACATGAACAAGAAATAATCCAACGATTTCGATGATGATAAACCCAATATAAAAATAACACATCTGAAATTCCCTTCGTTATGAATAGAACATGTTATTTACTTTATATATATTTATAAAAATTGCATTGGATTTGAAAATGTTGATGTATTAATATGTGTTTCAATATACTTTCCTTTAGCATCAGGCACTTATCCCAATATCTTCATGATCACCGTCTGTTTTAAAACTCTTGCATAACTTGAAAAAGTTGCAACAATATTTGTAATGTGTATCAGTACAATCCATCTGTAAATGCTAAATGACATGAATAAAACTGATTAGCTGATTGCCAAATTTCCCTCGACATGAAATGCCATATATTGTGTACACATATGATTGATTGTAACACGGAAAAATATCTATCGATTAAAAACTGTTATTGTGCCGACTAATGAAATTTAGTGTCACGGAACAACGGTGTGAATGTAACGACAGTGGAATGAAACCGCTGTGTGCGTGGGGTTTATTTATTCCTTGCATTTCCTTTACTGTACACTGTTTTTCCTTCACTTATATATAATTTGTTTCAACACCCTCGTTTTTAGGACTCTCAGTCCTTTGATTTATTTATTAACATGACAAGTGAATATTGCTGTACCTACTTTGGATATATATATGTATATTGACTTTTTACATACATATTATAGGAATTGCAGCAGAACGGTAGAGTTGATGATGTGACAAGGTCATTGATCCTAGCCATTGGTGTGTGCTACCATGCTTGTTTGAAAACCAGACCAGAGTATCGCTCATTTATTGCACGTTATTTCCGTGCCCCTTGTCATTTACCAGGCAAAGAGGATCAAATTAAAGAAGAAATAGAAAGGTATTCTAGATTACTAGTTACACTACTTATTGGATTGCACTGATTTTTTTCAAATGAAATTAATAACAAAGTCATACAGAAATTATAGAAGTGCACAGCCACTTAAAATGCCCAAGAAAAATTCACACACAAGCAATAACAACAGCAAACCCATACTTAAGACACTCATCTATTTGTTCAGGACATTGTATTTACTTCCAAAATTGTCTTTGAATGTCTTATTTTGTTTTGTTTAAGATATTAAATTATTTATGTTTTTTTAGGAAGACGATAGTTGCTGTGTCTTCGTCTTCAGTATTATATTATTTGCAGAACTCGCCTTGGAGTATCATAGCAAATTATGTAACAATGTAGTGCTTGTTATCCCCTATCATGGGATAGGGCTTTTATACTTTCTTATGCTTGTTCAAATCATTATTCAAAAGCTGTTCAAGAATACAAGTAGTACACGTAGTTAACATTCTGCTGGAATGATTAAAGCAACTAGGGTGTTTTTATACATTCTGTGTATTTCCAGTTGTCAGGAAGTGTATTTGGATAATGTTCAACTGGAGAAAAACATCGCACGTAACATGGCTTTGAAGGAAAATGTATTCATGATGGTTGTATGTGTAGAGTTGCGTATTCCATTGTTTCTTGTTGGCAAACCTGGAAGCTCCAAATCTCTGGCCAAAACTATCGTATCAGATGCAATGCAGGGTAATGCTGCAAGACAAGATCTGTTTAGAGAATTGAAACAGGTAAATCTAAGATGAAGATGAAATCTGTTTGTGAGAGGAGCTAGTGATTATTTTGAACGAATAATTGAACACTTGATTTATCATTTTTCAAGCATATTGTTGATTTCAAGAACAGTTCTGTTATGGACAAGAAAAAAAATTCAGTGTCAGTTTTTGCAACTTGTTTATGAAAGCAAAATCAAAAAGGTCTTTATATCCGTCTTAATATTCCGATCACATCTAAATACAATCCTTCATCACATCTAAATACAATCCTTCGCCTCACCGAAGTGGACATCTTAACAAACCCTATTTAATGAAGTAAAACAAGTCTAGTTAATGAAAATATTTCTATTGAGTTAAATGTACTGTAGTTACATTTCAGTAATTTGATAATAATGATTAATTAAATTCAACTGCTACCTTTATGATTACCATTATATGTTTATGAAAGTGATCACTAAAGTTGTAAAAAAATCAGCAATTACTTGATTATTGACAGGTCCAACATGTTATTTCTGTATTGGTTCGATTTTTCGTTTTGTATCTTTTTCAGGGCAAGTCATATGCATTTGTATCTTTTTCAGGCCAAGTCATATGCATTTGTATCTTTTTCAGGCCCAGTCATATATGCGTTTTGTATCTTTTTCAGGCCCAGATGGTATCATTTCAATGCAGTCCCTTGTCAACACCAGATGGCATTGTTGGAACATTCAGACAATGTGCCCAATTCCAAAAAGACAAAGATTTAAATACATTTGTCTCTGTTGTTGTTCTTGATGAAGTTGGTCTTGCTGAAGACAGTCCCAGAATGCCTCTCAAGGTAAACTATCTCTGTAACAATAATGATAATATTGATAATGATGAAGCATTTATTGCAAGAGACTGAACATTTGGAAGAATCCAATCTTCCATGCCATTGTGAGCCTCAACAAAAACATTTATAGGTTCATGTACCTTTACTGTGCCTTTACTTCCTTTGTTAAAGAAATCTTGAGAATTCCTCACCCTGCTTTGTGTCATCCTTTTTGTTTTGTTTTACTTTACTATGACCGCTTATTTCCTATAAGAATACGTCAGACCAAAGGCAAAATATTGAAAAACAATGTCTTCGCATTTCATTGACTGTAGCGTAGCATAATTGAGAATTCACTTATTGGAACTAAAACGGTTATTGTCCACAATTAAACAAATTGTCACCTGGATTAACCACGCACCTCTTGTAGAATCTCCAGTAAAAGATGATAACATAGATATTGATTCGTTTCTTGAACCCCAATATTGGTTCAGGTATTGTTTTCTGTCTGTGATAAGTATTGTTGTTCAAGTATATATTGTTATATTATTTTGTTGTGGTAGACTCTACATCCACTGTTAGAAGATGGTTGCCAAGGTGAAGAAAAACCAGAGAAACACAAAAAGGTGATCCTTTTATATCTTACATTCATTTTCCATTTGAATTTTAAGTCATATTAGTCTTATGAGTTATGATGAAAAGACAAGTGCCACTGTATATGAACAATTGTTTATGATATGTCTCTCTAAAGTTTTTTCTCTTTGAACCTCCCTGAATATAGTTATTTATTTGCAGAGAAAACACAATTGTAGTCATTCAATACTTTGGTGTTCGTGGATCGTTAATTTTACTTGTATGGATTTATTTCTAGGTTGCCTTTATTGGTATATCTAACTGGGCTTTAGATCCTGCCAAAATGAACAGAGGAATCCTTGTGCAAAGAGAAGTTCCTGACCTTGAGGAGCTGAAAAACAGTGCTTTGTAATTACTTGTTTTATTTTTTGCATGTGTGTGTACTTGTTGATGGCAGTTTGTGTGTGCATTCATATGTGGGTATGTTATGGTGTTTTATACCCCGCCATGCGAGGAATGGTGTATGGGTATAAAGTGTTCTTCTGTCTGTCAGTCCATCCACGCGTGCAAAAAATTGGTTTCCAATCTAACTTCTGAAAAGATGGATGGATTCAATTCATGTTGTTGACATTAGTAAAGGATAATAAAACACAGTTCATGTTTGATTTCACTTTAAGTCTTACAATCCGCCAATTTTTGTATGAGTTAAGGGCCATTTTCGACTTAATGAATTGTTTTCAGATCAAAACATATTGAAATGATGGATGGATTCAATTCATATTAAGCACATACAGTCCAGCGATTATTGGAGGAGTTACGGCCCATTTTCGACATAAACATTGTTTCCCATTAATGGACGGATTCACTTTATATTTTAAACAGGGGACAATAAAGTACATGTCCAATTCAATTTTGGTTACAACCCGTCAAATGTTGGCCCATTATTTCACCGATCAGTAACACTTGAAAGGTTGGATGGGTTCAATTTATGGCTCTTCCAAATTATGTAGCCTTTACAAAGGAAATATTTGCATCCGTGACCTTTGGATTCATCCAATCTATTATTGTAGGGTCTATGCATACTATGAGGTATCAATTTTATACCTACCAAATAATAAACCTAGCAAAAGCATGCATCTATAGGAATAAAGATAAATATATAATGTCTGACATTGTGAATAATATATATATATGTTGATGTTTGTTTGGTGTTTGTCACTAATTATATTTGACATGTATGGGTAATACTACTGAGTACCAAAGAATGTGCAATCAAAATAATTATCAAGTCTGTATATTTATTAGAGACATTACATTTGTTTTTAGAGGAATTTGCCAGACGGAAGATGATATAAGTAACTGGATTTCACCATTGATTGGACCAATGGCGGTCTCATATCTGGAAATATTCAAGAATGCGTCGAAGGAAATGAGAGAGTTCTACGGATTAAGGGATTTTTATAGGTAGGTTTTATTATGCACCGCCCACTACGGAATGCCTACTTAGTCAATTTATGTATATATGTTGGAAATCAATGGCCATAAAGCAATTAAGTTTGAGGTTAGCTAGCTGTTCAATTAATTTAAACCCCAAGTATTTATACTGGTTATTATTTCTTCGTATTTTTTGGATGTATTTTAAGTTTCCCTTTCCCAATATGCAGTTTTCTGACTTGCTATAATATTCTCTTGCCTCCCACATGGTGTTTCCCTGTACCAACTTAGCCCTTCCTCTCCAGCTCCTTTCTACCAGTGTCAGATTCTATTTTGATGTCATTTCATGTCTGTATACACCATTACGTCATTTAACGCCAGAGACAATTTCTATCTTGACACAGTTTCAAACTATATTAATGCTTCCTTTAATAGTATAGTCTGGCGTTAATTTGCTTCTCCATGTATTGATTTAAATTTTGTCACTTTTTGTCTAGTTATTTAATTTCTTTTTACATATTACCATTATTTAATGTGAATGATGGTTGTTGTTTTTTATGGATTAGTTGCTACCGACTTAGTCTGATTGTGTGTAGAACTAAATGTAAGAAAAAATGTTCCATTTAGCGATTAAGATTGTGGCTAGCTAGCTGTTAAACTGACTTAAACCCCCAGTATTTTTACTGACCGTTCAATGCTGTATGGTTTTTATTTCTTTTTGTGTTTTGAATGTATGTTATATTTCTCTTCCCCTGTGCAATTCTTTTACTTTATAAAGTATAGTGTTCAGGTTATTTTCTGTCAAGTTTCGGCCTATTGTTGCCAGCTGTCTTGACTTGTCCTGTGATAAGGCCATTCCTTACTCCTCTGTTCCCTAACGTTTGTACCCTTTAACCTCCTCGGGGGTCTTATGTTTTATGGATTGTTATTTTCCCGGAGGTCTGTGTGCGGAGGCACTGTCTTATATACGTGGCGTTCCCTGTAGCAACTTATTCTCTCTTTCAACTTAAATAGTGAAACTGAAAATATATGTTATAATAATATGTGTGTGTTTCAAGAATCCACCCGTTATGTTTTTAGATGAAAAATGTCCTAGTATATCCCTTTCGGTGATAAAGTGTAGGCAACTTGTTGGTGTATTTGTTCATTGCCACACTGACATAATGGCATTGTATGCAGTATGGATCAGTATGGTATTGATACCTATGAGATCTTACATTTATAATTACTTACATTGTGCAGCTAGATTTAATCTTATATGTTTATTGGTGTATAATATGATAATATTTACCCCGGTAACTACTGAGCTTTTGAACTATATTCATCAAGTGCTTATAACGTTGTAAATATTGTGAACAAATTACAGTAGTATCTGCCTGGTATGAAATAATTTGAAATGAACTGTTAAAACAGGAACTTTGTATGCTTTAGTCAAGTGTGTGGAATAAAAAATATTTTTTCAGTTTGGTGAAAATGGTTTACAGTTTTGTTGAGAAATCCAAAAATAAACCAACATGGTTTGAAATGTTGCATTCTATTAAAAGAAATTTTGGTGGACTTGATCAAGTTAATCCTGTAAAAAGTTTCAAGAGACATCTATCTACCAAGATTGCCTTTGAGCGTGAGGTAAGATTGACCTTTATTACATGTTAATACTATGTCAGGGGGGGTGGGGTGATATAATGAAGGAGCAGAAATACTTGTTTCATTGTCAGCTCTTTACATCAATTCTGATCTCATTTGTCCTGAAACTTACTTTCTTGGAAGTGTTTAAGAGAGATTACATTGTTTCAGGGAACAACCACATGCACAAGACAAACACACAAACGCCAAAAAAACAAAAGTCTACAAATCATTAGGCACTGAGGAGGTGCAAGGGTATATAATTATGTATGGAAATAGGGGTGGGGATAGGAATAGTCCAGCCGACCATAAAAACAATTAAGGATAAATAAGGGGGACAACTTGAGGGAAATTGTTTCATGGATGGAATACATCACGGAATAGGCAATAATGGGTCAAAAAGGGCAAGAGAACATGAATATAATTTAAAGTGAAAGAACTTGATAAAGGGGAGCTTAATATACATCAGAAACATAAATACAAATAATAACCTTACAACAATTTACAGCATTGGAACTGTCAATAAAAATACTGGGGTTTTAAATCGATTTAACAGCTAGCTAACCTCCCACTAAACAGCTATATGGTCAATAATTTCCAACATATGCACATACATTTACTAAGTAGTAACAACTAATTAAAAGCAAGTTACTATTACAATTACATGTACATTGTATATAATCCAGTATTAATAAACAAGCAGGTTCAGACTGACCTTACTCTAGGTAACTAAATTATTTACATCAGTATGCAAAATAATCACAAAATCGTAAATTAATAACCTTATGTAGAGGCACCTAGAAACTTTATTAAGCTGTTAATTGGACATCATTTTAAATACAAGTGACAGGGAATTTAAACCGAAGACATTTAGAATTATATTATTATAGAAAAAGAAACAAAATGTATGAAACATCTTACATAATTTATTATAACGAGCTTAATGAGTATACATGTAAGGAGATGGTTACTTTGTTTATGTAGTCCTTAAGGTTGCTATTGTCTCGTAAAACATTTTATTTTTTCTATCTATTGCTGTATAGATAGACTTCAGCAGCTTATAAATGATGCCTGCTTAGCTCTTTGTTACTCAATTATACCACAAATAAAGCATTTTAGATTGCATGTGATGACCTTATATCATGTGATATACTAGGATACATTGTACATATATATAGCTTCACATTATTATTGTTTAATGGGCCTTAAATCACATAAACAGCCATTGCCTTGTACTAACTATACCAGCTATTAGGGCGGAGGAAGACCCCCAAACTGACACCAGAGTAGAACTACCAACTATGCATGGCTTCATCACGTACAAATGTGACCACCGAGGCACCAGCTTAACATTTGACCTGAACTTTGTTTTATCTGAACTTTCAGCCGAGAGCTTCAGACCCAGATTGTTCTCCAGCTGGACTTATCCAAGCTTGTCTGTTTGATACTAATGAAATGAAAAGGTGCGTTGTTTTAACTTTTGTTTTTGTGAGATTAATATGTACTCAAAGACCTAAATACCACAGATGCGCTACTCGGCCAGATATCGTAAACTCTCGCGGCAAATAAGCAGGTTAACGTTACCAGATATGGCGCATCGATACGATGTTAACGGCAGACGTAGTCTAAAAACAATATATTGTTGTCAAAATAAAATATGAAACTCTCTGTCTGTTTTGTTATTCATACTCAGATTAAATATATATTGTTTATAGTTACTTTTAAAGTAATGTCTTATGAAAATGGCACATAGCGCTAAAATCCATAAAATATTTTAGACGTCTTTCGCGGCTGGCCATTTAATTTCAATGTTTAAACAGTTTCTGTGTTCTCATATAAATTGATAATTGACAGTAATAAATGAATTTTCTTGTGTTTTAATTAATTTGACTGGTCGATGCCTATTGTTTTGCAATTTATAAACCACGCCCTCGGCAGATTAGTTCTACTGGTCACTACTGTATTTGAAAATTGCCCTAGGTGTCAGCTGTAAAAACACAAGAGTCATAAAACCCCAGGAGATCTTTGTTATGTGTTAATTCATACTGCTATTTCCTGTTTAATAGAATAATTGCCTTTGATAATGAAATGATTAGGTCATATCAGTCTGTGATCTCAATTTGTAATAAACACAATCGGGTTTCAACGTCTGTCATCCAGAAATGTTCATATTTCAAAGATTAAACCAGCCTCTTCCGACATTTTTTAATGTTAATTCTTGTTCAGAATTAAATTGCTGTCACCACCCTGTTACACAGACAATAAATACATTGCTTTGACCTACTAAATTTTTATTTTTCACACCCTTGTGCTGGGGAAAATAGACGACTTGTGTACATAAACATGACGTGATCGCGTGATTTACATCATTTGTTTAATTGATCTTTACACAATTTTAAGATTATGTGAACACAGATTGTTTTTCACAGCATCCTTTTAAAATGTTTAATTGACATGGAAGTGTATTAGTACAATTAGAAATTGATGAAATATCCATAAATGAAGCGGAAATAACCGACCTGTTTAGAAATATAGTTATGAAGCAATAATGTTGTGAATTTTTTTATTTTGGATTGTTTGATAAACTATAAATATTAAACACAAATTTTTGAGGATTTGACGTCCTAAAAGATTGCTTTTTACATTTGGGTAAGTTAGATATATGGTTCTTATTGTGAAAATCGGAGAATTGATAGGAAACTTAACGTGAGTCTGTGACGAAATTACGCTTCAGCGTGTGCAGCGTAAATTCGCTACCTATGATTACTTGAATGCTGTTAATGCTCAAACTTGAATATATCGTAACCTAATATTTTTAATATGCTTTAACTTAATACAAGGATTTATCGTTTGATAAGAATAAATAAAGTGTCCGATTTGTACGAGACATGAATAAATTTGCGACCGAAATTCAGAGGCGTGATTCGGCTTTTCATTCGAGCAAAGACCTAAAACGTCTTTTAGGTCTTTTTTGGAGTAAAGGATCTTTACTTATATTAACTTTTTATCATTGAAAGCTTCTTTAAGAAAATAATGGTTTCAAAACTGTCCAAACTGTGTTTTGAAATGCAATACAAAATGGCGACGTCAAGCAGTTTTCCAAATCTCGCGCACCTGTTTCGTTTCTCGGATCGTCGAGTGAACGAACGAGACTTCGTTCTACGGTCCATACTAGTAGCGCATCTATGGTATTTAGGTCTTTGATGTACTTTATTGTTTTATTTTCGTATAGGCGTTTTAATCTTCATTTTATCCTTCTCAAATATAACCTTTACAGTGTTTAAGTGCATTTCATTGAATGACAGCCTGCCGGGTTAGCTTTGTTGGTGGAGTGCTTGACTGTTTATCTAGAGGTTATGGATTCGAAACCCGGGTGAGGTTTTTGTTCTTCAATGACAATTTGATTGAAGATAATCATTCCAAAGTTATGTGTTCTCCACATCTGATTTATCTGCAGAAGTTATCATTTACTTGCGGATGAGCAGTCTTTCTGTATGGCAATTGTCTATTTATTTTAGTTTATAATTAGTTAGTTCATCCAAATCGGTAATTACATGTACGCCTGATAGGAGTTTTAATTTTAAATATCACGAAAAATGTCAGCAGAAACATTGTGGTATTTTCATTACCGAATTAATTTGTTTACATTTCTTGTAACATGTTCACAGTGAGAGTCGATATCTGCTGTTACTGACGGAGAATTATGGAGCACTCAGTATTATACAACAAGAGATTTTGTCCAGAAGTAGCGACATCAGACCTATTACCATATTTGGAAGTAGCTTCAGAAGTGACCAGGAATATACACAAGTATGACATTATTTGATAGCAAATGTGTTTTGCTGGAAAGACTTCATTTCTGTTTAATTTAGAGGTGAACAAATTACCATGACAGGTTATACTGGAAGTTGCGTCAGATAGATATTACATCATTCAGGAACTATTTTTGTTTAACTGTTTATGTGTTCAACATTCAAGGAACAAAATGTCTTTGACATGTATTATTTAAATGATGATATTTTATAAAAAATGATTTATAATGTGTTGTCTATGAATTGGAGGAGTGCTAACATCTTTTGCTTTGATTTAAGACAATTAAACAATTTTCAGGTATGTCGTAACATCAACAAGATAAAAGTTTGTATGGAGACTGGGAACACAGTTGTTTTGTTAAATCTGGAGAATTTATATGAGAGCTTGTATGATGCACTCAACCAGTATTATGTATACTTTGGTGGAGAGAGATATGTAGACCTGGGGCTTGGAACTCACAGGGTGAAATGCCCAGTTCACAAAAAATTCAGGTAAGCCTACTAGGTGTGAATATTTCATAGATGATATATGTACCTGAATTTTCTCACAGGTGTCAGATGTCGTAAAAATTTAAAAAAATGGTCAACTATAAAGCAGAGTAGCTGTTTGAAAACAAGTTTATTTGTCCAAGCATGAAAAAGATCTTTGAATGATGAACATATCAAATATTTGGGTTTGGTTAAATAATATATATTCATAGTTATAGCAGACAAACAGAGGAATATGACAAATTCTTAATATCACCAACTAATGTTTCTATTCTGGGTCCGTAGTTGTAGCAGAGACAATTAGCACAAAGTAAATGATACATTCCTCGGACCACAAATTAATGTTTCTATTGTAGGCTAATAGTTGTAGCAGAGAAGCAGACAGTATATGATAAGTTCCCCATTCCACTGATCAACAGACTGGAGAAACATTTTCTCACTATCAATACAATGTTAATAGAAGAACAACAGCAGATCGTGGTTAAGTTAGAAGCTTGGGCCAAGGAGTTTGTGAAACAGAAGAAAACTGGTCATAGGTCAATGATTTACCTTATAGAACTAAGTCAAATATGTTATGCACACAAAACAGTTAATGTATTAATTTAGCATTATTTATGCCAGTATTTTGCTCTGACAAAATGCCTCTTTCACGTGGTGTAAGGACTTCTATTGAATTATGCATATACCAGTAGATATAAATGAATAGTTCATTGCAGATCGAATTTACCATTTCTAATAGTTAAAAACTGAGTTTCCATATTAAAATTATACAAATCACCTGGTAGTTGTCACACTAACTTTTACTGCTTTTTTGGTAGGTATGCTTTTTATGTGTACTTGAAGCCGTAAAAAAAACCCGATTTGTTTGGTATAGCCCTACTTACCCATGAAAATGCCCCTTACTCAAAAAAATTGAGGGGTTTGAGTTGAATGTTTTAGCAGAATATTAATAGTAAACACTAGTTTGACAATGAAAATAATAGATACAAAATGTTTACCTGCTTACCTATCCACCTAAATTTTAGGTAGAGTTATGCCAAACAAACACTTTTTTAAGGATGGCCTATTTTTTAACATACATGTTTGCATACGTTTTTATCAGGTTGAACAAACCATCGGAGACAAAAGTTGGTGATGTATTTATTGGTTTCCATGACGACACATGCTCAGCTATAGTTTTAGATGTATGGGAAAAATATAGGGATGTTACAGATTATGAAGAAAAACTTGGCTTGGTGAGAGCAGTTTGTTTTTATATGTAATCTTCATCCACCTACTATACAATCCTGTTTGACTGATTATAATACTATCATATTTTATCATGTTTTGATTAATACCCGATATTTGTACAGATAGAAACGTGACAAAATCGTGTTGAATGTGCTGTTTTTAGAACTATGTTTTATTCATTGACTGGTACGCATTCAGAGAAGTAGATCAATAACAAAATTGCGACAGTCTACCATGCTATGTTTCACTGAAATTAGGAGTGATCTCATCAGTCTATATTCATCGTTTGAATGAAATTTCTATATGAACAAAAATATTAAGAATGTGGGGTCTGTGGTCAAAATAGCACTCGTTGGTTTTGAAGCAAGCATTTAATCTTTTCAGCCAGTAGTATTTTGAAGAAAAGATGCATATGGTCAAATCCGATTTATTATTTAACTTGCCAATTCACGCACTACATACAGTACGTAATCCAAGCCAATAATGGGCGAGCATGGTAGCATCAAAATCTATGATCTGATTCTGACATGCCTAATCTATAGGCGTATCTTATTTTGAACATTCCTCGCTCAAATATTGCAATTATTCATGACATAATGTGAAATAAATGTACCGTGTGATGGTAATGTGGTCATCGAGATGCTGTATTGTTGCAGCCCTACTCTACGTGTCATCAAGATAAAATGATATGCTTACCAGCGTACATGCTGACTCTGTGGTTATACATCTTATCATGTTTGCTTTTGTACTTTAGACTTTACAAGAAGCTAAGTCTGTATTGTTGTGGTGTGCAACCCCCGAATCTTTGGTAAGACTTGAACACGGCGATCTTCCTAGTGATGAGAGAAAATTGCTCAACAACATCTACCACAATCAGCAGGCTCACGATAGTTTAATACAGTACCTCAACAGAAAATTGGCATCGGATGAATCGCATCGACCATTATTTGCGCAGGTTTGTGGCTTATCAGTAATAACCTGTTGAGTATCTATTTAATTTATCACTCATTTTTTGTTTTTTTTAATAAATGATTCAAACATACAGATATCAAATGTAGCATAATTATTGTGTTTAACGCACCTGACCTTGTAGACCCATCCCCATGTTTTTTCAGAATTTTAAATTATTGTTACTCAAGGTACAAGGAAATCTATCATGTGTGCAGATATATTATCCAAGCACCCTAATTGAAGTTAAGAGCAACCTGGTAGTTTATGTTGTTAAAGCTCATGTTGGGTGTTATTTGTTCCTCTGGATTTTGCAAAACTGTTTTTAAAAATCATTATTTATTCTGTTTTAGGCAAAAGTTGTTTTGTAATTTTTAGAGTGTATGTTTACCTTTTCCATTTTCATGACAACAGGTGACAACACATTCCAAGTTGATTGCTGCTGTGCATAAAGGAGAGGTTTCTAAAGCAACACATATTGATCGAGAACGAATTATGTTGTTGGAGACACTCTCGTATTTTGATACTGAACAACAGTTTACCAACAGAATATTGTAAGTATACTCAAACTTGTGTTAATCGTTTGAGTTAAACGCAATTATACATAATACATCCTCAAGTCCAAATGTTTTGAATGCCGAAGTTTCCCTGGGATCTATGTGGAGAGTTATACTTTTGTGAATGTGGCTTTCCCTGTAACGACAAAATCCTTCCTTTATTATTATCTAGAGTCCTGCTTGAGAAGACACTTGATGTATACATGCATTGAGATATATATTTACTTCTGATACTGAGTGGGATTATTAGATGAATCCATGTTTTTAAGTTGGGATTCTACATTTACATCAATAATGGTCAAGACAGATGAATGTATATAATCTTACAATATATTGCAGACAACATATTAAAAGCACAGAAAAAGAACCCAGTTTGATGATAATACAGTGTGATTCTGGTGATGTGAATGCAAATTTGATTGCATGTGCTCGTTATTGCATCATGGATGAGTTTGAGAAATTAAGAGATGAAATTAGAGCACCAATACATGTTGTATTTATTGTACAGCTACCTAGAGGATCTGCATATACAGGCTTTCAGGTTGGTTGTTTTAAAGCGTTAAACCTGCATTTTCTGCTCCACTTCTTTATTCATTGTTTTAAACTTTGTGCATCCTTGTTTGAATATTTGCTACACTAGTTTGTATCACTATTAACTTCTATATTAGCTTTGAGCAAAGTCTGCAAATTTAAATTATTTAAATTGTAAAGGCGTATCAGTGTTTTTTCAGTTATCCATGCTTTGTTGTATCCTTGAAAATATTCCTCAAAATGATTCGAGGTACTGAGGTGCTCTTTTGAAAACATTGACATACTTTGCTTTCTAGTGTGGAATGTGGCATTCTGTTCACATTGATGACTTGTATACTGAAGATATGAATATGCCAACCCTTAAAGACATGCAGGGAAAATCTGTTGCTGGTTTGTTCAACAGTGCTGTTCAAGATCCAGAACCAATGGAGGTTGAAGACATAAGGTACAATACCCATAAGAGAAGTAATCTGTGTCATTTTCGTTTGAGCTTGTCAGTATGAGCTTTCCTGACGGTGTCCTTTCTCTAATCTGCCATCTGATTTTCATTATTTATAACTGGTATTTGTGGTATAGGAGCATTTTTTCCTCTTTTTGTGGATTTCAACCTAACTTGCACAGTAGCTATATTACCAGAAAAGCATTGTTCATTTATGGATACAACTAAATTCAAGATTTATGTCATGGTAATGGTCCATCAATTGTTTTCTACATTTTTGCAAGATGTATTGCATGATTAATACAAAAGCATGTTAGTGATATTTGTAAGTAAATTGATCTTCTGAGCTGTGTGGAAGTCCTGCATTCATCTGCAATAAAATTCAGTTTCTAACAGTATATTTGTGTTAATTGATAATAATTGATGATATTTATACTGCTTGTTTAATTTTACATAGTGCCAATATAACTGAAGCAATGGAAACTGAAGATGGTGTAAGTTCTCCACTTCGAGCCATCGGTGGTATGGACAACAATGAAGTTGACATGGAACATGCTGCCAGATTGAATGATGGACATTTACAGCTTGATGATGTTCTTCTTAATTTGAAGTCTGTTGATGAACCAAGTAGAGGGAATTCTTTGGAATATGGAAAACATAAACTTAATGTGAAAGGTTTAATTCTGAATTGTGTACAAGCTGCTCTGTGTATGGTGAAAGATAAAGTTGAAAATACAAACAAGGAAACTGACCGAGTGTCAATGGTTCTAACATTGCTACACAAAGAGCAAATTGGAGGTATGCAGATTTTTAAACAAATACATGATACATATTATGTTATGGCATTGTCTGTCCATCTGCGATAAGGGAGATTTTTTGGGGGTTTGTTGCTTAAATCCATGGTTACATGAATTCAGTGTTATTGTCTTTAACTTTCTCATTTTCTCAGAGTCGAAGTCAGACATCACAACAGCTACAACTTTAAAATTTTCCACTTTGAAGAAATATTACTAAATGTATTGTGGTCAGTAGGTCAAAGGTGAAGGTTACACTGAAAATCGACCAATATGTGGAGAATGATGTGGCCAAGCATCAGAAGGAAGCTTGTCCATGGTAAGAAGATGATCATGTTTTGTCTCAAATTATTGCAGATCAAGCATCTTTCCTACATGGAATTTGTTCCATGATTGCCAAGCTTCTGAAGGACAAGGAATCAAGGACACATGCAACCCACATGGCCCACCATTGGTTGATCAATGAAGCAGCATCAAACGAGAATATAAACAGAGCTGGGACATTTAGGTATGGATGTGCAGTATATCATGCAGTGTTGTCAGATTGTTTTAGTTCACATGTACTAAGTGTCATGATGCAAATTCTTGTCATTATTTATTTATCAATAATAGATGATTCTACTAAGGTAGGTATTGATGAACCACAAACATTCATGGCGTAACTATAATTGTAATAATGCATTAATCCAGTAAAAGTAGTGAGTATTTATCAATCCATATAAAAACACATATTTTCGAAGTTATGTTTGATTGGCCATGTAGCGCAGTTGGTTAAGCTGCAGTACGTATACTTCATGTGATTATTTGGTGTGTGTTGGACTCCCAGCATTTTTTCGGCGTAGCTGTATTGCATTGATTTTGACCTACATTTTTGACCAACCAAATGTTGTCCTCACACCGAGTTTTTAATATTTGACCAATCATATTTTCACCCAAAAGTCACCAAACGGGGGTTTCGTAGGATGTGCGTTCGTTAGCAGTTCGAATTTTGACGGAAGTAGTTAATATGTTTATGCATAAAATGATCCTGATAAGACAGGTCCATGATTATAATATATATCGATCCAAGTTAATTTTTGTAAGGATTTATTTTTCAACATGTCGCAAAAACATTATTTCATTTAATATACCGGAAGACATCATTCTGTCTACGATATTTCTTGTTTAAATTGTTATTTTGTAACATTTTAATTTGCATGAAATTCATGTGCATTTCTAGATACACATAGCAGAATATAAATGACTATTATTGTTGAGATAAAAATATGTAAAAAATATAAATGAAAAAAAACAACAAAAAAAACATATTTATGTATAAATATATACATGTACATGTATATCATTAATCAAATCAAATAGGATAATAGAAATACATGTATTGGAAAAACAACAGTATTTCAATGGGCTCGAATGCACAGCCTATATAAAAAGTTGAGGCTTGTAAGTACTACACTCTAACCATTGTGCTACAGTGTCAGCTAGAAAATGTTGTTAGTTGTTAATTTAAATCAGTAATTTTCCATTAAGGTAAGCATAATACTGTTTCAACCTTTGCAATTGAACTTGTCATTTATGAAGGTCATTGTACATTTGTAATGTCTAACTTCATTTTGTAAAGGATATAAATTAAGAGGATTTGTAATTTCACTATAGTCAACATCATAGGAAAATGTTATAATATTATTATTTACCAAATTATGTATTTGAACTTCAAATTTGGCAGAAAAGTGGATTTGTAGACGTACATTTTTTACTATCATCTTGCAGACGGTCCTGTTTACAGACATTAGAAAACAAAATTGCCCTAATTTTGGCAGGAATCATTGCCTGTCTGGACACAAATGACAACTTAAAAATATTACAAGATAAACATTATTCATGGAAACAGAGACTATGGCTGGGATTCTTGAATACACAAAACGCGATTAATTTACAGGTATGTATTCAATTACATTTATTGGTGCTTATTTTTCACAATCATTGGTGTATTGAAACAGTGATTTCAATGTAGAACCTTGTATTTAAAACATAACCATAATAAAGTATTGACTGTTTAAACCTAGTAATTCTATACTCAACTACTTTGTTCCTCTGTTGCATGCAAATTATGTCTTGTAAATGTGATTGAGAATGATTAATGACTAACAAGTATTTGCCTTGTGTTGACTAAATTCATATTATTTAATGCTATTTCATGTTATTTCAGTATAAAGACTTAGAGTCCCCAACTAGACAGAGCGAATTAAAGGAAGTGGTTGTCATGACTACAGGATGTGAAGGTCATTCATTTGTTGCCGGGTTTCCATTCTCGTGGTTGGTAATAACAGGAATAACTGAAATCCTTAAGATAGCTGGTGTTACAGGTCAATCTAATGAGCATGATGGTAAATATCTCATTGTTAATTACAAACCCTGTTTTCTTGGGCATTATTTTCATGTGTTTGTGAACTTAACATTTATTTACCTGCAACTACATGTACATGTATTTTAGTAGTGAATATTGTATTTCACTTTGTGGTAGACAATTTGCTAGTCATGTTGATTTATTTCCTTGTTCATGTCCAATAAAGGGTGCTAAGTTAGACATACAGGGTTGTTCTAATAGTGACTAATATAGAACATTTATGAATAGCTGCTGTACCATTTGTTTGAGAAGAATCATTTTTAATTCGTTGTAAATTGTAGAGGAGACCTTACTTGCTGACAGATAATTATTAAGTCTTATGGTCATATTCATCCAAGTCCATGGACCGGTCTGTCCATTCATCAATGATTGTCCTGTCCATGCACTGTTCTGTCCATTCATCAATTGGTTGTCCTGTCCATGGACTGTTCTGTCCATTCATCAATTGGTTGTCCTGTCCATGGACTGTTCTGTCCATTCATCAATTGGTTGTCCTGTCCATGGACTGTTCTGTCCATTCATCAATTGGTTGTCCTGTCCATGGACTGTTCTGTTTATTCATCAATTGGTTGTCCTGTCCATGGACTGTTCTGGCCATTCATCAATTGGTTGTCCTGTCCATGGACTGTTCTGTTCATTCATCAATTGGTTGTCCTGTCCATGGACTGTTCTGTCCATTCATCAATTGGTTGTCCTGTCCATTGACTGTTCTGTCCATTCATCAATTGATTGTCCTGTCCATGGACTGTTCTGTCCATTCATCAATTGGTTGTCCTGTCCATTGACTGTTATGTCCATTCATCAATTGATTGTCCTGTCCATCGACCATTCTGTCCATTCATCAATTGGTTGACCTGTCCATTGACTGTTCTTTCCATATGCTGATTCATGCATGATCTGCTCTGTTTTAGACTTGTCCATCCATGGCAGTTTCCATTCATAATTATGTTGTTTTGCCTTCGGCGTCCGTCTCTCTGGCCGTCCGTCTGTCTGCCCACTTTCAGCTAGTCCGCGCTTCATCTTCAATACTGCTTGTTGGATTTCAGCCAAACTTCATAGGATGGCAAGTGTAGTTGTGTATCTTCGTTTTTTGTTCCCCTCAGATAATGTTTCGCTGAGTTATGGCCCTTTGATGTTTTATACATATACAGTGCATGGTGAACTGATCAAACACTATTGTTCATGTTTGCTTGATATTTATTCTAAAATCTTGTATCAGTATTACTATTACTGACAAACTGCCTTCTGGGAGACATATGGTTTTGTTACAAACCATCTAGTTTACCCTTAAATCCTTATTGCAGTAATACTACAAGTAGCATTTCTTGACGACTGTATCACAGTATGTTTCATATTGTTAGTTACCATTAGTTTGTATACCTGTATTAAGAGTGTATACTTGTCATCTGCAGATGAAGATGAGGAAGTCATAACAAAGGTTGAAAAAGCTGCAAGTGTTTTAGCAAACCATCCAGTTGGTAATGTAATCAACGGATTTACTGAACAGTCGGTACTAGAGGAAGCTATGGAGGATTACACACACGATTTTGTACATACAGTGCACAATGCCTCATCTGTGCATGAACAACAGGTTTGTATCATAATTATCTCTCATCAAATTTAACTTCAATTAATTGTTTCTCAGGAGAAAATATGTAATTCAAATATCTGGTGTACATTTATCTTTCTGGCTCTTATCATTTGGATTTCTTGATCTTAACTATTATACCACATTGATAAACAGCCAGTTCTTGTTTTCAAGACTATGTTTGTTACCTCAATTTTTGTATGTTGTATTATTTGATCTATGACCGAATAATCAGATCCTGCCCACAGAAATGTCAGTATAGCCAGAGTTGATTGTGATACAGTTAACCATTTCAGCTTGTATGCCAGTCTGTTCTCTACAAAGCTAACCAGCTGATCAATGAATCAACACACAGTGGAGTTCTACACAGCCTAGTGTTTATCCATCTAGCATACGAGTCCCTGGCACCTAGGCTGTCATATTTCCGTGCTATGAATAGCGTATGGCCAGAGTGTAGTGAAAGCATTATTAACCTGAAGCAGCAGAATCCAGACCATTTTATGTTCGAAGAACAGGAGTTTGTAAGTTTTTATTACTCAGAAATTCTTCATTTTTCCAATTTTATAATAAATACTTTATACTTTGATCAATAAGGGAATCATGTTGATGTGTCTTGTGACCAAACAGCTAGGGTTAGCTTCGAAGATATATATTTGAATTTTGATGTAATGAAAAGCAGTTTCATGAGGCAAGGAGCTTCTTACAGCATTTACAAGATATACAGCCCGGCCAGATAGCCCAGTTGGTATAGTCCTAATCTGTCTCTGGCAGGTCCTGGTTTGATTCCTAGGTTGGCCAGGTTTTCTTCATCCATGACATTGGTCAAGATCTTGTCATTCACATGTAGAGAAGTTGTCAGTTGCTTGCTGAAGAGCAAATTCGTACTGGTTGATAATAAATTCAAGGAAAACTGGTTAGGCCTGAAAATGTGTTGAAAAATACCGTAAACCCTATTAAAACAGAGAAGATATAAATGTACTTCGATTTA
This sequence comes from Mactromeris polynyma, assembly GCA_032209605.1. Lineage (NCBI taxonomy): Eukaryota > Metazoa > Mollusca > Bivalvia > Venerida > Mactridae > Mactromeris > Mactromeris polynyma. The sequence goes on from JASFXZ010000005.1 coordinate 16,359,180, forward strand.
AAGCACAACACCTGCAATGGAGATAAGTGACAAACTTTTAGTTAAACGGAGCCCGAAATGCGCAATATGAGCTATAAGAACTGCCCATTGTCTGTGGTCGTGAGTCCTGCAGGGTTTCTCCTTGTGAACAATATGATCGATAATTACATGTATGTTTAAGTTGAAACATTTACAATGCAACCTTTTACTTCTAGACATTTTCTGCTGTCGGCCTGTTTATAGACAATCTAACACCAAAGGGTCATGATCTAAATGAACAACCTGGAAGATCAACATGGCTAAATAAGGTACACAGATACCGAGCTGTTGTAGAGAAAGTTATTAGTCTCCATGGTGAAGATCCCAAGCGGTATGGAAATCATAGTTTCCAATTGGTTTACAGAGCAAAGTAAGTTCATATTATTCTTGTTCAGCATTGTTCCAGAAACTGGATATAAAAGATCGAAATAATACATAAGAGGAAACTAAACATATTGTTACAGAATGTTATCTTGCTAATTATTATGTAATTTTGCTTGTATATTGAATGACATGTTATCAGTGTATTTGTGTACATTCATAATCATGGTCTGATGGGTTTGGAATGCATCCCTCTGTCATAAGTTTGCATACCATGCAAATAATGAAAAATAAATGTACCTGGTTCAAATTTAATGCTAAGGAAGACAAGTGTTTGTTGATGCCTATCATGCGTTATCTATCAACTATTAAATGTTAAATTAATAATTTAAGCTCCTCTCTGTGTATCTTTAGAGCGTTATGGAGTCGTGTTCTTGTTGTGAAGTTATTTTTGGAGCATGTGTGTGCCTCAGAGAAAGAAGAAAAGATTACAATCAAACATTGCATGCCACTTTGGACTGTAAGTATTATGTCACCATATAAGGAATTGTTATAGTGTAACCCTTTCCATACAAGAAGTTATGAAAGTACATGACATTACTTGCTTTTAATTGCAAGATTTCTTCTTTTAGCTCCTCTGTGCGGGGAGGCATTGCTGTATGCATGTGGTTCTTGGAAGAATTTGATCTCCCTTGAATGAGATGAATATTTGTATGGTTTTATTTAATGCTGTTATTGTTTGTGCATGTAAACTGTAACAAAATAAATCATGATGATTGTATTTACTTGCAGGTACTTGGTGATGGCACCAATTTCAAAGAAATGAAATCATTGTCTGGTTTGGAAAAATTCTTAAAGAGTTGCAACAAGCAAGCTTTGAAACAGTATATTGGGTACGATTTTGCAGTATCCTTCCATGTGCTACTCTGTCTGTCTTTCTTCTACTGTATGGTTGTTGGCCCTTTTGTACTTAAAGAAAGGTTTTCCAATCAATAACTCTTGAAAACATAGATGGATTCAATTCATATTGGGCACATAAGTATAAGATAGTAAAGTACACGTTAAGTTTGATTTTCGTTACAATCTGCTAAATTTTAGAGGAGTTATGACCCTTTTTCGACTTGAAAAATCGGTTTCCAATCAATAACTTTTGAAAGGATGGATGGATTCAATTCAGATTGGACACATACGCATAGGATAATAAAGTACACGTTTGATTTTACAATCCGCCAATTTTGGAAGGGGATATGGCCCTTTTTTACTGGAAAAACATGTACAAACAAAATAATTGCATTCTTCTGAAACGTCCATGGTGGGGGCATCCGTGTCCAATGGTAACATCTAGTGTGGTGTGCTTTACTCCATTTAGATTTCTTCAGATGGAGATGACTGTTTGTATTTAGTCAGCAATATGCATCTGTTTAGTCATACTATAAGCTACTGCTTTTCAGGAGTGAAGTGAAATGTTGTTCATGTGAGTCTGTGTTAGAAGGACCTCCAATCACTTTGCCATGTGGAGATGCACTCTGTGATCAATGTTACGATGATTTGAGAGTTTATGGTGAAATCGAATGTGGGAAATGTCATAAAAAAGTGCCGGACAACTGGATACCTGCCAGACAGGACAACAATAAGTATGTATTAGTATAGTTTTTTGTGCTACAACCTAATTGTTGAGATTATTTTTGATTTGAAGGATTTGTATAGCGGTATCCTGACTGTGTAATTCTGACAAAGTAATGTACTCTGTCCCTATAATAGATTTTTTCTTATCAATGTATTCTCAACTTCTGCGTGTGTTGTATGTTAGTCAATCAGTTGCTGGGCTTTCGTATTGTTAGTTGATTAAATGCACTATGTTCAGGAAAGAAGTAAATGAAGATAGCGATAATTTGTAGTTAATTTGATCATTTATCCTTGTGAAGACCATGTTTTATAACACTGCCTATTTATAATAACACAATATCCAATGTGGGCCTAAGTAGTGTCTGATATAGTCTATGAAAAATACTCAAGGTACAGAAATGTATACAGTATATTACCTATTAGCAAGGAAGCAGTATATTACCTATTATTAAGGAAACAGTATATTACCTATTAGCAAGGACGCAGTATATTATCTATTAGCAAGGAAGCAGTATATTACCTATAAGCAAGGAAGCAGTATATTACCTATTAGCAAGGACGCAGTATATTACCTATTAGCAAGGATGCAGTATATTACCTATTAGCAAGGACGCAGTATATTACCTATTAGCAAGGATGCTGTATATTACCTATTAGCAAGGAAGCAGTATATTACCTATTAGCAAGGATGCAGTATATTACCTATTAGCAAGGACGCAGTATATTACCTATTAGCAAGGATGCAGTATATTACCTATTAGCAAGGAAACAGTATATTACCTATAAGCAAGGAAGCTGTAAATTATCTATTAGCAAGGACGCAGTATATTACCTATTGGCAAGGTAGCTGTAAATAATCTATTAACAAGGAAACTGTAAATCACCTATTAGCAAGGAAACAGTATATTACCTATTAGCAAGGAAGCTGTAAATTACCTATTAACAAGGAAACTGTATATTACCTATTAGCAAGGAAGCTGTAAATTACCTATTAACAAGGAAACTGTAAATCACCTATTAGCAAGGAAACAGTATATTACCTATTAGCAAGGAAGCTGTATATTACCTACTATACATTTTGGCAAGTTTCAGAACACAATAGACATTCACTTTTAATCATTCCACCTCATACTCGAGAAGAAGTTGGGTATACTATGTGACCCAAACTTTTAGGATGATTGCTTGAAATTAAAACCTGAAATACTGTTGTAATGCATCTGTAATTACGAAAATAATTGTGCGTGCTTATCATGATTGTATATTTCTTTGTGACATTTATACATACATTTAGTTATTTATCTGCTACTTGTTTTGCAGAGAAGCCTTGGTGAAATTTCAGAATTACCAGAAACGATGTAATACATTCTTCATGGATGTTGTCTCTCAGTTATGTTTTGCTGACAATATGGCTCCTTCTGATGAAGTTGTGGAAAAGCTACTGGGATATATTTTCTTTACTTCACGAGGAAAACAACAACAACGTACACGAGACTTGACTGTGTTTGATACTGGAATAGATCCCAATCCTGTCTTCAGATCATTCCTATTACAACTTCTCATGAAGACCAGGTACTGTATGGGAGTTATTGAATCATGATAGACAAAGGACTTGGCCTTATATTGTGTTTCTCAATTACTGGTTTCTGGCATATTTTCAACTTAATAATCCAAATTGGAAATGTATAAGATGAATTTGTAACTTTTTCAAAAAGTATATGTTTTCTAATTGGACTTGAGTCGTATAAATAGCTAGGGTCATGCAGTGCTTTGATATGGTTCTGGAGGAAAACCCAATGTGTCCCTTCAAGTATCCTTTTGGGTGGAACTGCAAACCTTCAGCTAGCCAGCTTGATACCTTTTTATCTTTCCGTCAGTCTGTCTGACTGTGCAAACATTGGTGTTCGACCAATTACTCTCAAAAGGATGGGTGCATTCAAATCAAATTGGGCACATACATATACATATGTAGTATAATTAAGTACAGGTCAAGTTCTAAATAACAATTCATAAAGTTTTCAGGGATTTATGGCCTTTTTTCAACTGATCAATAAGTCTTTAAATGATTGATGGAATCAATTCATATTGGGATATTTAGCATAGGATAATAAAATACAGATCAGTTGGGATTTCAGTACAATGTGACAATATTTGGAGGAGTTATGGCCCTTTTTGTACTTAAAATTCATTTTACAATTAATATAGCTTCAAAATTATTTGACCTTTACAAACAAGTATTTGTGTTCGACTGAAAAGCCCATAGCAGCGGAATACTGTGTCCTATGAACGCATCTAGTTCCAAGTTTAAATTCTACATCGCTGTTGAAATTTGGAGAGGCGATTGATTGAAAGCTGTGCCGTGGAATAAAAAATCTGAGCGGAGTGCTATCAGTACACTTGAGCTTACACCTCAGTTGTTTATTACAAGTATTCCATTCAATTACTTATTTAGAAAATGGTATAAACATTTCGCTGATTGTCACAATTTCAGTGAGGAGCAGGTACAGGACTATCTCAAACGTTTCCTTGTTCGTGCTGAGCACTTTATCAAGGGGAAAGATTCGGGTAATCAAGCTCAGCACTTCGTAGAACTCAGTTTATTGGTCATACAGTGTATCGAGGTAACTTCAAATTGATTCTTACTTTTTAATTGAATGCATTATCAGGCATAATTATGACCACTTTAAATTTAGAAACATTTTAATTGACTTTAAATACAAGGTAGAAATGAATACGGTTATTGCTATTTCGTTATGCTTATACAGCATACTTTGTAATGTCCTACATTTCATGTGTATGTTATGTCTTCAGCTGTCATTCAGTTCTCTTTGAGTTTGAGGAGATAGGAGTGGTATTCACATACAGGTGTGAAAGTGTTGTCAAAAAAGAAGTGAGGTCAGTGAAATGTGTGATAAAATTGAGAATAACATGAAGTCAATCAGGTGCAGGATAGTATTGAAATAAGTGTGCAGTGAGAATATAGTGTATTTTGGCATATATGTGTAATAAGGTTTAAAATGTCACTTGCATGATTGCATAGAGAATATTGTAAAGACTGTTACATGTGTGCTAGAAATAAACTCAAAGTACAGAAATTGAATACAATTCAGTCAAATATTGAATATAGGTTTCTGTTGGTTGTATATGGGTATTTTGTTCACATTGAAATATAAATTATCAGGACAAGTTAGTTCAAGAAGCAAGAAGAGTAGATGTTGAGAAGAATCATGAAGCACAGTGTGCATTTGAAGCATTGCAACGCGCCAAACAGAGTATAAATATGGATGAACTTACTGTAGAAAAACTGTATGCATTAGCTAGAGCTAGAATGGGATTGTCTGTTGCCATGAAATATGTTGCCGCTGTGATCAAGAATGGCTTAGATCAAAGACAAGTTGGTAACAGTATGAGAAAAGTTATAGATGCTGCCTGGTCGTTGAGTGATGAGTCCAATATCAACTGGATTAGGTTAGTCTGAACTTATAGCAATACTCGATATTATTAAGGATTATGTATGATGTAAATGGTCTTAAATTGTGTATTGAACCTGTTTTCAAAAATCATATAAAATTGAGTCATTACAAAATATAGCAAGTTTTTTATCATGTTCTGAAACGAGTTCAATAATTTATCAGCATGACTACAATATTTTATGTATTTCATCATTTGCAGTATTTTGGGGCAAAATGGAGGTGCCCATGACAGCAAGCCTACTGTGATGTCACATTATTGGTTATTTCACTGGTGAATAATCGAAAATAATACACAGTTGTTCTTGCATGTCTGCAATGTTATTTATGATGCAAGTAGAATATATTGCAGAACTGGTTATAAATGACTGAATCTATTAAACAAGCTTTCAAAAACTATAAAATCTACGATGAATGATATAGAATTGCTTTTGCATAGTTGTGTATGATGTCCATACAGAGAATGCTATTTTACTGTACTAACTGAATCATTTACCTATAAACATGCCGTTTATAGATATGAAGTATTAATCATTTAGCATTTGATGTTTTAGGATATTTTCTGTGAAGTATTTATGCAGATGCTATGGTATCGAGATGTATCAGGCAGCATGCAGGCATCCTGCTAATTTTATACACTGGCTTGCTGACAGACCGAACGTCGATAGGGATCAGGTATGAACACTTAAGTACAATCTGTGAACAACAACCAACCTGGGGAACTCCCAATAGTGATCATTGTTCACGGGTGACTGTTATAATGAGGCATATATAAAAATGTACCTTCAATTCCATACTTTTATTGTTTTGGTATAGAACATGTATTGATAATATAACAAAACTAACTAAAATTATTATTTTTGATATGAAAAATATATGTTTCTTTTAAGATTTTCGTAGAAATGATCATTGGGTGACCGTTTACTAAGTTTGCAAGTATGAGTTTTGTCTGTCAGAAAGGTGGTTGTAAGGGTGGTTTTCTTGTTTTCGCACAGAAGCATCATTTCAGTATTATTCATATTATATATATCAATGCAAAGGTTTTTATATGCAATTGAATGTTTATGTTGATATTGCAGGTTGTAGAAGTGTCAGACAGATATATTGTTAGTGGTGACTCTTATACTAGAATACGAGAGTCTCTAACAAAAGTGTTGTTAGGTGAGAAGATGAAACACTTGGAAGACACTCTGCAGGTTTGTTTTCTTTGAATTCTAACACAAATAGCTTCATATTGATATTGCACTTAAAACCTGCCAAGATTGCTTAAAAGGTAAGAAAGTACTGCTATATCCCTCTCCGAATACAAGTACCGTAATAACTATATTAATGATGTTAACGAACGAAGCTATTCAACAATTTAAAATATTATTAAAATCAAACTATGTCTTCCTCATTTCTAGGGAAATATCGTTTTTCGTCAGTGTTGTTCTGTCCCAAACTTGTGTTCACTGTGTGTCTTTCTATCAGATCTAAGTATTTTTCAATTACTTGGTAAAAATATATCTCAAAATGTGATGATATGCAGATTGCAGCCATTCGAGTTCAAGCCCAAGGTCGTACAATGAAATCCAAAGTTGGCAATGTAAAGGTGTCTGTTAAACCCTTCATGCCATATTAATGTTATTTGACGTGCAGTATTTGTTCTGACTCTATTAACAATGATTTTATTCACTGAAATACTCTTAAGTTTTCAATTATTTTAACGGTGATTATGAACCCTAATGTATATTTAAACATTGGTGTCTGTCAATAAAATGCCTGGATTTTATGTGATTACAGGAGCTTCATGCTAATGGAGCTAGAGTGGAAACAATGTTACAATTGGCTGTACATAGAGAAATTACTTGTTCAAATTTACATAATCAGCAACAAAGATGTCTCACACCACAGGTAAGATAATGATATATATGTATATATTTGATGTAATAGGCTTTTAATCAACACAACAGTCAGGGTTCAGTAGTGACTGTGTCAGTTATTAGAATGGAGAAAGACTCCAGGCAGCACCTGGGTAGAACCACTGATCTATAAGCCAGCTGTATGGTTTTCTCACCAACAAATTCTATACACGGACATATAATTACAACATAATGCAGCATTATGCTGCAACATGAAATTATCAGACTGATAGATCAGTGGAACCTGGGTCTGGGATTATGACATTTACTTAATACTTAGTACATAATTCTTACACTCAAATCTAAGGGTCACACTATCAATAAGAAAAAGCACCACAAAGAATAATGTCTGCAGTAAGCATTGTTGTCAACTGCTACCTTATCTTAATATTCAGACACTTCAAAGTAAAGTTTGAGTGCAAAGTGTTGAGTAAATGCTATATTCCTGAAACATGAACAACCCAAGTTCTGATCATTTGCTGATTTAATTCTTGCTTGGTCATCTTAAGCAATATAGTGATGATGAAATAAGTTTTGGTTGAATGTTTCATGTAATCAGATAATGTACCAACGGTTAAGTTTGAGGCTTTTCTTGTTCTACTCTCTCACTATATGTAAACATTTACTATTGTAGGTACACCAGGCTATTGCCGCTTTGGTGGGAAATTGTGATATCATCAAAAACAAGGTGCGTGTTTAATTTGATGCAATTTATCTGTCCATAAAATGTATGTGTAATATAAAGCCAATTCTGGGTTGTAATTGATTTTACACACATTAATAGGTATGAGAACTTGGATTATTAACAGAAATGTGTGTTTATTCTTTAACATGTCTATTTTCTTTTTGTATGTGTTGATTTAAATAGCAATGCAGTGATATCCAGTTATTTGATATTGTGAAATGTGGCTGTAGTAATAGTGTAAAGGAATTATTTTTTCTAAAAACAAATGTTTATAAGACCGAGGCATTTTTTCCCCTGAAACTACAGAATAATTTATGGGAGTACTTTGACTGTGTGTACTAGCATGTATATGCACTATTTGGTTCCACATTGTATCTCATGATGTATTATGCTGTAATTTCTTATATGATTTATATTGGTTGTCTGTATACATCACTTCTATGTACATTATCAGCAGTTTTTTTTATTGCTTGGGAGAATTTAGTTTACTAGTTTTTTTAAATAAACAAATTGTTGTATGTACTATTTTTGATTGGACTAAATAAAAATGTTTTGTATGAGTAGGATGATCTTGGTTTGAGTCAATTTTATTGATTATTTCAGGAATTAATGCAAGCCTTGGTACAAAATCAACTACAGCTGACACATCTGGTCTCAGCGTCTGGTCAAGATTTGCGTGTACAAGGAGTCCAATGCCTTATTGTCCATTTTCTGTCAGTGATGTCACATCTCAAAGGGGACAGAACTTTACTCCAACCTTTAATAAACTTATTGAAGAATCCTCGAGTTTGTACTGTAAGTATTTTATTGGAAGCACCAGAATCAAATATTCATATCATGCCCTCGTTGTATTGGAGGAGTTGCTTGTTAAAGTGCCAGTGATTTGTCAAGCGGAATGTGACATAAAATCAGATTATTTGATAAATATATTGAATTGGTTAGCACACTTTGCTATATTTAAGAAACAGCAGACAGGTGAGCTAAGTTTTAATTGTTTCCAAGTTACATATGCACAAACACACTTATTTCTCTTGATGATTATGTATTTTTGAATTTTAGCAATTTTATTTACCCACGATGCCTCAGGATGATCTTGACGATGTAAAAGAAGCATTACTTGCCGCCCGCCAACAAGTACGAGGAGCAGATAACAACCCTGTATTCTACCGTAAGTTGGCATTTATTAACTGAAGCCTGATTTTGTTTAATCGGAAAAAGGTGTTGGTATACACTTTGGTAAATCATAGCCCTGTAACATAGATTGATATCAATCACACCTAGTATTTTTATTTCCGTTTAGCTTTAGAATAACCCTATTTCATTCAGAGCTGTTATGAAGTGGAGAACGTACAGACTGTATGTTGTATGATGCTAGAAATGACGAAAGACCGGTATTTATCATGTCTACATGAAGTGCAGTGGTGATCTTATAATGTCCCTGATATTGTTTTTGCTCTGCTGAAGGGGCTTATCCAATTTATTTTTAGATTTCAACGATCTCAAAATTACTCTGCTTAGGTCTGAAAGATAGTACATGTATCATTTGCTGGTAAAATTTGCTTACAGTATTCATTTATTGTTACAGTAACATCGTTTACAATGGGCTTATTCCCCTATTTACTGTATATATTGGGGCCGAAGGTCATTTAACTGAATTTCTGAAGGCCGGTTTACCATTGGTTAGTTTCAAAACTGTACTCAGAACCCCAAAATGTTGGTTTTTAGACTTACTTCCAAACTCAGATTTATAACCACAGACATTGACCTAGGATTATAAGATATGTTATGTTATCATCATGTTTTATTTATATTTCAGGATGCCCCAATGGACATCCATATGTGATTGGTGATGTATGTATATGTTTTCTTTAACCACTTTCTAATGTAACTACTACATATGTCTGTTGATAATGATTGCTGCAGACATCATATGATAATCCACAAATTTGACGCTCGCAAGGGCCGTTTTAAGACAATTTAAGCCATATTAGATGCTTAATAGCCAGGAGCATCAGCGGCCCCCTTGACCCCTTGCCGAATTTTTACCTGATTTTGAAATTTTGCATTCTCATGCCTGCTATTGTTACTTTTACATTTTTAATGTAGTGTTACTTAATTGTACTAAGCATTGTTGTACTGTCTTTTGAACATCCACTGATGACAAGTGTTTATAACAAATTCGGGTGATTTCTCGTAAGTTGTTATCATAATCCATGTACGCAAATTACATTTAATTTTTCAGACTTCCCCGACATTTTAATCAAGATTCCTCATAATTTAGGTGTTTGTCAAACATTATAATTGTATTCCACATGTTATCACTAAAATTGCAACCAAATGTATATTGCAAAAATCTGGCTTTTGTTGTGATGTTGCTGTTAAATTTGAAGTAAATTCTTACTGAAAGAAACATTGTTGTAGAAGAGATGGTTTTGCTCAAGAGAGAGAGCTGGTCTAGATAGGTTGGACTGTTCTTCATTTTCAGTAAAAAAACAACGTGTTTTGACTGTCATATTTGCAGTGTGTGACGGTTATTGTCTTGTTTTTACCACAGTTCAACCATTACCAGTAATGCAATTTACTGTTTATGTATATAGAGTTACTGTATTTCTTTCAACTAGTGTGGTCGACCTGCTACTGTTGGTAACTGTTGAGACTGTGGTGCAGTTATTGGGGGTGAGGGGTATAGGCTCCGCCCTGGAAATATTGAAGATCAAGGGCCAGTGAATGCACGCACATATTCAGTGCCTGGATGCAAAAACTACTTCTAATGATGTGAAACTCACCACATATAAAAACATGATCTATATTTAACATGAAACATAGAGCAGTTCTATATATTTTATATGTGATGTTAGCATATGTTTGGTTGCAGTATTCGACAGTTGATGTCAGTGACATGTTGTACTGTTGAGTTCACATTTTACATGAAGTAGTTCGTGTCTTGGGCACACATTATGTACAGATACATCATTGGCTCAGTATGATGGAGTACTCAGTATGGATTACAGTATCATTCAGCAAAAATATCACACTTACTAGGCGTTCTGAATATCGTGACATGCCGGTATTGATTCCATTTGCTTTTGGAAGTCATTTGTTACCAAAATTGCTTGAATTAAGATAAGCTGGGCATGGAGAAAGATCTTTTACATGTCTTGGTTTGGTATAATAGTTTTACTTTGGTAAATTTGAATATGCATTTTTGTGTGAGACATGTGTAGCTGAGTGATGTTGTGATTGTTTTGAGTATTTCATTCTATAGATAGTTCCCACATCAAATATTTACCTCCCTTGTTTTTAATCATCAGCAATTTTGATAGGCAAAACTGATAAGCACTTATAGGAGTAATTTCCAAATATGTGATAATTTAGAGAATACCGAGATAATTTGCATGTGACAACCACTTTTTCTTCAACTTTCTGAGCCAACTGCCGACATGAGCATAATGTATTAGTTACTTTTATATATCTGATTATTTAATCATCGTTTACATTATGTTCATTATAAACTTTAAGGAAATTTGCCTATCAATATGACTGACTATTCAGAACGAGGGAGGTTCATATTTTTAATGGGGGAACTATCTTTTGGGGTGTACAAAGTCAATGTATTTTAACACTTTTTTATTTGAAATAGTGCGGTAGACCGTATGTAGTAGCAAAGTGTAAATGTGGGGCAGATATTGGAGGTATTGGCCATGTACTACTTACCACAAATACACAAGATACAGGGTGGGTGAATATACACTTCTTACTTTCTCTTATCGCACATACATGTACTCAAACGTTTGCACTTGCTACGCATATCTCATATGATTGGTTGATACTACAATGTATAAATCAGATGTTTTTCATTGAGCTAAAATTTGAGAAGTTCAATGTTTCTTTTAATTATGTTCTTTTTTGCTAGTTTTTAAAAATTTATTAATGTTTTGCAAACATTTCACATATAAAGTATTATCTTAATTATTGTAGCCGTAAAATTGAGTTGATTTTAAAAGTATTTTACATTGAAAACGAAATATGCTAAAGAATACTTCTTTGTACGTTGCAGAAACAGACATCATAATGTTTTTGTCAAAATAATGAATATCTATGACAAAACAGGGAATTTCTGCCTTGTTAATTACTCTCATGTATTTTCCAAATAATCGGGTGTACAAGTTCAATTCCTGTATGAATTAGTTAGTCTCTACCCAACAACCAGACTCTGACAATGGTATATGATGACAATTTGTAGGAACTGAGTTCTGTTTAAGTTTTCTGGGCAATTTAGTATTTCATTGTTTCATTACAGAGGAGATCACACAATGACTGGACATATTCTGGGCAGAGCTGATGTACGTGGACGTGGACCAAAACCTGAGAGAATGATGACCCCTGCTTACTGTGCTACAATCAGGATGATAGTACATTTATCTATGTATCTAGGTTGTAGAACTAACCCTAATGTAAGTTGATGTATAATTTTGGAAATTAACTAGAATTATTATGCCACCCTTCGAAGAAGAGAGGGCATATTGGTTTGCTCATGTTGGCCCGATCAATTACTCAAGAACCCCTTGACCATCATCCTCAAACTTCGTCCACACATTCATCTTGTGTAGCAGAGGAACCCTATTGATTTTGTGATCAAAGGTCACAGGGGCATAATGTTTTACATACATCTCTTGTATAAATTGAGGGAATAGCATTGGTGATGTTAAATTACAGAATGTATTATTTAAGTTCTAAAGTAAGATGTCTTTTTTGAAGTCCACTTTTAAATTATTGGGTAATTTATGAATAAGGACATATTTCATTTATTGCAACAATTTTAAATACACATTATATTGGTAAAATTTAACTACAGTATTTCACCAATATAAACATTAGCAAACATTGTTAATTGTGAAGTTGTGTTATTTGTTGTATCACTTGTGAATTATCAAAAATAACACATGAACGTTATCACGCGTCTGGAGTGTTATTTATTATATAAAACTGTATTTTCAGAGTATACACGCAATGATTATACCTGATATCACACCAGATCAAGTGATTGGATATATCTGGAGTCACATACAACAAGATATAGATGACATACATGTAGCGTTGGGCCGAAGTGTTGATGATGTTTTACTTATCATGCATGTAATCATAGATCATATATTAAAAACACACAATAAAGGTTTGTTTATAATTTTGTCAATATTATTATTTTGTCGATATTTGCTTCACCTTAACACAAGTTGAGTTCGTTCACACATACTTTTGATCATTTCTAATAACATTGTTGGTTCTAACTAAACATTGACAAGCCAGGAGAGTTACTATGACCTTATATTTAATTTATTTTACACTTACTTGCTCTAGATACTGTCTCATGTGCACTACAAACTTACCTTACTTTTATTTCTACAAGTCACCTTCAAGGATTAGTTTTTCTAAATATTAGGTTCCTTTGATATTAAAATACTTAAAAATGAGTTTAAAAAGCTGTATTAAGCGCCCCCAAAAAACCGAGACTTACTGTACAGTGTCACTTATTTGTCCAAAATCTCACTTAAAAACAGCCCTGTAGAGGCATATTGACCATCTGAAAATATGGCATGTATGACCTTGCGATGTTCATACATTATCCATGTTTTGTGACATACTAAATAAGTGATAAAGTTCACAGACATGGAAATGTTTGCAATTTTCACAAGAGCAAGAATATTGTGAAAATATCAGCATAAATTACCTGATTCACGGAAGTATATATTAACGTACTTGATATACATAACACAGAGGGGAGGCAAAAGTCGACACAAAAATGATGAAAGGCCATTATATCAAAAAGATTAATCTCTATTGATCAGCAACACATCTATCAACTTATTTAAGGACTTGATTTTACTGGCATATTTTTACTATATCCAGGTGATAACGTTGCTGCTCCAGTCCATGGTCTTTCCAATAAAGCTGGTAGAAAAAAATGGGAGGCACAATTTTCTGACAAATATATACAGCCAGTTTTACAGGTAAAATATATTACATTTATACTCTTTAATTAGATTTTCAATATGATAAGTCATCAAATTAAACATAGCTGTTATTTAACAAAATCGTTTTTAACCATTTAATCACTTTGCTTATAGATAAGAGTAAATCTTGAAACATTATACGGTATGTAAAAAATGGATATAGATATCAATGTCAGTACGCTTGGGGAAAAGCCAAAACAGCCTGGCTTATTTGGAAGACCTCTTGACGTCCAATCTGGAGTTTTTGGGTTCATATCCCAGATGTGGCATATGTTCTCAGTGACAATCTGACTGAAGATATTGCATCCAAGGTCATTTGTTCTCCACTGCTGATTCCTATGGGGAAGTTTTCTGTTACTTGCAGGATCACAGGTCAACTACCTACCATACATAACCAGAATACTGTTGAAAATGAAATAAAACTTCCACTAGGACAATTTCTCTATTTGTTATGATTTTAATTATTCACGGTTTTAAGTTAAGATTTGTTTTCTGACTACTCTTGTTACTTAATGATGTATTGTAGTAAATTCTCTGGTTACTGTTGCATGTAAATGATTGATCAAACAAGGTGGTATATCAACATGCTGTTCCTGTGTTAATCTTGTAATAACTATTGAAAGCTCTCGGTTGTTTAACATATCTAATAGTATTTTACATTGAAATACATATTTAAATCTGTAGGGATTGGACAATGTACTGAAGAAGTATAACCAACTTCTTGCGCAGGATGAACGATTAGGTTTGTATAAAGACAATCTAGCTTTGATATCAAGAGTCTCGGTGAAAATTGGATGTTATCTGTCGCAAGATATAATGATTTACTGGAAGTTTAAATTTATCTCCTTACAAGTATACATGTGTCTCTTTAGTAGTAGTACATGTATTATCTGCATCAAAGGAGATAAGTTGGATCGAAAGTTTGAACCATTTGTTTATCTGCACATTTTGTGTTTATTGTTTTAGAAACAAGGTTACTCTGACAGTACACACAACTATAGATGTATATAGTTCCATAACAAAGTAGACATTCAACTGATATTTGAATATAACAGTAGTGATGAGGTCATATGTTAGGGTTACACATCAAGTAAAAATAATATTAAAATCATTGTGTTTTGTATCTCTGTAGGAGCAAATCCTCTCTTGTGTTTGTTGTATGAGACCAAGACACATTCTGATGCAGAAGATCCATCCTTGATACAGCAGATACCTCGTGTGTGGAGATATCGTACACCCATATCACTTCAGCATCTCCGACAGGAAGTGGATGCTAGAATAGGTGGAGCTATCAGACGCCAGAAGCAATACACAGTACTGCAGCTCTTCTTGAATGAGGTACATACTGTTATTAATTATTGAACTGGTCAGTTCTTCTTACGGAAATTGAAATTGTATTTTACTTTAGTTTGTTCATATTATTAGCTGATTGTAGTTTGTTTTAATTTGTGCATTTTTATTCACAGGAACATCATTTGAGAGCATTGAGGTTTATTCCCAGCATTCTGAGACTACATCGAGCTTTGTTCCAAAAGTATCAGAGAAAACTCGACAAAGCTGAGGCGTCACAGATCACTGTCTCACAGTTAAAGAGAGGTATTCTTATTGTATGACTACATGTGTGCAATGATGTATTCTAAAATACTTCACATATCACTTTCTGCAGAAAAAACACTGAAGTGTTGATGTTTGATGAAATGTATTGAGACCCAACATCTGCTGAGCATTAACTTCTCTGTTTCCTGGCAGCATTCTTGAAAGTTTATCTTCAACATAGATATGAATTGTTATCAAAAAGTGGATATTGATCATATATTAACCTTAATCATATAAAACATATCATGTTACCTTTACAGACTCTGTAGCTGGTGAAGAGACAGTTGAATTGGTTCAAGATTTTTCAGATGCCTGGGAGCTTGTTAGGGAAAACCTGATTATGTATAGTATGTATATAGCACTTAAATTCTTTTTTAATTCTTTATTCATCAATACAATGTATCAAGTTTATTCAGGATATTGTTTGATGGGTCATAAATTATGGAATTTAAGTGAGTTTTCTGAAATGGATAATAATGAGCCTGTGGCAAAATAAAGTTAATAAATTCATTAATTCATGAACTCAAAATATGATATATTATTTACAGCATACATTGTCAATGAATATTTTATGATAAAAAATAACTGTTTGTTCTTAATAGCAGTGGCCATCACTCCAAGACAATTGTGATATTATGACATTGGTTATTTCATGAATAGATTATCAAAAATCAAACTTATGGTATCATTTTAGAATATGTTTCAAGTGTAGAAACGTCTGTTACATTGATCATGTTTATAAAATAACAGTTATCATTCTGAATTATATGTGTTTGCTTTGTACATATACTATAGCGCTCTTGACATTGGTACACTTTTGTATGAGATATGTTTGTTCTAATTATCTCATACAAAAATATTCAAATATTTAGAGCGTTAAAATTATATACTAAATCAAGTTTTTTTCTGATTACAGTGTGTCCAACAGTTTTAGGTGGAATGATTGTACCAAAGGAATATTGCACTTTGTCTATCAATGATAGTACACCTATCTCGATGTTGTTGCCGACCATTAAAGAAGCTGGACTTTGTTCATATGCATTGTTGGATTTTCTGATGAGGAAACAGAACGATTTCTTGGATAGATATCTAAAAGAATCACGCCGGTCAGTTTAGGGTTTTATATAATGACTGAAAACCTTAATATATCTACTCCACATATCAATTGTCTTGCCGATACTATCTAGAACTAATTTAAAACTTTGTTAGAGAAATTTAGTGTCCTGTCTGTTTTATTCTAAGAATGGTATGTGCTATCATCAAGTACTTTCAGTTATCCATTTCATCTTTTACCCGTCTAGTTATAGGAAAGTTGTTTAATAAATACTATTCATATAGTAAAAACAAAACGCTTAGACGGGAATTTAGATTGTCGTTAAATAAAAACGTCGCTTACTACAGGTGGTCGCTCGTGCTATGACTACTGTATGTTATACAACTGTTTTCGTGAGGCGAATATTTTGAAAATTGAAAAATCAGATTGTTTCTGGAGGATAAATGTTAATAGACAGTAACTTTTGTCTTAAAATCCACACAAAAATAGTCCTAACTAAAAGTTTTGCAGTTAGTGTGAATATGCTTTATTCCGTGGTAACAATTAATATTAAGCTTGAATAATCTACTACTAATAATGTTTTTTACAGGAAATCTGCCAGTATATCTTCTGTATCACCAAGGGAGGTAACTTCTGCACACTTGATCAGTTATAACCCAGAACACGATATTCTACCATTAGTTCTAGCTAACTGTCAATATTCATTTGAGATGGGGAAAGGAACGAAGATAGAGTATGATTTTGCTGGATTAGAAAGACAAATTATGGATAGATTCTTATTCTCAAAGTCCAGAATTGATGTTGGAAGTGTTTTACAGGTAACTATGGCAATATTTGTTCTTGACTTGGTCTTTTGGTTCTACAAGTAAATATATGGGTCTTAGAACTTTTGAATTGAGGATTATAAGATGTGTGTGGTGATATACGAAGATATTCTAACCATTTTTGTCTGCAGATTGATGAGATGATGTATAGAACAGAATTTACAAATGCTCTGGTGTTCTTGAAACTTGCAGAGAAAATACCACAGGTAAATATACAACCCTTACTGTTATTACATGTCTGAATGAGACACCCTTCTGGTTGAACAATTTATGGATGACAACTATAATAAATAAATATATCCTCAACTTTCTATGGCTATATTTGAAAGACACTCTATTATTTTAACATTGTAACATTTATATCTTATAAACAATAATATACATAATGCGGAGGCAGTAAAAGGATACTTGAATGAATGTGTGTGTAAATGGCTTGACTCAATATGCCTATCATGTTAGCTAAGTCGGTAGAGCACTTGACTGCCAATATCAAGGTTGTATGTTCGATCCCTAAAAATCCGTCAAAAGTAATTCATCCTCTACATTTCATTCAAAAGCGAAATTTCAGTTGCTTGCAAAAGAACAGGTAAGTCTATGTACATAGGAAGGCTGGTTAGGCCAAGTGACAGTCGTACATAATTGAAATACAGTTGACATTTGGCATTAAACTCCATGAAAATCCGATGGCATGTTTACAGGATGTCAGCTAGTTCATGCTTAAAGGAGTTTTTGCCAATGATTTGCCATCATTATTACTGATTCCTGTATTTCTTAGAATGAGAGTAATTGATATAATCTTATATTAACTTGACTTTACAACTGATGTATCTGAAATGTTGCATCATGTACATATATAATGTATACTAACTCTTTTGTAAATATATTTTACACAGAGTACGTTGAATGCTGCTGTGAAGACACAAATCACTGAAGAATTCAAATCCTTTCCTGACCTTTGTCAGAGCCTGGATAACCTTGACATTACTATAAGTTTTCTTAAATCTACTGGTGGACCTGAAGAAAATAACTTATATACATATATGGTTGGCACTCTGCGTATGAGTGAAATGTGTATAGGAAGTCAAAGAGTAAGTTATGTTACTTTTAGATAATGCACACATTTTAATAACTTATGCTAAGCATATTAACGATTGTATGGGGACTTTTTGGGGAGATAACTTATCATCACAACAATATCTTCAGGTTGAAAACTATTGTCTAGGAAACGCTAATTAATTTGTTAAATGGTTCTTAAGTCTTTATATAAATTATTGATGTGTAGTTAGACATTACGTCTGGTCTGTAACGTGCATTGCAAAAATATGATAAGGAATATTCTACCTCATTTTCAGTTATTTTTGTCTCACCTTCTGATTTTAGGCACGGCAAATATGTGAGTTCCGTGATTGTAAATCACTATGGTTACTGTTGTCTATGCTGAAAGCTAAGAAAATGGTTGATTCTCGTCAACACACGGAGGTAGGTCTCTGAGATATATTTTTTATAATAAATGTTAACTTGATATTTGTATACTTAAATTATGGATTGATGCAAGTACAAAACAAGAATATTTTAAGTACAATCGATTTGCATAATGCGATAGCACAGAAAGGTGGCGACATTCGCTCAAAATGGTCGTAAAAAAGTCGCCGTATCATTAACACCTCTTGTGTTTTTCGCATCTCAAACCGGACAGTGTGGATGCTTATTGTTTGCCTTCATTAATTTGTTTTTGCTATGAAAGCTATGGATACGATTAATTCAATTAAGAAAAAAAATACAGATGTCAATTAATCTTCAACCTGTTAAAAAGCAGTTTTAATGCGATTTTCTGGTGCGTGGTTTATATGCATTTGGTCAAGTTTGCGCCTTATTGTATGTGATATCCTTCCTCGCGTGTTTTTGGTATATAGTTTTAAGAAATGATGAAATAAACAGTTTCATTTAGGAATTATCGATTTTTTTACTTAATTTATCTATGAAAACCACACACGTTTATTTTCAGGAAAGCATTATTATGACACTCAGATTGTTGACGTGTTAAAGATGCGGTTTCTCGGAAAATGCGACTGTTTGAATAGTTTACTTAGTCCAATGAACATTTGACTTTTCTTGAATAGACTGTATAACATGATTTAGCGGATAACCTGTGTGAGATATATCACTTAGCAACAAAACCATTGACTGGATACAACCGATGGTTGAGACATTGTTACTTACTTCCAGAAAACTTATCTGTTATTTTTCAGACAACCTTTGAGAGTGTAAGTAGGGAATTCCATGAAGAAATACCACTGGAGGTGAAGACAGAGTTCAAAGATTACATGAAGAATTTATCCGTGGAGAAGCTGTCACAATTGGTAGAAGTTTTACATGAGTTTATTCTCCTGAAGGTGGCTGTAAGAGAAAACCCAGACAGTGAGGATTACAATGATACAACAAACAACAAGTAGGCTTCTTTTTCTTTTTGTAATTTTAATATTTTGTTGGCTGAAAATTAGGGACTGTTTATTTATTTTCAACAGAGAACACAACTTAATGTAAAATCACTTCTGGTTTGTGTGCTGAAGGTGTTTGTTAACATTGATAGAAAATATTAGTTCTGGTTTGAACTGGCAGGACATACATTGAATCATCCTACTGATTTGTTGATATTATATAATGTTTAACACAATAAACGAATAACCCTTTCATGTAATCTTCATATGTAAATACTAGGGGAGTCATGATACACCTGAAGCATACCACGATACATTGCAATACATCAATAACATATTGCAGTACATACAACTACATATCACTTCATTACCTAATATATGCACGCTATTTGGTTGCCTCACTCAAACAATTCATTCTGCTGGTGCAAAAAATAAACACGCACGCATGACACGCACACTATATAACAGCTCAAAGATGTTTTCACATTATATATCTTTGCAACTCTGATTAAATGATAAATAGAGAACCATTGCCTATTTTCGTAATTTCTTAGATTTAATCATAAAACATTTCTTTTCTTTTAGTTTCGGTCATTATGAGTATTTTTTTGCATTGCGAAAAATGATATCGACCTCAGGTTAGTCTCTCTGCAGTATCAAAGGGCAATTAGTACTCATTTCGACCTCACTTAAAGGCAATAATTGTATATCATCATTGTTGAAGGGTTATTCTGGATTCTATAGAAACTTGTTGTCTAATCTATGTATATCTTATATTTTCTATATCACAGATTGAAAGACTATCTGTATGCATACGTTGAAGAGATGGAGAATGTTCCTCTAGATGTAAATATCTTCAATGAATTTCCAGGAGAGATCTTGTACAAACACAGTGTACATACTTGGATAACTGCCTATGATACATTACGCAAGAAACAGACCGGAAACCGTATGCATTAAAACTGCATGTTATGACTAAAAAATGTGATACATGAGTTATTTACAATTGATGTGTGAAGTACCGTTTGTCATAGATGTTTAATTGGTAGAGTTACTGCCCTTGCTATGCTGTTAATTGTTATGTACAGTACA
Organism: Mactromeris polynyma; assembly: GCA_032209605.1. Classification (NCBI taxonomy): domain Eukaryota; kingdom Metazoa; phylum Mollusca; class Bivalvia; order Venerida; family Mactridae; genus Mactromeris; species Mactromeris polynyma. The sequence continues at coordinate 16,380,213 of JASFXZ010000005.1, forward strand.
ATCATTTGTAGACAGTAACTTATTATGATGAATAGATGCCTAAGGATTACCAGGTAAACTGGATCTTTGCTTGTTAGACATGTTTTTTTATTGAATGATTTGTATGCTTTCATCTATTGAATGAGTGTTTTGTTGTTTGAAATTCTGAATGTCTTTGTTACCTGTTTATTGTTTTCGTTCAAGTTTTTAATACATGGTACCACATTTTGTATGAGCATGATTTAGTTAAGTATTTCCCACGTTACTTTCAAATCTTCGTGATAAGTCCCTATAATGCATAATTTGTAATTTCTGAGGACCATCTAATGAACGTGACATATCTAAAACGTTGCGAGACACTTCGATAAAAAGGCAATAAAACATTTTGTACAAGCATAATAAGAGATAAGGCTTGGCCTATGTATATTTACTGTAGAGTTGTATTGTTTATTCATGTGATATTTTGTCTTGTAACCTCTGTGATGGCTTTACTGATGTAGTTCCTTTCTCTGACTGCTTTCTGGTTCATAAATTCATACATCAAGGTTATTTATTTATTGGGAGTTAGAATAGCAAAGTAAAACTATAAAAGTCTGTTTTCGTTTACTTCAATATGGTTGTAAACAAAGAGTGATGAGTTCAGCCAATGAAAACATGTTTTTGGAAAACATTGATCATTAGATGCTGTGTACAATGACTGTATTCTCAACGAATGAATTTTGAATCAACAATGGCGTGTTCTACATCAGTTCACTACTAATACCGTATATATTCAATATAAAGTTGGTCATTGTTTTTTGCCATACGTGTGAATGTATACTTTTTTGTTGCTGATGCTTGTTATATCTAGACATTAATAAAGTTATCTTTATGTTAAGTTGTTCTTTCTATTAAGTGTTTTGAGATTAAATGAGTATTTTTAGCATGAACCTTGCATATTTATTCTGACTAAGACTTGCATAGTTTGTGCATGATGTTAATCATTACATGTATTACATTGTATTTTGTGTTATATTGGAACTACATTGATATGTTATTAATTTAAGACTGGGTTGTTACAACAATGTGATTTAAAACTGCAGTTGCAATATGCATCCACTGATAAATCAATATGTGATTTGATATTCTTTACATGCAAATTGTTGTGATTTTATGCCCCTAAAGGATGCTTTGTAGTAATGACGCTGTTTTGTTTTGTATGGTGTATAGTGTGTTAGTTTGTTGTCATGTGTCGGAAGCAAACAACATTTAAAAGTTTCAAGGGATTCCAGTGATGAGGAGTGTCGTGTACTAGAGTTCAAGTCTGCACCTTCAAGGTTAAGGTCACAGGCAAGGAACTCTTTAGAGGCATTTATACCTCGCTCCTGACATCTCTTGTTTCATGGTTTGAACTGCTTTTATATTTATTTGAATATGTGCTTTCAAACGTATCTATTGTCTTTGCAGTTAAAAAAAGTATGTACAAATGTTGAAAATTTGTTATATATAATATGTATTCTATGAGCAATGATTCACATAAATTCCAATACTTTGTACCACAATCATGTATACTAATTTGGTTAATGAATGAGGATGAATGTTTTTGAAACATTACTTTATTGATAATATAATCATAGTGTCTACTTGTGGTGTAAGTTTTTTTTGGTTTAAAATCAGATGAATACCATTTATTGATTTTGGCAAATATGTAACCTAATCTTCATATTATTTTATATAACCGGTGATTCACTGAGAACCAGAAAGTGTGATATTGATTGTGTTTACTGGTAGAGCTACATGTTTATATTTAACAAAGAACGCTTGGGTGTAACAAACTGTGAGTTGATGATATATAAAATCAGTGAGCTGTGATTGTATGATTTAGATAAAATAAAGTTTTTGTGTGAACAAACTAACTTAAAAAGCCTTTTCTTTACATCCAGTGAAGTCATACGTTGTTATTTACCTTTAATTTCTAAGAGCTTGTAATGTACCTTTTTTATTCAACCAACTAAGTTCACATAAAACAATCAGTATAATCAGTACAATATTTCTATTTATTGAGATTACATTTCAAGCACTATACAAGATAAATGGAATAGCATAAATGCTACAGGTAGCAATAACAACGTATTTCTGCCGCAAGTTGTAGGGTGAGGTACTCAATACTAGTAGTTGTACTGGTATTAAAAATAATATGAACGAACATAATATTACAATATTATTTATTATTACCTGACTCCTTATATAAATACAAATGAGTTGTGTTTTGCTGTTTTACATGAAAGCTATCAATTTGTCTTGGATTGAACTATTCCCCAGTCAACAGTATGAACTGTTTCCCTCTGGCGCTCTGAAGTCATTGGAATTTACAATTTTTTTGCTTAGATTAACCTTTGATCAGTTAATAAAACATTTATTTCATGGTTATTATTTGGGTTATCGGCCGAAGGGAACAGTTCAGAATGTCATTCCCTCCACCTCGGAACAACAGTTTGGACTGTTACCAAAATAACCATGAAATAACTGTATACTATTTCATAAAAATGTCTACCAACATTATAAATACAGTATCAATCTTGTATTGTAGATTGTGGAAACTTTGGGTGTATTTTAATATGGCCTCAATTGTGAGGACTCTGCTCAGTAGCTAAGCCTTTTCAATTATATAAAATCTATGAATTAAACTTCCATGATAAAAAATGAAACATCATAATTCTTAAATTATTTTCAAAGGAAGGAAACATTGTACTTCAATTGATGCTAAAATACTGCTTATGAAACTTAGAGATTGTAGCAAATATCTGGTGATGTTCAAAGATTTTAACAGACAGTGTATTTAAGTAAAACTGTAGTTTACAGAAATAGTACATTATCCACCAGTATGTTTGTACCGGTACTGACATAAGCAAGACAGTGCTATACAACTTAATATTTCGATATTAGAAAAAAAACTATAACACCAAACTTGTTGGTACAATGTTGATATAATGGACACTTGATTGTTGAACACAAGATGAACATACTGAATGATAAGAAGTACAATACCACAGCAATATTAAAATATTAAGGAGACAGATACCAGCCATTTCCTAGAACAAAAACAATTTACGGAATTCCGCGGTAATAAACAAATGTTTGGTTGCACAGATATCTGACTAGATTCTATGCCTGAAGTCCAAAGAAGTATGCATGAATGAAAATTCCTTCCTTTAGAAACTCCTCCCCTAAAATGTGGAAGATCATTTTGAAATATGTGTACACTACATAATATATTATACAAGAGAGAAATATCAAAACGTCAAATATCATCCTACAAAATTATATAACTCGTGGAACCATAACAAAGTTTCGCTTATAGGCCAGAGTTAAGAGGTTTCTTGTCATGCAGAACACAATTTAAGTATAACGTAAGAGAAAATATTGGTAAACTTATATGCATTCAGTATGTTCAACAACTGATTTTAATTCCGAGCAATAATAATGTCAACTTAACATAATTGAAGGGTTTAGTTTGGTACAGGGAATGCCATAAAGACCTAACATGTACAAAAATTCTTCATATATTAATCCTGTCATACAACAATTCTTCATATATTAATCCTGTCACTTGCAGTCATTTTGATCCGATGACAGGGTGTCTGTTACTGTTAACTTCATCAGGTCACTTGGTCACATGACTTTTATCGAATGATAATGTTGTATTAAACAACAAAACAGCATTTGATTCAATATGTGGATCCACAAGGTCAATGCACTGTTACGAAAAATACAAAAACAGAAACAGTAAACTAAATATTTGGTCATAGGACACGGATAGGTATAATGAATTAAAAGTAAGCAATGGAGAAAAAATCACAAGTTAATAGGAGTGAAATGAGTAAACCTTTTACATTACAATATGGCTTGTGAGTAAGTTACATGGCGTATCCGGTTACACCACATGTCCCTGAATGGAACATTAACAAGTTAACGTTGAATATCTTTTCTCCCTCTACAATCAGAAGCTTTAAAAACGCAAATATTTAACATTTGATTCTGTTTAAAATAAAATCATACATGCTATACATCCTATGTCCATGGAATCACGTGGTCTGTAAAAGAACTGTCCAGATCAAATTGGGACATATTTGTACAAAACATTGTTTTTACGCACGAGCTGCTTTCCAATGTTTTGTAAAGAAACTGGGTTACATAGTTATTTGTCAATGATAAGTTAATGATATAAACAACAAGATACACTGACAGTTAATATAAATTTATTTACACCTTATTATACAATACAATGAAAAGATATTACAATCATCTTCCTCCAGATCCATGGGAATTCCTTGTAAAAATTCAAAGCCGACGATGATTGTAATATATTTTCATTGTATTGTATAATAAGGTGTAACTAAAATTTATTTCGAATAAATGATGTCCGACTGTACTACATGTATTATATGAGATTTGAAGAGATAATGGAATATTACCCTTGTAAGCGTGGCTGTCGTAAACTATTTAATTTCCTTTTTATTGTAAACATTAAAATACAGAGAAGAAACAAGAGACCGTTAAACAGCTTTAACAAAATTGGGAAAAAAGTTAAGAGGGTTTCAAGTTATTCAGACAAAATTTCATTCGTTCAGATTTAATGAAAACAAATTGATGGTTGATATAATTTTTGCAAATTTAAAGTCTAAGTCTGATTTTCAGACTTAAAGTCTCTGTGAATAATGGCCCAGGTTCCTGTTTGTGCATGGTATATATGTATATATTCTATGCAAGTGTAATTCCTATTGAGACGATGTTCTAGTAAGTGTCAGATAACATATATATCAGTGACCTTTTGGTTGCCAGATATTCTTGAACCAACTGGAGTAAGATAAGAAAAAATAAGCAAATGGAGTTAGATTTGTTACGTGTATTTTATCACCCAGACAGATCTATGAGTACTATTCTCATTTTCTCTTGTTTCTAAAAATCGCCACGTGAACACAAACGTACAACAAACAAACAAATGATTTAATACATTTTAGAAGATTTCGATAACTAGAGCGGTTTTGTGTAGATCTATATTGGGACAGTTTGCGACTTTTCATCATATTTGTATCATATTATTTTAAGCAATTATCGAACGTAACGACAGTGTAATGATTTCTTGTTTCTAAGGTATTAATGATGCTCTTGTAGATTTAGTTGCGATGTTTGACTTAGACTGACTATTTCTTTAGTTATATTCAAAAAGAAATAGCTTGAAAAAGATGGTCGGCGCATTTTGAAGGTTAAGATTTGTTGTGCAACATAAAACTTGCCGAGATGTTACGATTGCTAGTCACTCCAGATCCGAAACGGATTTCGGTAAATTCACCAAATTTCAATGGATTTCGATGAGGTAAGGTACACTATATCGAAAGGTTAACCAATCCGCTTCAAGGTTACAAACGTAGTTCGGTTGAAGAGAAGTTAGTTTAGTGGTTAACGCAAGATTTGATTGGTTGACACAACTCTGAAATGCTAATAAGCAAAGCCATGTTAGTACGGCTGTGCCGAATAATGTTCACTAGCTATGTTCTTACAAGTTTATTTTTACTAGACCTAAATCTCACAATACGCCCTATGAACATAAAACTTTCAGACCAGTACACAGGGCCGGAGTTTTCGAACATGAGAAAAAATTAGTCTGATACTGCCGGATTATTTTCGCTATTTTCAAGTCAAAATACAGGCTATCTTACAGATCTAATAAGGGCGCTCAATATTATTATTGTATGACGCCATAGTTAGGAACAAACTGAACGTAACGTCGTTATTCGTAAAACCGTTTTGTTAACAAACGTAACATAATTTACAGATAATTGGTTCCAAAATTGATGACGTCATCGATTTCGTCATAACACGAGCGAACATTGTTTCCAAAACATGGGGAAATCCAAACGGGCAAACAAGCATCTACAGAGGTTAAACACATCACTGTTGATAAATATAAAAATGGCCAGAAATACGCAGACATGAGTAGGCAAATTGAGATTGCTGAAAGATCTGTGTTTGCACTGGTTGCGCGATATTTAGAAAGAGGAACAATGGTAGATCTAACACCATATAGAAAAGGACGTAAGAGAAAACCACACAGACGTGTCACATGACGATCGTAAGGTGCTCGGGCTTGTAAAACAGAATCGTGAGATTTCACTGCAGAGGTAACGTATGTTTACAATTAATTTACTGATAAACCATTGTCAACAAGAACTATTCAGTCTGGATTGTATGAAATAAGTTTCATAGACTTGTTGTAAAAAAAGAAAATTCGTAGGACTAGAAAGTAGTTCTAAGTTCTATTGAAAAACGTAAAAAAGTGTATCGTAGAATACACTCTTTTCTGATGAATGCAAAGTAATAATATGTGATAGTAATAGTGTGGCGTCAACAGGGTGAAGACTATCGCAGTGCGTCGATCTATCATAGATCTATGACTATGTCCAGCTACGCAAGAGGAGCCAATATGACATTGGGGTGTTATATTAAATTTTATGGAACACCAAATCTACATGAAATCAAATATAAACTAAAAGAGCTCTCAAATTCAATTGAAGATAGCTCAGATTGAATTAAACTAAAGATAGCATCAATTGAAATAGAGCTCCCTTCAAATCATTGAGAGATCTACAATTCGATTGAAAATATCTCCAAATTAACTCAATTGAATTAGAGCTCTCTCCAAATCAATTAGATACCTAGCTACAATTCAATTAAGAAAAATGTGTATCTCCAAATCAATGTTATATTGTGTTGTTTCAAATTTAGCCGAATTAATGATCTAAACAATTGCATTAAAGAGCTTATTAATATAGCTTTCTTCAAATCAATTATAGATAAGTACGGATTTGTTAGAATTGGAGCTATCTACAAATCATTTGTTGCCCTCGTTAATTGAATTGGAGCTCTCTTCAATTGATTTGTATCGTTGTTAGCAATAATTATATAATGATAGCAGCACATAATAAGAGACCACTTTAGTTGATGTGAAGAGTTTTCTAATTATTTGAAGAGGTATCTTATTGATACTCCTGGGTGTGTCTGACTGGTTTGGTTCCAGTGTATAAACACAACAACAAGGTCGCAAGTTCGATATATATTTCGATTGTATTATGTACACAACATTTCAATACAATAATACCTGGACCATACATTGCAATACAATAATACCTTGACAATACATTGCAATACCATAATACATGTACCTTGACAATACATTACACATATAATGTTCATAGACATCATCAATTACGCAATAAAATGTAAAGTATAACATACATGGTTACAGTATTTAATAAAATACAATACATTGTTGAATGTAATGTCAACTAAACTTACCGAACTATGGGAATAGGTGTATCTTACAACCTTCACATTCTCTCTGTCACATACCAGTATAATTCCCTTCCAACTTGTGTCCAAAAATATATAAAAAGCCTTCTGACTATGCAAAATGTAGGTGTTTCCCACACCTCAACTTGAAGCAGACTGACCAGTATTTTACACCTGCCCTGCGTTCAGTTACGGCTATCCGTGGCGAACGTTTTGTATTTTATCCCTTGCCCACCATAGCACATTGTCTGCACACGGGAACCAAATTACAAAACGTTACGAAACGATAGGGCTGAACGCAGGGCAGTGGTCAGATTATTATATATAGTCTAATCATGCGTAACAAAAACTCCAACCAGTTTTTGTGATTACTTCTTACTCAAATACTCGTATGTCAGTAAGGGGGATAACTCAAATTAAAGAATGTTAATCTTATAATTATAGTACTTTAACAATCCACTATAGACATTCATAATACGATTTATAAAAACAAACACTAGTCACATTATTATTTGAAGAGGTCTTCAATTATTTTAAATTATGTAGATTTGGCGTGCCATAAATATCACGTGTAATAATATAATGTGACAGACGTGGAATGGTGTTGAACTATTGTTTTAAATGGTAATCTATAGATCTATCAATGTTTATATACTAGATATCATTACCGTCTTGTCATGTCGATTCGATTCTCGCGATTTTTCCACACCACGTATACATTTTGAATGGAATAATCCAACCATTGGTTTAGTTCGATACAGGACTTATTTCTACGAACGAAACAAAAACATGAGTGTAATTTTGTCTTTGTGTCAACTCATTTTCCATATTTATTGCTTGTCGTTAATTCCAAACTGAGGTAAGAATGATGGGGGTCTGCATGTCCATGCGCATGGGAGTGTTTTAGGGCGTGATAGAGAAATTAGGGCGTGAATGTGAGAGATGCTGGACGTCAGCAGATACTTAATTGACGATATTAAGGGCGAAACAGATAGATATATAGAAGGACTGGGGGGGGGGGTAAACTTTAGTTGGTCCGCATATCTGTAATAGACGGGTCGTTGTTTTAACTCATATTCTACTTTCGTTTTTCAACAATGCGGACGTTCAATTTTCTTTTATGTAGTAAGTGTTATAATGGTATAATTAAGCAATTAAAACTGTTCAATTACTAGAAAACACAAATATCATATTTAATTTTGTGCTTGAGGTCATAAGTGCTCAAATTGTCCAGATATTTAGAAAGAATCAGTGAATTTGGCCAAAAAATGACTTCCAATTTGAAAATTACGTCCATGATTATGTGAAGAATAGCAGTCCAGTACGCCTTGTTCCACTTAAGATTTTAGTGTTTTTATGCAAAATAAAGACAGTTTGGTGACGTGCAGGTAACAGAAATCGTGTAATAGTACTTTTAAGTGCTTTTTTATTTGTCTGAAAACTGATATTTTTTCTTTTGAAAGTTCACTGAATTTGTCAATTGGGATTTGATACCCGTGAATGCCATTAACATTTGAGAATTTAAATAACATTATACTGTCTTACTTAAGATGGTATTTTTCCTAAATCATCATTTCTTTGTTACATGAATATAAAATATAGCAATTAATTGTCTACATACTAACACGAAGTGAAACGCGTCGTCTGCTTAGAGCGTGTTATCTACCATATCGTGAAATTTACGCATAGGTAAAATCGCGAACCGAGGCAAGATAAATCGATAAGAGATAGCGTTATATATACCGATTCATAACCCGGTATGTACTAGCCCATGTAGGCCTGCTTTGCCATAAGTTTCTAACTATACGCCATTTTCGGAAAATTCAAACATGTAGAATTTTCAAAAATTGTTATCAAGTCTACGTAAGTTGAATCAAGACGGCAGTTTCGTTTTCGAACTTGATTGAATGAGTTCGTAATGAAACAATTTGCATTAAATTGCTTGTATTAATTGTGGCGTTTGATGCGTAAACATGGAGTAAGTATATTTATGCTGTTTATTTGCTGTTTTTTATGGTAGACTTTGTATAAGCTGTTGTCGCTGATGTTTTGCATTATTTTGTCTATGAAAAATTTATTGATTTGCCACCATTGCTAGGTGTTTGTAGTCATGGTGTATTATATGCGTTACTAAAACGCAATTTATTTCCGAAATACCGTGTCAGTAGCTACAATAGCCGGGTTTTGAACATAAGAACTTGTTTTACTGTATTATTGGTGTTGTAATTTGAGAGAAAAAGTGCACAATGTGGTGCTCAAACCTAGTACACCCTCGATATACTGGTACGAGTCTCTATTGTCTGAGCTCAAATACCACACAACACCACTTTGTAGTCTAGTGCAACAGTACCAGTGCATTTATATTTAAATTGATATAGTTTTGTGCTGTAAAGGGGGGGGTGCATTGGTGGGTTCATATCCTGTTGCATTATAGAAAATACTTGAAAAAGAATTTCATGTAATAAAAACAAATGGGCTCCTAGAAGGTGATCTTCCCACACCATGATCTGTAATCCCTTTTCCATAAACTAGCAACCACTCTGCCTTGAGCAAGGATACATAACTGTGAGAATATCCTGGTATATTGTAGGGTTGAATCTGATTGAGAAGCAAATATTTTACACACACAATGGACAGGATAAATAATCACATTATTGAGGCATAAATTGTGCTATAAAAGAAGTGTACATACATGTAGTTCACTGGAGAATAAAATAGGTACAGAGACTGGAATTAATTGATCAGTGTTGGCAAATTTTATCAGGCACTTTATAATTTATCAATGCTAAAAGAGAGAGAATACGTAGCTACAGGAAACGCCACACTACACAAGACAGTGCCTCCCCTCCGGGAAAACAACAATACATAAAACACAAGGCACTAAAGCAGGTTAAAGGGTACATATGTTAAGGAATAGAGGCACAGGGAATGGCATGGCAGACCATAAGGAATAACTAGGAGAATCAAAGTGGACCGTGAAGGAGGGGGGAACTTAAGTCTGCTCGTGTCAGTTTTAGTTATGCTATTTTTAACAAAATTTTCGAAACCTGGTTATTGGATTGGGGTATGTTGTTTGGTGGGATGGAGGGCAGGCGGGATAGTGGTCGGGTCGGTGTCAAACTGGTGGTTCCTGCTCAATAAGTTAAAAAAAGTTAGGAATTACCAAATGAAACCAAACTTGGTATAAATTATAGATAGCTAACATAAATACCACAGTTGATACGAACATAATAAAATATGTGTAGATAATACATCCACTACAAATATGTCATTCGATAGGTAGGCTTGGCCAGACTGTTTGCTTCCTGTATTGTGTAATGATGCTGAAACCAAGTTGTGTTTGTTGGTGGGGATTTCTATTTACATTTTTCACACGTTCCGATAGGGACAGAGGTCACTATAAATGAATTCCAGGATTTTAAACCATAAAAATGTGGGTGGGGTAAAATAACAGACATTTATCTTCCTTAAGACTGACGATATTTTTATGAAATATACTGCATAACGTAAACCCTAAATATACATGTCCAGATATTGCAAATATAAAGGTAAAATAAAATTGTGAATCAGTTGATCAAGTTTGGTTTACTGACATGTAAACTTTGTGTTGCAATTTGTGCAGACTGTTTTTCTAAGATTGTAGGGATAGTAAAGTGATTCTAAAAATAGAAATTTACTAGCCTATGCTGGTATAAACACTGACTGATTATCTACTGATATTTCTTGCTTTGTACTGGTGACATGTACATTCTAACATAACATTTTAAATATCGGGTAAAACATTTTTTTATGTTTATTTATAAAGCAATATGGAAGTCGACTAGAGACCTGTGAACTAAAAGATGGTCAAATTTTAATGTAATAAATTGCATTGCTATGTTTCACATGCTGATGTTTCCCTGGGATCTGTGTGGGGAGGCATTGTCATGTGAATGTGGCGTTCCCTGTTTCAACTTAATGCTTCCTAGGAGGGATTTCCCGAATGCACCTGTTTTCTGGGTCTCTGACACAATATTTGGACATAGGACTCACGTTTACTGACTGTGTATCGCGAGGGCCTGCAAAAATGAGTGTGGAATCCGCATTTTTGATATATTCTTTGTGCTTATTCCTGTTCTTTTCCCTAACTTAATTTGCTTATATCATTTTGGCCCTGGCATTATTGATAAATGGTAAGATTTAATGCGTCACTTTTCATTAATGTGTCCAACTCTCAGAAATTATTGGGGACACCCAAAATGGCTGAGTTTGGGGTCCTAGGACCCCTATTTAAAAGTTTTGAGAGAAAACCCTGCCTAGGTAATTGTCACATGTGTCATGACAAGTCATCAAATTCCTAACAATTACCGGTACACTGGTTAGAAATATTCTTGAGCAAGAGTTTTGTTTCATTACTTTTCAAAACTTTGTATTTATTGGTATTGTGTTACTATAACATTACACAACCATGTATTAACAACTTGACAAAAATGAGTGATTCATTGAAAGATACCGTAACATTCAAATTATTAATTTAATTCATTAATCCTCAGAATCTCATAGTGAACTTTTGAGCCAGTTATTATGCCACCATAATGTCCACATACACAATAAATTATTACTTATATATATCGCAGATGACTGTATCAGAGTACTTTCATTGAGTGTATTTGAAAGGCCATCAACATTTTTGCAGAAAATAATGGGAGAGATTTTGTCCATATACTGTTAGAACCTTAACTTGTTTAGGGACATAAATGCACCTGGTATAATGCTTAGCTTCATTGTATTGATCAAAGCAAACATCTGACTGCACTTGCTCTGAAGATTTAGTCAATACCTCCTCCCTAGATGTATTATATGTTTTGTTATTTCATATTGATTGAATGTTTTTTCTTTATGTACAGTCGCAAGGTTTTTTGCAGTAAGGGTATACATGCACCATGACATAGAAATATGAGTAATCTTGATTCGTTGCCAAATACAAATTTAATGGATATCAATATTAGATAGTGTCTAGTGTATTATATTTATACAAAGACTTTTTGGTTCTATTTTTAGAATTGTATTTTCTGTTTTCTGAAACAGGGTTATTTGATTATTCGTGGAATTTCTAGAATTTTCTAGAAACCTTCAGTGTGAAAGTTCAGCATTACACACATTACATCACAGCAACTGTATGATATTTATGTTTATTCCACAATAATGTGTCATATACTGGTGGACTGAAACAGGTAGTGTTTCAACAAATATCACAAATAACTTGTTTCCGAAAATAATGTGCAAATTTATCTTCTGAAAATATTTAAATATTTTATGGCCGGGGTTCAATGATTCAGTACTGTTAAATTGGACATACCAGTACTTGTGAGGGATTATTTTTTGCTATTTTTGCGAGATGGTTGTATTCACATTTCAATAATGCTTGCTAAATTTACCTCTTTTACATTGTTTTAATTTTATGACAAACCTGACAGTGGAGACTAGTGAACATTTAACCTTCAGGGAAACAATCTGCATAACTTCAAGTCATCATTACTATAACAAGGTTTGCACAGTCTTGAAAAGTCCTTGAACTTGAAACCTACTCCTTGAAAAATTCCTTTTTGTGACAGCCAAAAACTCCTTGAAAAGTACAGTATAACCTCCGCAGAGCAACATCTGGCGGATATTGGAAAAAGTGTTGCTCTGCGGAGGTGTTGCTCTGTGGAGGTTTTTGTTGTGGAGGTACTTAGCCGGTCATGCTATCTGCATGTGCATATGTAACTGCATATAAATGATAATAGATAGTTAATCAATTTAGTACATTGTGTGATTATTGGCTTAGCATAATTATATTTGTATAAAAATGAAAACAATATTGTATAATTATAATTATTGATTGACTAAGTACTGCTAATGAACAAGAAATGTAATAAATGAACTAAAATCATAAACAACAATAACATTTAATGAATCCATTTTATTACATGTAAAGTAACAACCAATCACAAGCAAGATTTTTCAGTCTAGGAATGAATTCCATTCTGATTGCTGTTTGCGTTATACTCTTCCTTGACCTCCGCTTTCCTTTTTCCACAGGCCTGAAAGAAAAAAAACAACTGGAATCAGTTTCATAATAATAATAATTCTTCATTTGTTATGATTTACAGAGTTCACCTGACCAATTTTCCTGGAATAAACTACCAGTACCTAAATAAGCTTTCCACATGCAGGCATTAAAATATAACGAGACCATTTTAAAATAATAATTTCATTCTAAAATGAAACTTTTATAGACACTCAAACCCGAACAAAAATTTGTTTAAGTAAAATCTTTTTTACACTAAACACTAAAATCAACGTCAAATTTCTCAAGAAACATTGCCAGATCATTTAATATTTGCATTTTTTTTAAAACATTAAACACACCTGTATTTGAGTTCGACCACACCCAAATTGTGTAGCAATGGACTGGGCAGACTTTCCTTGTTCCAGTAACTTAATAGCAGCAACACGCTGCTCAAGTGTTAGGAACACTTTTTTCTTTGCATACATAATCTTTCAGTAACGGACTTTACTTTGAATAAAGGTCGCAAAAAAATAATTCTAAGACGTTTTGTAAGAAGGTTGTCTAAAACAGAAGCGACTAAGATTTGTTGGATATTTCAGGGCTAGCCGAATTTCTTTAGTTTATTACACGAGTAATGGCAATTAGCCTTACTCATAATGTACAGCATGCCGGTTTCATTTTTGTCGGCGAGGACATTATGTGCTAATTATTTAAGAAGGCGTTTAATTATGCAATCATAGTCAAACAAGTCCTTCGTGTCTTACAAAACGTTTAAATATAAACAATGGCGTGTGGTCAACATCTTGTTTACAACTTTTAAAACATTTATCGGTTTAAATCAATTAGTGAATTACCCAATTAAAAAGCCCAGCACAGATAACAAAACAATAGCATTTACCTGATAATAACACATCAATCGTCTTTACATGTACAGAATTTATCATAATCCCCAGGTTTAAATATCACTAAATGTGCAATAAACAACCGTGTACTACCGCAAACTTAACACGCTTCTCAACCTGTGTTCTAAATATAGCTCACACATGTTTACACATGTCACTCTGGAGAGGTAATTGCAAGGGAAGTAACACAAATTGACTGCCGTTTACCGCTCTGCGGAGTTACCGTTCCTTGGAGGTTAAAATAAGCGTAAAACGAACGGTGAGAAATAAACATGTCGCTTCTCGGAGGTTGCCGCTCTGCAGACGTGCCGTTACCGGAGGTATACTGTACTTGAATTTTGAAAAAAAAAATTTGGTTAATTGCCCTTGAATTCTTCTGCTGCAGACAGAAACGGTACGGTGGTCAACAGGTTTAGCATAAATTATGCTCTCTTCAAGTAATTCTTATGCTGTGTAATTTTATCCGTGTTGCAATGATGGTCATCTCGATGTAATAAGCTTGAAAAAGGATCCCTTCTTCCTTATACCAAAAAAACCCACTAAATTCTTAGTCCTAGAAAATGGGGTAAAAATACTTAAAAAGTCCTTATAAAGTGCTTGAATTTTTTTCGGGAAGTTCTGTATGAACCATGTATTACATTTTCTTCTCTTTGTGGCAGGCGGTAACTCATGGCAGTGCCCTTTGACAGATATTCCACAGATGGTTCTCTTTCAAAGTTGTTCAGATGGTTTAGGTTGTTGCACAATTATGTAGGTTGAAGAAGCTAAAGATAGATTTTAAAACTGAAATCTTGAAAAAATCTTCTTGTCAGATCCAGAAGGCCTGCCCAGATCTTTCATACCTAGTATGTAACTGTCTTTAGTGGTCCTCTACCAATATTGTTCAAATCATGTAGCTGGGGTCAAAAATGGCCTCGCCCAGGGTCGCATGTTTTCTACAGACTTTTGTATGGAAATATACAATATAGCGATCCTCTACCTAGATGGTTCAAATCATGCCCTGTAATCAATAGTGGCCCCACCCAAGGGGTTATATATTTTCTATAGAATTACATAGGGAAGTCTTTGATTTTTTTCCAGAACTATAAGGTCGAGAGTTTTCATAATTGGTATATGACATTGTTTAGTGGTCTCCTACCAACATTGCTCAAGTTATGCCTCTGGTTTCAAATTCGGTCCTACCCTTTGGATCACATGCTTACCCTAGAGTTAAATAGGGAATTACTTTGAAAATTGTCTTGTCCAGAATCATGATTATCAAAGGCTATTGTACAAAATGTAACCAGTTGAACTTTAGGCCCTCTTGTTTCTAAATTATCTTGAACAATTTATTACAATTTTGTTTCAATTTCAGAAGTGAGGATACAGAGGAGGATAGTATGAAGAAGTGCCCTAACACTTGTGGTGTTGTGGGTACTTGGACATTCTGTCCAGACTGTGGAGCTAAGATGGTGGAGGAGCAGAAGACAGGCACTGTTGTGACTTGTGATGGAAAACTTGATGATGGAACTGTTTGTGGTGCTGAGCTAACACAGAAGAAGAAATTCTGTGCAGATTGTGGTACAAAAGTAAACCCAGCATTATTCAATGTTCTTACAGAGAATTGTTTGAGATGTGGATTTGCTTTGGAGCCAAACAAGGCTTTCTGTGAGGAATGTGGACTGAAGAGATTTACACTTACCAAAGGTAAGTCGCCTCTCTTCAAAACATCAAAAATCATCTTCAGATTTTTATTTTTAACACGCAAATGCTAGGTTTTTTATTGTGCATTTCTAAAAAATCATATTGAGTATACATGTATTTGAAACCTTTTCACAGTACTGCAGTTGTAAGATTGCATATTATCCAGTACAATGATTTGGCACTTATAAGTAATATGATATCGAAGTCACATGACAGGGACACACTTGTGACTCTTTACAAAAACTTGGCTCATGTATTCACTTTTTGAGGATGATTTTCAAATCATGTAGGACCCACTTTTGTTTAAATACAATTATCAAACAACCAAGGCCACTCCTTTTTTATTTTTTGGTTTACAAGAATTCTTGGGAAAAATGTCCACTGGGTGGTCGAAAAAAAAAAGGAAAAAAGTCCCAAATATACTCTAAAAGGGTGAAAATCAGAGAAATGACTAACAACATCGAAAATTTATATCATTTACTTGACATTTTAAATTCTAAAACTGCTATTTAAACATGTATTAATACACACAAAGTTTCATAGTTCTAATTAAACACACTGTTTAAATCTTACATACTGTGGATATAAAACATACTTTGAGAACATCAATGAAATTGACTAGAAAACATGTATATATACTACACTTTTTTCGAAGATACATTTAATATCGCCCAGCCAGACATTTGTTTTGCTTTAAGGCTATGCTGAATATCAAAATACATATTTGAGAAAAAATATGAATTATTTTAACCATGCCAATTACTGTAAACATGTGTCAGAATCAGACTGATAGATTCATCTTTCTTACTGTTCAATAGTTCTTTTCGAATCATTTTAAGTGAAAAAATTTAAATATGAAGTTTAGCAATGTCAATTTGTTAAAATTTTGCCACTGTCAACTAGAGTTCAATCAGTCAAATACAAATTGAAAAACAGACTTGATTAAGAGCAAATGTCTTCTTACCAGCGAAATAAAATTGCCATATTATTCTAGGGGAAATATGAACTTGAAGCAATAGATAACATATTGTGACACATGATAAATAGATATTCTGTAACTGAAATTTTCTGGGCAAGTCACTGACTGCACTGTTTACATAACAAGAAAATTCTTTATATCTACTGACAACAGTAAACAAAAATGCAAAAGAAAACCTTTAAGACTCTTATTACAAGCTAACATACTATCAATTTGACATTAAACTCTAAAAACGAACACTTATCCGAAAATAAGCGTATCCGAAATTTATGCAACTTCGCAGTTACTCGCCATGGTCATTGTCGTATATTTCGAGTATTTTAACTGTTGTTATTCAGTTGTCTATGGCAAAACACTTCTAAATCAATTGTTTATTAATACAAATTTCAAATTTTAGGAAAAAACATCGAAATTATGTAAAATAGTTAAGATGTACAATGTTTTGATGACCCGAGATTTTGATCCAAATTTGCCGAAAAAATCGAATTTGTAAATGAAAATTTAACTAAATATTTGTATTTATATCCATTACAAAAGTCGTAAGAAGACTAAATAAACTCTAAATAAAGATTGCATCTCACATTCTTTGTGCATATTGGTAGAATAACTGAGTTTTAAATCACTGATACAGTTTATCAGATATTTAAAAATGGCGGCCGACATCGTCGCGCATAACTTGCTTGAAAATGGCGACCTATTTAAATTCCATATGCAGGGTAAATCGCATTTAATTTCTTTGATTTAATATACCATTTTAAAGCTAAAACATTCAACTAATGGTTTCTGTTCGTTTTTTTTTTCGTTTGGCACCAAAATCAATACGGTCGGGAAAATAATTTAATAAAAAAGTGAAATTCGATTTTTATTTTTTTCTACTTTTCGGAAAATTAGACCCGCCGGTTTTGTAAACCAATTTATATAAAAGTAGTGGCCCAAGAGACAATTCATAAGTTTGATTCCTATATTATCATTTTGTGAGATATGAAAAATTACCCTACTCCATTTGACATTATGATCAAGTTTGTATTCAAATCTTTGGGAGTTCTATTAATTTGAATAATCTCAGATATATTATGTTTCTTATATATTATTTGCATAAAGTGTTACCCCTGTCCATCCATGTGTCTGTCCATGCAAAAAAAATTCAGATCAATAACTCTTGAAAAGGATTGATGAATTCAATTTATATTGGATACATTAGCGTAGGATAAAAAATACATCTCAAATTTGATTTCGGTTACAATCATTCAAAAGGAGGAGTTATGGCCCTTTTTTGACTTAAAAGCCCATGGTTGGGGCAAACATGTTCTAAGGACGCTTCTAGTTTTTTTTAAGCAACCATTAAATAATTGTTCAATATTGTGTTATATTTAGATACAAGCACATTGGCAAAACTTGTAACTCAAGAAGAGGTTGTGAAGATGAAATCTGAGGATGATTCAATGATAAAACAAGAAGAAGTAGCAGCTGCGAAGGAAAACATTGAAGCCACAGATGTGACTTATAAACCGTCCTCCACTGCGTCTGAAAAGCAAGATAATGTCACAAAAGATCATGAAATGAATAACAGTCCTGTTGAAAATGTTGGAGTCAGTAACATTAATGAAAAGAGAGAAGGTAATAACTACACAAATGATCTAACAGATGATGTTGAAATGCAGGAACACAATGAACGTCCAGAAGAAAGTCAAAACTTGGATAAAAAAGGAATTATTATTGAAAATGTTCTGGAAATTCAAAATCAAGGTTCAAATCATCTTGATGATATTAAAATAGGTAATCTTAGAATAGTGGATGTAGCTAAACCGACATTGTCTGAGGGAGATACAGAACAGAACGACAACATACAGGATTCCGGTGGTGCAAAACCGACATCGTCTGAGGGAGATACAGAACAGAACGAAATCATACAGGATTCCAGTGGTACAAAACCGACATCGTCTGAGGGAGATACAGAACAGAACGACAACATACAGGATTCCAGTGGTACAAAACCAACATCGCCTGAGGGAGATACAGAACAGAACGACAACATACAGGATTCCGGTGGTACAAAACCGACATTGTCTGAGGGAGATACAGAACAGAACGACAACATACAGGATTCCAGTGGTTCAAAACCGACATCGTCTGAGGGAGATACAGAACAGAACGACATCATACAGGATTCCAGTGGTTCAAAACCCACATCGCCTGAGGGAGATACAGAACAGAACGACATCATACAGGATTCCAGTGGTACAAAACCGACATCTGAGGGAGATATAGAACAGAACGACATCATACAGGATTCCAGTGGTACAAAACCGACATCGTCTGAGGGAGATACAGAACAGAACGACATCATACAGGATTCCTGTGGTTCAAAACCAACATCGCCTGAGGGAGATACAGAACAGAACGACATCATACAGGATTCCAGTGGTACAAAACCGACATCTGAGGGAGATATAGAACAGAACGACATCATACAGGATTCCAGTAGTGCAAAACCGACATCGTCTGAGGGAGATACAGAACAGAATGACATCATACAGGATTCCAGTGGTACAAAACCGACATATGAGGGAGATACAGAACAGAACGACATCATACAGGATTCCAGTGGTACAAAACCGACATCGTCTGAGGGAGATATAGAACAGAACGACATCATACAGGATTCCAGTGGTGCAAAACCGACATCGTCTGAGGGAGATACAGAACAGAACGACATCATACAGGATTCCAGTGGTACAAAACCGACATCGTCTGAGGGAGATACAGAACAGAACGACAACATACAGGATTCCAGTGGTACAAAACCGACATCGTCTGAGGGAGATATAGAACAGAACGACATCATACAGGATTCCAGTGGTTCAAAACCGACATCGTCTGAGGGAGATACAGAACAGAACGAAATCATACAGGATTCCAGTGGTACAAAACCGACATCGTCTGAGGGAGATACAGAACAGAACGACAACATACAGGATTCCGGTGGTACAAAACCGACATTGTCTGAGGGAGATACAGAACAGAACGACAACATACAGGATTCCAGTGGTTCAAAACCGACATCGTCTGAGGGAGATACAGAACAGAACGACATCATACAGGATTCCAGTGGTTCAAAACCCACATCGCCTGAGGGAGATACAGAACAGAACGACATCATACAGGATTCCAGTGGTACAAAACCGACATCTGAGGGAGATATAGAACAGAACGACATCATACAGGATTCCAGTGGTACAAAACCGACATCGTCTGAGGGAGATACAGAACAGAACGACATCATACAGGATTCCTGTGGTTCAAAACCAACATCGCCTGAGGGAGATACAGAACAGAACGACATCATACAGGATTCCAGTGGTACAAAACCGACATCTGAGGGAGATATAGAACAGAACGACATCATACAGGATTCCAGTAGTGCAAAACCGACATCGTCTGAGGGAGATACAGAACAGAATGACATCATACAGGATTCCAGTGGTACAAAACCGACATATGAGGGAGATACAGAACAGAACGACATCATACAGGATTCCAGTGGTACAAAACCGACATCGTCTGAGGGAGATATAGAACAGAACGACATCATACAGGATTCCAGTGGTGCAAAACCGACATCGTCTGAGGGAGATACAGAACAGAACGACATCATACAGGATTCCAGTGGTACAAAACCGACATCGTCTGAGGGAGATACAGAACAGAACGACAACATACAGGATTCCAGTGGTACAAAACCGACATCGTCTGAGGGAGATATAGAACAGAACGACATCATACAGGATTCCAGTGGTTCAAAACCGACATCGTCTGAGGGAGATACAGAACAGAACGACATCATACAGGATTCCAGTGGTTCAAAACCAACATCGCCTGAGGGAGATACAGAACAGAACGACATCATACAGGATTCCAGTGGTACAAAACCGACATCTGAGGGAGATATAGAACAGAACGACATCATACAGGATTCCAGTAGTGCAAAACCGACATCGTCTGAGGGAGATACAGAACAGAATGACATCATACAGGATTCCAGTGGTACAAAACCGACATATGAGGGAGATACAGAACAGAACGACATCATACAGGATTCCAGTGGTACAAAACCGACATCGTCTGAGGGAGATATAGAACAGAACGACATCATACAGGATTCCAGTTGTGCAAAACCGACATCGTCTGAGGGAGATACAGAACAGAAAGACATCATACAGGATTTCAGTGGTTCAAAACCAACATCGCCTGAGGGAGATACAGAACAGAACGACATCATACAGGATTCCAGTGGTACAAAACCGACATCTGAGGGAGATATAGAACAGAACGACATCATACAGGATTCCAGTAGTGCAAAACCGACATCGTCTGAGGGAGATACAGAACAGAATGACATCATACAGGATTCCAGTGGTACAAAACCGACATATGAGGGAGATACAGAACAGAACGACATCATACAGGATTCCAGTGGTACAAAACCGACATCGTCTGAGGGAGATATAGAACAGAACGACATCATACAGGATTCCAGTGGTGCAAAACCGACATCGTCTGAGGGAGATACAGAACAGAAAGACATCATACAGGATTCCAGTGGTACAAAACCGACATCGTCTGAGGGAGATACAGAACAGAACGACAACATACAGGATTCCAGTGGTACAAAACCGACATCGTCTGAGGGAGATACAGAACAGAACGACATCATACAGGATTCCAGTGGTACAAAACCGACATCTGATGGAGATATAGAACAGAACGACAACATACAGAATTCCAGTGGTACAAAACGGACATTGTCTGATGGAGATACAGTACAGAACGACATCATACAGGTTTCCGGTGGTACAAAACGGACATTGTCTGAGGGAGATACAGAACAGAACGACAACATACAGGATTCCGGTGGTAAAGTTAATAAACCACAACATACACTGTCAGAAATAGCCTCCTCAACATCTGATCAGAAATCTTCTGGCAGTGGAAATAATGAGACAGGTAAAGCCAGTGTATCAGTCAACAAAGTAGATGGAACTGATTTTAACAAGGTACAGACCAGAAGTATGGACAAGAGCTACAAGGTTGAAGAAAAAAAACAAGTATACTAGTATTACATATTTATTTCAGCCATCTTTACTATTGTAGCGTAGTGACTCATCTATTCTGCCAGGGATTTCTTTAGTTCATTTTACCGCCGAATATCGTCTGTTTCCTCTCGACAAAAAGCGTTCATTTTTCATCCAAAAATCGTCATTTTTTTCCTATTTCTTTGAACATTCCCCCTCCAAATAGGAGGTTGGCTTTTCCTTCAAACAAAATCGGAAGTATTAGTAAGAATGAGTGCTGTATGCTTGATAAAGAATTGTTGACTAATTATAATTCACTTCTAGTAGTGATTGGCAATCTGCTGGAATTTCAGCAACAATTAATTGGAGATGACTTATTAATCGATTAATCTGTAGTTATTGGATTATTTGACAATTACAGATGCATATTGCACTTGTATGTATCTATTTCTCATTAATGATATGCTTTGATATCCAAATCATATTATATGTGATATTCCAATAGTTCATTACTTAAGAAAAGCAATCATGAGTTTTTGGGGACTAATTCCCATACTCACAAATTGGGGAGTTTTGCGTCCTTAACAAATGAAAAGGGAAATCTTGAGCCAAAATTATAATCAATTTTTGACTTTGCTATACATTTTTAAAAAAAATATATAACATATATATATACAGTATTTTTGTCAAATCTCTTGCTACATTTAAAATGTGGATCACTCTCAAGTTCAACTAATCTTATAAGACTTTTTCTGTTAGAGGATTTCTTACTGGAAATAGGGGAAGAAAACATGCTATTTTAATATGGAAATGGTAACCATAAATGGCCTCAAAATAGCCTAAAAAATAAGTGTCCTGCCCAGCCACTGACTTCTGTGTGTCTTTGTCTTTTGTGTGGCAAGATACTTCACTCTGCTTTACTACTGGCATTAGGTGGTAGACAGTTTATGGCAATTATGGCCCTCTTATGTATGCAAATTGTATCATTTAAATCTTTTTGTGATATTGGTTAATTCTCTGGATAGAACTATTGACATAAAAATTGTTTCTCTTAATGTATGTTTTGTATTATTTACAGCAAACAACATCGGATTCTGCAAAACAAAAAGGAAGAAATTCTAGGTACATGTAATGTCAATTTTTTTCACCTGTCAATGATTTACCTTTAGATACTTGATTGGAAGATTTTTTTAAATAATATTTTCTTTTGAATTCAAGCCATGAACATCAGACAAACAAATGATTAACACTTGCTTCCTGTAAGTACCAAATGTTTGCATTAGCTTTTGGAGTTTTTATAGATTCAAAGACTTGCTTTCACTAAAAATCATAATGCAAAATTTAAACAAATAACAATATCAATGCAGTAAAGCCATCACATGTACTGTTTATGACATTTCTATCATAACCATTTGTAATTGGTAAAATGAAGCTAGTTTTGTGATTTAGATCTTACTGTCAGTACAGTGTAACATCCGTAAACCGGACTCCTTCGGGACCGGTTGAAAATTCCGGTTTGCAGAGGTTTCCGGTTTATAGAGTGTTTTATTTTTCATTTTGATGCTATTTCATACTTGTACCTAAGGTTCAGGTCATTATTTCATTGAATGATTGTACATCTTTGAATTTTACATGGTATAACCACATGATATTTCAAGAAAATGAACACAGCTTAAACAAACATGACTGCCTTTAATTTAAAAATGTACAAGCAAACTTAAAGAAATTCATATTATTTGCATTGAGATGCACATGAAATAAAATGTTATTTATGAAAAGAAAGACTCGTCAACATGATACTTACTGCTTTTTGACAACATTGTATGTTTATGTTTTACACGAGATCGTAAAATAATTTGTTTATTCTTATTTACATCACGAAATTACAACGACAATGTACTATTTTAGAAGAACAGTAATAACAAGTTTGTCGTTCATGGAAGACATACAATAAGAACATGTATACATCAATTAATGATTCAAATCAAATAAATTTCCGGTCGAATTCATACCAGTCATGACATCGGATTTGACAATAAAGTTTGCCCTATTGTTTAAAATTTCGCTTCTAGTGTTTATTAAGTATTTAAGGATCTACTTAACGATTGTTTGTCAAATACGTACATAAGTATATTATATATACAATGTAGCTCAACAGTCAAGTACTTAACACGATGTAACTCTCTCTTGTATATAGTACAACAGTCAAGTACTTAGCACAACGTGCGAATAAAATATGTTGTCAACAAACAAAAGAATATCAACTGATCAATTAAAGTTGATATATATTTCTTTATTAAAAGTCTCATCTTTGTACAAAACATAGATATACATATAGTAAAGACTATAAAAAACATTTCACAAAGCGATTCAAATAAGAATTATAAGAGACTATACAAGCATACACCTCATACATAAAATTAAACAAAATGTATACGATATATTACAACACTATCGTGTAGCCAAACTATTAAATTATAAACTATAATCGTGTGACTTAAAAGGAAACATTTACATAAAAACATAAGAATGTCTATCTATCAGTTTTGTAAAAAGTTGTTAGTAATGTAATAAAATGTAATAATAAACATTATTAATGCACGAGAACGATCAAACTCCCCACATTGCTGAACCATAATTAATGACGGACCAAACTAAAGAATCATACAATTTTGTAAAAACGTTATATGGCATACCACCAACTACTTTACATTTAGCAATGAAAAGACCTAAAGCACAGCTATAACTCTGAGCAATGGCATTTACTGTAACAATATAATATTATAATATGTTGTCCATACTCTATGTCTTTGTTTCTGTACTATGCGTCTTTGTTTCATGTTGAAATGCTTTGTAGATGTAATGTAATGTTTACATGTTTTTCTCCTGTCTCATGTATTATCGCCATATTTTCTTTTCTTGTATTCTTTTCCCTCTTGCGTAGGAGAACCGCACTTCTGTACGTTAAACAAAGTAGTTTAATAAGTCCCTTCACCAGAAAAGTTTTCACAATTATATACGCAACACTGTAAATACAGACTTAGCGGTAATGAGGAGTGATTACTTAATTGTAAATGGCGATAAACTTGTAAAAGTTTATGCTAATAAATATATGTATGATTAAAAGTCAATCAGTAGTAATTGTCATCAGCATTAATCTAATCAGACACGACATCCGTAACAGTATGTGATTTACACACCTGTGTAGTAAAAATGCGCATCGCATTTCAATGTAAATGAACATGTCAAACTGATAAAAATACACTAAGTGTCAACGTAATGAAAGTTTATTCATGATGACACGCGCAGTCGAAAGTCGTTCCGGTTTTCGAAGGTGAAATTATATAGAAATCGAACCAAATTAAGTTGAACTTTCGTCCGGTTTCCGGAAATCTGAGGTTCCGGTTTTCAGAGTGTTCTTATACAATAAAAATAGAAAAAGAAAATTCGGGAACGCAAGAAATGTCCGGTTTGGGGAGTATTCCGGTTTTTAGAGGGTCCGGTTTGGGGAGGTTCCACTGTACCTTGGAATTTTCAATGTAGCTTGATACGACTGGTTTTCGAATAATTGTACAATGTTGGACCAGTAAAATTGCATTTGATGTGTTCTATGTATTAATCAACACAACCATGCAGAAATAGGGAGAAGCTCTGCTGCTTTACTGTTGAAGAAGGCTGAGTAATATTGGGATATTTGGACAAAACAGTGTTACACCTGTCTGTCTGTCTTTCCATCACATGCGAAGAATAGGTTTCCGATCAGTAACTCTTGAAAGGATGGATAAATTAATTTCATATTGGGCACATAAGCAATAAAATACAGGTCTAGTTTGATTTTAGCTACAATCTGCCAATAATTAGAAGAGTTATGGCCCTTTTTCAAGTCAAAAGATTGATGTCCAATCAATAACTCTTGAAAGGTTGAATGGATTTAATTCATGTTGCTTCAAAAAGATATAGCCATTACAAAGTATTTGCATTCTACTGAAAAGCCAGCAGCAGGGGCATCTGTGTCCATACATCTAGTTTTAATATGAATTATGAGTGAATCTTATTTGTCAGTTTGAGATTTCATATTCCAAATTATCGCAAATAGACTTAACATTGATATAGCTGACCTTGAAATCAATCTGAATTATACGGTTTGTGTATTGATTTGTCAAGCTAAAATGGCACTTGAATACTCAGGATGCCGTGTAAACCAAAATATGTCTTCAAACTTAATATGCTCCCCTTCGAAGAAGAGAGGGCATATTGGTTTGAACATGTCGGTCCGTCGGTCGATTTGTCAGTCGGTCTGTCTGTAACCTTTTCTGATCCATAACTAGAGAACCCCTTGACCTTTCATCCTCAAACTTGGTCCACGCATTCATCTCGGGTAGCAGAGGAACCCTATTGATTTTAGGGTCACGGGGTCAAAGGTCAATTGTATTTAAAACACCTCCCATTAAGGTATTCCACCCATAACTGAACTACAGTTGACTCTCGTTAAGACGAATTTTTCGGGACCGTCGGAAATAGTTTGTCTTAACGAAAATTCGTCTTAACGAAACTTCGACGTAAACGGCGGGAGGCCATTTTGGTGGTGTTACGTGAGAAAGTCTAGTTTGTGACGACTGCTTTGTGTTTGATCGTCATTTGCATAAAACAAATGTTAAAGATGACGTGTTTTAATTAAAGTACACGCTTAATTAAATCACTCATTTTGGCCTGTTTTACAAACTATCGGTTTGATCGCAGTGTTCAACAATTCAACATGTACAAATCCTTCAATTATGTAAACAATCGATAATTAAATGTGCGAAAATACAGGTAAATCATCTCAGTGACGTGTGAAAACAAGGATATGATCCGACTTCGTGTTAAACAATAGATTTAAGGTGCGAACTTGTTAAGCGGGACTTCGAAAAAACTTCGACGTAGCGAAAAAACTTCGAGACAAAAATTCGTCTTAACCGACAGAAATTCATATAGACAAAGAAGGATAAAATCGGGACTTTTAAAAAACTTCGTCTTAAGCGAGTTCGTCCTAACGAGAGTCGATTGTAGTTCATTTCCATTGTATATGTATGGCTCTGTAATCAAAATATAAAACTTGTTAGTAAAATTAATATCAAAATATTATCATGTAAAATGTTTTTGAATTATAACATTCTATTCAAATTTGCTTCAATACGTTTTTCTAAAAACAAACAATTTTTTTGTTTAAAAACCTGACATTTTTCATAAAGGGAGGTAATAAAGTGATATTATATTATATATTATAAGGTTATTAAAAGACCAAAAAATACCATGATTTTGTTGCGCATTCAATATTATTATGTTTTACAACAACACTAAGTTAAATTTTACAGAAAAAATGTAATTCTTTTGTGAAAAAGCAAACAAAACCACTTAAAAGTGTTACTTTTTTCTCAGAGAAATGTGCACGTCATTCTGTTCAAAATGAAATTGCGCTGTAACCGGACGGTAAAAGTCTCTGAAAAAAAACACATTTTCTTTGAATTTCTTATAGCTGTTTCTTACATTACTTTAATATACATATCTGATTAGTACAAAGATGCTTTCCTAAACAAGAAATATTACAAATGAGAAGTGTAATGTTAATTTTCCATTTACTGGTCATTTTTGTACAGCGAACGTTTTCAGGAAGGAAGTTTCCAAAGAAAAAAGGTCATAACTTTTTTTTAGAACGGTAAAAAATTATGTAATTTTATATTTTTTTATCCGCATTATAGTACAGATTGAATAGATACAAGTTTCATTTTATTTTGGAGAAATGTCCATTATGGGTGGAAAACCTTAATTGAAATGTGCAATACGATGAAATTGTTGACTTTTATTATACATGACGTTCAATATAAATTTAAGGTCATTCATCGCATGAGCTCTTTCATTACCTACAGTTAACAAACTCGTTGTTACTGTTTCAAATATGGCACTAATCAAAATATGCATCAACGAAACCCTTTTGAGGAAGAGAGGGCATATTGGTTTTAACATGTCAGTCGGTCGGTCCATCCGTCGGTCAGTAACCTTTTTGTGTCCGATCAATAACACAAGAGCCCATTGACCTATTATTCTCAAACTTGGTCCACACATTCACCTTTGGTAGCAGAGGTACCCTATTGATATTATGCAAGTAATAATTAAGCATTAACATAACTTATAAAAGAGTAAATAACATATAATATTTTGAAGAACTACTTCAATGTGGCATTATTGTGATGTCATGTTTGTTTGCATTAGGCACATGACGTCACATGATGTCACATGTCGTCACTTGGAATTGTGAAGCACGTGGAAAGCAATTAATTATTTAAAACCTGCTGAAAAGGCTTGATAAAAAGAAAATGTATTTGTTTTGGTGAAGAATAGAAAAAATCTCATTAACATCAGACTCAAGTTACAGCACTCGTGAAAATATTCGAATATCACGGTTGATTACATATCCTGATAAACTCACTGTTTTATACAGTTAGATTTAGCACTGTCACTTGTACTGGTTTGCTGCTTGATTTGTCATGCTAAATGGGCACATGAATCCAAGTGATACAGGAATCTTCAGATTCACCAAGTGTAAAGCAAAATAAAATTTCAGCCAGTTTTCTTTATATTCCATTGTGCATATACAAACCAGGAATGAACAAACTTGTATAAAAGCATAGGTATCTCATGACATCACATATGAAATGTTTAAAGGCAACCAACAATTTGAAATAACATCAAATAAAAATAAAATTTATTTTCCTGAAAGATTGAACATTTTTTTCATCTCCTGAACTCCGCTTTAATTTTTCGATTGGTGCTTGTTTTTTTTAACTTCTACCAAAATAAGCATATATCCTCTATTGTTGGTTTCATGCTATTATTGCATTTTAGGTTATTTAGTACTGTTGTAAATTGTATTTTTAGAACTGCTGCCGACAACATACAAGTTAAGTTTCATGTGATCATAAGTGATGATTTCAAATTTGACCCTTCAAAGCATAAGTGCATTCTAACCATTGGACATCCAGAGATGGGTGGATGGAATAACAGAAGTCGTAAGATGCAAATTGTCAAGTGAGTAGTATAATCTTTGTTATTGATTATGTTAATAATTTTGCCATGTTTTAAGAAATGTATTTTTTCTTTTTTGTTGCATTTGTCATACATTTACGTAACAATATACAGTGATCAAACATAAAAAAATCGATAAAAAATCTTAAAGCTAGTGAAATAACAAGGTCGGCAGGAGAACAACAACACATAACAGACCTGTATTCTGTCAATATTTCTGTACATTATATTTTAATTAAGTAATATTAAAAATTGTGTCCATTTATTTTCAAACAGGTCATTTTTGTTTCTCAAATTTGATATTATTTTCTCCAAGTTATTATGTGTATCAGGTATTATCTGAAACGTTCAAAACTTATAATATTTAGTGTACATTTACACTTGAATATACGATCTTCAGTAAGTATTTTAATATAAGGTATCAGGTAGTATGTATTCACATTATGGGGTAAAAAACCTAGGTCACTAGGTGTACAATCTTAAAAAAAAATTTTTTTTATAGGCACCAGATATAATTACAATGTTAATGTTTGCCATCATATTGGGCAGTATTACTCAGGTGAGTGATCCAGGGTCATCTTGACCCTCTTGTATTTTAATATCACTAGGTCAAAAGGAAACGTCACAGTGACTGTTATGACAGAAACAGAGAATGCTTTTACTTATGATCCTCAAATGTTGAGCTCAGTGGCCCTGTGCAATTGATGCTCCCTATGTGTTAGGTCTGTTTGAAGTCAATGTCAAGGGAACTGTTATACAAAAATCATTTCCCTCAATAACTCTAAATCAAAGGACTGAAGGTCCTGAGAGGCGCTTCCAAGGCAAGAAAGTACGTTTCGATATCATTGAAAGGTGATTATTTTCTATAAATTAACAAGCTGATAGGACATATCTTCTTTTAATATATTTATTTCAAAAACAGGAAAAACGCAAATATGATTATTATCATTGAACTAACCTGCGTTGGATATGAACTAATCCAATTTATGACATTATGTCAATGCTATTGCAGCGTCAGATCTTGGTCCTACTATAGTGAACGTAAAGTATTAACTACTAGATGCCCAAGGGCAACATATCAAGCCCGGCAAATGTTAAGAAGACCTATCGGACCCGTTTCTGACCTTTGACCTCTACGTGTGACCTTGACATTTGAGCTATATACAAAGTATTATGCGCAACACACCATCGCTGCATAGTGAAGTATATGTCTAGTAATTTGATCATCCCCCAATAAAGGACAATGTAAGGTCAATATATTTAGATTCGTTTTTTATGTTTGACCTGTAAGTGTGATCTTAACCTTTTTGCTACACACACAGAACTTGCACGATAAATGAGGTCACCATGGTGAACATTGGTGCAAAGCTATTCGGAAATCCCAAATAAATGAGGTGTTATAGACTCATTCTTTTGACATTTGACCTCAAACCTGACATTTCAGCTACAAACATGGGTCTTGAGCATGACATGCCATATAATCATTGCAAACATTTATACCAAGTTATTTCAAAATCCCTCAATAAATAACAGTTGGTTGGTCAATAATGTAGGTCAAAATCAATGTTATACAGCTACGCCGAAAAACACATACCATAATTATCTTGTGTGCATTTATATTTATTAGTAAAATGGTCATCTTGCCAAAAGTGAATCTCATAATTCCGCAATATTAACGCATGCGGAAAACATACAAAAAGGATTTTCGCAAAAGAGATAAAACAATCGAGAGAAATGTATTTGTTTCAATTGAAGTTACTTTGAATTGAGTAAAAAATCACCTTCCAAAAGTACTTTCAGTACTCTGATCATTATATGATCCGCCATGAGATTTTTTGTCCAAATGGGGTATCTGGGCGAAAATGAGTTATTTGCATATTCTTGTGTTTCGACCTCTGTAGAATGACCAGAAATGGTCAATTTTTGGAATAGACCAGTTCTTATGGAAAATTTATGGATTTTGTAACATCACCATTACAACCAAATGCAGATTATTCAGTTTTTATTGTCATTTATTGACAGATAATTAATAACATATTTCCATAACACAACAGTTTTTACTATGAAATGTGATATATACCTGCATTATTTATATACGTTAAATGTTTCTGTGATCTCAATACAAAAATCCATAATTATGCCTACAAGGATTTCAACAATATCCATGTCAAGATATTAATCAGAAACTATGTTTTCAACGGTTTGAAAGAAAATGAATGTATTAATATCTATGTATTTGTCTGCTTGGCAGTGTATATTCGACATGAATATCTAGCTAAGGTCACTGAATCGTTCTATAGTTATTTTTGGGAAACCACAAAACAGGACAGATAATGAAAGGATAGTTCGAAACGTATCTTTAAATACAAACTTCTATCAGTCAGTGGCCGGTAGCTTTGACTGAAGTGAATAAACTAATGGAAATTGGAAAAATAAACATGTGAAACTTCGCGGTTCTTTGCCCACATTTTGCCCATAAGTCTCACGGCGCGTTACATACTAGAAATTACTACGCGATTATGAATACGGATAACCTCAATTCGCCAAATAATGACTCAAATAATCCCGTTTACATCTCTCTATATAAAACCGTTTATATTAAGACTCCCATTCTACAATTGATATATCTCTGACAAATCAGTCACTATGCTCATTGAATCTATAATAAATCAGAGGAATGTACATGTACTATTTTCTTGAGACAAATGAATATGATTGGCGGTTCTTTGAATTAACTTCCGGTTGATACGATGATAGCAAAGAGACGCTAAAGCGCCTCAAAAACCATGACATACTATCATTTCGTTTCAAACCACTGGAATTGCATTTCATTTCACAACGCAATTTCCTATTTTAGTTTGAAGTAAATCATATTTCTGAACTGAAAGTAGTGTATTTTCATACATCAAAATAAAAATAAAATAAATAAAAGGATTAGCCAAGAACTTTGTCATGCCAGAATGAAACTGTCTCTTTACATCACCAATAATCCGAGACTTCTCTGACCATATAGCCTTTTTTTTTGCGGCTTAGGGTCAGAAGAACTCCTATAGTAAAAACTCGGGGATTACTGAAAACCACACAGTCGTGTACAGTCGTGTACTTTCAACGGTGTATGTGGCGTTTGGTCTCATTTTAACGGAAACAAATCGGTAAATTGATATTTAATTTACCAATCTGCAATGATAAAACTGCCCCTTTATCTACTGTAGTTTCATAAAAAAAAACATTTATGTTATGCAGTACCGAAATCGTTACGAAATCGGCCATATTGTTCATTTGCATAATAACGCGGTACTCTCGCGAGGAAAAGTGACGTCATACAAGCGGTGAAGGCATTAAAATTCCTCTAGTTTTCGATCACGTGACAGCCAGGTGCTTTGACCCAAATACATATTTATATGAAGAAAATTATTTGTTTAGCTTACTCTGAAAAGGATTGACCGTTACAACGTATTCAAGGTTTTCAAAACAAATGTTACGGTTCAGATAGGTTAATTAATATATTGATAATAGATGTATATGCTTGAAATGTTAATCCAATGAATGTTTACATAGATATATTGATTTAAAGTTCCTCTCCCGCGCGGGAGAGGAAATCCCCGGGTTTTTACTATAGGAGTTCCTCTGACCCTAACCAGCAACATGAAATATCAAAAATCGTAAAAAGGGCTGGTTTAGGGACAGAGAAGGCTCGGATTACATCACCAAGTGCAGGCACTCATATCTTGCAAACACATTGCTTGTTACACCGATTTTTTTCAGTTGCTTTGTGAGTTGTTTATAAACCCAGTACATTCAACTAGATAAATATGAAAATAAATAAAGGAGACTATTCAATGAGGTAAGGAGAACATATTATGCAAACATATCTCATTGAAAAATGATCTTTTGTGTTTTTAGGAGGGTTGAAGGTCATGTTTATGAGTTAACATACCAGGAGAACATTCCAAGGTGTCTGATTATTGGTGACAACAGCATACCTTATAAATATTCGATAGACAACCTTGAAAAAGATAAAATTATCTCGGAAGGTTATTGTAAAGAATCAAATGATGGTATGCTTCCAAACAGAGACCTGAGAGTTACTGTAAAACTTAGAGGAATAGGTAAGTATTTGCAAGTACAGTGGAACACGCTTATAACGAAATTTCTTGGGACTATGAGATTTACTACGTTATATCCAAACTTTGTTATATCCATACAGCGAAATTTCGTTATATTTGTATAGATATAACAAATTTCGTTATAACATATATCCATTATTGTTGACTTGTTTCCTGTGTACAACTAAACTAGATGTTTGTGTAGTGATACAGAACATTCAATGTATTAGTTTATTAATGTATTGTATTTTGTTGCAATTAACATACATCAATATATATACTAGCGGAAAAAAGAAACTGTGCATGTGTATAATATGCTATAACTTAGGAGGTATGTAAGGAATCGCAATAAAAATTTCAACAGGGTTTTATCTTACCTTTAGTTAACACCAGCTCAATTGATATGGTTATTGAATCAGCTGCGTCTTAGATAGATATCAGTTTTCAGAGACGTTCTCTAAACAAAGTTCAGCTCATCAATACCGTGTATGTCCACCATTGGAATCGATGCATGCTTGACAACGACGCCGCATTGATGTGACAAGTGTTCTGAAAAATGCCTGGGGAATACCATTCCAGATTCTGACAAGCGCACGTGATAGGTCAGGTAACGTCAACGGCTGATTTTGGAGGCCACGTAACCGTCGCTGCATCTCATCCCACACGTGTTCTATAGGCGACAAATCCGGTGATATTGCAGGCCAGGGCAGCACATTCACATTGTTCTGGGTCAAAACGTCGGTGACGACCCGCGCGACGTGCGGGCGAGCGTTATCCTGTTGCAGCGTGGCGTTACGTTGCTGCACAAATGGAAGGCCGTGAGGCCGTATGATTTCGTCACGATATCTGATGCCTGTAAGTGTGCCGTCTTCAACCACAAGTGCTGTTCTACCACGGGATGAGATGCCACCCCACACCATGACACTACCTCCGCCGAATGGACGTAGTTCAATCACACAACTGTCATGGAAACGTTCACCAACACGACGGTACACTCTAGAACGGCCGTCGCTGCTGTCGAGATGGAACCTGGACTCATCCGTGAAAAGAATACGTGCCCAGTCCTGTTGCGTGAAGTGTATGTGTCTTCTACACCAGGCAAAATGTGCTACACGATGGCGTTGCTGCAGAACAGGACGTATGGCAGGACGTCGTGGACGTATGCCTCGTTCACGCAATCGATTACGTACCGTTCGGGGACTGATTCTTCTAAGGCCAGGAATACTTCTAGCCGTCAAAGAAGCAGTTCTGAGTCGGTCACGGAGATGAACCACCCGGATGTACGTATCCTGGCGAAAAGACGTTACGCGTGGACGTCCTGATCGAGGCCGGTCTCTGGTTGCCCCAAACTGTTGGTACCGTCTCCACAAGGCGTCTACAGTATTTCGGTGAACGCCAAATTGTCTGGCAACGTCAGTATGACGTACACCAGCTTCAATCATGCCTACGGCGCGGCATCTGTCAGTTTCATTCAACCTTGGCATGGCGTATCAACGACGTTTTTCAAAATGATCCTGGTTTTGTGTCTTACATGTAACAACACTATGTTTTAACCCAGGTTTAGGCGACAAACGTGTTTGCAATTGACTGCTGCACGAAAAAAACGTGAAAAAGAAGACGTTAGCCTGACAGGCAAACTACCGTGCAACTCATGCACTGGCCAGTGTAAATGACCGAGAGGGATACACAACTTACCTGTGTAAAGTTTCAAGCTTTAATTTATAAAATTGAAGGATATATGAACATTTTACACATGCACAGTTTCTTTTTTCCGCTAGTATATATAGAGGATATTGAAGGAGTGTTGTATTAGTACTGAATTTATTCAACAAGTTCAATAAAGTTAATACTAAACAACAAGACGTTATATATTCTCTTTATCACATACCCGACAAAATAAGGTAAAACACACATCCAAACTTGACCTCATTAATAAAGACAACAGCGTCGTGAAAGTAATTAGGCTATTGAATTAAAGAGCTGAAAAAGTAGCCCGATTCACAAATTCAGTATTTCTAAATTTATCCCAAGATATATCAATATTTTATCATTTTCTATTTTATCAAAATTAATATAGCCGACAACTCAGTAATATTGAGCGTAACTGTAAAATATAAATAAACGAAAACAATGTCATTGATAAATATGTTTAAGGTATTCCACCCATAATGGACATTTCTCCAAAATAATATGAAACTTGTATCTGTTCAATCTGTACTATAATGCGGATAAAAATTTAAAATTTCATAAATTTTTTACCGTTCTAAAAAAAAGTTTCTTTGGAAAATTCCTTCCTGAAAACGTTCGCCGTACAAAAATGACCAGTAAATGGAAAATTAACATTACACTTCTCATTTGTAATATTTCTTGTTTAGGAAAGCATCTTTGTACTAATCAGATATGTATATTAAAGTAATGTAAGAAATAGCTACAAGAAATTCAAAGAAAATGTTGTTGTTTTACATTCATGCATTTAGCATTTAAGAAATGGGCAAATTTCCTTTCAAAATTAAAATATTGTTAATAGCAAAGACCTAAACTAAATTGATGTATCAATGGGGCAATAAATTGTCTGTAATAAAAATTATTGACATTATCTAAAACAGAATATATCAAACTTTCAGAGACTTTTACCGTCCGGTTATAGCGCAATTTCATTTTGAACAGAATGACGTGCACCTTTCTCTGAGAAAAAGTAACACTTTTAAGTTTTGTTTGCTTTTTCACAAAAGAATTAGATTTTTTCTGTAAAATTTAACTTAGTGTTGTTTTAAAACATAACTATATTGAATGCGCACAAAATCATGGTATTTTTTGGTCTTTTAATAACCTTCAAACATTTTCGTTATATTTTCAATATAATATCACTTTATTACCTCCCTTTATGAAACATGTCGGGTTTTAAAAAAAATATCAATTCTTTGTTTTTAGAAAAACGTATCGAAGCAAATTTGAATAGAAAGTTATAATTCAAAAACATTTTAAATGATAATATTTTGATATTAATTTTCTAACAAGTTTTATATATTGATTACTCAGCCATACATATACAATGGAAATGAACTATTTCTGTTATGGGTGGAATACCTTCAGTATACAGTGAGTCCCTTCCATATCTCTGACTTGAATTGCTATCAAGTGTGCAGAATTGAGTTTATTTTGATTGATAAAGGACTGAGCTCCTTGTGCAAAGATAAATATAATTGTCACAAGTACCTGTGTACACTGATGACGTCTTGATGTCGTCTGAAACACGAATCGTTTGAGATGGAATAAACTTACTGAACTGGATAGGTAGGTTGGGAGAATTTTGCTGGACATGATTAGTAGATTTGTCATAACTTGCATTTTAACGGTAATTGTTTCCGTATTTATTTTTGTGTTTGCTGCAATGTTCATGAAGATTCTTATCAAATGCATCAATGTTGGCAATATGGATATTTTTATCATCACTCGTTTTGTTAATTGTAAACAAACAGCATATGGATTTCAATAGGTTTTTCCACTCATTATATGCACACTGTGCAATATGATATTTATTGCATTGTAAAAACATGCACAGGTATGTGATAAATATATATGTATACAACAATTTATTGAAACATACTAAAAAGATGCACATACATGCAAGAAAAAAATCTTATTTTGTTTCAAGCGTTCTAGCTTTTCGTTTACCTTCTTGCAATTTTACTAGTGAACAGTCAAACATGAACAGTACAATTTTATCAATTTAAATATATGGAAAGATAGTGATTAACAGTAGCTACTTATTAACATGTAAATAATGTAAATAACAAACCATTTGCTTATTGATAATCTTATTATGTGTAGTCAAATTTAATCCCTGTTTACATAATACAATACAAATTACCCGACACTTGTCCTATGCAAACATTACAAATTAGCGAGTTGGTCCATCAATGCGGTGTGTCTGCCATGATATATTATCGCATTAGTTTTCACCTGTTTTCACACCCAGACCAACCAAAATTGTGAATTATGTTCAACCGAGAACGTTTGCGTTTACAATATGCCTTTTGGTACCCACAAATTTCTGCGTTATTTCCAAAATTACGCTATATACTAATTCATTATAACCGTGTAGTTATACAATGAAATAAAGAAGAGCTTGGTCGGAGAATGAAAATTACTATGTACTGTCCGTTAAATTTTATATTATATTTTTTGTTATAACTGAGTTACGTTATAAGCATGTTCCGCTGTATGTATATTGTGTGTCAGTAATGATTATTAGAATTAAGGTTAACAAATAATCGTTATTTCATTGATGAGGTGTTATGGCAACATAATATACTGTTATAACTGGATGGTATAGATATACTATTAGATATGAATTTTGTTTGCTTAAGTCACTACAACCCCATTGCTTAATAAAAATGATAGTGTTGTTATGGTCTCATGTAAGCTTAAGTCACTACAACCCCATTGCTTAATAAAAATGATAGTGTTGTTATGGTCTCATGTAAGCTAATTTGCTTTCATATTGATTTCAGACGCATGGCATCAGTTTGATGGTTTTATTGAACGTGAACGAAAGTCATGGAAAGATAAAGTGTATGGATGGTTTAACGATCAAAAAGATCAACTTACCAAACATGCCGAAGGTTCCATTGACATATTCTGTCCTGAAATCAGTGAACATGGGAAAGTTCTTGATACAATTGAAGCAACTGGTCAATATTTCAGGATGATAAATGATTGTTTTAGAAAAATATATTACGTTGATGGAAAATGTTGGAAAAATGAAACAGAATTTAATGGTTTTGTAAGTCTTTGATTATCATACTGGGTAATATATTGGAATTTTGTACTATTGTTATGATCTTTAAAAAGTATATTTTGCAAAGTTATCTTGGGAGTAATGTATTAAATTCACTAGAAGCATATTGAAGGAAATTTTTACTAGATTGGGTTGTGCGGGCTGCGCAAAGAAATCATAATTTCCTCTTAAAACCTTAAATTCCCATAATGGGGCTCAAGAAAATGAGATGGTATTTCACTGGACCATATCAGATACACTGTCAAATTGATTATATAATAATGTTAGGATAAAGTAATGTGCTATTCTTTTATACATCAAACTTATAAACCTTTGTGTATTCTTCTGTTGATTAGATGGCAGAAACTCTTGTCACAGTTATGACAAAGAAATGGTTTGTTGAAAGCAATGGTAATGCAGACTCTGTAGTGCTGAGAGACAAGGCTACAGTATCTGCTTTGACCATCCTGAGTGTATGTCACACCTTGAAACTATCTGTACATGACACCAAATCCATCAACATTTTGACTAAGGCGTTGCTTATGAGAGTTGACAAGGGAAAACAAGAATGTCCAGACCTTTCCCTTGCTGATACATTATTCCCAGGAAAAAGGTACATGTCATCCTGTAGTCTAGTTTCCTGTTTTACTTTCTGAAATATTTGAAATTTGACCATATACAGTCTGAATTTATCCTGTAAATATTTGGGTATAATCAACAACATTGACTGCTGTATGATACTTCTCAAGTAAAATTAATTGAGCTGCTTGTGTACTCAGTTATACAAATGTTGTAAATATTTGTCAGTGACTGAATCAAAGTAGTCATCCCAGTCAAATATAGAATAATACAGTAGTTATGTTGATAGTATGCCCAGATTGTTGTCCAGTCCACTTTCAACATTTTTTTTATCTTGAGATACCGTATGTTTCAGACAAGAGGTGGCACAGCCATAATTTTACCATGCCAGAATTACAAACGAACATATAGGCTCCCCATTTATATAATCTGCAGCAAATATGCCTAAAATGGGATGCGTATGTCATCATGATTCTCTCTTTCAAGGAGTATGAAGACGGGTTTTATGGATGTTAATGACAATAGTTTATGCGCATCGCTGTTGTGATATTGCTTTAATTACGGAAAATAATAGAAAAAATATTTTTTCTTTTTTTTGGCTTTTTTGAGATTGTGTAGAAATAATTTATACATTTGGCAATTTTATTGATATCTCGTAATAATTTGATTAGTTGTTTCTAATTTGTTTCTGATTATTGTAATACATGTTAGAGATGGAAGGGAGGCCAAAATAGGATGGGGTCATTTCACTAAATTGGTCGAAGTTTTTCTTTAGTGTTTTCTTCTTAGAATATAATAAACTATTTCTAGGCTAAAAAAAACAACATGTTCTTTGGAAGATCAGGGTGTTGTCATTCTTAATTTTTTTTTCTTCCTGTACTTTTCAGGTGGGTGGGGTATGGATAAAATAAGTTTTTGACATTTTATTCATATGCATAGTGCAAGCTTACAATGTTAAAAATCTTTCCGCTAGATGTTTTATAATTTGCTGAAATGTGTAAAAT
Source organism: Mactromeris polynyma (assembly GCA_032209605.1). Classification (NCBI taxonomy): domain Eukaryota; kingdom Metazoa; phylum Mollusca; class Bivalvia; order Venerida; family Mactridae; genus Mactromeris; species Mactromeris polynyma. Next base: position 16,419,719 of record JASFXZ010000005.1, read on the forward strand.
TTGATTTTATACTACTTAATCAGACTTGAGATGACAAAGTTTCAATGTAAATATGGCAGCCATGTTTTTAGACGAATCAAAAATGTTTTAACAGTCTTGGTAGAGAGTCACCTATGGAACATAAAAAATTGTAATAAGTTATATCAAAATTGGGACAGTAGTTTTTGACAAGAAGATTGAGGAAGTTTCCACTATATACATTTAGGAAATATGGCTCCGGGCCCTGGCTGTGCCTTTACAATTGGGAAAATAGGCGTGATAAATCCAAAAATTGGGGAAAAAAGGAAATGGTTGATTTGTGGCTGATGTTTGTTATATATAAGAGGTGATGTAAGAGCAAAGATTCAAGGCAATGGTCTTTTATAAAAGGTTAAATACATAAAAACCTGACTTAATAAAAAGACCTTCAGTCAGAGGGGGGAAATGAACAAAACATTGCGAAAAATGATGATTTTTTGGGGGAAATGGACACTTTTTGGTAGGGGGAAACACCCTATATTCGGTAGTTAAATTAACCAAAATAATCACTGCAGATAATTGGCCATTTGTTTTAAATAATTTGCTGGTGTAAACATGGGACAAATATTCATTTTGTGTTATGAACTGCACATTGTAAAACATATGGATGTGGATTTTTTATAGGAAGTATTTGTTAGAAGTGATTGTTGACTTTGTGAAGAGCATTGCTGGGCCATCCAAGAATCCATGCTGGTTGATATTGATGCCATGGATACATTTCTTGTCTGGTGCTTGTGTTCCATTTCAAGAACCAGATGATGATATCAGCCATGACAAGGAAAGACCAATTTGGTGGGGCTTGGATAGAGTTTCTACAGTACAGGAAACTTTTAAAAAAACCAACAAGAAATGGTTGATGTATGTATTCCAATGCTTTATATTTATGTGAGAAAACTTGAATGTGCACCTTTAGAGGTACATGAATATCTATATAAATAGCTCTGCCTGTGTATCAAGTATTAGATTTGTGACCTTTTTGTTACATAAGACGGTAAAAATGAGTCACAGGTAGTTTTAGTTATGATATGAACCTTGGTAATGTCATTAATATGAAATATTAAGAATAGTTATTTAAACAAGGTATTTGACTTACAATTCTTTATACCCAGATATGTTGTTGGTATACATGTACTAATGTGCAGTAGTGATTTAATAATTTAATCATTAAAGTGTGTGTTTTCAACACAATTGCTCTTTGGTGTTGCATTTAAGTGATAAACTCCACCCCACCCCCCCCCCCCTTATTCAATAAACCATCAAATAACCATGTAATAAATACTGGCACCTGATGTTGACATGTGTAATGTGCATAAATCTGTGATATTTATAAGCTGACTGACTTGACTGACACATTGAATTTATTATTTGCAGAAATAGATGAAACAACAGTATTACATTGTATTTTCAATATATCATTTCAGTCAAATGGAGAAAATGTTGAAGCACCTTGAACCACTATTTGAGATGGATTACTATCTTCCTAGAACATTTATTGCATCGGTCGATCTTGGGGACTTATATGCTTTAATACAAAAGAATGTTATTCCTGTTGAAGTTTGTCTTGCTAATTTAACCTACCAAGTGAAGGTGTACAAACCAAAAAAATTATGGTTAAATCAGGAAGCAAAGTCTTGGATATTACCACATGTAGCATCAGAAGAAAAGGTGATAGTATATACATTTTTTTGCACTCATTTGAATGTTTACAGTTTTACTCATTTAAGACGGCTGGTTAGTCCATCCATAATTAGAGCAGTTGGTTTCCGGTCAAAATCAGGAAATCATTAAAAAGAAGACTCCCTTCTTCTATATGCCAAAAATATCAACATTTTAGTCCTTGAAAATGGGGGAAATTACTTGAAAAGTCCTTGATTTTTTTAGGGAAGTTCTGTATGAACCATTGGGTATACTGGAGTCACTCTTGTTGAGCGAACTACTTCTACAGTTTAAGAGAATTTTAAGTGAAACACAAAAATGATCTGCATGGTTAATTGTAGTATGTGTTAACTGTTTTCCACAATCACATTCAAGATGGCTGACTGGTGACCATCTTTGATTTTCTCAAAGACTTTTGGAGCAAACTTCATCTATAGTTGTTGGAGTATTTTCATGAAACTTCACAAGAACCATCTACATGATGATTTTAGTGCATGACATAATTTTGTTTCTATTACATTAAAGATGGCCTGCTGCCGACTGGCGACCATCTTTGAGTTCTAAAAAAATATTTGTTGAGCAAATTCCGTTTTAGTTTTTTAGGACTTGCATAAAACTTCACATTTATCATCTAAATGATGAGTAGTAGTGTGTAGCCTAATAATTTTTCAGTCGGCTTAAAGATATCTGACCGGCAGCCATGTTGGATTTTGTCAAAATTTTGCAACACAAAGTACTCGTACAGTTTCAGCTGAATGTCAGGAAACTTCAAACAAATAATCCACATAATTTGTGACACTTACTTTTATATTCTGTCTGGGTTCAAAATTGCCAACTTGCATCTGTATTGTATTTAGTAAAAACATGTTTGATCAAGCGGTATTGGGGGCGGGTGTTTATCACCATCAGTGATAGCTCTAGTTTTTAAATAAATGTCTTGTGTTACCATTAATAAAGGTTAGATAGTGCAAAATTGTTCTTAGTTTCTCATTTTTCCTTTCAGGAGGTGCTAACATGTCTTGAGGCTGTATTGAATCAACTTCAAGAAACTTTTTACAGGTACTTGAAATAGGAAGCACTTGCACTTCCTGAAAATAATTAATATTTTTTCTAATATTTGTGTTTTAAGAGTTCATTATTTGTTCAATCTTGGTGTATTGCAACATACTTTGTTAATTTCAATGAAGTATCATTACTTTATTGCAATGTTGTGAGAAGAATTTCTAAAATATTGAGGATAATAATATTATTTCCTCATGATGATTTCAAATCACAAAACAGCCTTGCTCAAGGCATGCACATATTCTTTAGAAATATTAGTTATTTTCGTTTTTTAGCTCACCTCAGGTGGGCATTGGGATCACCCTGTGTCTGTTGTCATCCGTCGTCAACAATTTAGACTGTTAACACTCTAGAGGTATTTTAGTTTATCTGATATGCATCGAAAATGGGTCATCTGGGGTAAAAACCTAGGTCACTAGGTCAAATTATAGTAAAACCTTGTTAACACTCCAGATGTCACATTTTGGACTTGATTAAACCCCCACCAAGTTTGAAGAGGGTATATAGGAGTCACCCTGTGGTCGGGCGGTCGGCCGGTCTGTCGGTCCGTTGCAATTGTTCTTGTCCTGAGTATAACTTGAAAACTACTGGATGGATTTTATTAAAACTTCAGACAATGGTATAGTGCAGTGTACAAGAACCATAACTCTATTTTAGCTAATAACAGAGATATTGGCCTTTGTTACTTTTTCTTGTCCACAGCATAGCTGTAGCGGGGTATTAATCACCTTCAGTGATAGTTCTAGTTTATATGAGACATGGTCAGAATGTTTATCTAAATGAAATCTAGACCAAGAACGATACTGGGTTATCTGGGGTAAAAAACTAGGTCACTTGGTCTAATTATAGTAAAACCTTCTTAACTCTCCAGAGAGGACATTTATGACTTGATTTATGTAAGACATGTTCAGATTATTTGCCTTAATAAGATATTTGTCAAGAATGAAACTGGGTCATCTGGGTCCTTACAGAATGTCCAGCATGATCAGGAAGCCTCTAATCATATACATATTGTGTCTGATTTCAGTGAAGACAGCAGTTTGAAGCAGTGGTCCAAGTGTTATGTCATTGCATATCATCTGTTAAAGCAGGCCTTAGATACACGAAGATCTGACACAGTTATCTACAGTACTCAAATCTTGATACATTGCATCGCTATGTATGACAGAATACAGCAAGATTTAGAACAAGACAAACGAACAATGAATCATTATGACACACTTACGAAATCTTCAAGTGAAACGAGACACACATTAGAAACTTACTACAACAAATGGGATATATACCTTGATGGCATTCTTGGGGTAATTTATTTTCAAAAAATGTGAGAAGCAGGGAGGGCTACATGAATGATGAATCAGAACTGTCAGAATATTTTTCTTTATGAATGTAATAAAAATATCTTCTGTGCAGTGGTGCAGATACCGGGCTAGCATGGCCCTCATATTTAAAGTTTGATCAAATGACTTCTCTTTCCTTTGATATATTACAGCAGAATTGTTTTTGTACCCCCACATAGGTTGGGAGAAGAAAAGATTTGCCCTTGTCTGTTCTATTTTCCAGCTTTCGGTTTGTCCCTTTAAGTTTGTGTAACGTATATCTCAAAGTTATGTAATCGAGGGTAACCAAACTTCATAGGAAAAATAGCTATAACAAGATTTTGCATTTTTGGGATTGTTTGATTGGATTCAATTAGTTAGAGCAGAGTTTCATCCCATGACTTCATAAAACAGAGTTAGAGCAGAGTTTCATCCCATGACTTCATAAAACAGCTCTTTGGATCACCAACAGTTTATGTCACACGCATATTCATGAAAGTATATGAGCTAAAGTCAATTCTGTACAGAATGTTATTATATCCTAAAGTTTTGAAATCAAATTATATAAGTGCTAAGAGAGCTAAGACCCTGAACTTGGTAAAGATGGCCTGTTGGAACACTGAATGTTTGTAACCCCTCTAACATTTCTTAAGGGTTTCCAACAAAACTTTCACAGAACTAAGTTTTTGAAGTACCCCAGCGCATATTGTCGGGCTTTTGTTATTTGATGATATATATTTAATTGAATCTTACACTTTAGCAAGTTTTCATTGGACATGGTGTCAAGATTTGGATCATTACTGGTGCTTGAAATAGAAAACCACTTATGATCTACAGATAACTTTAAATTGTAATGACCTATTCTGATGAAACTTCATGCTTTGAAATTGTGTATTGGCTGCTGATCTGTGTCACTGTTAGGAAAGCTGGATATGTCCATAAAGTTGGGGGGGGGGCACCTTTGTCCTGTGTGCACATTTCTAGTTATGCCTCTTATTTCGGTTTAATTTAAAATGTTTTTCAGATGTACAGATCATGAGATGTACTTAATATTGTTTTAATTTGTAGCTATGGTTGTTAATTTTGTAGATATGGGACAACATATTTGCTCCTGTTGAGTTGCAGTCAAACCATATCAAGGACATATGGAATGAGAGTATTTCTGGATCACTGCTGAACTGCCTGAAACAACATGTATTGCTATTTATTTACCTTTTCTTCATCATATTCTTTACTTATGAAATGTAAAATATCTATCTGATAGTATGTTAAGGTGATTCGCCCGTGTTCAGTGCCTTATCATTGAGTGGATGTAAGAAAATAGGGTTGAAGCACAAAAAAGCGTCTTATAACCCTGATGAAGTTTTGACATCAAATTGTACAGGTACTGAGAGAGCTACGACCCTTGACTTGGTAAAGATGGCCTGGTGGAACACTGAATGTTTGTTGCATATAAGAGATCAAATTAAGAAAAGCAGAGTTATGGCACTTGACTTTGTAAAAATAAATTGTTAGAACATTGAAAATATTGATGCAAATTTCGTGAAAAGAAAACTATGAAATGTAAAATATTTATCTGATAGTATGTTAAGGTGATTCGCCCGTGTTCAGTGCCTTATCATTGAGTGGATGTAAGAAAATAGGTTTGAAGCACAAAAAAGCGTCTTATAACCCTGATGAAATGATAACACAATAAATGTGTCCACTGATAAAAAGTAAACAATAATTATCCATCAACAACTAGTGTCATATACTGCAAATGTAATGTATTATCTTGTTAATTCCTGTGTTTTAAAACATCTCTGAAATCACTAAAAAATCTAATAGCAAATATTACTATTGTCCTCATGTTTTGTATGAAACTTATTTAAGAATTAAATACAAAATATGTCATACAGCTGGATTTATTGTAAAATTGATAATAGGTAAAAAAATCATTGTTTAATATTAAAAAATACCAAAAACGTGTCCATTTTACAATGAACTGTACAATGGGTTACATTACATTCAAAATCATTTTACAGACTCTTTTTCTGTGATAAAAATCATTGTGTTTCAGTAAAAATGCAAAATTTATTTAAAAAGAACTAACAGCAACAGGCGTATCATTAAAACTGTCTTGAGTGAAATGTTATAATTTTCTATAAATATTATCATAAAGGTGTTCTTTGTTAATATCACACTTCTAATACCTCTTGTACAGCTAGCTTAAAAGATTCAGAATCACCTTCAGGCCTTGTTCATTTTACTTTGCTACACTTTGCTTTTTTATGTTTAGGTATTTTTATTATTTCTAACAATACTTCAAGCTCTTTTCTCAGGTTTGGATTTTTTTTACAGTGTATTTATAAATTTCCCCCCTATTAGTGATTGGTAAAATATCCTGTTCATGTCACTATCCTTTTGGAATCAATTATACCATAAATCTTTTACTTGTATTGTCTTAAGATGGAATATACATGTTAACCAGAATAGATTAGGTATGGGTACTGTCTAGAATATTTTTTGCGAGCTTGTTAGTCAATTTCAAGATGACTAAACCACCATGTTATACAATTACACAGGTATGCAAGGATAGTTACTCGATGAAACAGTTTGTGCTCCTTTACTGCAAGAAAGTGGATACATACAATCCATGTATGCAAAGTTGTATGAGCAATGCTGCTTTTCTGGTGAGTTTATTTTTATTGAGACATTTTCCATTATGAACTATTGTTTCAGTCAGATTTTTCAGTGAAAATTTCAGCTTGTAGATTGATGAAAACCAGTTCACATTAAATCGTTTCTTTGTCATAAAATTAACAGTTTTTATCCAATCTTGATGAACATTGGTAAAATATTTGTCTGCATGATATTTTAGACGAATGTGAATATGGGTTATATTGGGTGAAAACTAGGTCACTATGTTAAATCATAGGAAATAAGATGGCATTAAAGTTCCTTATTCTTGTCATAATTTCAACAGTTTTTATTCAATACATGTCTAATATGTATTATGTTACTTGGTCAGAATGTTTTTGCCTGTGTGATATCTTAGGCAAATGTAAATATGGGTCATCACGGGTCAAAAACTAGGACACTCGGTTACTAGGTCAAATCTTATAACCTGCATAATGCTCCAAACAGTACAATAAATGGTAGTCGAAATCAACATTTACTTACCCCTCTATATACTTTCTACTGTTAAATTACCTATGTCAAAATGAAAAATCCGGCTTTTAATGTGTTTTCCACATTTAACCCTTGTATGGATAAAGGAGGAATTCTTAATGGATACCATATGAGTTTCTTGAGATTAAGTTGATACTATTAATTTACTTACTGCATATTCCGTAATTATAGTGATATTGAAAATAGTGGACTCAAGTAATATTGTATTCATGTTGGTATTAGGGAAACTCAGATGTCAGAGACTTAGCAAGGAGTGGAAATGTGTGCTGCATGTTGATTTTTGTCATTTTATATGATTTTGGTATTAAGGTTACTACTGCTAAACTGGGGGTTGTAGCTTTGAAACCTGGATGGGGCTTATGTTTACTGTGATAATTGGTCCTCCACTTCTGACTCATGTAAAGAAGTTGTAAGTTGTTTGTAGAAGAACAGGTTAGTACTGGTTGGTAACCCAGGAACTTGGGTTAGATCAACTGAAGACCAAACATAACTAAAACAAGTGTTCAAAAGCAGCATTAAAGTCCAGCATAACCAAAGTGTATGTGGTGCTAGAATGATGATTGGATTACCTGTTAAACAATTTCAGGCGGTAGAACAGGGGTATAACCTGGACTGTGGGGGCTTCTCGGACTCTGAAAATAGAAGATATGGGAAACTGCTGTCAAACTTGTTTATTGCTGAATGGAAAAAGAATGTTCAAGTTGAGGATGAGGTTAGGATGCTTCGATATGCTCTGAGATGGCCCCCGCTTCCTCAGTACTTCAAGATTTACTGTAAGTTCATATCAACAATATACTGTATAATATATTCAGTGAATCAGTTATTCATGATTTTTGCTGATTTTTTGTCTGTAAATAGATGTAGATGTGGTAATCAATTTTCAAAGATACTGAAGATATTAGAAACAGAATCAATGAAGTGGTATCTCTCTTGCCTAAGAGTAGTGCTGGTTGGTAGAATGTCAGGTTAATATGACTGAATGTGGTTTCATTTCATGATTGTGTTGACGGAATGATATCACAGTTTGGCAGCACTTTATCTGCTGCAAGCACTTTGTAGACATCGTCTACATGCGATTGAAAAGTATTAGGTAATAAATTAAAACTAGCATATGTAAAGTCTACTCAGATAATACCTATCTAGCTGTGCTTTTTTATATGCCCGCCTTTAGAGTGAGTCCATATTATAGGATCATTTACAGCTGGTGGACGATTGGCAGTGGCGGCAACTACGTTCACTCTCTAACATCACATTTTTATTGGATCTTTATTGGATCTTTACCCAACTCAAAAACAAAAAAAATTAAAACTAGCATATGTAAAGTCTACTCAGATAAGCAACTATCTAGCTGTGCTTTTTTATATGCCCGCCTTTAGAGTGAGTCCATATTATAGGATCATTTACAGCTGGTGGACGATTGGCAGTGGCGGCAACTACGTTCACTCTCTAACATCACATTTTTATTGGATCTTTACCCAACTCGGGCACAATGCTCATGGGGAAAATGTTCAGGTTTGATAACTAGCCAAATCGCCTTTGGCACTTCAGAGTTACCGCCCTTGAAAATTCCTGAAATGACCTTTGTTCCACACTGTCACCCAAGCAATATATATATTGGATCTTCTCCAAACCTTGTCACAATGATCATTGGCATGTTATCTTGTTCAGGTTTGATAACCCATAGACACTCGAGTGTTACTTACTTACTTACTTACTTACTGCCCTGGACGCCCATTGGCGTGTAGGGCAGCAACGTAGATTTTCCACTTCTGTTGGTCGTTGGCAGTTTTCTGTAGGGTGCCCCATGTCTGTTGTTGTTGACTAGCTTCTGCCTCTACAGTTCGTCTCCATGTTATTTTGGGTCTTCCTCTTTTTCTTTTACCTTCTGGGGTCCAGTGAAGTGCTGTTTTTGTAATGTCATCTCTATCCTTTCTCAGGACATGGCCAATCCACCTCCAGCATCCTCTCATTATGATAGTGGCCATATCTCCTTGTTGGCATTTGGCTAAAAGGGTTACGGCCCTTATATTATCCAAAAGTCATGTTATGACCCTTTTTCTACTTGCTAAATGAATAATTCTGACAGGCAAATTTTTAGCAGTTTTAGCACTTATGTTAAAGTCGTAATCATTTACAATAACATCAGTATAGTATCGATAATTTTGTGATCTCATTATAACTTTCTATAGACAAGGGTGGTGGAAGAATGAAGATGCTGAATTCTGATTGTTCTGAATGCTTGGTCAGGGCTGTGTCTGTTGTTGAAAGTAGAGTTATTGCCCTTCTTTCTGGAACCTTGACCATAGGAGACTTCAACCTTGTCAAGGAAGCACAGGAAAAATTTGCAGAACTTGCAGAAATAGTACAACATCATTCTGCAGCATTCATAAAGAATGCTGTTGTAATTAGACAGAAGGAACTCAATGAGTATGAATCACAGGCTTCACATATGGCTTCACTGGCATCTCTTTGCCAACATTTACCTAATGGTAAGAATGTATCAAAGTTTCATGTTTGTTTGAAATATTTAATGACACTTTAATGCAATGGGACCAACACCTGGGTATTATGTTTTATATTACACTCCGCACTCAAATCACAAAGTTTACTCGAGACGAAAAATCACTCCCATATTTCATAATTACCATTAAATTTCAAAGAAAATGCAAAAAGATGAATATTCAGCACTTGTTTGTCATTTCCATGCATTTTCCATACTTTGATTTACAATATTTATCACACTTATGAGAGTAAATTTTAGGATTTGATATTTGAGTGTAAGTATCTGTTATAATCCCGGTGTAACAGGCCAGTTCTTCCCCCCAGTCCAGTTCTTCCCCGGGGAAGAATTGGACCGGTCCAGTTCTTCCACGGGGAGGTTTTGGACTAGTCCAGTTCTTCCCCACCCAGTCTGTTTCTTCCCAGGAAATTATTTTATTTTCAACTTTCATGCCCTGGAAATTATCTAATTTTTCGTGTTAGGGTGGGGAAGTTCTGGACCGGTCCAGTTCTTTCCCCCTAGGAAATTATTTTATTTTTCCAACTTTCAGCTAGTCTAATTCTGTCCTCCTAGTTAAATACTTTATGATTTGTGTCAGTGTGGGGAAGTTCTAGACTAGTCCAGTTCTTCTCCCCTAGTAAAATATTTTATTTTTTCCTCTGAGGGTGGGGAAGTTCTGGACAAGTCCAGTTCTTCTCCCCTTGGAAATTATTTTATATTATTACTAGTCCAGAACTTCCCCACCCTCAGACGAAAAAATAAAATAATTTCCAAGGGGAGAAGAACTGGACTAGTCCAGAACTACCCCACCCTAAGGCCCAAAAAAATAAAATATTTCTATGGGGAGGTTTACTGGACTAGCTGAAAGTTGAAAATAAATCAATTTCCTTGGGGGGACGAACTGGACTAGTCCAGAACTTCCCCACCCTAAGACGAAAAATAAAATAATTTCCAAGGGGAGAAGAACTGGACTAGTCCAGAACTTCCCCACCCTAAGACGAAAATAATAATATTTTACAAGGGGAGAAGGACTGAACTAGTCCAGAATTTCCCCACCCTAAGGCGCAAAAAAAAATATATAGTCCAGAACTTCCCTTTCTTGACACAAATAAAGTATTTAACTGGGGAGAAGAAATAGAATAGCTGAAAGTTGAAAATAAAATATTTTACTAAGGGGGAAGAACTGGACCAGTCTAGAACTTCCCCACCCTAATATGAAAAATTAGATAATTTCCAGGGTGAAAAAGTTTAAAATAAAATTATTTTCTAGGGGGGAAGAAATGGACTGGGTGGGGAAGAACTGGACTAGTCCAGAACTTCCCCGGGGAAGAACTGGACCGGTCCAAAACTGCCCCGGGGAAGAACTGGACCGGGCCAAAACTGGACCGGGGCAGTTCTGGACTGTTACACCGGGCCCAGGTTTATTCAAATTAATCTGGTCCTATCATTTATTTCAAATAAGGCATGGTTTTGATTAAACCTGCTGCACGGTATGGGTTTGAAAGTATAATCAAAGGGAGTTAACTCCCTTTCATAATATTCACTTAAATGTATGTAATGAACATGTATGTGTATGTATGCATGCAATAATTATATAAAACAAATGCAGAATAATTTATAACAAGACATGTATTTCCATATTCCAAGTAAATATGAAATGACGAGCAAATAAGTACATGAAGTGTGATAAATAAATAATGGAAGTCCAAACTTCAGTTTGTTTAAACATTGTTTCAAAATTAAATTGTCCTGCCTATCGAAGTAAATGTATTGTCTTTTCTTTGCCTTTTAAATAAAGCAGAACATATATTCAATGCTAATGTATCAGACACTGGATTCTTTTAGTCCTATATTTTGAATGTTATTTTTAGTGGACATTTCTCCAATTGAAGATACTTTGAAGAAACAGGAACGGTTAGAGACTTATCAAATTAGAGAATTTTGTCAACCAGTAGATGTGTACAAGGTGAAGAATGTTAAAAACTTCCAGTCCAAAATGTGTGCATTCAAAGTCTCCGCTGCTGTTCTTGAAATGGCTCCTGAACTAAACCACAGTTACAGCAGTAGCACATTTATGTCACTATGGAGAAAACAGTGTGAAAATAGTGATGTTCAAACTCTAGATGAAGTTGTGGAATATGTCTGGAATCCAGTCAAGGATAGGTGAATACTTAAATATTACAACTTGTTGCATGTGGTCATTAACATTGTTTGATTGTGTTTGCTTTTAATAACAAACATTCTGTGTTTGATAAATACATACAGTAAACATTGAACTGCTGTCAGATCTAGCAATTAGTTTGAGTCAACTATTGTTAAAGGCATCTATGGTCTGTGTCTGTACGAACTGACTGTACCTGGTACTAGCATACTAGATGCATTATGAAAATGATTAAGATAATATTTTTTGGAAAATCTTCTACTGGCCAAATTTTAATACACCTTCACACCTATGTTCCTTGTGTGACCCTCTATCAAGATTGTTCAAATTATTTTGATTTTTCAAAATACATGGCTGCCATGGGGAGGAGTCACTTTTCCTATATGTCTACAGTGGAAACTACAAAAATCTTCTTGTAAACATCTACTTGCCCAATTTTGAAATGATTTCTTTCGTGATACTCTACCAAGCTTGTTCAAATTGTATGATTCATTAAAAAGCATGGGTGAGAATCTTTACCTCAACAGAATGTTATGCTCTGTGAAGCAGGACCATAATACCGAATGTTGTGGGCACAAATGACACCTATTGTTAATTTTCAATACTTTTATTCAGTAATGCAATAAAATGACATGACATCACAATTGTTTTACAGTGATGGCCACTTACAGTATGTGCAAAAAAGTTAGTTTGTGTACATTAATTACTGTATTTATTGAATTCTTTACAACATATGTTTGATGAAAATGTTTTCGTAATTTCTGAACAGGCTTGTAATGTCCTATATTATGAATAAAACTATTAATGCATTTGTCAATTATAATGTTTGTCCTGAATGCCAGAAATTGGTGCCTTTCAGTTACTATTTCATGTACTTTGTTGTGATTTGATCTAGCTTAGAGAACATTTGTGAACAAATCGAGCTTGGAAGCATAACGTTTACCAACTTTGAACGCCTCATTGGACAGATATACAAGGATGATTATGAGATCATGAAAAAAGAAATGAACATTTTAGAAATACCTCCTAAGACTGTTTCAAAACGTATAGACCAACTGCAGAAATACAGGCATCTTGAATCTTGCGTTAAAGGAGCTAAAGTGGTTTTAGAATTTGCCAACCAGTATGAAATGAAAGGTGATTTTGAGCAGATCAGAGTTATTGCTACGGTGAGTGAAACTACATAATGTACGTTGTGCAGAGTAGGTTATGCTTTATCAATATCAAAGTGAATGAATACTTAACTCGAAATTCTTGACTTCACATAAATTGATTTTAATATTGGTCTTGGTGGTATGAACTTTGTCTTGACGCTATCTGTAAATGCAATGTCTTAATATATTGAAAACAACCCATTTTCTATCACAAGTATCCAGTTGAAAGCATTTCAAGGTCATACCATTAAATTTGCTTTAGTTATATAATTGAACCGTTTCAGAAGTTCACTTGCTTAGTTTGCAAGTATGAAATACCTCATTCAAATGCCTTAATAAATGTTTCTATTTAAACTAGTTCCTAGATCTAACAAACAACAATTATTTATTTATATCATGTAAAATTTAACCATTATGTATACGAGGGGTTATCCAGAAGTTTGTGGACAAATATAAACAAATTAACATAATTCATTGGATTCGTATGAAATTTGCTGAGAATTTATTTTAATATCACTATGAGCGGTATGTAAAATTTCAAACGAATACACATACTATTGAGTAATTTACATGCAATTGATTGATGCCATGTACAACGAGGTGCCACACGTCTTTTATCAAAGTACGCACCCTTTTTCCGGTGTCGCTCGACCCACTGACGATAAACTCGATCAAACCACTACACTGGGTAAGAGTATAGGATGTTTGTTGATTCTAATCTAAGTTCATTCAAGTCATTAAAATGTTTTCCTTTCAACTCGCATTTTAATTTTGGGAAAAGTGGGAAATCACACGGGGCGAGATCTGGTGAATACGGGGAATGAGTAAGAACTTCCGCCTCTAGTTGAATTTGTATTGTCGTCTGCACTTCCTGTGACGCGTGCGCGGGTGCGTTGTCTTGGTGTAGAATAAATCCGCCGTCATAACCATCAGGTCGCTTCCTGGCTAATGCTTTCCTGAGATCACGGCAAAAAAACCTGACATATTACAAATATTAGTTATCAAAGGAGAGAATAATAAATTCATCATCATAGATATACATTTTTTTTAAGAACTGTTATCAAATTTTAACATTTTGCATGTTTATCATTTTATTTTTAATATCATTTTAAACGAGTTTTAAATTATTTTGTTAATTAAATAGAGTACGATACCTTTGAATAATAAGTGGAGTTGACTGACTGGCCTTTTGGAACTGCATGGCTGAAGAGTACTCCATTGATGTCAAAAAACTGTATAAACATGTGTTTCCCCATCCTTGCCTTCTTCGGTGGGGGCGAATCACATGATTTCCATTGACTCGATTGCTGCTTGGTTTCGGGATCATAGTAAAATAGCCACGTCTCATCCGTAGTGATGATCCGGTTTAGGAATTGGTCCCCTTCTTTTGCAAACCTTCTTAAGAATGTTTGTGAATCCTTGACCCGTCGCTCCATCTCATAGTCGTTTAATAGTCGTGGAACCCAACGAGCACTTAACCGACTCATATGAGGTTCATCTTTGATGATTCTATGAACTGTGCCGTATCCCATATCTAAATCATCACAAAGTTTGTGAATAGTTGCCCGCTGGTCTTTATCCAGACGATCCTTTACTAACGTAACTTCACTTTTATTAGACTTTGACGCTGGGCGGCCGCACCTATCATCGTCCATAATGGTTTCTCTTCCGTCGCTGTACCGCTTATGCCATTTGTAAACTAACGAACGCGCAACAGTGTTTTCTTCGATACTCTGTTTAACATTTCAATTGTTTGAACCGGCGTATGCCCAAGACATACACAGAATTGAATAGCTGCCCGTTGTTTTAGCTTTTCTTCAGACGCCATTTTTACGTACAATTGCGTTTATAAATAAAAAAATAATTAAATTTGTCCACAAACTTCTGGATAACCCCTCGTATAAATGCAATATTGTGTATTGTGGAAGACATGTTTTATGATATTTCAGCATAGTGAGAATACAATTGAAATGGGATCCTTTCGTGATTCAGTGATGAAAGCTTGTGATTTCTTGGAAGATTTAACTGCAGAGAGAGCTCAGTGTTTACAGGCGTTTGTAAATTGTGGAAAATTAGTCACTTGGTTGAAGCAATCTATGAAAAAGGGTATTTGAGTATTTATACTATTAAGATGAACTTTGCTTATAGCTCATTGACCCAAAGATCTTTGATGTAGTATGTTAGTTCTCTTTACAGAGATCAATGTAGCTACACAATGAGACTATATATTATGTATGTAAGCTTATTATCAGTCTTCTGTATATTCCATTTGTTTATGCCCTTCAAAGACAGTACATATTATTGTCGCCGCACTGAAGTGCGGCGTACTGTATGGAATGGGATATTTTTTTGTACATGGAGGGGCACGTGACTTTTTTGTACGTTGAGGGACACGTGACTTATTTTTTTCCAAGATTATTCGATTCAAGATAATTTTACCCACTGACAATAAAGTTTTACAGAAAAAGTATTTGTAATATTTTTTTATTGTTTTATTTTATTTCATTTTAAAATCTTTTAATTTATTCCCTCATGTGGTGCACGATTTCAAATGGTCAAGGTCTATTTTGACTGATAAAATATTTGAAACCAGTCTACGGAAAGTTTATTTTTAGATTCCCTCATGTGGTGCACGATTTCAGAAAATGCTCAGTTAGCACCATTTATTTTCGGAAATTGCTCAAGAAAAATCAAATAATCGAAAAGCGGTCCCGTCGAAAAGTATGACTTTCTAATTTGGGCGAAATATTTACCGTTTGCGAATGTGTTACTCCACTCAATTTCTATGATAAACGCGGTTAAAAGCAATGTATGTGATAACCATGCAATCACTTTCGTTTTCGGGTCTATTATACGATAAAATCCATACCGTACGGTCCGTAATGCCGCCCGCTCCGTATTTTACGAGGAATGAAAATTATTATAGTAAATTCAGAATACTATTATTTTCGCAAGTATATACTGATGGTTTATGTCTCATAGTCTGTGCTATGACTATTCACATACAATTTACCTCACTGTATGTTTAGTTTATGTTTCATTTGTGACCTAGTTTTTATGTACAGCCGACTGTTTGAAACATGTATTGCTTTTTGCACTTGATTAACTTGTGTTTGGGAGCATACATTGTCTTCATCTTTCAATTTGAATAATTAATAATTGATAGTGAGATGTTTGTTTAAACTTGAATAACAAGAACAAAATAGACAAGAAATAAGATAACAGTGCTACATTGAATCATCCCACAAGCTCAATTAGGAATGATTTGTAGACTATTAAAAGCAATTTCAAAGAAACACTAAAAAGGATTACATTGAAATAACAAAGTCCTACGCTATAGAATATTGGGGATTGAGGGGACAAACTGCACTAAATATTTGTTGACTGCGTGCTGTGATGTAGCCCTCAAATGACTGAAACCGACTGGTTCCAAAATTGGCTCAAGAAAAAAAGCCAGCCAAGATTGCCAAATTCATCTAGTGAGCAAAAGACAAGACTTCCAGTTGATCGGAAGTTGATTAGTTCGATGAAGAAGGTAGGCCATGGCTAGTATTTAATGATGATGAGATAGTCATGACCTTTACTTGAACAATAAAACTGAGAAATCTTGCTTAATTATAATGGTTATACATAAAACAACATTTAAAATAAGGATTTTAAGTTGTTAATCCTGTTCAAAACATTGCGACAGATAAGAAATTGTTGTGACAGGTAAAACATTGTTGCAACAGGTAAAACATTGTTGCAACAGGTAAAACATTGTTGCAACAGGTAAAACATTGTTGCAACAGGTAAAACATTGTTGCGACGGGTAAAAAATGTGTCTTTGCCTGTCGTTATGTCCTGTAAAGGAGAAAAAGTATTCGCGTTGACTGTTTTACCTGTATTTCACATGTGCTATTGAAATTTTCTTGAAGTGGGCAGTTCATAATTATAATATTATATGATATAGTCATCGTTGATATTTTCTCCTTGCATGTACTAACGGAGAAGAAACTGCAGTAAGAAGGAATTTGTTACGGTGATACGCTGTTTATTCATAGTTTAGGGTGGTGCCAGCAACTACAGTTTTCAGCTTCATACTGATACCATAATATACTCTTTTTTTCGCTCGCTCGCTTTATAAAATGACAGTTTGAAAAAAATATTTTTTTTCGCTCGCTCGACCCATTTTTTGGGGGGGAAATCCGAAGAACAAACAAATAATTTGTTGTGGCCTAATAATAATTAAAATTGCATTCTTTGAATCTTTTACATAACAAATTATAACAAATAGAAGTGATGCGTTAACTGTATGAAATAAATATTTAGATAAAAGTAGTGCTTATTCTAAGCTTATTGTTTACGTACGTATGGATCAGAAAAGAAAATGTGTTCCGGTGATACATTTTGAGTGTCATGATTGTCTGAGATAATTATTTAGAAACTTAATGAGAATTTATGTAAAAGATTCAAAGAATGTAATTTTAAATATTATTATTTTTGTGAACAAAGACCTTGCTATATACAGAGAAGTTGGAACTGGGTCTCTAAACAGATTAATATTTTTTGTTTACGTGTTTGATACTACTAAAATGGAGTGTAATTCTTTAGTTACATGTTTTTTGTACAAAAGAATGTAAATAACAAAATATCATTCAATTCCTTAGCGGCGATCTTTGATGCTTTGCATCAATGATTTTCTTGTAGTTTCACCTGTGACAGGCTGGCGGCATGATCCAATAAGTTGTCCGCTCTCTAACTAACACTGTTTTGCTTGCAGTGAGATCGACATAGTCATTAAGCGGTCTCGACAATCTTGATCAAAGGGGTCTGTAACAATTTATAATATATATTACAGTATAAGAACACAAAGTGAAAGTAGAATTTGTTACAGACCCCTTTGATCTTGATAAGATCCTTAATGTAATTTTGTGTTTATAATTGTTATATATTGCAGGTGGTTTAAAGGAGCTGAATGTGTTCGTAGATTTAGCTTTCCTTTCTGCTGGTGACGAACCAATGAACATTGCCAGAGTCCAATGTCTACATTCTGCTGTGACAGGATACGCTCCTCTGATATTTGACCTCACACCTGACTGTGGATATAAACAATTGCTTGAACATTGTTCTATTGTATGGAAAGAACTTGAAGCAAATCCTAAACTCCCTCAAATGTTGGTAAGTACTGTGTGGACCTCTTACATTCCATTGTAGCAGCCTGATATGTTACACCTGATTTCAAGATATGTTTGTAGTAATTGATGTGGAATCGTTCATCGCATTACAAAAAACAGCCCTTTATACATTGTTATCATTACGTTAATTATCTGCAGCTAAAAGGCGTAGGGGATATAGAAA
This sequence comes from Mactromeris polynyma, assembly GCA_032209605.1. Classification (NCBI taxonomy): domain Eukaryota; kingdom Metazoa; phylum Mollusca; class Bivalvia; order Venerida; family Mactridae; genus Mactromeris; species Mactromeris polynyma. The sequence continues at coordinate 16,438,100 of JASFXZ010000005.1, forward strand.
TTGTAGGCATGTGTGTGCATGTGTGTCCGTTACAGATTTTGTCCGGAGCATAACTTGAATTATGTCATATTTTAAGAGTGGTTGCCCTTTGTCAATTTTTTTGAAGGATATGCTCCTTTTTTAAATAATCTCCCTTTAACATTATCTTCATTGACATTATGCTTGTCTGGAGCTTTATTCAAATTTACTGAAAGGATCAACCTCAGATTTAAATATGAATATATGGCAATCAAGTGGAGTGCAGTGCCAGGAATTTCTTATCTATAGCTTGTCTTCCTTATTATACTCAGTTGACAATGTCTGGTGTAGAAATCAAACCATTTTCAGTGGATGTATTTCACATTTGTATAATTATTGTTGCTATTTAACTTGCTATCACAGAAACTGTTATTGTATCATAAAATTATAAAATTCCTTAGTTTTTCTTTCGGCAAGGGATAATGCAGTCTCTGTTGCAGTACGGATACAAAGAGATTATAATGACAAATGATGAGCTGTATCCATTGAAACATATTTTTACAAACAACCCTAAAATGGACACTGGCCTTTGAAAATGCTTAAGCTACAACAGGTTTTTCAACATCTAGCCTATGGTGCATATTTCTGAGTGTACTTTGAAGTTTTTAAACAACTATGAAACCCAAATGATATTGAATTAAGGTTTTCTAGTATTGTAAACACATTATATAGGACTGTCAATGATTTGACATATTGTGTCACTTCGTCTGAAAAAATGATATCAACTTGAATATGATTTATGTAAAACGCATCAAGAAGCATATACTGTAATGACACAGAGTAAGCAAGTTGAGAGTGCAAAGATTTGCCAGTTTCTTTCAAGAACAAAATTTGTTGATACATCAATGTTGCGATTAACAATGACATCTCTAACTATATAAATATTTCTTCAGGCTGACACAAACAATCATTTGGAGTGGATGAAGGAGATAAAGAAAGCCCATGGTTCTGTAGAGGTTACCTCCCTTATGCAAGCTGAAGCCATTAATGCCAATGGTACATACACAATTGGTCAAAATGCCTGGAAACGTAGAAACCAGATTCAACAGGATGATTCATCTCTTCTGGTAAGAGTTCTTCTGATTGGACTATCTGTGAATAATTGATAACCTGTCCCTAATGTTTTCCATTATCAAATAAAAAACTGTTTCTGTCAAACTGTTTGCCAGTTCCCCTCTAATATCTCTATAAGGCATTCCCACTATCTAAGTATTTGGTATACTCATTGTCAAAGTCTATACAAATTTTAATTCTTAAAATGAATAAAGAAGCCCAGCTGGAAATAATTAATAATTTAGTCTAGACTTCCTTAGCTAAGGCCATACCAAATTGAATCTATGTTTCGTATCCTATGGCAGTTTGGTTTTTGACTGTCCTCTTGAAAAAAATAAACCCGAAAGAACCAGAGGGGCCAAAAAAGTTAACGTGACCTTAAAAAATATTTGCGTAACATGTTATTTTGTTGAACCTTTTAAATTTGTGACTGTGCTGGTTAACAGTTTTTGGAGTTCTGTCTCTATGTTCTAGAGTTAAACTAATTTTTGTGATCTCTTTCACTGTTATATATGATCTCAGTCAAGACTGACATTGTAAATAGAGTTAATTATTTTAATGGAAAGTAACACTTTTATTCCCTCATTCTGAGATTTGCCCTTGTCTGTGATTCCGTCCATCACAAAACTTGTGTTGTTTGTTTCTCTAGTAGAACATAAGCCAGAGTCATAACATTTTACAGGAACGTTAACCAGCATGCGAAGTTGCACACCTGGAGTTTTTTGTGTTGCTTTGCCATATACATGTATGTGCAAAGTTATGTCCCTTGACCTAGTTAAAAGTGAGCACTACAGGGCCATCATGGCCCCCTTGTATAATAAAATTTAGTTATTTACTTTGTACATTTGTTGTTTTGTTTATTGTTTTATTATGTCTCCCTTTCATGGTTGAAACATATTGTTTTTAACATGTCCGTCCTTCACACTTTGGTTTCCACTTAATACATCAAGAACCCTTTTTGTCCAAAGTCTTCAAACCTCATTTGGTAAAAAGTAGCTGCTTCTTTGTAAAAAATTACCGTTTCTTTAGAAAAGTGACTACTTAATTGTAATGGTTATTGTTTATTTGTAAACTTATGTCTGTCCCTTTCTTTATAACAAATGAGTGGTACTTTCTCAGAATTTGGCTGACATTTTGGAATTAGCTGTAAAAGAAAAACCAAAACCAGCAGCACAGAAAGAGAAACAACACATTAGAAGCTACACATTTTCACAATTACAAGACCTTCAGAGTAGATTGATGTTAGTGGCAGGAAAAGCTGAGAAAGGCTCTGAAAGTGTTGATAGATTTACTATGGTATGTTTTTAGTGCATAACTATTTACTGTATATTCATTTACTGTATATGCAGTAAAGAAAGCAGATACTAATATCTAGATATTCCAGTTAGCAAATATACAGTTTGTTAGTCAGCACTGATGTGTTCATATTTTTACAAAGTTACTGAACATGTATGTGATCATTGTTTTGTTTAATTTAGTATAAGCTTGTTATGAAGCAAGTTACTGCAGCTATTGTCAGTCTCTTGATTGCTGCTCCCTTGGTTACTAACTAGAACTTGCACATAATTCAGAGAATGTAAAGATTGCAAACAAAACTTGCCTCATGCCGAAGCCAAACTCATGACCTTTCGAACAGGCCTCCAGTATTCTCCAATGTGGAAACATATTTTGACTTGTGTTATTTAACATGGCTTTACTCATTTTCTCTGATAATGCAATGATCTTTTAGTCATTGCATCATGCTAAATGTTTATTTTCCAGATATTTGACGGTTTGACCCGGCTGAGCAATGTGTATCTGAAACTGTGTTCTTCTGGATGTGTACTGTTTAAAGATTGGACTGCAAGATTTTTTTGTGATCCTATACGCCCTGTGTGTGTTGACCTAACATTTGGTCAGGGTGATTCACAAATGAGAGTTCGTATCTTTATTCACTTTCTTATTAACAGTAGTGTGTATTACCATGGAATATTTTAGATTTGCATGTACAGTAAGCATTATGTTATAGACATTAATATTCTGCATGGAAATACATTGATGATTTGAGGTAAATAACCTTCAGTTTAGAGGCCAATATTCGGCAAAACAAAAGATACATCTATAAATTAAAACCTTCATAATTCTTGTACCAAACCATAGTGATACTATCAGAGCTATTCAAAGGTAATAGTGTAAATTTGACACTAATTGTGTGAATTCCATTTGGCGGTAATAGTGTCAATGTTATCAAAGAGTATTGTGTAAATACTACCAAAAAATAAGTGTGTCAATACTATCTGAAAGTAATTGTTAATACTATTTGAAAGTACTATTAGAGAGTGTTAATACTATTTGAGAATAATGTTGAAATACTGTTTGAATGTTATAGTGTTGGTACTGGTGGAGATATTAAGAAAATATTATATCAGGGAGTAATTGTATAAACTAATAGGAAAACCTTGATCCCAGAGGTCACATTTTTACTTTATCAGTAATGGTAACCTGGTCAATATTTAGAAAATCCTTGTAAACACTCCATATGTCACAATTTTTGCACAATCTTGCTGAATCTTGATCAGAAAGTTTGCCCCAAAAAATATTGGGCAAGTTTGCTTCTGGGTCATTTGGGGTCAAAATAGGTCTGAACTGTCAATTTATTGAAAATCCTTTGGGCAGTTTACTGACTACATTTTCGTAATTCAAACACTATGAAACTTGATCAGATCGTTCCTCTGAATGAAATGCAAGGTAATAGGGTGTTTTCATGGAAAATCCTTGTGGATTCCCTAGAGGCCACATGTTCTATCTGAACTACACGAAACTTGATCAGGATGTTTTTGATAATAAAATGCAAGTCCAGTCTGGTACTGGATCATGTGGGTTCAATAAAGGAAGTATAGTCCAGCTGGTCCGTGCAGCATTGTAGAAGAATTGTGGGTTCGATGATAAAAGCATGAGACTTTGCACAACTGTAAACATGTATATGGTAGTCGATATTAGCTATGAACCCATTCTGAAAAATCCAAAATGGCGGAAATTTTCAAGATGGCCGACAGTCGCTGTAAATTACAAAAAAATGTAAAAAAAAGCAAAGAGATTTGAAACCAAATCTTTTCAAAGTAACTAAAATGTAATGCATCATTTCTGGTAAGTAATATCGCTATTTTGTACTGTTAAATAATAATCAAATTGGCGGAAACAAATCAAAATGGCCGCCAAGAAGTGAAATGAACAAAAGCAAAACTTTGCTAATAACTTTAACTTTTTCTTCCATCAAATTGTACTTTTCAAACACATTCACACACAAAAGTATTTTCACATCAGTAGTTGTCCAAATATATCTCTTATTAATGGGCCATCTAGTCTCTGTCACACTCTCCACCACATTTACACAGCGCCGAACATAACAGCATTGCCCTCCCTCACGCATTTGCATCTTCCACGACATCCATTTTCTATCCTGCAGCCACACTTTATCAGCTTGTTACAACAGGCTGAAGCTTGTTGCAAGGATGTCCAATATGGTACCCACATCTGTGATTTGTCTTTCTGCCAGCCCCATTCACTCGGAGAAGCACCCTTGGGAGAAGGTTCTAAACATTTCCCCCAACAAAATCTTGCCATGTAAACTGCACGTTTTGTGTGTTATAGTAAAGCATATTCTGTTGGAGGAATGTTGTATATTGCCCTTCCTTTTCTGGTGAATTGATCATTCCTTACATCGTTCACCTTCATACATTCACTGGTTTTATCATACATCAGTATGACATATCGCTCTATCGGAAGCATGAAGTTGGAAACAACATTGGGTGATGTGGTTCTACTTAATATTTCAAACACAGGTGAATTCGCTCCATAAGAAGACTGTTTATCCCATGCAGTTTTCTTTCCCTTGTAAGCAAACAACGAGACTTGATCACAACCTGTAAAGGAATGAAAGAACAAAAGTCCTCGTGACCTTAAAGGTCCAAGACTATTAGCGATGTCATGAACGGCCAAATATGTGAATTTTTTGCCAGCTCCAAAAGCAATCCAAAACTCACGTACATCAATTTCATGAACAACAGAAATAGCAATAATTACAACATCCGTATCAACAGTCCGCAATATAACTCGTTTTAATTCTTCTCCTACAGCATCATAAACAGGCAGCATCATCAGCGTATCTGCTTCTTCACGTGTGCACGGTGATAATTTACTAGTATCTTTAGGTTGTCGGTATACAACATCAATTCCTTTCGTAGTTATTACCTGTTTCTGTTCATCATATCCTGTGGCGGAAGCTATTAATTGTTCAGCTAAATGTGTGAACAACTCAGTTTTTTGTCATTGACCCTAAGAAATGCCTCCCAGTTTCCTGGTACTCTGGAATCTGGTAGGACACGTGAGCGATTTCACCTGTGTTTGAAATATTAAGTAGAACCACATCACCCAATGTTGTTTCAAACTTCATGCTTCCGATAGAGCGATATGTCATACTGATGTATGATAAAACCAGTGAATGTATGAAGGTGAACGATGCAAGGAATGATCAATTCACCAGAAAAGGAAGGGCAATATACAACATTCCTCCAACAGAATATGCTTTACTAGAACACACAAAACGAGCAGTTTACATGACAAGCTTTTCTTGGGGGAAATGTTTAGAACCTTCTCCCAAGGGTGCTTCTCCGAGTGAATGGGGCTGGCAGAAAGACAAATCACAGATGTGGGTACCATATTGGACATCCTTGCAACAAGCTTTAGCCTGTTGTAACGAGCTGATAAAGTGTGGCTGCAGGATAGAAAATGTATGTCGTGGAAGATGCAAATGCACGAGGGAGGGCAATGCTGTTATGTACAGCGCTGTGTAAATGTGGTGGGGAGTGTGACAGAGACTAGATGGCCTATCAATAAGAGATATATTTGGACAACTACTGATGTGAAAATACTTTTGTGTGTAAATGTGTTTGAAAAGTACAATTTGATAGACAAAATAGTTAAAATTATTAGCAAAGTTTTGCTTTTGTTCATTTCACTTCTTGGCGGCCATTTTGATTTTTTTCCGCCATTTTGAAAATTATTAAACAGTCCAAAATAGCGATATAACTTACCAGAAATGATGCATTACATTTTAGTTACTTTGAAAATGTTTGCTTTCAAATCTCAACTCTATTTTTTACAAATTTGTGTAATTTACAGCAATTGTCGGCCATCTTGAAAATGTCCGCCATTTTGGATTTTTCAGAATGGGTCCATAGCTAATATTGACTACCATATACATGTTTACAGTTGTGCAAAGTATCATGCTTTTATCATTAAACCCACAATTGTTTCACCAATCTGCAGGACTAGACTAGTAATAGGTCAAATATTTGAAAATAATCAAGAAAAGAGAGAGAATGAGTTGCGACAGGGAACGCCATATACAAAAGATATTGCCTGTCCACACAGACCTCCGGAAAACAAAAATCCATAAAACATAAGGCATTTGAGGAGGCTCAAGGGAACAGGGGGGCAGGGAATGGCGTGGTCGAACATAAGGTATAACTATGAGAATCAAAGACAAACAGGGGCGGGGGGCTCTCTTTTCGCGACTTTCGATCTGAGCAACACGAAACCTCATCAAAATGCTTGTCTAAACGAAGTGCACATGTTTTATGAACTCACGTTGGGTCAAAATCTAAGTCACAAGGTACTCAGATGAGTAATCTAGGGCCTTCATGGCTTTCTTGTTGAAATACTGTTCGAATGTAATGGTGCAGATATTACCAGAGAGTTATGTGTAAATACATTTTTGTTTAACTATCGGAGAGTGTAAATTTATTTTAGAGTGTGAAAATTCTATTCAATAACAATTTTGTAAATATTACAGCTAAATTTAGACTCATGAAACAGTGATGTATTTTGCTTACAATTATGGTAATTTTCAATGTTTACAAAAACTCTGATATTGTAGGGAAGGCGATCTATTACAGAAGATTTGATGGATATGGTGCCTGAGATTGCTAAGTTTATGGAGAAATGTTTGGATGAGTGGTTGAAATACATTAAAGAAAAGAGAAAGAGTTGTCTGCACTTGAATTATTTCACAGTTGATCAGCTTGTTATCCTACAGAGGGAGCTAATGAAAGTTGGAACAGAAAATGAACCTTCTCATCTCATATATCCCTTGTTGTCTGCTGTGAAACAAGATTGTTCTCCTAGTTAGTTATTTGTTAAAATAGTCCTTATAACGCCTAAATAAAGTCTAAATGCTTAATGAGAAGAAGATATAGCTGTCCATAATTGACAAGGCTTTAAGTTTTATATAATCGACTGACCTTCAATTACGTAATTCTTGTAGACTTGTATCCAGCTGTCTGTCTGGAAGAAATCGAAACAATATGTTTTATATTAGTAAGTTAAAACCAAGCCTTTATTATTAGCTTACCTGGGCACCAAGCACTCAATGGTGAGCTATTAGGGTATTTGGCTGTTCCTCGTCCATCATCCACAATTTAATCGTTTTACACTCCAGCGACATTTCTTGAGCAATCCTAACCAAACTTGGGTGCAATGTATTGGGTCATTAATTTTTGGCAAATTCAATTTTGGGCGAAATTGGTCTATTAGATCATGAGTTACTGCCCTTTATTTATCATATACAGCTATGTTCACATTTGAGCTGCATCATTTCTCTATAAATCTTTATTTCAATTATACAGAATGTGCGTACATTTAAGTTCGATTTTTGGCCAGATGGACTTGAGGTCTGGAGTGTGCGACCTTACCTTCATAAAACTTGATTAGAATGTTTGGCTGTATCAAAGCAAGTTCAAGTTCGAAACTGGTTCACATGGGGTTGAAAATTAGGTCACTAGGTCAAATTATAAAACGAAATAGTCAACATTCTAGAGACCACAAATTTAGGATTTTCTTAACGAAACTTGGTCAGAATGTGCAACTTGGTCAGAATGTGCGTAACTATAATATCTAGGTCAGGTTAATGGGTCATGCAGTGTCAATAATTAGGTCGCTAGGAAAAATGATAGAAAAACCTTATAAACATTCTTGAGGGCACATTTTTATTGTAGAATATTAATTTTGTCTTCACGAAAGCTATGTCAGGTTTGATACTGGGTCACTTTAGGTAAAGCATCAGTTCACCAGGGCAACTCATGTAATAATTCTGTTAACACTCTAAGAAGCCACATTTTAAGTGTGCTTTTAATGAAACTTGGTCAGAATATTTGTTATAATGAAATCGAGATTAAGTTGAAAACTAGGTCAACAGGGATCAAAAACTACAATCTCTGTTGTCAGAAATCTCTGTGTTTATTACATCTAGGTTAGGTTCGAACTTGGGTTCCCTGGGTTTATGAACGAAATCACTTGGGCAAAGTCATAGAAGTGTATTTTATTAAATGGTGTTATTTTAAGAAAACTTCCAGTAAAGCTAATGGAGCACAACTAAGCTTAACTATGCTTGACTTTACAATGTTGTTATGTGATCGATATAGGGGTATCTTGACCCGCTTGTTTATTAATCACCTTGTATGTAAATCCAAATGATTAATGATTGTATCATACTTAGCTGATCTCCTAGAAGCAATGAGTGCTGCAAAAGAGGAGATTGACGGTGGGTTAGCAAAACAAATTGAAGAGAATGAAACTGGAACCATGGTCACAGATTTGACACCCAGGTAGCAGCATGCATTTTCATCACGACTTATGATCATTCTTCACAATACAATCATATCATGGATAACAAAATTACACATGCCAAAACAAGTATACATATTAGCATTATTCGACCACTGGTAGTATCAACACAATAAAACAAGAGCAAGGTGAAATATTGCAAGGCAGTACAAAGCAACGAGCCTTGGATGATTTTTACATATTCTTATTACTATCTGAAATTATAAATATCAATCCATGTTACATTTTTCGAAAGTCTTGATAACAATTATTTGTTTCATGTTTATATGCGACCACTTTGACAGCCCCTAGCACTGAAATGAATGTACAAATGTGCCACTAAGACAACCCCAAAACATGGTTCATATGACTGAATTATTTATCATTATTTTCGTATAAGTTGTATAAGCCAAATGGCTAGTATTTGATATATCAAGGTGTGTGTGTCATTATTACAGAACTTCCAGATATTTTCTTAATTACATGTTAGGTGTCATAACTGTTATATATCACTTTATTTAGTTGATATCTAAACCAATGTTGTTGTTTTTTCAGAGACAATGCAGAAGGTGATGCAGCAACTGCTAATGATGAAAAAATAAGGAAATTTGTACAAGAAGTAGTGGAAGCGGGATACGATGAAACACTGGCAATGGAAGCATTAAATCATGTCGACATAGATGATATTACACAAGGTGCTGTTTAATGTTACTTAAGCTGGTATAAATGTTGACCAAAGTTAGGTTGGTTATTCTGGAAAATTGTTTCAGCTGTAAATGATAGAAAAATACATGCGACGTCATTTGGCAGTAACAAGGAAACTTTTCTCCTTTGTTCCTGACTTTCTTTTCTTTCTAGGGACTCCCATTTCCCATTTACTGTGCATCCCTGGTACCCGTAAAATAAACCTTTATCAAGTATAACATGCATATCTGGGACTCTGTGAATTTACTAAGGATCACCAATTTGTCAAACACGAGGATCCAAGGACCTCTAGCTGAAAAATCTTGGGTAAACCCCGATCATGTAATAAAAATACATACAAGAGCAAGTTGAGGCATCAAAGTCGCCGGGAAATGTTTAGCAAAATAATTATTGTGAAATATTTGAAGGGAATATGTAGAAAAATGAAACAAATGTGACGTAATTAACTCAAACTGAATTTTGCAAATATTGAACATGCAATAGTTTTGTATAAGAAATGCACATATATATTATTGATGTAAATAACAGAAAAGGACAACTCATCTTTTCCTTTGGAAAAATGTCACAAACAGCTTTTAATAAAAAATAAAGTACACATATTAAGATGAAACTACATTCAACATTAGAAAATGATCCTCTTCCTTTTATGCTAAAGCACCTGTGTCTCAGTATTACTGATGGTGTTAAATTGGAAAATATAACAGGCACACTAACTTCTGTATGGATGTGCATAGGTCATTCTTTACCTCGGACAATAATACACAACACTGATTTTAACCGGTTGATTCCTACTCCTAATCTGAATCCCTCCTTCAAATATCGAAGCTATAGCTATCGTCAGCACATTTCGTTTGTCTTTGACCTGACTTATACACAAAACAACAATCAAACATTACATAATTAAGCTAGCATTTAATCTAATCTTAGTTTGAAAACTCTAGCTCTGGTTATAGACATCGCGTATTCGTGACTTTTTCCTTCCGTGTCACAGAACGTCATGTGTATCGAGACGAGCGATACCCTCTTAGATGCACGTTTTCTATGTTTATACGAAATCCGGTATGGTTGTCAGTTTATGTATGCCTTCGATAGTGATAGTGCGAATTTCATTGCATCGCATGCATGCTCGACAGAAATGTTTACTTCTGACGCGACATTGAACTCTACTTTTAGGGAATAGGCTATATATAGCCGATGCGATACGATGCACCACATCATTCCTAACTAAATGGAATCACGGGCGGAATGAATTGTTTAATAAAACATAACATAGAGATTAACAGTAACTACAAATATTATTTAATATGGGTGTGTAGAATATGCTACAGTATTCTGCGGTAAATTAATGGTCAAGGGGGGCATTGTTTTGTGTATGTGGCGTTCCCAGTACTAACGTAATTTCTCTTACATTGTTCAACATATTGACCCCATATTGCAATATTTGTGGTAATATTGTTGTACTGCCTCATTTTCTTTAGTTTTCAGTTTTCTTTAGCTAATGCCAACTTCAGACAAATTATGGCTTCATATGATATTGCTTTCTGACATTAATTAAATAGCTGCCTACCTAAGTATATGTTTGCCTTGTGTACTGTGATTTTAGAAATTCTAATAATGGATTTATAATTGAACATCATTTACTCTTTTTATATAACAATTCAACAATGTTTTTACGGTGTTGTTAACTACAATACTGTCATTTAACAAAAAATTAAATCGAAACAGAATCCACTTAAGTTTTTTACCCAATTATTACTATGAACGAAAAAAGTACCCATAGGGCCTACCTACCGATATTACTGCACATCTTTAGCTTTAATTCTAAGAATTCAAAGATGGAACCTTCTACATAAGAAATATGAGATGTTACCGTTATGTTTGTCTTGTTCAGGAATTGTATGGTGTATGGAGCATGATGAAATGTCGGAGACTTCATCTGTGGGTGACGAAAACGAGGAAGTGATTGAAGATGAATCAGTTCAAAAGCCTTCTTTCAGTGGCTGGAGCCAGTCACAAACTGACATGCAAATGTTAATCACTCACAATATATCAGGATTGGAGAAACATAGGTATGTAAAGAGGTCAGATTGACCTAGATATAGTATGTAAATACTTTTTATATAACTACATTATAAATTTACGTCCGGCATATGATACAGTGAGATTTCCGCAGAATTGTGTTAACGATATTTTGATTTCAAATGGTTATTTACCAGCTTCAAATAGGATTCTTTAAGTGTATGTTGAACACTTAAAATTTTCAAAAGGGTATTTAAAGTTTGTAAAGCTGGGTTTTAGTCCTATATAACCGCACAGTAAAAGTATTTTGCTGTCTGATTGATAAAGATGAAATATAGATTTTGTTAGGGTATACTTGATTTCTCTGTGTAAATTATACTGTTTGATTATAAATAGTGTCGAGGTATTTATGTTGGTTTATTGTATGCATATATTTGTTTAGTGTGACTGGTGTTAAGCCGTTGATAGATGATCTTACCAAGCTATGGAAACAATTCTTGGAATGTATGTCATCCAATATTTGTGACTACTTAAGTCTTGAACATCTCGGACTTATACTGAGATATCTATCCGCTAAAGGTATACTTGTATTTATCTTTAGAAATCTACCATATTTAGTAGGAATGTAGCATTTAATGTGTTTTGGTTTACACTAGTTCTCATTTGCTTCTTTTTGGAAGATAATTATATTGGATATGTTGTAAGCTGTTGCTTTTATAATGTACACTTTACATTGATAGTAAACATATTAGAATTATTATTTGAATGAAAATGTGGTACAATTATAGTTACAGTTTAAATTTTTGTACATGTATGTCATGTATATTGTAAATCTGTAAAGAACATGTCAAATGTTTCAGATATTCGTGAGCTCAATAGAACGTTTTCACCTGTAATCAATGAAGGACAACCCAACCTGATCATTTGCCCGTCTGGTATGATTATATTTATATTGCTGTAGGATTTATGATTATTTTAAAGTGGAAATATTTGTATACCCCCCGCCATTCAAGGGATGTTGAATGGCAATATAGTGTCAGTCGGTCCGTCCTTCCATCTGTCCGTGAAAAACATTGGTGTCCGATCAGCAACTCTGGACGGGATGGATGGATTCATATTATATTGGGCAATACAAAACATGTGAAGTTTACTTTGGATACGATCCACCAACTTTTAGAGGAGTTATGACCCTTTTTCGAAAGGTAATGGTTTCCAATCAATAACTTTTAAACACATCGTGTGCACATAAGCATAAGATAATAAAGAACAGGCAATGAAATCCAGGTCAAGTAGGCTATTTTCAGATGTCAAATAGAATAAAAAATAAAAGTCAAGTTCGACTTTGGTTACTCTCTTTGGAGCAGTAAGAGTCCGTTTTCGACTTACGAATAGGATAACTAAATACAAGTCATATTCGATTTTAGTATCAATTCACCAATTTCTGGAGGAGTTATGACCCTCTTATACTCCAAAAACGATTTTCGATCAATGACTCCTGAAATGAATTCTACATAGAGCGGAATAAAATACTAGTATGATTTCAGTTGCAGTCTACAAATTAGTTTACGATTAGTAAGAGAGATTAAGTTGTTACAGGGAATGCCGCATTTACAAGACAATGCCTCTTACACAGAATGGAAAACAACAGTCTACAAAACATTAGGCACTGAGCAGATGTAATAGTAAACATATATCGGAATAGGGGTGCAAGGAATGGTCCGGCCAAGCATTAAGAACATCACGGAACAAGTAATGAAAGTCGGTAATAATATGCCGAAAGAGGGGTGGGGGCAGGAGAACATGAATAGTATATCAAGTAAAATAACTGTTCTTGGGGAATGAGGATATAGAAATAATACAGTAACCTCACAGCAATTTACAGCCTTGGAACTGGAAGTAAAAATACTGGGGGTATAAATCGATTTATCAGCTAGCTAACAATTCACAAATTGGGGGTTGCAACTGTCTGTCATCCAAAAATATTTACACCCAAGACTTAGCCATTGTCTTCCAATATTGTTGAATTAAATTGATGTCACAACCCTTGTTACTTAGACAAAAATAAATGTACCTTGATTTGACCCCCCTTATTACTGATTTTTCACAGCTTGTGCTGGGGAAAATAGCAGACTTGTGTACACAAAACATGACATGCTCGCGTGATCTAAATCCTATGTTTAGTCGATCTTAAACCATTTTTAAGACTATATGAAAGTATTTAAGTTCTCTAGGTAACCATTGCCTCTCCGAAACCTTGTAAGTTGAGATATGTAAATGTCATATGAGGGTGCTATATGAAAGTATGTGTAAGGGAAGCTTATAGCTTAGTAATTGCTTCAACAATTTCATATTACTGTAGCTGATGTATTGATGACTACACTGTCCATATATGTCAATGACAGGGAGCAGCCGTTACCACAATCAGACGAAGTTCTTATGTGTACTCCAAACACGACACAAGATGAGGTAACTTGTCTATCCTCTGACCATTTTATACTTATGTTAAATAGGAAGTGGTATTTTGTATCATTTTAAACCTTCAATTTTGCATTTGATCTGGTTGGATTTCATTATTTCTTAAAAGAAATAAGATTAATTTCAATTTATTTGTTCAAGGTGTTAATATAATTGACAAAGAAGCTTTCACCATATACATGACAAAGACAAAAACATAAAGATATGAAAAAAAAAGAAAATACATACTCGGGCAGAAAAAATTTAAACAAAAGTGATGATATATATAAGAAACATTTAGATTTCATGGGTATTTTATTAAAAGCAAATATTTTGCTATTGAGAAAATTTTGCTCGTTATTTTCGTTGACGTGAGAGTAATACAGTTTTGCATATTTGTTATACAATCATATTTTTCTGACATATTCGTATTTAGTGTTGACAATGCAATGTTATAATTTTTAAGACAGTTTTTGGACGGTGCACCCCTAGTATGCACAACTGATTTCAAATCTACAAACCAAATTACAGCAATACAGCTTTCTGCATTGAAGATAATATTGCAGTTTTCAATACTTAAATACACATGGCAAATTGAATACCCTTCCAAAATTCCAATTATTAAAACGGTTTTCACAACTGACAAAGAACCTTTATTTGGTCTTCATTGACAGTACATATGGCTATATTGAAATGTCTTTTGTCAAAGACCTTAGAGCAGGATTTGATAAAAAATCACAGAATTGAAAATAAAAATTATGCTCTACCAGAATACCTGAAGACAACATGTCGTTTATTTAAAACACCAACAGGAAATGAAACTGGCGTCTGTACTTATATGAAAAAAATTGAAAACTTATATTTGCAGATCTATGTCTTTTGTACTGATATCAATTGAATTTGAAATTAATTTGACTGTACCTCAGGTTGACATATTCTGGCGCCGGGCAATATTTGATGGTAGTCGTAAGATCCACTGTTTGGTGAATGCTGATATGTTGGATTATGATGTTAGTGAGGCTGCTGAAAGATGTTTAGAGGAATATCTGCTTGAAGTCTACCATAAGGGTATGAGACAGTCACATCTTATCTACTAGAACATTTATTTATATAATGAATTCTTACTGGATAATCCCCAGTATAGAAAGTGCATCATTTCGATTTTGAGCACTGTCAACGCTTTTTCTTCATTATCCACCAATTAAAATATGATTTGTGATAAATGCCCGCGTTTAGTTGTTTGGATGGATTTTAGCACACTGTCGTTGATTTTAGATACCTATACTCTTTTCAACAAACTATAAAATGCCTTTGACGACATATTTTTCTTGCAATGTTTTTTTTGCAGGTCTGGCATAGATTTATTTATTCTGACCATATGTCTGACTAATATTTCATACACATACATTGTTATTTGTATTATGTGTATTTCAGATTTACATTACCGTCTGCTGGTGATTTGCAGTTCTGACAACGAGTACAGGTCGACTATTATATCATCACTGGACAAATATAAAAGACAGTTACTACCATTCAGCATTGAAACTATCAGGCAATATCTTGTTGACAAACTGAAAGTTCAACAGAATCCACAAGCCAAAATTAAACCTGCAGCACACGTTGATATTGAAAGGTAGGCATTTTTTATTGTGGAATTCTAGTTTGCACAAGTTCTATTTATCTTAACTCTTTACTCCTTAGAAACGCCGAATCACACGCCTCAACCGTATCTTCATGCAAACGCCGAATCTTGCTTCTGACCTTCTGTCGCAAATGCATTCTTTCGTAAACAGTAAACATCGGACATTCATGTTTATTCTAATGAAAGGATCACTATTTTAGTCTAAGTGCAAAAACTAATAAGTACCTAAATCAATTCGCCAAAAATATTAAGTGCCAAACTGGTCAGAATAAACATAAGGTTCTAAAGCAATTCTCCAGAAATTTCCTAAGTGTCCAAAACAATTAAATTATTAGTAAATATTTACCACTTTCCTAATCAAAGTCCTTTGATCTAGGGCATCAGAATTGTCAAAACAACAAGAGCAGCTTCTTTTAGACTACTATTACATAATGTCCAATTGGTCAGTAGACAAAAATGACTTCAATGATTTGATTGACTGATATGCCTCTGGTCAACTGGTGAATCAGTGCAGAAAAAAGATTGACATATTCTGGGGTTGATAAGCCCCTCTTGCTGCACTTGCAATAATTCAATACACTAGTCAATTAAAAAACCATTAAAAAATAAATTTCTAGAAAACCGAGGTTCTAATTAACAAAGTAACACTGTCATCATAACCTATATAAAATTCTGATTAAATAGAGACCAAATATGACCATGTTCCATTAAAAATAAAGAATTTGACTATTTAATCAATTATCTACCCACTATGATAGCAAAAATAGAGTCAATAGAGACAAATAAAGCTTCATCATATTTTCAAACATTAGCTATCACAAAGATATGGAGATATCCGTCAGAGCATATTGTACCCAATATGACTGAAACCGAGCAGACAGCCTACCTATCCAAATGACTGTATGAGGTTATATTAATTCTGTTAATTATTAGATCTTAATCAGTTCACACCCTAAGGGGTGCTAATGAATTGGACACTTAAGCCTACTCTTACAGTGGCAAAATATAAATATGAACACTTAGCTATAAATAAACTGCTACCATAAATATCACCACATACCCTGTATGTAGACTGGCCACTGACCACTACAGTGCCTTGAATAGGCAAGGGATTTGATTCAAATAAATAATTAAATAGTACTAAACCCCAGGAACTTCACAGTTAGTTGAAATCAAATAACATTGATTTATTTCATAGATCTACAGTGCGTATCATTAAATCCTGGAGAGCTGGTGTTGGAAAATCTTTGTTCAAAACTAGACGTA
Source organism: Mactromeris polynyma (assembly GCA_032209605.1). Taxonomy (NCBI): domain Eukaryota; kingdom Metazoa; phylum Mollusca; class Bivalvia; order Venerida; family Mactridae; genus Mactromeris; species Mactromeris polynyma. The sequence continues at coordinate 16,454,898 of JASFXZ010000005.1, forward strand.
CAGACGATTTATCTGGTTTGAACCAGTCTGTAAGATCTGACTCGGTATCCATTCCACTGCAAGAAAAGAATTTGGATTTACATTATGTGATTGAAAGACTTCTTGAACATTCTACTCAACCTGGGGAAGTAGCAACAAGATTGTTCCATATAGATGTTTCCCATGAGGTATAATGTCTCTAAATTGTTCTCGTAAATGTTCATAACCATATTGGTAAAATGAATGGTTATAGATTGTTCAGGGTGATGGTTTATTTGTATCTCTCACTAGAAGTGATAAAATGTAGCACAAAGAATGTGACATTGCAAAACAGGACCTTCTTCCTTAACCAAAAATCAAGAGGATGTGAAATGAAGTGTATTGGGATAAAACAGTTTGCGCAACAGTTAACATAAAGAGAAACATGGTATCACAATGGCCTTAAAGTTTTTGAGCTGTTGGTATATATCCACAGGACTAAACCAACTTCACTCATTACCCCTGATATTGTCAAAAATCCCGTATTTAAAAAAAACATCAAAAATGTTTGTATCTTCTGTACTTTTAATTCTGCAAAATTTATGATTTTAGGTTCAAAATGGTATAGACTATTTACTGTTTAATCTACTGATACTTGGATGTTTGATGGATAAGACAGGCTGGGTATGGAGAAAGTCAACAATGGATATGTACCTGATTGAAACTATGCCATTAATGATGCAGGCTGCAAACAGACAGGTATAAAATGTTATTTCTTTTTTAATATCTCGCTGTTCAGTCTGTATGTTACCTTGTTGTATTGCATAACCAGGGTATGTGATGTAAATTGATATTTAAACTACATATATTTTTTCTAATATTGCCATGATATATTCCTTTATAGGGTGGAGACCTACTGTATGTCCATCCAATGTTAAACATATTGCCAGATCTTACCTGTAGATCCCCTGTGGAAAGTTTGAACATTTATATGGACAGAAAACCTCCAGGTAAAATACACATCAAGCATACACAAGTTGTATCATGTTTATTGACATAAATGTTATATTTGTACATTTGTACTCAGGTATAGAAACATTCAAAAATGGGTGTGTTTTGGTTGTTTATCTTGTTAATAGAGGGCCATATTGTATATAAGATGTACACATTTAAGGCCATGTTGTTGATAAGATGTACACATTTATTGTTAATGTTAATATGTTACCTTCTGAAAATAAAGAATTTATTATTATTATATTCTCATTGTAATACAGTGTGGCTTATTGAAATTAACTAAAGATACAGACAAATATCACACACTCATGTACAGAAACATACAAACAATAACCAAATTACATATTCATACAGACGGACATACAAACATTAACTTGCGTTTACAAAAGAAATGTACAAAGTGAACGTCATGGTTTCATTATAAGCTGCTTCAATTAGATGTTTGTTTTAAACCTGTACATATAATATAGGTTCACCAACAGTCCATATTCAACGAAACAGTAAATTGATCCTGTTGTAAAAAATAAGATTTATAACTGCCTACATTTTCATCTTTCGAATGGTGTCACTTTTAAGATGGTGCTCTTCTTGGCACATTATGTATATTTTTGTTGTGGATAAGAACCCCATTTATACCTTGATATTCGCAGGATACAAAAGTTCTGACCAGTTATTTGACGGGAAATTGTTCCAAAGTTCAATGTTTCAACGGCCCTTTCAATACCTGTTCCGATTGGATAACGGGAGACAACTGACAGATGTTAACCCACATGACCCTGAAGGTGACCCTCAAAATTGTCTCCAGATTTTGCTTAGGTACATAATGTCTTGTAGTTATTGTTCTTGGTTAAAATATTGCAGAATCTGATATAAATATTTTTTTATTTTACTGTTGTATTATACAGTTTTGTAATCATTTAAACACTTGTGGGTAGTTATGTTCTAACAAATCTGTAGCCATAGAGTGCTTGAAAACGCCAGTTGCTAATATATACTTTAATTCCATGTCATGATAATGAAACATTTTTTATCATTTTAATTCGACCATTAATTTGACTATTTCAGACACTGTGGTCTAGATGATCCATCATGGTCAGAACTTCACCATTTTGTCATGTTTCTAAACACTCAGTTAGTTGATTTTGAAAAGAACAATTTTGTTGGTGCAGCAGCAGCTGAAGATCTTCCTGGTTTCTCTAAGTTTGTTTTGAGATTTCTGATACAGATGTCAAGGGTATGTTGATAATGTATATTTAGAAGATTAGTTTCTCTCATTTTTTTCTTTCTTCTGACATATTGGAAGCATTGAAACAGAGCTAGACAATTAAAACATAAACATGCATAATAATCCTTGCACTGTTGCATAATTTGTTTTGTTATTTTACATTGATTCGAATATCTACATCATAATATCTATATATATTAATTAAATACTGTGGGCTGTTGATCTTTTTTACCCGAAAATAAAATGAAAATTCGACATGCTTTAAAATGCTTGTTTAACATTTTATTTTATAACTGGCTGAAATTTCATTGTTATTACGGAAAAACCTCGACAATGAGACCACCAATGGGTCCGTCATAAAGTGGTCTTAATATCGAGTTGGTATCATTATTGAGTTAAGTCATATTGTGCGTATCAGTACTAGTAATGTTATTTTTTTCCAAGATATTTGTGTTATTTTAAATACTTCTGTGTCCCATAAATGTGTGGGATTATAAATAAAAGTTCAAAGATGGACGAAAACAGGTTATTAACACAATAAAATTTTAATTTGGATAAATACAATATAAACAATGACTTGTTTCAATTCCACCATACTCTTGAGGATTGAATGAACCTGAAAAGTAAAGCACATCAAATATTATAGGTACATGTTTATATAAAAAAGAATACTAGAAGTGTGTAATGATAATAATAATAACAGGTAATGTTACAGACAGGACAGTTCTATCACTGAAATTACTGGCTTTAGCGGTATCTGTTCTTCAAGAATGTAATTTTAACATATTAATTTTCATAGCCAACGGTTGTACATTTTACAACTGCTTCCTCAACAAATTGTCATTACATTTATTTTGTTTATAAACATAGTTTGAGAAGCAGAGGTCAGATTAAATCACCTGAGTCTTTCCAATGCCATATTTATCAGCTAATTGCCTCTGACTTTTTCCTGGAGTGTAGGACAAAATCCCCTCCGGACAAAATCCCCTTCACTCATCTTGTACAAGGAGTACAAAATCCCCTTCGTGACTTTTACAAGAAGGACAAAATCCCCTTCATGAATCTTTTTTTTCTTATTTGAGGACCTATGTGGGTACCCCGTTTATTTTGCAATACAATAACATATGTACACGTTCATACATATATAGTAGTTACACATAACATACACAAATTGTTTATGCTTACATATATTTACGTATAAGAGTGCATAAATATTTATATATACTATACTTATATTTATGCCCTTCATGAATCTTACAAATAGGGCAAAACACCCTCTGATATTTTTTGAATGTTAGATGATAATTGATACACTAATAAATTATAATAATGACTAATGACATGCATCAAACTGTAAATCCAATAAAGGGTTTTCGATATTTCTTGATTTTACTGTCCATGTCATAAATGTTCAAACATTATTTTGTTTATTTGTTTAGTTTTAAACCACATTGAACTTAATACAAAATCCGGAGTGGATTTTGTCCGTATACCTTTTTCATGGACTGTCTTTGATCAAATCAATTTTCTCTTTCAGAGAAAACTCTGTCCACATTCTACTCATTTCAGAACTTTTAATCAAATTTAATCAGCTAAGTTCATGTAGGTCTTTATCAATGAAAATCAAATTCAGATATAGTGTGGCCAAGATCTGATGGCACAATAATATTTAATTATGCTAATTAGGCGACGGTTTCACGAAAGTTTATACTAGTTGTTGTTTGTCCGTCAATTAACGAGTACAATATAACAATAACATATAAGCGAAAAATCAAAACATGTGTGCTAACTCACAATAAAATACCAACCTCTAGGTGTGTTTATGACGCCTGGAGGGATTAAAGTGTAATCAATTATCGTAAACAAATCCGAATTAACAACCTCGTCTGTCGGTGTGACTAAAATCCATACTGCCAGTTTCGGGACAGTACGTGGTCGTATTTTCGAGTTGAAAATGTGTCTTCGTTATTGATTGGGACCTGAATGAATGGTCGCATTACTCAATATCGAGTTGCCCGCTATTTCGAGTTGTGCGAACATTGAATTATATAGAGAAAAATTCGGGTCATGAAAAATTAGTCGTAATAGTGAGTTGGTTGCAAAATCGAGTTGGTCGCATCATGAGGTTTTACTGTATATTAAAAAGATATTCCTTTTGTTTGAATTTCAGTTGAGTTTTCAAAGGCAGTACTCTTATTTTCATCCGTATCTATGTTTTACTTACATGTGCATATTTTCATGTCTCCTTTTGCTTTTCATGCATCAAGTGCATATTAAAAGATTTCTGCATGAGTGTCGTGATATGTCATTAAATATCAGGTAACATTTTTTAACTGCAAAAGTCAATGGCTTAAATATCAGTAATTAACTTATTGTGTGTGTACATTTTTGTATGTATTCTGCATACATAGTGACACTTACTGATCTGTGGTTCGTTTTTCCTGTAAGGATTTCTCGACTAGATCGCTGGACATGAGTGAAGAATCACCAGGAGTGAGAGCAGATCTTGTAGAACGTGACAGAGATGTTGAACAAATGGAGACTGGTGAGGAAGATGAGGATGTCGATGATTTACATGCGTATCAGATGAGACGGACCTGGGAGAGCAGGTATAACCTGAAAACATTTGAAATACTTTCTGATCTTAGCGCCCTAGTTGTACTTACCATATTTAGCTTATAACCTGTCATGATTAATCTATTCGAATGTTACAAAGTAAGAGATATGTCCATTGATTCTGTTCTTTATTTTTAATGCTTATTACAAACATACATGTCTCTAAATCAAAGTATCGAAAATGTCAGGAAGAAATATTGATGCAATCGGACATTGAACTGTAAACGTTGCAGGGAAAAGATACTGTGATGTTTATTATAGTGCTTTTCATTTGATTGTAAAGATGGTTATATCTTTACTTAGTGCAATTAGGAACTGGAACGTGTGAGTCATTAATAAGCATAATGTAACTTCTTACATACAGTTTAATAAAGTGTTTGGTTTTATTTGAGAATGTTTCTCTTTTATCATTGAATGCATGAATGTTTCTTTCAGCCCCCATCCCTACTTATTCTTCAACTCGGACAGATTCACCTTCACATTCCTGGGTTTTAATATTGACCGAGGCTCTGGAAATCTGATTGACCAACAAACAGGAACTGTTTTAGAAAGAGGTATCATGGCAAAGAAGTTGTATGATGGTCTTGTAGGAAATCACGCCCCTCTACAAGAAAATTTTGATGCACTTCCTAGGTATGTTTGTAGATAGTGTGATAGAAATTCATATGTTGAAATCAAAATTATCGCTCATATATATAATGATGCATCACTTAATATTTTGTTTGAATTCATTTCCTCATAATGTTGAACATCTGCAAAGCGCAACTGTAAATTCGTTTTATAAAAATAGATGTCCTTTTAAGTTGCTACAGGGAACGCCACATACGAGTACATAAGACAATGCCTCTCCACACATATCACCGGGAAAAACAGACCAGTAAACATCAGGCATTTGAGGAGGCGCGATGTTAAATAATTATGTAAGGAAACAGGGGAATACCTCGGTATTTTAGTCGTGCATAAAATGTATGTTTCATGTGTCATCAGTTTAAACGTTTAAACCTTTTGCTCTGTGGCCATTCCAGTCAGTAATTATCTTGCTATAATATTGTGAAGTATATACATGTAGTGTATATTTACAGGGATGAGAAAATCCTTAAGTTATGTAACGTGATGGGTTTAGATATGCCCCATGATCCAGATGATTCCTATGAGCTGACAACAGACAATGTTAAGAAAATTCTTGCTATCTACATGAGATTTAGGTAAGTATTTTTTACTTCTGTGAGTGAATGATCAAATAGTTTGTTTCTATGATGTACAAAATTCAAAGTCGCAGCATTTGTTCCGACTTTGAAACATCAAAGGTTCCCTATGATGTATTTCGGTAGTTTCTATTGCGGATGAACTTTCTGTTAATAAGAATAGAGAGGAGAAAGTAGATTTTCCAACCAAATTAATCATGTGTTACACTTGTGAACGGTAAAGCATGTTGAGGTACATGTAGTATGTCCTGTGCGAAAATCAGGTCATGGTCAATGGCAAGAGTATTCCACTTTGTCAAAGATGATTTTAGTACATTATTAGTTATACAGGTTGTTGACAGGGTATATGGGGGAATATAACCAGTTTGTGTGCCATATAACCCGGGGCGTTAGCCGAGGCTTATATGAATCGCAGACTGGTTATATTCCCCCATATACATATACCCTGTCAACAACCTGTATAACGAATTTATAATACTGCAATTCCGTGTTTTCATACGAATTTAGTTAAACAAGCAATGTTTCGATGCCTAGCTCTCTAGATCTAATAATTAGATATGTGTATTTTTGGTTCATTAAATTGTTTAGAGTGTTTTAGTTTTGTAAAATATCAGTTATTAAAACGTATTCCTTTAAAAATATATCAGGAATTACTTGTTGTAGATCAAAATATTTTTATTTCACTCACACGTTATATTGCCTGAAAATTAATTGCATTACCCCGTAAGGTACCTCAATACACATGGTTAAGCGCGCGCTTGCACTCTAATTTTTATTTTCAAGTGTCTGATCTCATGGACTTTATCGAACTGAATTTTGCTCAAACCTTAAAAAGTCTATCGTTTTGAATATTAATACTAGCACACATGTAATCTGTTCAATATTTATTGAATCATGTGTGAAGATCAATTGTCAATTTCTAGTAACTTGCAGACATAAAGAGATAAAAGTTTGCGAGTCGAGCCGTCAACGAAAATTGTCACGAGGCGCATAAAGGGAAAAACGTCATATACCCTGTCAGCGCCGTGTATATAGAATCCTATACGCGAGCCTTTAACCAATGAAATTACTGGATTTTTCTTTGCAGTATTATAAGTATATGTATAGTGTGTGTATGGCAATTCCTGTTATTGTGTATATATATATTACAACTAATCTGTTTTTTGTCTGAAATAATATCTTGTCAATGAGAAATTTCATAAATTTTAGATGTGATATTCCTGTAATTATCATGGGAGAGACAGGATGTGGTAAAACTCGTCTGATAAAGTTTATGTGTGCTCTGCAAGTTCCACCTGGTATGGAAATCAACAATATGATACTGATGAAGGTATTGTACTTTTGCTTCAAATAAAATTCATAAATTATTATTGATGTAAATTTATATTTGTTTCCTGTCAGAGTTAACATGTTGAATCAATTCAACCTCTGTGGATAGTTCAAACTTTGATGCAGATGCCTGGCAATAAACCAGAACACATTAATATTTAGCTGGACATGGTGATATCTGATATTATTACCTGATTCCTTATATAAATACAAATCTGTTATTTTTTGCTGTTTTACATGAAAGCTATCAATTTGTCTTGGATTGAACTATTCCCCGGTCAACAGTATGAACTGTTTCCCTCTCGCGCTATGACGTCATTGGAATTTCCAAATTTTATTTTTAGACGGTATATCATTAACGTTCGGTATGCCTATATTGTGTTGAATTTAATAGGTTTTGTTTCTAAACATTTTCTGACCACAAAATGGAAAACAAACACATACTACAGCGTCTACATTGTTGTTTGGTAACGTCCACCATCTTTACAATCGGCGGAAATGACGTCAACGTCATGTTAACGTCAATATCATTCCCGCATTTTTATTTGGACGTCAGTTGAAATATAGTTTTCCAAACAAAATGTTTTTAACACTTTATTCAAGTAAAAAATTGATCAGGTAATAAAACAGTTATTTCCTTTTTTTGTTTAGATAAACTATTGATCAGGTAATAAAACAGTTATTTCATGGTTATTTTGGGTAACAGTCAAAACTGTTGTCCCTTGGTGTCGGGGACGACATTCTGAACTGTTGCCCTCGGCCTATCGGCCTCGGGCAACAGTTCAGATGTCATCCCCTCCACCTCGGGACAACAGTTTTGACTGTTACCCAAATAACCATGAAATAACTGTATACTAGTTGAATCTGGAAATAACTGACCACTACACAATGATTCTATTGCTATAGGTACATGGTGGTACGACGCATGCAGATATTGTACGTAAGGTGAGAGAAGCTGAGGAGAAAGCAACAATAAATAGAGAGGAGTTTGGAGAACATATGTACACTGTGTTGTTCTTTGATGAAGCTAACACAACTGAAGCAATTGGACTAATCAAAGAAATTATGTGTGACAAAAGTATGGGTGGAAAGAAACTCAAACTCTGTGAAAATCTAAAGATAGTTGCAGCTTGCAATCCATACAGAAAGTATGTCTATGTACTTTAAATATCATTCTCTGATGTATGTAAATTTGCTGGGTTTATTGATAATATTTTCATAAATAATAATTTCATTTCTTGAATTTTCAGGTGCATGATAATTGGTAAAGTAAGTATGTCATCAGAAACATACAAATTCCCAATTCCATTGAAGTACAATTAATTAATTGGATACAGAACCGTTTTAATTATTGTTCCGTATTCTTAGTTAGGTAATCAAATGCATGAGATACAGCAAGTTACATTAAAATTAGTTCTTTTTGAACTGGATAAATTTTATGTTTGTTTACTAGGCATTCGGATGAATTGATAAAGAAGTTAGAACAAGCAGGTTTAGGATATCACGTTGATGCTGATGAGACCACTGACAGATTGGGTCGTGTACCCATGAGACGTCTTGTATACAGAGTACAACCTTTACCACATAGTCTGTTACCTCTTGTTTGGGACTTTGGACAATTGAATACACAAGTTGAAGATCTATACATAAGACAGATGGTTCGAAGATTTGTAAGTTTGATTTCCACCCTTGTTTAAAGTTTACTTCTCGAAGATGTTTTCATAAACATTGTATTTTTGTCAATTTCATATTCCCAATTCACAATGTTCATATAATTGAAGCATAAATGTTTTTGTTCAGTCTATAACTCTTTACAGCTTTCAAAGATGTATATATACAGTAAAACCTCAACAATAAAAGAGAGAGAATACGTAGCTATGTAAGACCAACATTGGGATTTTTTATCGAGGTGGTCTTAATATTGAGATTGAATAAAGAGCAGAACAGTGAAAACGGACTTGACAATTGTGTTCTTATTACTGAGGTTTTACTGTATATTAAAGCTGTTGACTACTACTGGAATTTCTATTTCTTAAAGTTTATGCTTTTCTGAACTTTTAAGACCATTGTTTTGGTATACAAAGAAATCTAAAAGACTTTGTTTACATAAATGGTATATGAATGTTTGAGTATGAATTTTTTCCATCAGATTCACGAAGATATGTTACCAAATATTTATGGACTTGTTAAAGTTGTTAGTGCTATTCTTACGGCATCACAGGAATACATGAGAGATCAGAAGGTACGTTTCTGTGATACATCATCTTGTTAGTGTATAGTTCTTAGTCACCTTTTTTCTGTATAACACGGTTAACTCTGTGCTACTGTTGTCTATCATAATTGTAAAACCATTTTCCCATCACAATACTGAACAAAGTTAAATAAGAAGTTAATGAAGATTCTTCTGAAGAAACTGTTCTGTTGATTTGTACACCTGAATCATATTTTATGTTCTGGTAAAAGTAGGATTTTTATTCCCCCCACATTCGAAGATGGTGAAGGGGCATAAAGTGTTACCCCCTGTCCGTCCGTCCGTGAAAAATTGGTTTTTGATCAATAACACTTGAGAGGATGGGTGGAATCATATTGGGCACATACATGTGGGCTAATAAAATATAGGTCAAGTTCAAAATTGATTACAATTAACCAATTGTTGTGGCCCTTTTTCGACATCAAAAATTGGTTTCCGATCAGTTACTCTTGAAAGGATAGGTGAGTTAAATCTAATTCGGCACATTAACATAGGATAATAAAATACAAGGAGTTATGGCACTTTTGCACTAAATAATTGGTTTTAAATTGCTTCTTAATTATTTGGCATTTACAATCCAAGTATTTGCATTCTGCTGAAAAGCCCATAGCGGGGGCATCCGTGTCCTATGGATGCATCTAGTCTGAGATTAGGATCGTGTCCTATGGATGCATCTAGTTTGAGATTAGGATCGTAGTAATAACAGGTACCATTTGTAGCATCTACATTACTTATTAAAATCCTAAGCTGTTATATATTGTGACTTTGTGAAAAAGTATTGTCTTTATCTATGAAAGCTTTATATTATGATCAGGATGAATGCAGTTTTGTGTCACTTCGTGATGTTAACCGTGTCCTTACCGTGATGAGTTGGTTTTATCAACAAAGTGAACATTATGGAAATAATGGAACATTATACAAACTGATGGATAAGAAACTCGACTATGACAATATTGAAGCTGTTAATAATGAATATATTTCTGAGAATTATAATGAATGGGAAAATATGAAAGATGAAGAAGATGGGGAAAATGAGGAAGATGAAGTAGATGAGGAAGGTGAGGTAGGTGAGGAAAATGTGGAAAATGAGGAAGAAGAGGAAGATGAAGTAGAAGAAGTAGTTGAGGTAGTTGAGGACGATGTGGAAATTTTGGAAGAAGATGAGATAATACATGCATGGGTAAGCTATTTCACTGTTTAAATTATACAATTATGTTGTAGTTTCTTTTTATACCCCGCCAAACCACAGGTTTTGGGAGAGGGGTATTGTTTTGGCATTGTCTGTCCTTCCATCCGTCAAACATTATTTCGTCCTGCGCAATATCTTGGTTGGACAGATTATATTGAAACTTTCTATGAATAAAAATGTGGGTATGCACGTCAAAAGGGGTCACAATCCACTTATGTATGACATGGTTATGGCCCTTTGTTACTTTCAATTTCTCGTCAGGAACCTTAACTTGGTACTGGTTTGACTCATTTCGTTGAGACTTTCTAAAGAATACACATGTATAGGTATGGGAATGATGCACATTAAAAGCAGTCACAATCCACTTATGTATGAGTTATAGTCCTTTGTTACTTTCAATTACAAATTTCTGTTGGAAAAAATCCGTCCATCCATCGGTCTGGGCGATGATGCATATCAAATGGCATGTCCATAAACACCCATTTCTTCGAAGGGGGGCATGTCAAACGTGTGCAGATGAAACGTTTATTAATAAATGTCCTCAAATTGACAGCTTTCACAATATTTGGTATTTTTGGAGGGATATTTCATAAATGATTGATTTGTATTTCCTGTAATTCCTGGGCATAAAGTGTTACCTCTGTATGTCCATCCGTCCATCCGTTCAAGCCTTGGTTTCCACTCAAAAACTTGTTGGATTCAATTCATATTGGGAACATATGGAGAGGAGAGTAAATACAGGTCAAGTTCGATAATGGTTGCAATCTTCGGAGGAGTTATGGTCCTTTTTAGACTTAAAAATGTATTGGTTTCCAATCAATAACTCCTGAATAAATCTCGAAAGGATATGTGGATTCAATTCATATTGAACACATACGTAAACGATAATAAAATACTAAGTAAAGTTCGATATTGGTTACAATTCACCAGTTGGAGGAGTTATGACGCTTTCTATTAAAAAAAGGTTTCCGATCAATAACTTTTAAAGGATAAATGGATTCAATTCAAACTTGGCACATAAACATTGGATAGTAAGATACAGATCAAGTTTGATTTCACATACAATTAGAGCAGTTAAGGACCATTTTGGTTTTCCACTTAATATTGCTTCAAATTATTTGGCCTTTACAAGCAAAGGATTTGCTTGCTACTGAAAGCCCATAGCGATGGCATCTCTTTTATAGACACATCTAGTTTTAATAATTTTGTACTTTGATATATATACTTAATGCCATTATTAACGCAACCAAAATGCACCAAAATGCGTGCATAAATATAAAGTGACATTACCAAGGCAAAAATAATCTTTATTTCTCAAACATAATTTCAAAAAATTAATCAATAATGAAATATTTGATCTAGAGTTAAATAACGTTTTGACCAAGAATAAACACTTTTGACATTCGGGACTGCAAAATGATGTCTAGTTCAAGTAGTTGCGTTATTTTAATTGGGTCAAGTATATATATTGACTTTTTGCATACATGTCATGTGAATTGCAGCAGAACGGTAGAGTTGATGATGTGACAAGGTCATTGATCCTAGCCCTCGGTGTGTGCTACCATGCTTGTTTGAAAACTAGACCAGAGTACCGCTCACATATTGCACGTTACTTCAGTGCTCCTTGCTTTTTACCAGGCGAAGAGGAACAAATTAAAGCTGAACTAGAAAGGTACTCTAGAATACTAGTAACACTGCTTATTGGATTGCACTGATTTTCATTCTCGTATTTCTTTCAGAATAAAGTGAATAACAAAGTACAGCAGGAAATGGCACATATAAAGTGCACAGCCGCTTTAAATGACCCCCAAGATACACATACGCACGAGCAATTACATAGGCAAACCCGTAATTAAGACACCAACATTAATGATGAATAATTCATCTATTTGTGCAGGAAATTGTATTGACTTCCAAAATTTTCATTGAATGTCTTATTTAGTTTTGATAAGAAATGGATTATTTATGGTATTCTAATAATTTAATTGTTGGTCAGTGCCTTCTCCTGCAGTATTGTATAATTTGCAGGACTCCCCTTAATGCGTATCATCGCAAATGATGTAACAGTGTAGTGATTGTTATCCCCCGCCGTATAGAAATGGTCTCCATACTGTACGAGCGCCCGTTACACTTGTGTCCCACAGCATCAATCCAAAATTATTCAATGAAACACACAATGATTGTGGTCATTAAGAGAAAGTACAGTGTGCAAGAACCATGAACGTTTATTTCATTTTGAATAATCTCCCTTGATTGCTTATTTTTGTCTGGAGCATTACTCCAAAAGTAGTAAATGATTTTTTTAAACTTCACACAAGTACAGTGCAATATAATACTGACTCACTTGAATTATCTGAATTATCTCCCTTGGTTACATTTTGTGTCATGAGCATAGCTCAAACTATTACAATGATGTTGTTAAAACTTTCCAAAATAATAGAGATCAGTGACAGTAAGTGCTACGTCCTATTACTATGTCATGTTTTACTTGTGATATTTATTACTGAACAATCATACTTCGCTAGTCAAGGGATAGATGCTTTTTAAAATATTAACTCCAAAGCTATAAAAGGACTAAATAGTAGTTAACATTTTGCTTGAAATGATTATAGCAACTAGCATGTGTTTATACATTCTGTGTATTTCCAGTTGCCAGGAAGTGTATTTGGATCATGTTCAACTGGAGAAAAACATTGCACGTAACATGGCTTTGAAGGAAAATGTATTCATGATGGTTGTATGCGTAGAGTTACGTATTCCGTTGTTTCTTGTTGGCAAACCTGGAAGCTCCAAATCTCTGGCCAAAACTATTGTGTCGGATGCCATGCAGGGTAGTGCTGCAAGACAGGATATGTTTAAAGAATTGAAACAGGTAAATGTAAGGTGAATATGAAATCTGTTTGTGAGAGGAGTCAGTGTTTCTTTTGAACTATTATTTGAACACTTGACTTACTAGTAGTTCATTTCAAAAACAGTTCTGTTATCGACAAAGGGAAAAGTTCAGTGTCAGTTATTGCAACTTGTTTATGAAAGTGAAAGCAATATCAAAAGGTCTTTATATCTGTCTTATTATTCCCATCTCATCAAAATACAAATCTGTCTCCTCACGGAATTGTACGTCTTTTCAATCCCCAAACGAAGTACTAATGATAATAAAACTTCCTCCAAAGTGTACCTTAATCAACTTTATATAGGTTAAATTTACACGAAATTGACAGTAGGTCGCTGTGGTGTAGTGGTTAGAATAACGGACCGGCAATATGACTTTAGTTAATAAAATTATATATTAAATGTACTGAAAGTTGAATTTCAGTAGTTTGATAATAATGATTAATTTAATTCAACTGCTACGTTTATGCTTACCATTATATGTTCATCAAATTGAACACTAAAGTTGTACAAAAAACTCGATTACTTGATTAATGACAGGACCAAAATGTTATATCTGTATTGGTATTAACACCTGTGGATATCATTTTTACACATAACCATTTAAATTCAATAATTTTTTATTCTGCTTTTCTATTTAAAAAATACTTTATATGGAATATTGGAATGCCCAAAACAGTACAACGCTTCTTTCTTTATTATGAAGCAATTGCATAAAAAATAAATATGATGTCATTTGGCAGTAACAAAGAATATTTTTCCTCTATTTTGCTGTTTTATAACACAACCTAATTGTCGCTTAGTATACAAGCCTGCGTCTCATTGGAACAACTACATTTTGTTATGCAATGAAATTGTTCCAATGATTCAACCGTTGTCGCGCCAATATGTCCAAAATGGGCGTGAACGGTGAGTGTGGTCTTATTTTATTTCCTTTTAGAAGTTTTTATGTGTAGAATTCAAACATGGGGGAATGTAGTACCACATTAGATTTATTATGCCTTTATATGTTAAATGTAAAAGTTGAGAACAAATACCAAAACACGATCCTCAAGAACTTGCATAACTTTCATAACAATCAGCGAAATCTTATTTTTCGGCGCAGCCGTACTAACATGGTTTTGCTAGGCAATTTCTCTTCAACCGAACAACGTTTGTAACCTTGACGCGGATTGGTTAACACTCTCGATTAAGGTTACGTTAATTACCGAAATGCACTCAATTTCGGTTAATTTACCGAAATCCACTGAATTTTGGTGAATTTACCGAAATCCATTTTGGATCTGGAGTGACCAGCAAGCGTAACATCTCGGCATTTTTTTATTTTGCACAACAAATCTTAACCTTCAAATTGCGTCGACCATCTTTTTCGGAGCAGCCGTACTAACATGGTTTTTGCTATTTGCATATCAGTGTTTTGTAAACCAATCAAATCTTATGTTAACCACCAAGGCAATTTCTCTTCAACTGAAAAATATTTGTTACATTGACGCAGATTGGTTGACATTGTGTATATTGTATTCCATGATTTATCCAGTAAGTAGTGTTGTTAGACATTATAGCATGGATTACCTTCCCTTACCATTACATTACGCTGAGTACTAGACTAATTAGTCATCACCACGGGGAATTGTCCGGTGTTGGAATTAAGAAGACTTTCTTGGTGTAATGTACCAGTCGCGATCATTTATATCGTTTTAATCAGATACATCGCTATATAACAAAATATACTGTGTCTATGGTTAATCACACTATGCAGTGATCTCCCCTTACAGGTCTCGGAGTTTCTGTAGTATAGCGTAATTGAGTGGCCGGCAGTCGTAACAATTAGGCATTTTTATATGTTGTACAACAAATTTTAACCTTCAGATTGCAACAAATTTGTATTCTTCAAGTTGCGCCGACCATCTTTTTTTAAAGATATTTCTTGTTTATAAAATATATGGATTATATGCGGCGTATTTTTTATTATATACGATATGATTAATTGCTTTTGATAATAAACTTATTCAATTGATGTGTATGCGTTAGAAACTAACTAACTAACTGGCTATTATTTCTATTTATGTTTATAGATGTGTGTTAAGTTCCCTTTCCCCATGTGCAGTTATTTTATTTCATATAATAGTTTTGTTCTTTTCTCCGCCCTCCTTTTGACCTGCTATTACTGTCTTTCTTGACTTATGCCATGATGTATTTCATTGTTTATTCTTTTCTACCTCTTTGATCCCATGCATGTTTACCCTTGCACCTCCCCAGTGCCTTATGTTTTGTGGACAGTTGTTTTCCCCTGTATCTGTGTAGGGAGGCATTGCATTGTGTATGTGGCGTTCCCCGTAACAACTTAATCTCTCTTTTTACGATCACGGGAGTTCGTAACATTAGAGTTAACAGCAGTATTACTTCAGATAATCCTTGAACAATGCAATAAACAGACACTTTAACTAGTAATGTATGTAAATGATTTATGAATTAACGAATGTGGTTGCTCCGTATCAATCTTATATTGACCAATGAAATTTATAGTTGTCTTCATTTTTAAGAATTGCGGATATACTATCCCACACCTCAACGCATCATGAATATTTAAATAATATCTATTTTGGTAAAATAATTATGTCTATTTTCATCTCCATATTATTATGTCTAATTATTAACAACTTTTTTCCGGTTGACTTTACATTAGGTTATTGATTTTATATTATGTGGTTAATTTGCATAAAGATGTCACTAATTTAGTTACTGGGAGCAAGGTCAGTATAAGGCTGTTTGTTCATTCGTGTTGGATTATGCACAGTGTGTCTGTAGTTATGTACGTAATAGTTTATTATTATTTATGATTAGTTACTGCCTACTAAGTCAATTTATTTGTATGTGTTGGAAATCAATGACCATATAGCGATCAAGTGTGAGGTTAGCTGGATGTTAAATCAATTTAAACTGACAGTTCCAAAGCTGTAAATCACTTTATGGTTATTATTTCTATCAGTGTTTAAATGTATGCTGAACTTATTCTCTCTGTTTTACTACTACATAATTGTTTGAAATTCGTCTCCAAATCATTTAAATAACTGCGCGTTTGACTAATTCGACTTTCAGAAATATGTACCGGTATTGCTATATCAGTATTATTGGCTGGTGTGATAGTATAGCTAGTATCTATAATGATTGTAAATTGTCATATAAACGTTTCGTATCTTTTTCAGATACAGATGGTATCATTTCAATGCAGTCCCTTGTCAACACCAGATGGCATTGTTGGAACATTCAGACAATGTGCCCAATTCCAAAAAGACAAAGATTTAGATACATTTGTGTCTGTTGTTGTTCTTGATGAAGTAGGTCTTGCTGAAGACAGTCCCAGAATGCCTCTCAAGGTAAACTGTCTCTGTTGTAATAAACTTAATTATGACTAAACCATAATTGCAAGAGACTGAACATTTGAGAGAATCTAATCTTATATGTGAGCCTCAACAAAAACGATTATAGATTCATGTTCTTTTACTGTGCCTTTACTCCCGTTGTTGAAAAATCAAGCAAATTCTTCCCACTAATTTGTGTCATCCTTTTGTTTACTCGATTATGACCGCTTATTTTTTTTAGGAATACTACATATCAAAGGCAACATATCGAAAAATACTTACAAGTCAGTGAAAAGAGAAAGACAAATTATTTTCCTCTACCATCGACTTTCTTAACAGTGTCTTTGCTTTTGATTTACTGTAGTATAATTGAGAATTCACTAATTAGAACTAAAACGGTTATGTCCACATTCAAACAAAGTGCCAGGTGGATTAACCACACCTGTCTCGAGTGAAAGATGATAAGCTAGATATTGGTTTGTTACTTGAAGTCCCATATTGGTTCTGGTATGTTTTCTGTCTGTGATAACTATTTTTGTCCAAATATAGATTATTTTATTTTGTTGTGGTAGACTCTACATCCACTGTTAGAAGATGGTTGCCAAGGTGATGAAAAGCCAGAGAAACACAAAAAGGTGATCCTTTTATATCTACCATTCATTTGCAGTTTGAAAGTCTTTTACCTAATGTATGAAAAATTAAGTATAACAGTCTTTGCAATTTGTTTTTTTTTTAACTTCGCCGAAAGTAATTGTTTAATTTGTCTTTGAACTTCGCCGAATGTAGTTTAATTAACAAGAAAATCACAAATTAAATGTAGTCATTCAGTGCTTTGGTGTTAACTTATGATTCTTGTATGATTTATTTTCCAGGTTGCCTTTATTGGTATATCTAATTGGGCTTTAGATCCTGCCAAAATGAACCGAGGCATTCTTGTGCAAAGAGATGTTCCTGACCTTGAAGAGCTGATAAACAGTGCCAAGTAATTACTTGTATAAATTATATTTTTGTGACTGCTCACTTGTTGGTGGCAGTTTTATGTATACATCCACATGTGCATGCATATGTTATTGTGTTTTTTTATGCACCTGTCATTTGAAGAATGGTGGTGTAGAGGCATAAAGTGTTACCTCTGTCTGTCTTATCATCCGTGCAAAAATTGACTAACAATCAGTAACACTTGAAAGGATGACTGTTTCAATTCGTATTGGACACATAAGTACAGGATAATAAAATACAAGTCCAGTTATATCGGTTACAATTTACCTTTCCGTAGACGCTTCGTAGCCACGCCCCCCCCCCCCCCCCTTAGTAACAGGTTCTCGCTGTAACCACGCTAGACAAGCCATGTCCAATATGGCGTTGAACAAAGAACAATAACAGGCTGATTTAGATAGTATTCCATCGGATTTTTCCTTTCTATATGATATTTTTACTTTAAACCATATCTTGACAAAATTAATATTATTTAATATAGACTTTGATTAGACTAAGAGTATCAAACCATAGACTGGAAATTGAAACGGGAAGATGGAATAAACCTTAAATGCTATACCACGATGAGAAAGAAAATGTCATCAATGTTTTAGAAGACGAATTTCATTTTATATTAGAATGTTCTTTATATCAAGTACATTTCGAACCAATTAATATGCAATACATTTACATGTGATCATTATTATTCCATGTAAGTCCATGTTTGCAGTTTATTGCGGGTTTACAAGGGAAGTATTTACCCAAAAAAACATGAAACGTTATCTGTAATGTACCTTCCCTTATGTATAATGTTATTTAGTGTGAATGAAAGTCATTTTAGTAAAAAAAATGCAAATTACTGTGTTTATGAGGTCACCGACGCCGCGCACATCTTTTCTAATGAACTTCATGGTATATTTGTCGACCCGGTAAACCATAAACAGACTTTTTGAAACCGAGGGGGGATTATCTGACCATTTATAAAAAATAAATGATCAGACTTGTGTTGAATGTTAGAAAATAGGTTTATTTATTTTAAAAAATCAACATACTCGTAGGTGTGATATTTAGGATTTTAAACCAGATATATTACTCATTTCTATACTTCCATAAATTGTAAACCCCAAATGCAATTGCAATAATGAAGAAATAAGAACTTTTTGACATATAAATTACTTTCGAATTAAAAATGTATTATGTAATGTCCATCCTAAGCAAAGAATAGTCTAAATTCGACTGAATGCTGACATAGGCCTAAGCCAATTATTTTAGTTAAGGAAAATAATATTATGTTCCCTCAACATGCAGATATATAGTTGATTTCATATATTTTTCACATATATAAATTGCAACTGATTAAAACCAGAATACGAGAAATCGGTATTTCCGAGAGAAAAAATGTGGACCACTTCCAAATGATTGGTTGGAATAACATGATATAGCAAGAATTTTAGCTGAATAGTATAAATTGTATAAGAGTATGTTATTTCTTGGATAATTATGTAAAAGAAATACATTTTAAATCGTTACTTTGTGTTTCATCATGTTTTAGGGCCATACTTTTCATTAACTTGTAGTGTTTGTCCCCTCACAGTCAAACTGATATTTAAAGGTAAAAATAACAATACCAAACAAAAAGTTATCTTTTTAGCTCGTGCTCAAGGTGAGCTTTTAGGATCTTTGAACGTCCGTCGTCGTCCGTAGTGCGTCAACATTTTCTTTAAACAACATCTCCTATACTGCTGAATGGATTTTGTCCAAACTTCACAGAAATGATCCTTGGGTCGACCTCTTTCAAAGTTGCATAAATCGTTCCGGTCTGCTGCATAAGAAGGTCACAGGAGCTAAAAATAAATTTTAAAAATGTAAACTTTGAAACTCTTCTTGTCCAAAACAATTAGGTCTAGATTGTTTATAGTTGGTGGGAAGCATTATATAGTGGTCGTCTTACAAGCTTGCATAAAATATTTAGTTTCGTCAAAAACATGGCTTACAGGGGCAGGGCCGTGTATATAGTGGAAACTAAAAACATTTCCGCCTAAACCACTATATATTTCAACCTAATTTCGTAGATATGATCATTGTGGGTCTTCTTTCAAAATTGTATAAATGGTTCTGGTCTGTTGCATAAGTAGTTCTAAGGGGCTAGAAATATATTTCAAAAGTGATAATTTTAACTTTTTATTGCCCTATACGTATTTATTGGCACATTAGTCTAATTCATTCAGAATGGCAGTGTACTCAGGTGAGCGATTTATGACCATAATGGCCCTCTTGTTTATTTAAACGAATGAGATGTGCCGAGACAAAACCTGTATTTGTGACGTTAGTTATAACGTCCAGTAATCCCAATCAAAGTTTTGTGGTCACTAATGAAGTGCTTTGAACAAAGATGTTTAGGATGTTTAAATGTGATAATTCTGCTAGAATTAAACAAAAGGGGTGATTGCATGATTGGTTGTTTTCCATTTGACGAGCAGTATATTTTTGTGATAATTATGTACATTCAGACGTGACATCATATAAAAATTTACTTGTTGATGTGTGTTGCCCATTATATTCGACGTGTATGTAGCTCTACCACTGAATACCAGTGTACAATAAAATAGTTATCAAGTTTATTTTATTGAAAAATAACATTTGTTTTTAGAGGAATTTGCCAGACGGAAGATGATATAAGTAACTGGATTACACCATTGATTGAACCAATGGCGCTCTCATATCTGGAAATATTCAAGAATGCCTCAAAGGAAATGAGAGAGTTCTACGGATTGAGGGATTTTTATAGGTAAGAGTGTTATAGGCCACCCACTACCCACGCACTTGCCAATTGCCACTCATAAAGTTTTGTTATGTCTGCACTATCTATCAAATGTTGAAGAAAGAAAATATGTTTGCGTTGTCGTCTATGTTTTGCGTACAACTCAGTTATTAACTTGAAACTCGGTGAACAGTTACCATAGTGCAATTAAGCATATCCCAGGTAGATATATATAATGTAAGACATAACAAACATTTTGAAAGGTCAGGCATACGAAAATGCAATATTCCCACGATTCTTTGTTACTTCTATGTTAGGGTTATTGTAATTGAGTATGTCTAATAAGTGAAATGCAATTATCTGTCAACATGTACTTTATTACTACAAAATCACTAGATTAAATTATCTACAGGTATTAATGCACGTTGTGACATGCAAGTGTCATGTCCCAACCGGCATTTTATACCACCCAAGTGGGAGGCTTTTAGAATTGGTCGTCTCCATACGTACGACCCGATTCTTGTGTGTGCAAATTATCATGCACCAATCCAATAGCACAGTGTATAAACGACTATATATTCTTTTATCGGAGGTAGCGATTACTTACTCCGATTTTTCATGTTGAGAAACAGTACCAATACCATGATGTGACGATGCGATGAGGCGATGGCACGATTAGATAATGGCACTATGAGACGATGACACGATGCTATCATGCCAACGCGTCATCATGCATTCGCGTCGTCTCATTGTGCCATCGACCAGTGCTCAAAGGGGCGAAACCAGGATGGCCCTAACGAAGCACCGTTAATCACGGTCTGTCTGAAGGCAATTATGTGTACAATAGCGTTAATTCAGGTGCCCTATAGTTAAAGTAAGTTTTCAGCGATAAACATATCATTACTACATATAGTGGCCTTTTTATCACAGTGTTGTTTGTGCAGAATATTGCCAACATCCAAAGTGCGTGTGTGGTTGAGATCGAGATTTCTATCTTCAAAACATAAATTACCAATATACTTACCTTCTGTTGTCGTCAAACCTATCGAAATGCTCAATTTGCTGACCAATTCAAAATGCATGTGGTTGAAATCACTTTAATATATTCGATAGTATAGATAATCGTTTATACACTGTGAATAGGGAAATTGGCTTCTAACTTTCAGATGATAACCTCCATGTGTAGCTGACGTTAAGAAAGCATTTTTTACCAGAAGTATGGTCCTTTCTTGTGTTCGTTTTTTCCATATATACTGCATAGTGCAGACGTTTGTGTGTACAACACCTCTTACACAATTAGGCGGAATTTGGTAATTTTCGCGTTTACTCTCGAATCCTGAGACTCGCAAATACAAAAGCTCGTGAAAAAATGTATGTCGCAAATAAAATCATGCACGTAAGAAGCTTTTGTATACCCTGTTATGTATATACATGAGCGGCGTGAGTGTATAACGATTTGATTTGTTAATTGATGTTCAAACAACCATAAAAACTGGCTAATATAATTGTTTGAAAATGCATACAAGTAAATAAAAGCAATACCACCAATTATCACCTCTTTTATTTTATAATCACTGTGTCAAATAGCCTAACTATCATCAAACAGAAAAGGAAGCCTCGCTTAAATTGACACATGTCAAATCACTGTAACTGTTCACTATTTGTTCACACAATTGAGACAAGCAGACCTTTAAACTTTAAGCTCTTGTCTTCTACCACCAACACTAATCATATCCGTATCCCATTTTACTATAAATGCCGCTAATTGACGACAGCGACAGTATGTATTAAATTCTTGCGATAGCGACTGTCATAGCGACGGAGGAAAGACGCGAATGCGTCATTTCTTACTGGGCAAGACTTTCGTGACATTAACAGTAACTGCTGAGCTACTGGGCTGTATACATCAATTGCTTAGAACGTTGTAAATACTGTAAAAAAATAGAGTAGTATATTCCACGAATGTGAAATAATCGGAAATGAACTGTTTAAATTGTTATGCTTTAGCTAATTGTATATAATAAAATTCATTTTTTCAGTTTGGTGAAAATGGTTTACAGTTTTGTTGAGAAATCCAAACAAAAACTAACATGGTTTGAAATGTTGCATTCTATTAAAAGAAATTTCGGTGGACTTGATCAAGTTAATCCTGTAGAAAGTTTCGAGCGCCACTTATCTACCAAGATTCATATTGAGCGTGAGGTAAGATTGATCGTTATTACATGTTCAAATTGCATGATCAATATAATGTTGAGGGATAATGAAGGAGCAGATAAACTTGTTTCACCGTCACCTGTCGACTTCACTTCTGCTGCAGCAATATAACGTGATCTTATTTGTTCAGAAACTTTCTTGGAAGTGTTTGTTCCTGGGAACGCAACATGCACAAGACAATGCCTCCCCACAGCGACCCAAAGAAAACAACAGTCTACACAAAATTAGCCTCTGAGGAGGTGCAATGGTAAACATGAATGGGAATATGGATGCAAGGGTATATATGAATTGGAATGGGGGGGACAAGGAATGGTCTGGCCGATTATAAAAATACAATTAAGGTAAAGGGGAATAACCAGAGGTAAATTAATTCATGGATATAATACATAGAATACATCATAATAGACCGAAAGGGGGAAGACGACATGTATACGAAATAATAACAAAATCGTAAATTAATAACCTTAGGTAGAGAACAATATTTAAGTTGTTAATTAAACTGGCTATTTACAATAAGGACAAAAAGAATAAAATTAAAATTTATATTGAGAAAAACGGAACAAATTTACCACTTTACAGAGGTTTAAGATCAGTTATAAAACAGTAGAACGGAGGAAATGTTTTCTTGTTACTGCCAATAGACGTCATATGTATGACATGACATTATAAAAAGGAAAGAAGCCTGGAGAAAGTTGATAGAAATGATTCAATGATAAGTTTGTAATGCATAGAGAAGTGGAGGGCAGTTGAGTAAAAAGCTCAAGTTGGCCAACCTAATTAATACTGTGACATACATGGCAATCAGTGGACAACATAACATATAACTGGGACAAATATCAGTATGAACTTAAAAAGATTAGACATCACGTCTATCTATTGCTGCCTGGTTATAAATGATGCTTATCTCTTTGTTACTTTGAGCAGGATCAGACGGTCTGCTCGTTTCTTCCTGCTGGATTATACACAGTGTGTCTATTGTTATGTACGTAATGGTTAATGACTTTTAATGATTAGTTACTGACTACTTAGTCAAAAAATGTATGTGCATGTGTTGGAAAGCAATGACCATACAGCGAAATGTGAGGATAGCTAGCTGTAAAATCGATTTAAACCTCTAGTATTTTTACTAACAGTTCCCAGGCTGAAAATCGCTGTATTGTTATTATTTATGTTTGTGTTTTAGATTCTTTCACTTGATATGGTGTTTATGTTATTTTCTCCTCATGTTCGACCCATAGTTGCCAGTTGTCTTGACATGTTCTATGATGTATTACATCCACTAAATTCCCACACTGTTTCTCCTCATTATTTATCCTTAGTTATCCCTAATGGTCGGCCAGGCCATTACTTATGACCCTGTTTCCTAGCGAATTTACCCTTGCGCCTCCTTAAATGCCTGATGCTTAATGGATTGTTGTTTTCCCGGAGATATGTGAGGATAGGCATTGTCTTATGTATGTGGCGTTCCCTGTAGCAACTTATTATCTCTACTATTGTATTGTACCACTTCATGCATTGACCTCATATCATGTGATATTCTAGCATACACTGTACATATAGCTTCACATTACATGTATTCCTTTTAATGGGCCGTAAATCACATAAACAACCATTTGTCATGTAGTAACTATTCCAGCTATTAGGGGAAGAAGACCCAAGACTGAGACGAGAATAGAACTACCGACTATTAGTAGCCCAGATGGATGACTTCTTTATGTACACTTTTAAGCACGAGGACAAAGCTAAACATTTGACCGTAACTTTGTTTTATATCAACTTTCAGCCGGGAGCTTCGGACCCAGATTGTTCTTCTGCTGGACTTATCCAAGCTTGTCTGTTTGATACTAATGAAATGAAAAGGTGCGATCTTCAATGTTTTAAACATTGGTTTTTAGCTTACCTGAGCACAAAGTGCTTAGGATGAGCCTGAAGGATCATTGAATGTCCGGTCGTCCATCGGCATGCTTCGTCCAACAACATTTTCTTCACTGGAATGATCATTAGGTTGTCCTCTTTCAAAGTTGCATAAATCCCATGCATAGGTAGGTCACATGAACTAAAATCCAAATCATGTTAAACATTTGGTTTGTAGCATTGTCTAGTGGTAATCTTACAAGATTGCATAAATTATCACGTTCCGTCAAAAAGCATGGTCGCCAGGGACGGGGCCATGTTTCCTATGTGTATATGGTGGAAGCCATTAACGATAATCCCCCTAAACCACTAAATAGATTTTGACCAAATTCGTAGAAATGATCCTTTGGGGGTTTCTTTCAAAATAACATAAATGGTTTCAGGCTGTTGCATAAAAAGGAGCTGAAAAATAGACTTTAAATGTGAAAACTTTGAAAATCTTTTTACCAAAACAATAAGGCTTAGAGGTGTGAAGTCTAGTGGTCCTCTTACAAGGTTTCGTAAATAATTTACGTCCATGAAACACCATAATGTGCATATTTTGATATTTGGTGTGTGTCCTCTTCCGACATTGTATAAATACTCAAGTGCTGTCAAAAATAAGGCTACCAGGGGGCATTGCCTTGTTGTATGTTTACAGAGGAAACTATTAACAACATATCCTCCTAAAATGATGCATGGACTGTTATTGAACCTATACCAATTTATTGGCACATAAGTTTAATTCAGTCAGAATGGCAGTGTACTCAGGTGAGCGAAATGGGGCCATTATGGCTCTCTTGTTGGTAGATTAATATGTACTTTATTATTTATAAATGTTCGTATTAAAACGTTTTAAACTTCATTTCGCTCTACTGAAGTATTAGTTTGTATTTACTAATCATTACCTTTAAGTGCATTTTATCGAATGACAGCCCGCCCGGTTAGCTCAGTCGGAAGAGTGCTGGAGTCACTCGTGAGTTATTACCCTTTGATTATAGAAATTGGCTAACATTTGTCTTGTATAATCCATTTGACACTGATTGTTTTTAACACTCCAATGACATAACCGTAGAACGTGAGTATTTTTCAATAGTCAGCGCTCTTGTCATAATTATTTAGTTCATCCAAACCTGTGATCACATGCACGCCTGATAGGTGTTTTAAAAATCACAAAGAAACGTCAGCATGAACATCGTGGTATTTTCATTTCCGAATTATTTTCTTTACATTTCTTGTTACATGTTCACAGTGAGAGTCGATATCTGCTGTTACTGACGGAGAATTATGGAGCGCTCAGTATTATACAGCAAGAGATTTTGTCCAGAAGTAGCGACATCAGACCTATTACCATATTTGGAAGTAGCTTCAGAAGTGACCAAGAATATACACAAGTATGACATTATTTGATAGCAAATGTGTATGTTGCTGGAAAAAGTTTTCATTTTTGTTTGATTTTGAGGAGAACAAATTACCAGGAGCGTTATACTGAAAGTTGCTGCGTCAGATAGCATTTACATCATTCAGTAACTATTGTTTTAACTCTTTGTGTGTTCAGCATCCAAGAAACAAAATGTCTTTGACATGCATTATTTAAATTATGATATTTTGTGTTGTCTATGAATTGAAAGAGTGCTAACGTATTTTACTTTGCTTTAAGACAATTATACAATTTTCAGGTATGTCGTAACATCAACAAGATAAAAGTTTGTATGGAGACAGGGAACACTGTTGTTTTGTTAAATCTGGAGAACTTATATGAGAGCTTGTATGATGCACTCAACCAGTATTATGTATACTTTGGTGGAGAGAGATATGTAGATCTTGGCCTTGGAACTCACAGAGTGAAATGCCCAGTTCATAAAAAATTCAGGTAAAAGCCTACTAATAAATCTCTGAAACATACTAGCTAATTAATAAGTTTATTTGTTAAAAAATCTTTGAATTGACATGTATCAAATATGTCGTTTTGGTAAAATGATATTTGTTCACAATAAAAAGGAAATTTGACAAATTTTCAATACCACCAACTAATGTTTCTATTATGTGACGATTGTTGTAGTAGAGACACTTAGCACAAAGTATATGATTAATTCCCCACACAACAAATTTGTGTTTCTACTGTAGGTTGATAGTTGTAGCAGAGAAGCAGACAGTATATGATATGTTCCCCATTCCACTGATCAACCGACTGGAGAAACATTTTCTCACAATCAATACAATGTTAATAGAAGAACAGCAAAATATCGTGATAAAGTTAGAAGCTTGGGCCAAGGATTTCGTGACACTGAAGAAAACTGGTCACAGGTCAATGATTTACCTTATAGAACTGTATGGAGATAAATCCGCACAAATACTTGAGCCAAATATGTTATGCACATAAAACAGTACATTTAGTAGTTAAGCATTATTAACCACTATTTTGCTCTGACTAAATAGAATATGTCATGCTGATCAAACTTGACATGTCTAATAGTTTAACAACTGAGTACCCATATTAAAATTATATAAATCGCCTGGCAGGTGTCACACTAACCTTTACGGGTTTTTTGGTAGTATGCTTATTAGGCTGTAATGAAAAAACAGTTTGTTTGGTATAGCACTACCTACCCATGAACATAGCCCTTACTCAGAAACTTTAATGGGTTTGAGTGGATTTTTTTAGCAGAATATTAGTAGTAAACGCTTGTATGGCCATAAAAAATAATAATTAAAAAATGTTTACCTGCCTTCCTACCCACCTAAATTTTAGGTGGAGTTATGACCTATTGTTTTAACATACATATGTTTAAATGTTTTTATCAGTTCGAAAAAGCTATTGGAGACAAAGGTTGGTGATGTATTTATTGGTTACCATGACGACACATGCTCAGCTATAGTTTTAGATTTATGGGGAAAAAACAGTGATGTTACAGACGAAAAACTTGCTTGGGTGAGTGCAGTTCGTTTTTATATGTAATCTTCATACAACTACTATAATATACTGTTGTACCGATGGAAATGTGACAGAATCTTGTCTTATATTTAGCAGATAATGAATATCAATTTTGAAAGCATAATTAGCATTATCGATTCTACGTTTAACCGAAATTCTATTATTTTCGTTTTTGGTAGCATTGCTATAGGATTTACACAATTCTTTGTCTATAGGGTGAAACTCGTAATCCTCGCACACTACAAATATTTCTATTTTATGAACAAAAATATTAGAAATGTCGGGTCTCGTGGTCAAACTTTAGCAATCGTTGGTTTTGAAGCATGCATTTAATCAGTGGTATTTTGAAGAAAAAAATGTATACGGTAAAATCCGACCTTGACTTAAATGAACACAAATGTATGACTTGTGTGGAAAAAATATTTGAACTTTATTCCGAGTTTGTTCGTGCGTAACTTTAGCCATCTTTATCACAATTATGCTTCTGACTGGCAATATTTAGTACGAATTTGATGTGTATGATGCATTATTTTGGTAATGATATTGATTTCTATACAGGTGTGTATAAACGACTCGAGTGTTTTTAATAACTCAATGCATTAACTAAGTGAACTAGGGTCTAAAGGCATGTAACTAATTCATAAGTTTGTAAATGACAGTCATGCATTCATGGAAAATTGTACTTAACGAAGTCAATATATCCAAATATACGAACTAGAATGAAATTCACATTAAAAGCTACATAGCAAACTGCAAAAATTGATGCTTCCCTCCGGCCTTTGATTCTATTGTATTCAGTTTGATACTGTTCTGCAAATATTCGGTTAGTTACTAATTCTTATGTGTTCAGAGGGATATATGTATTGTTGCAGCCCTACTCTGCATGTCGTCAAGATAAAATGATATGATTACGAGCATACATGCTGACTGTGGTTATACATCTTATCATGTTTGCTTTTATATTTTAGACTTTACAAGAAGCTAAGTCAGTATTGTTGTGGTGTGCAACCCCCGAATCTTTGGTAAGACTTGAACACGGCGATCTTCCTAGTGATGAGAGAAAATTGCTCAACAACATCTACCACAATCAGCAGGCTCACGATAGTTTGATACAGTACCTGAACAGTAAATTTGCATCGGATGAATCGCATCGGCCATTATTTGCGCAGGTTTGTGGCTTATCAGTCATTACCTGTTGAGTATCTATTTAATTTAGCATTCATTTTTTGTTTTTAATAAAGGCATTGATTTTATTGATATACAAAGCGTATTAAGAAATAAACCTGTAGTTACGTATTCTCTCTGTTTTATAAATTATTCAAACATACAGATACCAAATGAAGAATATTAGTCTGTTTAACGCACCTGACCTAGTAGATCCATCCACATGTTTTGTTTTCAGAATTTGTCTGGTTAGAAATTCTATTGACATTGACATTGGCTACGGTTATGTCCTCTACATATGGATGATTTGTCAGTTACTTGTTTAGGAGCAAGTCAGTACTAGTTGGGTTAACTGTCCTCCGTATGCGACTGAAAAATGTTTGAAACACGGCGAAAACGAAACAAAGAAACTCCATTGTTATTCTACAGCAGAACCTAAAAATGTTGATCCCTTTGAAAGAAAGATCGAGTCTGGGACAATGGGGTGGAAGTTAATCAATTACGATGCCTATTCATTGCACATTTGTAGTCCAGGATACCAAGAGCTTATTATAATCTTGCAGATGTGCTGTCCATGATTTCAGAAACATTTCATAATTCTGCAGATTTTGTCCAGGGTAACAAGACCCAGTAATACATGGGCAGACTTGTGAGCCAGGATACCAGAAAAAAACAAATTATACAACTGCACATTGATACTCGAGGATACCAAACGCCTATAGTAATATTTTAGATGTGCTGTTCATGATTCCACATTTCAATTAATTATTATGCAGATTTTGTCCAGGATACCAGGACCCAGTAATACATGGGCAGACTTGTGATCCAAGAGAAAAACAAATAATACAATTGCTTATTTGTAGTCCAGGATACCAAGCGCCTATAATAGCTTTCAGATGTGTTGTCCAGGATATCAGGAGTCAAAAGTACATTTGCAGATTACTTGTGCTGGATACCAGACGCCAATTGTACATTTGCATATTACTTGTCCAGGATACCAGGAGCCAATAGTACATGTTAAGATCACTTGTCCAGAATACCAGGCACCAATAGTACATTTGCAGATTACTGTTCCAGGATACCAGACACCAATATTACATTTGCAGATTTCTTGTGCGGGATACCAGGCGCCAATTGTACAGTTGCAGATTACTTGTGCTGGATACCAGACGCCAATTGTACATTTGCATATTACTTGTCCAGGATACCAGGAGCCAATAGTACATGTTAAGATCACTTGTCCAGAATACCAGGCACCAATAGTACATTTACAGATTACTGTTCCAGGATACCAGACACCAATAGTACATTTGCAGATTACTTGTCAGGGATACCAGGCACCAAAAGTACATTTGCAGATTACTTGTCCAGGATACCAGACGACAATAATACATTTGCAGATTACTTATCCAGGATACCAGGCGCCAATAATACATTTGCAGATTACTGTTCCAGGATACCAGACACCAATAGTACATTTGCAGAGTACTTGTCCAGGATACCAAGCGCCAATAATACATTTGCAGATTACTTGTCCAGGATACCAGGCGCCAATAATGCATTTGCAGATTACTTCTCCAGGATACCAGGCACCTATAATACATTTGTAGATGTGTTGTCCAGGATTCCAGAAACCTTTAATAATTTTGAAGATGTTTGTCCCGGATACCAGAAACAAACACATTTGCAGGTTACCTGTGCAGGATATCAGGAGCCAATAAATGTGCAGTTTTGTTATCCAAAAGTCCAAATAATGAATATAGAGATTAATTATCCAGGTTACTAATTACCAATACCAAGATTTGTTATCTAGTATACTAGGAATTAATAGTAAATATGCAAATGTGCAGATTTGCTCTCCGGAATACCAGGAACCCAAATGTACCGATTCAATGTTTATGATACCTGGACACTAAAACATATTAAAAGTATTGTTATTCAAGATACAAGCAAATCAATCATGTGTGCAGATATATTATCTAAAAGCACCTAAGTTGAAGTTAAGTGCAACCTGGTAGTTTATGTTGTAAATCTCATGTTCGGTATTATTTGTTGTTAACAGTTGTTTTGTAATTTGTAGAGTGTATGTTTACTGTTTCCATTTTCACCACAACAGGTGACAACACATTCCAAGTTGATTGCTGCTGTACATAAAGGAGAGGTTTCCAAAGCAACACATATTGATCGAGAACGAATCATGTTGTTGGAGACACTCTCGTATTTTGATACTGAACAACAGTTTACCAACAGAATATTGTAAGTATATTTGCTACTGACACTATTGTAAAATGTTTGGGTTAATCACATTCAAATCATACATGAGGCAGACAGTTGACCTTACCAGCGTTCGTTGATAAAAAACTAATCATGTCTTGTTTCATCTCAATCTTCTGCCAACTTCCCTGCTATATCATCTATAGACTCACTAATTCATGTTCACTTTGTCAGTCAATTCCTCATATAGAACAAAACACTGCTCATTTAATTGAACTTATAAACTTCAAATTTCAACAAATATTTCTAGTGACGCTGCTAATAGCTATGGCCTATGTATAAATGCCTTCCTTATGTGATAACTACCCTTTTTGGCTCTAACCGCTAATTTTTGATGAATCAAAGTTTTTGATGTTTGGATTCTTTGTTTGGTCATGACAGATGAATGTTTTTAATCTTAAAATATTGCAGACAACATATTAAAAGCACATACAAAGAACCCAGTTTGATGATAATACAGTGTGATTCTGGTGATGTGAATGCAAATTTGATTGCATGCGCTCGTTATTGCATTATGGACGAGTTTGAGAAATTAAGAGATGAAATAAGAGCACCAATACATGTTGTATTTATTGTACAGCTACCTAGAGGATCTGCATACACAGGCTTTCAGGTGGGTTTTAAAGCATTAAACCTGCATATACAGGCTTCCAGGTGGGTTTTAAAGCGTTTAACCTGCATATACAGGCTTTCATGTGGGTTTTAAAGCGTTAAACCTGCGTATACAGGCTTTCTGGTGGGTTTTAAAGCGTTAAACCTGCATTTACAGGCTTTCTGGTGGGTTTTAAAGCGTTAAACCTGCATTTCCTGCTCGACTTCTTTATCCATTGTTTTAAACTTTGTACATCCTTGTTTGAATATTTGCTACACTCGTTTGTATCACTATTAACTTCTATATTTGCTTTGAGCAAAGTCTGCAAATTTAAATTATTTAAATTGTAAAGGCGTATCACCGTTTTCTTTAGTTACCTATGCTTGGCTTTATTGATGAAAATATTCCTCTAAATATGGCAAGTTACTGAGGTGCTCTATTGAAAACATTGACACATTTTGCTTTCTAGTGTGGACGGTGGCATTCTGTTCACATTGATGACTTGTATACTGAAGATACGAATATGCCAACACTTAAAGACATGCAGGGGAAATCCGTTGCTGGTTTATTCAGTAGTGCTGTTGAAGATCAAGAACCAATGGAGGTTGAAGGCATAAGGTACAATACCCTTAAGAGAAGTAATTTTAATTTGAGCTTGCCAGTATGAGCTTTCCTTACTGTGTGCTTTCTCTAATCTGCCATCTTGTTTTCGTTATTTATAACTGGTATTTGTGGTATTGGAGCATTTTTTTCCAATTTTTGTGGATTTCAACCTAACTTGCACAGTAGCTATATAGCCAGAAGAGCATTGTTCATTTATGGATACAACTAAATTCAAAATTTATGTCATGGTTATGGCCCATTAATTGTGTACTACATTTTGCAAGATGTATTGCATGATTAAAACAAAAGCATGTTAGTAATATTTGTAAGTAAGTTGATCTTCTGAGCTTTGTGGTAGTCCTGCATTCATCTGCAATAAAATTCAGTTTCTAACAACATATTTGTGTTAATTGATAATATTTGATGATATTCATACTGCTTGTTAAATTATACATAGTGCCAATATAACTGAAGCAATGGAAACTGAAGATGGTGTAAGTTCTCCACTTCGAGCTATCGGTGGTATGGACAACGATGAAGCCTACATGGAACATGCTGCCAGAATGAATGATGAACCAAGTAGAGGCAATTCGTTGGAATATGGAAAGCATAAACTCAATGTGAAAGGTTTAATTCTGGATTGCGTACAAGCTGCCTTGTGTATGGTGAAAGATAAAGTTGAAAATACAAACAAGGAAACTGACAGAGTGTCAATGGTTCTAACATTGCTACACCAAGAGCAAATTGGAGGTATGCACATTTCAAACAAATACATGATACATATTATGTTATGGCATCAGCGAGATCCATTTTTTTTAGGATTTGTTGCTTAAATCCATGGTCACATGGATTCAGTGTTATTGTTGTTACTTTATCATTTTCTCAGAGTCCAATTCAGACATCACAAATCCTACTACTTTCAAATTTCACACTATGAAAATATATTACTAAATTTATTGTGGTCAGTAGGTCAAAGGTGAAGGTTACAATGCCATTGAGACTGAAAATCGACCAATATGTGGAGAATTATGTGGCCAAGCATCAGAAGGATGGTTGTCCATGGTTAGAGAAAGATCATTCTCTTTGTAGTGTCAGTGACAGGTCAAGGTCATAAATCATGAACAGAGTTATCACAGCATGGGACATTCAAATACATATATCAATGACTTGTTGTGTGTTCAGTAATATATATTTCATTTATATGTTTTGTCTTAAATTATTGCAGATCAAGCATCTTTCCTACATGGCATTTGTTCCATGATTGCCAAGCTTTTGAAGGACAAGGAATCAAAGACAAATGCAACCCACATGGCCCACCATTGGTTGATCAATGAAGCATCATCCAACGAGAATATAAACAGAGCTGGGACATTTAGGTATAACTGTGTAGTATGTTATGCAGATTGTTTTAGTTTACATGATCCTAGTGTCACTATTTATTTATCAATAATAGATGCTTCTACTCAGGTAGGTATAGATGAACCACAAGCTTTCGGGCATAACTATAATTGTAATAATGCAACAATTACCATTCTATATAAAAAAATACATATTTACAACGTTATGTTTGATTGGCCCTATAGCTGACTAGGCTGCATTTCGTATACTTCATGTGATTATTTGGTGTGTGTTAGAATCCCAGCATTTTGTTAAATTGTTATTTTCTTACAGTTCAATTTGCATGAAATTCGTGGACATTTCTAGATACACATAGCAAAATATAAATTACTATTATTGTTGAGATAAATTAATATCAAAAATAAAAATAAAACATATTGATGTATAAATATAGAAGAAGAAGAAGAAGAACTTTTATTGTACTTAAACCCATAAAAGGTTATTGACAAAACATCAATATAACATAGAAAATAATACATAGCAATACGTGACAAGAAGATACAATGAAATGGTAAATAAATGAGGTTCATCTCTGTTGGGGGAGGCAGAATAATTTAAATGATAAATACATGTTAAAAACAAAGCATCCAATTCATATCCATAATTACATAATTATATAAAATAATTTAACGTCAATGGTAACTCCTAGAACATCTAAATGGATCATCAAGGAAATGGCCCTTACAAAGAGCGCATAACCTATAATGATCGAGCAATTTCAAAATGTACAGTCACCAATTGCATGTGTGCTCTACCGAAACGAAATTGTAAAGCATCGCACGGTGATCATGTACAAGAAACAATCATTAAATATACATAAAATGTACATATTAGTAGTTTCCATCGACGTTATCACTTATATGAAACAAAGAATTATACATACACATTTACATACATTCACATATATAAATACATTTCTTATATTATAATAATTATACAATTTTAAATATAACAGACAGTAGTATATTCAATATCGGCAATCTTGGTGTAACCATTTAAACATTTTTAAACCAAATTACTAATATTATTACAACTCGTTATGAAGTTGTTGGGGCTTAATAAATCCATGATGTGCAAATACACTTAAATTTCGTATTTCTGATGCATTTTTTGTCGTCATTAATGTGATGAACTTAAAAGTACTGGGACGGTTCCAATAATATGATTTTATGTATTGTATGCGCAATTCTCTCAAAATGTTACATACAAGAACAAAATGGTATTCATCCTCTAGGATGTTACAGAATGGACATATACGTTCATTTAACGGGACACTTAAAGGTTTTCTCCATCTACCAGATTCAACGGCTAGTCTATGTGATGACATTCTCAAGCGTGATAATGCTATTCTGTATTTACGGATTGTGATAACATTTAGATATTTGCTAAAATTTGTACTAACTATTGTTCTAAAGAATAAAGCTCTCGTGGAATCTTCTAACCTATTGTTATAATCGATCAACCATATATCTCTTATTCTTTGCTTTAAAAGTAAAAGAAAATATTCCTTGTTTTCAACACCTTGGTTTAGCCACACGTGTTCGAAACCTAGTTTAGTCAGAATTGTTTTAACATTTGTTACCCAGTTAAGTTTAGTTGGTCTACTTACAATATCGTTTTGCAGCATTAAGTTTGCATGTTTAATATATTTTGATTCTACACATGTACCGATTTTTAACCAGTATTTTATTATACTAAACATTTTGAGTGAATCAATACTTTGTTTCCCTAGTTCACCATATACAAAATCATTTTGAGTGGTTGCTTTAACGCCCAATAATCTCTTACAAAAACTTAAATAAGTCCGTTCTGTTTGAAGAGCCTTATGGAAGCCCCAAACTTCTGAGGAGTAGGTTAAAATTGGCATGATTAATTTATCAAATAGTTCTAATGTATGTTTAGGTGACAGATCAGTGAACTTATACAGATATTTATTCATTTTAAAAATCGCCTTTAAAGCTTGTCCAGCTAATAACTTGTCATGCTCATAAAACGAACCCCCTGAAGTAAATAATACACCCAAATATTTAAAGCTTGTAACAATTTCTAACTCATGATCATTATACATAAAACATAAATTTTGTGGCAATCTACCAGCTTTTCTGAAAACCATAACTTTCGTTTTACTTGGATTAACTCTAAGTTTCCATCTATTGCAGTAATCTGATAAAATATTTAAAGAATGTTGCAATTCATCTGCACTTTTCGCAAAAATTATAACATCATCTGCATATAATAAAAGACATATCTTTATCATTCCCATATCAATACCTTCTATTCCTTTATCAATAAAAGTTTGTTCCAAATCGTTTAAATATATGCTAAAAAGAAAAGGTGAGAGGCTTTCGCCTTGTCGTACTCCTAAATTACAAGAAAATAAAACATAAAACATCTCTAACCACAAAATCGAAAGCTTTTTGAAAATCAACGAACGCACAATACAGTTTATGATTATTGTTTAAACAATGAGTTATCAGACTATTTAGAACAAAAATGTTATCGGTCGTACCCATGTTTTTCCTAAAACCTGCCTGGGCCTCAATGTAAACGGAGTATTGCTCAGCCAAATTATCGAGTCTGTTGTTTAAAATTCGGGTGAAAAGTTTTCCCAAAGTACTAAGTAGTGTAATGCCACGATAATTAGCTGGGTCGTTTGTAGACACTGACTTATGAATTGGAACAACAAAACCCTGGCTCCACTGCTCAGGGAAATAACCTTTGTTTAAACAACTATTGAATAAAACATAAAAATAACTGTTTAGTTGGTCTGCACCATGTAAGAAAAATTCGTTCAGAAACAAATCTGGACCGCTAGCGGTATTACATTTTACCTGCTTAGTAGCTTTCTTAATTTCTAAAAGTGAAATTTCTTCGTTCAATTCACTGAACATAATTTGTATATCTCCGTTTAAATATCGTTCATTAAAATACAACACATCATCATCAGCTCTGGATTGTTAATTGCTTCAATGTATCAATATATACATGTATGGCATTAATCAAATAAGATAAGATAATAGAGATATTGGAAAAAACAACAGTATTTCAATGAGCTGAAATGCACATCCTATATCTAAATATTGTGGTACAGTGTCAGGTAGAAAATGTTGTTAATTTAAATCAGTACTTTTCCGTCAATGTATGCGAAATACTGTTTCAACATTTGCAAATAAACTCGCACAAAGGTCATTTTTGAAGGTCATGTCTTCTTTATTTTGTAAAGGATATAAATGCATCACAATTTATAATTTCACATAATATAATTCTTTACCAAAATATGTATTTGAATTGGCAGAAAAGTGGATTTGTTGACGTACATTTTTGACTATCATCTTGCAGACGATCCTGTTTACAGACATTAGAAAACAAAATTGCCCCAATTTTAGCAGGAATCATTGCCTGCCTGGACACAAATGACAACTTAAAATTTTTACTAGATAAACATTCTTCATGGAAACAGATACTATGGCTGGGATTCTTGAATTCACAAAATGCGATTAATTTACAGGTATATATTCAATTACATTAAATTTTATTGGTGATTATTTTTCACAATTATGCATATATTGAAACAATAGTATAAATGTAGAACCTTGTATTTATAAGGTAAGCATAATACTTTTGCTGTACTTCTTTTGTTACCAAATCACCATAACTATTTAATATAAGTATTGGATGTTTGTTTTATGGGTGTATTAATTCTGTACTTAATTACTTTGTTCCTCTGTTGCATGCAACTTATGTCTTGTAAATGTGATTGAGTATGATTAATGACTAACAAGTATTTGCCTTGTGTTGACTATGTTCAAATTGTATAATTTAGTTTTTTCTCTCAGTATAAAGACTTAGAGTCCCCAACTAGACAGAGTGAATTAAAGGAAGTGGTTGTCATGACTACAGGATGTGAAGGTCATTCATTTGTTGCCGGGTTTCCATTCTCGTGGGTGATAATAGCAGGAATAACTGAAATCCTTAAGATAGCTGGTGTTGCAGGTCAATCTAATGACCATGATGGTAAATATCTCATTGTTTATTACAAACCCTGTTTTCTTGGGCATTATTTTCATGTGTTTGCGAACTTAACATTTATTGACCTGCAAGTACATGTACATGTATTTTAGTAGTGAATATTGTATTTCATTTTGTGGCAGACAAATGTTGATTTATTTCCTTGTTCATATCCAATAAAGGGTGCTAAGTTAGACATACAGTGTTGTTCTAATAGTGACTAATATAGAAAATATATGAATAGCTGCTGTACCATTTGTTTGAGAAGAATCATTTATAATTCGTTGTAAATTGTAGAGGAAACTTTACTTGCTAACAGGTAAGTATTAAGTCTTATGGTCATATTCATCCAAAACCATGGACCAGTCTGTCCATTCATTAATTGGTTGTCCTGTCCGACTGTCCACTTTTTGCTTGTCCGCGCTTCATCTCCAATACTGCTGGTTGGATTTCAGCCAAACTTCATTGGATTGATCAACATCAAGTGTAGTTGTGCATCTTTGTTTTTTGTTTGGCTCAGATGATTTTTCAATTTGATGTTTTTATACATATGGAGTTTGTCCGCGCTTCATCTCCAATACTGCTCTTTGGATTTCAGCCAAACTTCATCGGATTGATCAACATCAAGTGTAGTTGTGCATCTTAATGTTTTGTTCCGCTCAGATGATTTTTCACTGAGTTATGGCCCTTTGATGTTTTTATACATATGGGGTTTGTCCGCGCTTCATCTCCAATACTGCTGGTTGGATTTCAGCCAAACTTCATCGGATTGATCAACATCAAGTGCAGTTGTGCATCTTCGTTTTTTGTTCCCCTCGGATAATTTGTCACTGAGTTATGGTCCTTTAATGTTTTTATACATATACAGTGCATGGTGAACTGATCAAACACTATCTTTCTTGTTTGCTTGATATTTTATTCTAACGTCTTGTATCAGTATTACAATTACTGACAAACTGCCATCTGGGAGACATATGTTTTTTGTTAAAAAACAACCATCTAGTTTACCCTTAAATCCTTATTGCAGTAATACTACAATTATCATTTCTGGACGACTGTATCACAGTTTGTTTCATATTGTTAGTTACCATTAGTTTGTATACCTGTATTAAGAGTGTATACTTGTTGTCTGCAGATGAAGATGAGGAAGTCATTATAAAGGTTGAAAACGCCGTAAGTGTTTTAGCAAACCATCCAGTTGGTGATGTTATCAACAGATTTACTGAACAGTTGGTACTAGAGCAAGCTATGGGGGATTACATACAAGATTTTGTACATACAGTGTACAATGCCTCATCTGTGCAGGAACAACAGGTTTGTATCATAATTGTCTCCTCATCAATTTTAACTTCAATTACTTGTTTCTATGTAGAAAATATGTCATTCAAATATCTGTTGTACATTAATCTTTCTGGCTCTTATCATTCGGATTTCTTGATCTAACTATTATACCACATTGTTTAATAGTCAGTTCTTATTTTCAAGACTATGTTTGTTACCTCAATTGTTGTATGTTGTATTTTATCAATGACCGAATTAATCAGATTCTTCCGACGAAAAATGTCAGTTTAGCCAGAGTTGATTGTGATACAGTTAACTATTTCAGCTTGTATGCCAGTCTGTTCTATACAAAGCTAACCAGATGATCAATGAATCAACACACAGTGGAGTTCTTCACAGCCTAGTGTTTATCCATCTAGCATACGAGTCCCTGGCACCTAGGCTGTCATATTTCCGCGCTATAAACAGCGTATGGCCAGAGTGTAGTGAAAGCATTATTAACCTGAAGCAGCAGAAACCAGATCATTTTATGTTCAAAGAACAGGAGTTTGTAAGTTTTTATTAATATTCAAAAATTCTTTATTTTCCAATTGTGTAATGAATACTTAATAGTTCAGTTCGATCAATAAGGGAATCATTTGTATGTGTCTGTTGACAAAACAGCTAGGTTTGGCATGGAAGATATATATTTGAGTTATGATGTCATGAAAAGTAGTTATGTGGCAACGAGCTTCTTATAGCATTTACAAGATATACAGCCCAGCCAGATAGCCCAGTTGGTATAGTCCTAGACTGTCACCTGGTTCAATACCTGGGTTCGGCAGGCTACGTTCATCCATTACATTGGCCAAGATTTTGTCATTCACATGTGGAGAAGTTGTCAGTTGCTTGCGGAAGAGGAAATTAGTACTGTTTGATAATTAATTCCAGGAAAACTGGTTAGGCCGCGGTTATGACTGAACATTTGTTGAAATAGTGCATCAAACCCGATTAAAGCAAAAAGAGAAGACATACACATGCTATAATTTAAAGCACAACACTTACAATGATGGAGATTAGTGACAAACTATTAGTTCATCTGAGCACGAAATGCTCAATATGAGATATAAGAACTGTGGTCGTGAGTCCTGCTGGGTTCCTCCTTGTAAACAATATGATTGATAAACGTGTTTTAGTTGAAACGTTTAAATAAATTTGTTAATAATACAACTTTGTATGTCTAGACATGTTCTGCTGTCTGCCTGTTGGTAGACAATCTAACACCAAAGGCTCATGATCTCAATGATCCACAAGGAAGATCAACATGGCTTAATAAGGTACACAGATACCGACCTGTTGTAGAGAAAGTTATCAGTCTCCATATTTTCCAATCGGTAAACAGAGCAAAGTAAGTGCATATTATTCTTATTAGGCATTGTTTAAGAAACTCGATATAAAAGATCAGAATGATACATAAGACTAAACTAAACATATTTTTGCCGAATTTTATCTTACTATTTTTTATTATGTTATTTTGTTTGTATGTTGAATGAAATGTTATCAATGTATTTATGTTTATTCATGGTTTGAAATACATCGGTATTAACAAATCATACCATGCAACAGGCAAACCATGAACAAATACGTCATTCGTTCTATGCTAAGGAAGTATTTGTCGATGTCTATCATGGGTTATGTATCAACTATTGAATAAAATATTTTATGCTCCTCTCTATGTTTCTCCAGAGCATTATGGAGTCGAGTTCTTGTTGTGAAGTTATTTTTGGAGCATGTTTGTGCCTCAGAGAAAGAAGAAAAGATTACAATCAAACATTGCATGCCACTTTGGACTGTAAGTATTATGTCACCATATAAGGAATTGTTGTAGGGTAACCCTGTCCATACATTTTTGGCAACAGCTGGAAGGTTTTATTTTGTAGCAATATATTGTGTAACAACATAATTATGTTATGTTATGTAGGAACTAGAGCCATTGCATATTAACACATTCTCATGTAAATAATTGAGTGATTGAGAGCACGTTCAGTACAAGGCCGCTTGTATCTTTGTACTTGATTATATACAGTGTATTTTTATTGTAGACGTAATGGTTCATTGTGTTATTGATTAGTTACTGCATACTTAGTCACTTTATGTATATATATGTTGGAAATCAATGATCATATAGCGATTAAGTACGATGTTAGCTAGCTGTTAAATCGTTTTAAACCCCCAGTACTTTTGCTAACAGTTCCAAGGCTGTAAATCGTGGTGTGGTTATTATTTAGATTTATGTTAAGTTTCCCTTCCACATGTGCAATTCTTTCACTTGATATAATAGTTATGTTCTACCCTCTGACTTTGGCCTATCATTGCTGACTTTCTTGACTTGTTCCGTGATGTATTTCATCCATTGAATAATTCCTTGCACCCTTATTCCCAAACATGTTTACCATTGTACCCATATTCCCTTACATCTTTGCACTTGCACCAATATTCCTAAACATGGTTACCCTTGCACCTCCTCAGTTTCTAATATTTTGTAGGCTGAGTTTTTCTTGGGGTCTGTGTCTGGGAGGCCTTGTGCATGTGGCGTTCCTTTGAACTTGAACTTTTGCTTGTGAACTGTAACAA
Organism: Mactromeris polynyma; assembly: GCA_032209605.1. Taxonomy (NCBI): domain Eukaryota; kingdom Metazoa; phylum Mollusca; class Bivalvia; order Venerida; family Mactridae; genus Mactromeris; species Mactromeris polynyma. The sequence continues at coordinate 16,496,647 of JASFXZ010000005.1, forward strand.
AATAAATCATGATGATTGTATTACTTGCAGGTACTTGGTGATGAGACCGATTTCCAAAAAATGAAAACGTTGTCTGGTTTGGAAAAATTCTTGAAGACATGCAACAAGATAGCGATGAAACAGTATATTGGGTACGATTTTTCAGCCTTCAATGTGCTACTCTGTCTGTCTCTCATCATCTGTATGGTCGAGGGTAAATACTGATCCTGTTTGTAGATAACGAAGACGTTATGTCAGAAGACGTTATGTCAGAATACGTTCATTGTTTTCGGTTATTGCATATGATTGTGTATATGTACAGGCTACTTTTGGGCCCCATTCCCCAAAGAAAAAAGTATATATTTCCCCCTGCTTAGAAAGAAAATTCACCTTCAGTAACATTATTTAAAATTTTAGCCTTATAAATGACCAAATGTGGTGATTAATGATCACAATTTCCCCTACCAAAAGGACCTGCTGTACTTTCTAAAAACTGGAGATTTGTATTGTTGGAACATTGAACAGTATTGACAATTAATATTTTATGCTTAAAATTGTTTCGTTTTTTAATGAACTTCCTGCTTTCGGTCTTGAACATTTTATTATTTATAAGAATGGCGAAGGGGTATAAATTGTTACCCCTGTATGTCAGTGTGTTTCCGATCAATAACTCTTGAAATAATCCGTGGATTCAATTCATAATGGCCACATACGTATATGATAATAAAGTGCATGTCAAGTTCGATATTGGGTTATAAATCGCCGCATTTAAGGAGGAGTTTTGGTCCTTTTTTCGAAATAATACGTCGTTTATGATCAATAACTCTTGAAAGGATGCATGGATTCAATATATATTGGGCACATAATCATAGGATAAGTACACGTCAAGATCGAGTCTGGTTACAATCTGCCCATTTTTGAAGGGGTTATTGGTTTTTACTTGAAAAAAATGGTTCCTGATCAATAACTTTTGAAGTAATGGATAGGTTCAATTCGTGTTTGGCATATTAGCATGGAATAATTAAGGAGGAGTTATGGCTCTTTAGTAATTTTAAAAGTCGGTTTCCAATTTAAATTTCTTGAAAGGATGGTTTTAATGTGTATAGCTTAAAAAGGATTTAACCTTTACAAACAAAATATTAGTACTCTACTGAAAAGCCTATGACGGGGACACATCTAATTTATTGTGCTTTACTCCATTAAGATTTCTTCAGATGGAGATGACAGTTTGTATTTAGTCAGCAATATGCATCTGTAAAGTCATACTATAAGCTACTGCTTTTCAGGAGTGAAGTGAAATGTTGTTCATGTGAGTCTGTGTTAGAAGGACCTCCAATCACTTTGCCATGTGGAGATGCACACTGTGCTCAATGTTATGATGATATGAGAGATTATGATGACATCAAATGTGGGAAATGCCATAAAACAGTGCCTGAAAACTGGACACCTGATAACAATAAGTAAATATTTGTATAGTTTTTTCTGTTACAGCCTAATTGTTGAGATTATTTATGATTCGAATGATTCGTGTAGTATTATCCTGACTGTGTAATTCTGACAAAGTAATGTACGGTCCCGATATTACATTCTTTCTTCTTACTTCTTTCTTCTTACTGTATTTTTAACGTCTGCATGTGTTGTACGTCAGTCAATAAGTTGCTGGGCATTCATCTCGTTAGTTTATTGAATGTATACTATTCAGGGGAAAGGTAAATGAAGAGACCAATAGTTTGTATTTAATTTGCTCAAATATTTTTCCTACGAAAGTTATTGTTATCAGGGTGGTCACACACTTGACTTTTTGTTTACTACGCGGCACTAAAAGCTGGCGGCGGATCACAAAACGGTACGTATTTTGGCAGTTTTTGTTTGTAAGAAATAGTTTTTAATAGCCTAAAACCTGGTCATCTAAATTCCGGTTGCATCAATGCCCATATCGACATATAGATCTCTGTAGATTTGCCGGAATGCGTGCCACAGAAATTCACTTAAATTTTGTGGCACGCATTCCGGCAAAATACGTACTGTTTTGTGATCTGCCGCCAGCTTTTAGTGACACGTAGTAAACACAAAGTCACGCGTTTAACCATGTTTTATACCACTGCCTATTTATAATAACACAATCTCCAATGCGGGCCTAAATAGTGCCTGATTTAGTCTATAAAAAGATAAAAAAATAATGAAGGTACAGAAATGTATATAGAAATATATTGCCAATGAAGCAGTATATTACCTATTGACAAGGAAGCAGTAGATTACTTATTGGCAAGTAAGCATTATATTACCGTTTAACACGAAACAGTATATAACACATTAGCAAGGAAGCAGTATTTTACCTATTGGCAAGTTTAAGAAACAAAATACACATGCAATTTTTAATTATTCCGCCCCATCCTCTTAAAGAAGTGGGGTATACTGACATGTTCCTATGTGAGTCAAACTTTTAGGATGATTGCTTGTAATTAAAACCTGAAATACTGTTGTAATGCATCTGTAATTACAAAAATAATGTGTGCCTTTCATGATTGTATTTTACAGTTTTCTTTGTGACATTTATGCATACATTTAGTTACTTATCTGCAACTTGTTTTGCAGAGAAGCTTTGAAGAAATTTAAGAATTACCAGAAACGATGTAATACATTCTTCATGGATGTTGTCTCTCAGTTATGTTTTGCTGACGATATGGCTCCATGTGATGAAGTTGTGGAAAAGCTTCTGGGATATATTTTCTTTACTTCACGAGGAAAACAACAACGTACACGAGACTTGTCTGTGTTTAGTACTGGAATAGATCCGAATCCTGTATTCAGATCATTCCTGTTACAACTTCTAATGAAGACCAGGTACTCTATTGCAGTTATTGAATCATGATAGACAAAGCACTTGGCCTTATATTATGTTTGTCAATTACTGGCTCTATTTTTGGCACATTTTCAAATTATAAATCCAAATTGGAAATGTATAAGATGACACTGAACAATGAATTTGTAACTTTTTCAAAAATTGTATTTTTCTTATGGGACTTTAGTGGTATAAGCAGCTAGGGTCATGTAGTGCTTTTATATTGTTCTGGCGGAAGACCCAACCTTCAGCTAGCCAGCTGGATACCTTTTTATCTTTCCGTCAGTCTGTGCAAACATTGGTGTTGAATCAATTACTGTGAAAAGGATGGGTGCATTCAAATCAAATTGTACATACATATAGGATAATGAAGTACTGGTCAAGTTCTATATTGGTTACAATTCATCAATTTTTCGAGGAATTATGGCCTTTTTCAACTGACCAATACGTCTTTAAATGATTGGGCACATTAGCATATGATTATAAAATACAGATCAGATGTGATTTAAGTTACAATCTGCCGATATTTGGAGGCCCTTTTTGTATTCTACTAAAAAGCCTATAGCAGGGGAATCCTGTTCCCTATGGATGCATCTAGTTCAAGTATAAATTCTACATCGCTGGTTAGAATTTAGAGAGGCGAGTGATTGGAAGCTGTGCCAAGGAATACAAACTGTGAATGGTCTGCTATCAGTACACTTGAGCTTACACATCATTTGTTCATTACAAATATTCCATTCGATCACTTATTTAGAAAATGATATAAACATTTATCTGATTGTCACGATTTCAGTGAGGAGCAGGTACAGGACTATCTTAGTCGTTATCTCGATCGTGCTGAGCACTTTATCAAGGGGAAAGATTCGGGTAATCAAGCTCAGCACTACGAAGAACTCAGTTTGTTGGTCATACAATGTATCGAGGTAATTTCAACTTGATTCTTATTTTTTAATTGAATGCACTATCATGAATATGGTTATTGCTATTTCTTTATACTTATACAGCGTACTTAGCAATTTCCAACATTTCATGTGTATGTTATGTCTTCCGCTGTCTTTCAGTTCTCGTTGATTTTGAGGAGATAGGAGTGGTATTCACACACAGGTGTTAAAGTGTTGTCAAAGAAGAAGTGAAGTCAGTGAAATGTGTGATTAAATTGAGTATAACATAAAAATCAACCACGTGGAAATAAGTGTGCAGTAAGAATATAGTGTATTCTGTCATATGAGTAATAAGGTTTAAAAAGTCACAGATTGTTACATGTGTGATTAAAATAAACTTAAGTAACAGAAATTGAATATAATTCAGTCAAATATTGAATATAGGATTTTGTTGGTTGTATATGGGTATTTTGTTCACATTCAAACATAATTTATCAGGACAAATTGGTTCAAGAAGCAAGCAGAGTAGATGTTGAGAAGAATCATGAAGCACAGTGTGCATTAGAAGCATTGCAACGCGCCAAACAGAGTATAAATGTTGAAATCAATGTAGAAAAACTGTATGCATTAGCTAGAGCTAGAATGGGATTGTCTGTTGCCATGAAATATGTTGCAGCTGTGATCAAGAATGGCTTAGATCAAAGACAAGTTGGTAACAGTATGAGAAAAGTTATAGATGCTGCCTGGTCCTTGAGTGATGAGTCCAATATCAACTGGATTAGGTAAGTCCGAATTCATACGCAATACTCGATATTATTTAGTATAAGATATTACAAAAGTGGTCATGAATTGCGTGTAATTTATAAAAATAAGCCATTAGCAATTTTTTTTAACATATTCTGAAACGAGTTCAATAATTTATCAGTATGACTACAATATTTTATGTATTTCATCATTTGCAAGTACATGTAAACATTATATCAATACAAATAATATTTTGCTGCAAAATAGAGGAGCCGAGGCCGGCAAGGCTTCTGTGATGTCACATTATTGGTTATTTCACTGGTGAACTATCGAAAATAATACACAGTTGTTATTGCATATCTGCGATGTTATTTATGATACAAGTAGAATATATTGCAGGTCTGGTTATAAATTACTGAATCTATCAAACAATATTTTAAAAACTATAAAACTGAACCTTCAGCAAGTTTTTATCATTATTGTTTTGAAAATTATTTTATTAGTGAATGTGTAATAAAACGTTTGCAAGTAATTCAATGTATATGATGCATACACAGTTTACTAATAAGAATACAATTTTACCCATAATACCTGCGGCAATCACTCTACATTGGATGATATTGATTAAAAATGATACATAGGTGTTATTAAAATCTACGATGAATGATCTAGAATTTCTCTTGCTCAGTTATGTCCATACAGAGAATGCTGTTTTACTGTGCTAAATGAATTATTTACTTAACATGTAGTTTGTAGATACAAAGTATTATTCATTTAGCGTTTAATTTTGTAGGATATTTGCTGTGAAGTATTTATGCAGATGCTATGGTATCGAGATGTATCAGGCAGCATGCAGGCATCCTGCCGATTTTATACACTGGCTTGCTGACAGACAGAACGTCGATAGGGATCAGGTATGCATAATTAAGTACAACCTGTGAACAACAACCAACCAGGGGAAATCACAACAGTGATCGTTGTTCACATGTGACCGTTATGTGGAGATATATAGAACATGTATAGATAATAAAACAAAACTAACTAAGATTATTATTTTTGATATGAAAAAATGACACAAATATGTTTCTTTTGAGATTTTCATAGAAATAATCGTTGGGTGACCATTTACTAAGTTTGCAAAATATGAGTTTTATATAAAGTGTTATTTTTAATGTAAATGTTGATTGTAGGTTCTAGAAGTGTCAGACAGATATATTGTTGGTGGTGACTCTTATACTAGAATACGGGAGTCTCTAACACAAGTGTTGCTAGGTGAGAAGACGGAACACTTGCAAGAAACTCTGCAGGTTTGTTTTCTTTGAATCATAACACACAAATTGCTTCATATTGATATAGCCCAGATTGCTATATTCCTTTTGTCTCCGAATACAAGTACCGTTATAACTACATTAATCATGATGTTAACGAAAACATACAAGCAGTATCATACAATTTAAAGTATTATTAAAAATCAAATTATGTCTTCTTCATTTCTGGGGATGTATCGTTTTTCGTCAATGCTTTTGTGCTATCCACTGTGTGTCTTTCTACCAGATCTAAGGATTTTTCAATTACTTGGTACAAATGTATCTCAAAATGTGATGATATGCAGATTTCAGCCATGTGATATCAAGGTCAAGGTCATACAATGAAATCGAAAGTAGGCAATGTAAAGGTGTCTGTTTAACCCTTCATACCATATCAATGCTCTTTGACGTGCAGTTTTTGTTATGACTATTAAAATTGATTTTATTATTTATTCACTTAAATGATCGGTTAAGTTTTTTATCATTTTAACAGTGATGACGAACTCTAAATGTATATTTAAACATTGGTTGTCTGTCAATAAAATGTCTGGTGTTTTGTTCAATTACAGGAGCTTCATGCTAACGGAGCTAGAGTGGAAACAATGTTACAAATGGCCGTACATAGGGAAATTACTTGTTTAAACGTTCATAATCAGCAACAGAGACGTCTCACACCAGAGGTATGATAATTTTATATGTATATCGATGTTATGGGATTTTAACACAAACAGTCAGGGTCTAGTGACTGTGTCAGCTATTAGGGTGGATGAAGACTCAATGCAGTCACCTGGGTAGAACCACTGACCTGTAGGTATGGTTTTCTCAACAAATTCTATACAAGGACAAATAATTATAACATAATGCAGCTTAATGCTGCAACATGAACATATAAGATTTATAGGTCAGTGGAACCTGTGCCTGGGATAATAACCTTTACCTAATACTTAGTACATAATTCTTACACTAGAATATCGAGTAATATTAAAGATAAGAAATAGAACCACAAAAAATACTCAGTCCGCAGTAAGTATTGTTATCATCTTAATATTCAGACAAGGACAATTTCGAGTGCTGAATGTTGAGTAATAGTTGTATTCCTTAACCATGAACTATCCAAATTCTGATCACTTGCTTATTTTATTCTTGCTTGAACATCTGAAGTAATATAGTGATGATGAAATAAGTTTTGGTTGAATGTTTGTAAAAACATCAGTTCATGTAATCAGATAATGTATCAACAGTTATGGTTGTGGCCTTTCTTGTTCTACTCTCACACTATATGTAAACATTTACTATTGTAGGTACACCAGGCTATTGCCGCTTTGGTGGGAACTTGTGATATCATCAAAAACAAGGTGTGTGTTTATTTTGAACCAATTTATCTGTCCATAATTTGTATGTGAAATTTGAAGCCATTTCATGGTAGTGATTGATTTTACACACATTAATAGGTATGAGAACTTGGATTATTAACAGAAGTGTGAGTTTATTCTTTAACATGTCTATTTTCTTTCTTGTATGTGTTGATTTAATAGCAATGCAGTGATATCCAGTTATTTGATATTGTGAAATGTGGCTGAAGTAATGTTGTAAAGGAATTATCTTTTCTAAAAACAAATGATGCAACATAATAATTTATGGGAGTACTTTTACTGATGTACTTGCATGTATATCAACTATTTGTATCTCATGAAGTATGCTGTAATTTCTTATCTGATCTATATTGGTTGAAGTTGTCTGTATACATCACTTCTATGTGATCAGCATTTTTTTTATTTATAATTTTTTTATTTCGGAGAATTTAGTTCACTATGTTTATTTAAATAAATTAATTACACTAAATAAAAATATTTTGTATGAGTAGGATGATGTTGGTTTGAGTCAATTTTATTGATTATTTCAGGAATTAATGCAAGCCTTGGTACAGAATCAACTACAGCCCGGACATTTGGTCTCAGCGTCTGGTCAAGATTTACGTGTACAAGGAGTCCAATGCCTTATTGTCCATTTTCTGTCAGTGATGTCACATCTCAAAGGGAACAGAACTTTACTTCAACCTTTAATAAACTTATTGAAGCATCCTCAAATGTGTACAGTAAGTATTTAATTGGAAGCGCCAGCATGAAATTTCCACATCATGTCCTGTATATATTTGAGAAGTGATCTGTCAAATTCACAGTAATTTTGTCAAGTGGAAGTTGATATAAAATCATATTATTTGATAAATTCATTGAATTGGTTATATATATTGGAGCTAAGTACTACATGTTTCCAAGTTACAGATGCACAAACACACTCTTATTTCTGTTGATGATCATGTATTTTTGAATTTCAGCAATTTTATTTACCCACGATGCCTCAGGATGATCTTGATGATGTAAAAGAAGCCTTACTTGCCGCCAGCCAACAAGAGGGAGCAGATGACAACCCTGTATTCTACCGTAAGTTGGCGTTTATTAAGCCTAATTTTGTTTAATCGGAAAAAGGTATTGGTATACACGTTGGTAAATCATAGACCTGTAACATAGATTGATATCAATAACACCCAGCATTTTTATTTCAGTTTAGCTTTAGAATAAACCTATTTCATTGAGTGCTGTTATGAAGTATAAACGTTCAGACTGTATGTTGTATGATGCTAGAAATGACAGAGTACCGGTATTTAGCATGTATACATGAAGTGCAGTGGTGATCTTATAATGTCCTTGATATTGTTTTTGCTCTGCTAAAGGGCTTATCCATTTTCTTTTCTTTTTAAATTTCAGCATCTCAAAATTACTCTGCTTAAGTCTGAGATATATTACATGTATCATTTGCTGGTAAAATGTGCATACAGTATGCATTTATTGTTACAGTAACATCGTTTACAATGGGCTTATTATCTATGTACTGTGAGTCAAGTACAAGCAAATGTACTGTATATATTGGTATATCATTGGTTAGTTTCAAAACTGTGCTCAGAACACATAAATGTTAGTTTTTAGACTTGCTTCCAAACTCAGATTTAAAAACCACAGACAAAAGCCTAGGATTATAAGATATGTTATGTTATCATCAGGTTTTATTCATATTTCAGGATGCCCCAATGGACATCCATATGTGATTGGTGATGTATGTATATGTTTTCTTTACCCACTTTCTAATGTAACTACTGAACATATGTCTGTTGATAATTAATACCCAGGAACATCAGCAGCCCCCTGGATCCCTTGTCGAATGTTCACCTGATTTTTAAATTTTGCATTATCATGCCTTTTGCTGTTACATTTACATTTTTACATCGCTGCAGACATGAGAATCCACGGATAAGACGCTCGTAAGGGCCGTTTTGAGACAATTGTTTAGTCATATTAGATGTTTAATAGCCAGGAGTATCAGCGGCCCCCTGGACCCCTTGCGGAATTTTCACCTGTTTTTGAAATAATTTTGCATCTCATGCCTCCTATTGTTACTTTTACATTTTTAATGTAGTGTTACTTAATTGTTATAAGCATTGTTGTGCTGTCTTTTGAACATCCACTGATGTCAAGTGTTTATACATCTGGGGCTATTTTTCAAATTCGGGTGATTTCTCGCAAGTGTTTATCATAACCCATGCACATAATTACATTTAATTTTTCAGACTTCACCGAGTTTCACGATCTATTTTATGGGAAATAGTGTTAATAAAGGTCCCTGACATTTATCTCTAAAATCGCAACCAAATGTTTATGGCAAAACAATACAACATCTCAACAGCAACATCCTTTGGAAGACGCAAAATTTGGCTTATGTTGTGATGTTGTTGCTGTTGGGTAGTTAACTTTGAAGTAAATTCTTACTGTTTGGACTGTCATATTTGCAGTGTGTGTGTGACTGTTATTGCCTTGTCCCTATTAAATGTTTTACCAGTACTGCAGTTTACTTTAATCATATAGCGTTACTGTATTTCTTTCAACTAGTGTGGTCGTCCTGCTACTGTTGGTAACTGTAGAGACTGTGGTGCAGTTATTGGGGGTGAGGGGTACATGCTCCGCCCTGGAAATATTCAAGATCAAGGGTCAGTGAATGCACACACGTATTCAGTGCTTGGATGCAAATTCTACTTCTAATGATGTGAAACTCACCACATATAAAAACATGATGTATATTGAACATGAAACATAGAGCAGTTCTATATCATTTATATGTGACATTATATGTTTGTTTGTGGTAATGGACAGTTGATGTCAGTATAAAACTGTTGAGTTTCACATTTTATATGAAGTAGTTTGTGTCTTGGGCACACATTATGTACATATAACATCATTGGCTTAGTATAATGGAGTACTCAGTATTGGTTACAGTATCATTCAGCAAAAGTATCACACTTACTAGGCGTTCTGAATATCTGACATGCCGGTATTGATTCCTTTTGCTTTGGGAAGTCATTTGTTACCTAAGTTACTTGAATTAAGATAAGCTGGGCATGAAGAAAGATCCTATACATGTCTTGGTTTGGTATAAAAGTTTTACTTTGGCAAATTAAAATATGCATTTGTGTGTGAGACGTGTGTAGCTGAGTAATGTTGTTACTGTATTGAGTATTTCATTTTAAATATAGTTCCCATATCTACAATACTTTCCTCCCTTGTTCTTGATCATCATCAATTTTTTACAAAATAGGTATGAAATGGTGGCTTCTGGTGCATTTCGATGTTATATTTTGAGGACTCATTCATGAGAATTACACAAGTATTATTTTGTTACAAATGCAGAACGACCAATTCATACAAGTACCAACATTTTAACAAATTTCGACTCTGACAATGGTATACGATGACAATTTGTAGGAACTGAGTTCTGTTTAAGTTTTCTGGGCAATTTAGTATTTCATTGTTTCATTACAGAGGAGATCACACAATGACTGGACATATTCTGGGCAGAGCTGATGTTCGTAGAAGTGGACCAAAACCTGAGAGAATGATGACCCCTGTTTACTGTGCTACAATCCGGATGATAGTACATTTAGCTATGTATCTAGGTTGTAAAACTAATCCTAATGTAAGTTGGTTAACTAGAATTATTTAAATCGAGGGAAAGCATAAGTGATGTTAAATTACAAAATGTATTACGTAATTTCTGAAGTAGGATGAAAGAGTGTTTGGCAAGTTTTTAACATATTTTAAATCGACTTTCAAATTATTCGTTGTTTTTTTAATAAAGAAATAATATTTTATTTATTGCATCGGTTTAAATACACATTATATCGTTAAAATTTAATTATTTCATCAATACAAACATTGGCACACTGTTAGGTAATTGTGAAATTGCGTTTTTTGTTATATCACTAGTGAATTATCAAATATAATACATGGATGTTATTATGCATCTGGAGTGTTATTTATGATATAAAACTGTGTTTTCAGCGTATACAAGCAATGATCAAACCTGATATAACACCAGATCAAGTGATTGAATATATCTGGAGTCACATACAACAAGATATAGATGACATACATGTAGCGTTGGGTCGAAGTGTTGATGACGTTTTACTTATCATGCATGTTATCATAGATCATATCATGAAAACACACAATCCAGGTTTGATTATAATTTTGGCAATATTATTATTTTACTGATATTTGCTTCACCTAAACACAAGTACGTACGCACATAATTTTGATCATTTCTAATAATAGTGTTGGTTCTAACTTACCATTGATGAGTCAGGGGAGTTACTGTGACCTCATATTTAATTTATTTTACACTTACTTTCTTTAGATACTGTCTCATGTGTACTACAAACTTTCCAATATTCAAAACCTTACTGGTATTTCTACAAGTCCCCTTGTTATGTTTATACATTCTTCATGTTTTGTAATATACTAAATTAGTGATAATGTTCGCAATTTTCACAAGAGCAAGAATATTGTGAAAATATCAGCATTAAGTACCTGATTCACGGAAGTATGTATTTACATACCTGGGGTGGTATTCACAAAGCATTTTAGATTTTTTCGTAAGAAATTTCGTAAACTTTAAGATTTATTTTAGCTAAGAGTAAAATATTTTTTACTCGTAAGTACTATTCAAGAAGCCTCGTAGGAAATATCTTAGATAAAATATTATCCTAAGTTTGAGAAATATCTTACGTTACAACTTTGTCCTAAGAAATTTCTTAACGTCGTTGCTATGTAAAAGTGGAATTTCCCAACCTAAAAATAGTAACGGAAGTAAACACAGCAGTACATATATAACAATCGCTATCCAAAGTTGTCGTTCCTGCATGTTTTAATAACATGTATATACATTAAAGAACAAGATACTTTCAATTTGCATAGATGTACCATACATTACATGGTCTTGAAGCAGCATTTCACTTAATTTACTCAACATTTTGTTTAATTTTGATATCATCAATATGTTATAAATAACAAAATTGATAGCGATACTTCAATACTTGCGATAATTTGACATGTATGCATTGTTTTAATGAAATAGTGTGTTATATGCAAGAATGCGACTTTAATAAAAGATATATATATATATATAACATTCATTTAGGCAAGTACATGATGATCCATTTTAGAATGTACTTATCAATTACTTGGTTTTGTGTTGCTGTCAAGTTATGGCTTTTTGTACACTATAATTGTGTTGCCTGCTGTAATATAACCCAATAAAATGTGCTTTACTAGGGTGTACTAGGGAAAGTCTTTCAAATATAACTTTATTACAATTACCCAAGCACTGTTTACAGGACACATGTTGCCTTAATAATTAATCAGACAGACAATGTTGAAATAATATTCTACTTAAATGATAATTCAGTTAATACTTATTAACTGTGCTAAAATATACAGCAATTGAATAAATGTTAATGTATCAAACTCAGTCTGGCTATTTTGGACTCATGTGTATAGTTTCCATTAAAGAGAATATTGTTTCCAGCATCCCTAGCTGAGTCAATGTTCATGCAAAATTATTTGCAATGTGTAATTACACCATTTCACAATTACTTGAAATGAAATTAGAATTACATCATTTTCAGGATAGAATATGAAAACATTGTACCAAATTGAATATGTATATCAGAAATGTTTAGCACTCTTGTAAATGCAGATTTGGGATAAGATTCTGCAGCATAAATGCAATTGGGAGTGCATGATTCATTTCTTGTATCTTAATAAATGTGTTTTCTGTACTTTGTTAAACACCTAAAATAATATTTATGTTGGAAAATAGTCAGACTAGTCATGAATAATTATTTAATTTATGCTAAAATGTTACTGAATGGACATTTAATACACATATATACAGCTATAAAGTGACTGAAGTGACTCACAAAGTTGTGATTGTAATATCTTCTATCACACAGCATCCACAGTGACACTTCCATGGTTGATGGATGTGTAAATAAACAGCCTTGCAACAAATCTTTAAAGGATTATTTCAATACACATATTCAAGTGTACTGTTATTATAGTCTTCAAGTGGTCAATATATTGCTGATATTATAGTCTGGTAGTTGTACAATTAAGTCCATCTCAAATGCAGTTGGGCATTTTTTATTATGATAGCTAAATATTCCTAGTTTCAAGTGATTACAGAACAAATATAATTTTGTTCATGTGCAAGTAAATGTGGAGTGTTTAAATAATGATACCATTTTAATATATGATATACATGTTGCATAATTTTGGGATGGGTGATAAGAAACTATAATATTTATGTTATGTGCAAAAATCACCAGTACTAATAAAATCAAAAACAAATCATTTCAGGATCCTCATTTTTTATTCAGGTTACATACAACAATAAATAATGACATACATGCTCTGAATACAACAAAAATTTTATGTTTTTTCCACAATTTCTACCAAAATCTCATGTGTGTTATATCAGCAACCAGATGATATGAGCTGATCAGAATAGAATGACACTGTATTGTTCCACATGTGCTAATAAATTGCTGACAAAACTAAATACATATTACACAAACTTCAAAGTTTGAAACATCTTGCCTTTTAGTACACAGCTTTGTTTCACATAATGTTTATCATTGGTATTTCAGTTAATATTTTGCACCTTCATATCTTTATTGTGGCACTGTACAGTGAATCTCCTGTTACAGTCAACTGTTGAACCATGGATAGTTCTATACATCTCATACCGTAACATCAAAATGGTTCAAGTGAATCAGATGAAGTATTTCCTGAAAAGATATTTAAACAAATATATTTGTAATTTAGGCCGTAAAAGATTTGACAAAATTATAGAACATGTACAATATACATACTTAATGTTACCTATTAACTAAAACTAATATATTGAAAGTGGTTCATAAAACAATTCTTATCACATCTCTAAATAAATTTATGTTTTCTGACACATCAGAGAGCATGATTGTATTCCTGCACCGCCATCAGGTAAGAATGATCATGATTATGAGTACAGCATCCATTCAAAGTACTCAAACCAACAAACATAAACTAATATGTATGCAGAAATACATTAATTAGTAAGCAAAACATTACTTCCGCATCGCGAATACATGTGCCAAACACGCTGTTTATGACATTCAGTAAAAGCCTCATGTAGTCAAAGCATGTGGTAAAACGACTAACTATGACCAATGTAAGTCCTAAAAAGAAGTTTACTAGTACCTGTATCCAGTAATACAGTGTTACAAGACACAAACTTGGACGTGTTTTCGCCCCCTCGATTCGATTTTTTGACAGCTGATTCCCGTGCGGGTAATCAAGTAAAATATACAGATTTAATCTAAACGGAATCTTCGCATAAACATATTTGTAGAAGATATTAAACTTACCTTGCATACGTAGAGAGGTCCGGGAATAATCGTGTTTAAAATCACAGAATGTACTGTCGCCATTTTTAAGAAATTTCTCAAGTAGATAAGATACCTATAGACGTATTTTATTTATTGAAAAAATCTTAGATGAAAAACGGATATTTGAGACTAAAATGGGCTATTTAAGACCAAAATAATTCTAAGATGTTTTGTGAATAGCTCTTAAGAAATATTTTAAACTTAAGTCAAATTTTGTCATACTTGAGAATTTTCTAGCAGATAAGAGAAATATTTTTATCTAAGATGCTTTGTGAATACCACCCAGGGGAGGTAAAAGTCCACTGCTTTAATAATGATGAAAGGCTTTAATATCATGTACAAACATATTTATCTCTATTGATCAGCGACACATCTGTCAACTCATTTAAGGACTCGATTTTACTGGCATATTACCATTGTTTTCAGGTGAACAAGTTGCTGCTGAAATCCACAGCCTTTCCAGTAAAACTGGTAGAAAAAATTGGGAGACACAATTTTCTGCCAGATATGTACAGCCAGTTTTACAGGTAAAATATGTCACGTTTATACTCTTTAATTATGCTTTAAATATGATAAGTCATCAAATTAAACATAGCTGTTATTTTACAAAATCGTTTTTAACATTAAATCAACTTGCTTTAAAATAAAAGTAAATGTAGAAACATTGTTGTATGCTAAAACATGGATATCAATGTCAGTAAAATTGGGAACAAGCCAAAACAGTCTGGCTTACTTGGACGACCACATGACTTCCAATCTGGAGGTGGTGGGTTCATATCCCAGATGTGGGATATGTTCTCTGTGACTATTTGACTATAGATAATGACTCCGAGGTCAATTATTCTCCTCACTGATTCATGTGGGGAAGTTTTCTGTCACTTGCAAGATCACACTACAACACTGCCCACCATACATAACCGGAATACTGTAGAAAAATAACATCAAACTTCCACTAGGAAAATTTCTCTATTTGTTATGCATTGTATGCATTGAAGTAAATTCACTGGTTAATGTTGCGTGTTACTGATTTGTCTAATCAAACAAGGTTGTATATCAACATGTTGTTCATATATTAATTGTGTAAAAACTATTGAAAGCTTGGGGTTGTTTACTCTATCTTATACAGTATAATAATACATAGAAATAAATATTTAAATCTGTAGGAATTGGACAATATGCTGAAGAATTATAACCAACTTCTTGCGCAGGACGAACGATTAGGTTTGTATAAAGACAATCTAGCTTTGATAGTGAGAGTCTCTGTGAACATTGGATGTTATCTGTCGCATAATATAATCATTTACTGGAAGTTTAAATTTATCTTCTTACAAGTATATATGTGTCTCTTTAGTAGTAGTATTACAATCTGCATCAAAGTAGATTAGCTGGATCGAAAGTTTGGACCATTAGTTTATCAGCACATTTTGTGTTTATTGATTTAGTAACAAGGCTACTCTGACTGTACACACAGCTATAGATGTATAGTGTTCCGTATCAAAATAGGTACTCGACTGATATTTGAATATTTCACAGTAGTGATGAGGTCATATGTTAGGGTTACACATCAAGTAAATATAATCTTAAAATCAGCACAATGTTTGAGTTATACATTGTGTTTTGTATCTCTGTAGGAGCAAATCCTCTCTTGTGTTTGTTGTATGAGACGGAGACACATTCTGAAGCAGAAGATCCATCTGTGATACAGCAGATACCTCGTGTGTGGAGATATCGTACACCCATATCACTTCAACATCTCCGACAGGAAGTGGATGCTAGAATAGGTGGAGCTAGCAGACGCGAGAAACAATACACAGTACTGCAGCTCTTCTTGAAAGAGGTACAAACTTGTATTAACTTATTTATTAATGAACTGGTCAGTTCATCTGAAGGGAATTGGCATTGATGCTTCATTGATGAAATGTATACAAATATTTAACTTCAAACTGTTTCATATAGATTGAAAAATACTCTTTCACCATAGAAAATTCCAAATTACTCAAGGCACTTAATTTATACATTTTAAGAATGATTTTATTCTTGATGCACAAAGTAGAATGAATTGTCTGTTCTGGTATATATGTGTATATCTATGACTGAGTGGGTCACTGTTCACCCTGTATGTTTACATAAGTAATAGGAATCTAACAATTTGGAATATTCGCACTTTCATGAATCATTTATCTCTTACACCCTTTCATATGCATTGTACATGTTTTGGAATAGATTATTGTTTGTTATTATACGCTTATAAACAAAGTCTATCTCAGAAACCACACATTGGATTTCGACCATTCTTTACCTGAAAATTAATAGTATGCCTACACGCCCTCCAAACACGTGCTTTGTCTCCAAATTGAGAACAGTGAAAGTAAGCTATCGAGTTTTCCGATAAGCAGCGCGAGAGAGGTTTTGATTAGTAAAAGGTGAGTGTCGTGAGTGACGACGGACAAATACCAACCAGAAAAGCTCACCTCGAGCACGTCATGCTCAGGTGAGCTAAAAACAAATATTTAAATCGTGATTTATCAAAGAATAATTGATGATGCGGAGATATTCGATATTTCATATGAGCCGATTCCATCCACTTCTGAAATTGATCCTGTCCAGTATTCTGTGAATAAGCAGTTTCTCAATTTGGAGGAAAAGCGCGTGTTTGCAGGCGTGGCCTAGTCATACATTTTGTGGATGTGTGTAGGTTGACACTTTGTGTTGTGGCTCTTTAATCATTGTTTGGGTTGTCTGTCTGCCTTATTTCATTGACCACAATTTGATGACCCTTAATCATTACTGGATGCAACCATATTATGATTTGTCGTGCTCGTTTAACATTATTCAGGCTCAGCAGTTTTTGGAAGAGTTATGGCCCTTAGACTGTATTTTGAAATCACCTGAATTGCTCGTTGCTTTGTTATGAAACTTTACAGGAGCATCTGCATGGATCACACTTGAGCATATTGTTATTGCTTTAATGTTCAACAGTTTTGTATGGAGTTACTGCCCTATAAATATTGGAAATGATCTATTTAATCTCCCTTTATCATATGTACAAAGTTCCAGCAAGTATCTATGTGGGATATGAAAAACAATTAGTTCCAGCTCTAGTTTGTTCATATTTGTATATGATTAGTTTGTTTTACATCAGTATTTTATGCACTGTACAGGAACATCATTTGAGAGCATTGAGGTTTATTCCCAGCATTCTGAGACTACATCGAGCTTTGTTCCAAAAATATCAGAGAAAACTCGACAAAGCTGAGGCCTCACAGATCACTGTCTCACAGTTAAAGAGAGGTATTCTTATTTTATGACTACATATGTGCAATGATGTATTCTGATAAATTATCACGTTCTTCATAAAAAAGGCTAAAGTGCTGACATTTTTATGAAATATATTGAGACCTAACTCAATGCTGAGCATAACTTCTCTGTTTAGTGGCAGAATTCTTAAAAGATCATCTTCAACATAGTTATAAATCTTTAACAGATTGTTGATATTGATCATGTATCAACCATAATACATTATGTGGTTACATTTACAGGCTCAGTAGCTGGTGAAGAAACAGTTGAATTGATTCAAGATTTTTCAGATGCCTGGGAGCTTGTTCGGGAAAACCTGATTATGTATAGTATGTATATACACTTTAATTCTTTGTCCATCAATATCAAGTTTTACAGGATATTGCTTGGTTGGTCATAAATTATGGAATTTTAAGTGAGTTTTCTGAAAGGGAGAATCATGAGCCTGTGGCAAAATAAGTTTAATAAATTCAATAATTAAGAACACAAAATATGGTATTTTATTTACATCATACATTGTCATTGAACATTTTATGATGCGCACTTAATAGCAGAGGCCGTCATATCATCGGTTATTTCTAGAGTGGACTATCAAAAATCAAATTAATGCTATAATTTAGATTATGTTTCAAGTGTAGAAACGTCTTTTATATTAATCATGTTTGTTAAATAACTCGTTATTTTGAATTATATGTGTAGGCATCGTACATATGAGCGCTGCTATGGAATTTCCAACCTCTTCCGTAAGTGACGTCATTTCAAGAAAACGCAAAATGTGTCACTATGTGCAAGCTTGAGGCAATATTTATAGTCACTTCGTTTTCATATTGTCATATGTGGCAACTATTGCGTACTGTCATTTTCTGGAAATGACGTCACTTAAAAAAGAGTTTGGAAATCGTACAGCGGCGCTCATATATACTTTAAAGCTGTCGACATTGGTACACTTTTGTGCGAGATATTTAGTAAAAAATCTTTGAATGTTAAAAACATACAATGATTTTGTTCTTAATATCTCATATAAACATGTACAAATGTTCAGAGGGTAATACCTACTATATAATGTTTTTTTTCTGATTACAGTGTGTCCAACCGTTTTAGGTGGAATGATTGTACCAAAGGAATATTGTACTCTGTCTATCAATGATAGTACACCTATCTCGATGTTCTTGCCGACTATTAAAGAAGCTGGACTTTGTTCTTATGCATTGCTAGATTTTCTGATGAGAAAACAGAACGATTTCTTGGATAGATATCTAAAAGAATCATGCCGGTCAGTTTAGGGCTTTATATAATGAATGATAACCTTAATATATCTACTCTACATATCCATTGTTACCGATACCATCTTGAACTAATTTACAACTTTGTTAGATAAATTTTAGTGACCTGTCCAAGAATGGTATGTGCTATTCCCTTGCACAGGGGTATTTGTTTACCATCAAGTACTTTCAGTTATCCATTTCAGTTTTTACTGGTCTAGTTATAGGAAGGTTGTGTAATAGATACTATTCGTATAGTAAAAATACTCGGGCAGGAATTTAAGTTGTTGTTTAATAAAAAAGTCGCTTAATATAGGTGGTCGCTCGTGCTATGTCTACTGTATGTCAACTGTGGTCTATTTTCATTTAGCAATTATTGTGAGAATTAAAAAATCAGATTGTTTCTTGAGAATAAATGTTTAATAGACAGTAACTTATGTCAGTTTTGTCTTAAAATCAACACAAAAATAGACCTAACTAAAAGTTTCCGGTATGCCCCCCCCCCCTGGAAAGTGACTATATTGATCCAAAATATGGGACTATCTACTGAGATAAGCTTAATTGGATGCTTGCGCATGTAGGTGCGAATATGCTTTATTCTGTGGTAACAATTTATATTAAGCTTGAATAATCTACTACTAATAATGTACTTTACAGGAAATCTTCCAGTATATCTTCTGTTTCACCCATGGATGTAACTTCTGCACACTTGATCAGTTATGACCCAGAACACGATATTCTACCATTGGTCCTAGCTAACTGTCAATATTCATTTGAGATGGGCAAAGGAACGAAAATAGAGTATGATTTTGCTGGATTAGAAAGACAAATTATGGATAGATTCTTGTTCTCAAAGTCCAGAATTGATGTTGGAAGTGTTTTACAGGTAACTATGGTAACATTTATTCTTGACTTAGTCTTTTCGTTTTTAAAATTAAATGTATGGGTCTTAGTATTAAGACTAGAGTACTTTTGAATTCAGGATAATAACATGTGTGTGTTGATATTAGAAGATATTTCTCAACATTTTTTTCTGCAGATTGATGAGATGTTGTATAGAACAGAATTTACAAATGCTCTGGTGTTCTTGAAACTTGCAGAGAAAATACCACAGGTAAATATACTACCCTTACTGTTATTACATGTCTGAATGAGACACCCTTCTAGTTGAACAATTTATGGATGACAACTATAATAAATAAATATATGCTCAACTTTCTATGGCTATATTTGAAAGACACTCTAGTATTTTAACATTGTAACATTTATATCTTATAAACAATAATATACATAATTTGGAGGCAGTGAAAGGATACATTGAATAAATGTGTGTGTAAATTGCTTGACTCAATATGCCTATCATGTTAGCTAAGTCGGTAGAGCACTTGACTGTCAAGATCAAGGTTGTATGTTCAACCCATAAGTTGGAGCGTATATGACAATTTGACTGAAGATAACCCATCTAAAGTTGTTCATCCTCTACCTCTAAGTTTTCATGTGTTTTCAAAAGAACAGATATGTAACATAGAGGGGCTGGTAAGGCCAAGACTCAGTTGTATATAACTGTTGAAATGTAAAACTCCTGCACACTGAATACAATAAAGAAATGAATGGTCTACAAGGTAGACCAGTGGCATGTCAACTTATTGTCAGCTTGTTCATTTCCCAAACCTCAAAACGTGTTTGCCAGTGATAACATGTGCCACCAATATACTTTACAACTGATATTTCTGCAATGTTTCAACATGTACAGATATAAATGTATACTAACTCTCTTATAAATATATATTACACAATGTTTCAACATGTACAGATATAAATGTATACTAACTCTCTTGTAAATATATATTACACAGAGTACGTTGAATACTGCTGTGAAGACACAGATCACTGAAGAATTCAAATCTTTTCCTGACCTTTGTCAGAGCCTGGATAACCTTGACATTACTATAAGTTTCCTTAAATCTACTGGTGGACCTGAACAAAATAACTTGTATACATATATGGTTGAGACTCTGCGTATGAGCGAAATGTGTATAGGAAGTCAAAGAGTAAGTTATGTTACTGTTAGATAATGCATACATTTTAATAACTTATGCCAAGGATATAACTGATTGTATGGGGAATTTACAGGGAAATAACTTATGGTCAGAATAATATCTTCAGGTTGATAACTATTGTCAATGAAACACTAATTCACTTGTTAAATGTTTTTTAAGTCTTTATATAAATTATTGCTGTGTAGTTAGACATTATGTCTGTAACGTGCATCGCAAAAATATTATAAGGAATATTCTACCTATTTTCAGTCATTTTTGTCTGATCTTCTGATTTTAGGCACGGCAAATGTGTGAGTTCCGTGATTGTAAATCACTATGGTTACTGTTGTCTATGCTGAAAGCCAAAAAAATGGTTGATTCTCGTCAACACACAGAGGTAGGTCTATGAGATATAATGTTATAATAAATTGAGGGTTCAATGCAAGACTATTGTAAGTCCTATGTATTTATATAGGAGTTACGACAGTCTTGCACTGAACCCTCGAAATATTAACTTGAAATCTGTATGCATAAATTATGGATAGATGTCAGTATAAAATCAGAATATTTCAAGTACAGTTGATTTGCGAAAATTGAAATGGGATAGCTCAGAATGATGGTGAAATTCGCTCAAAATGGTCGCGAAAAAGTCGCTGTATTATTAATACCTCTTTTCGCATCTCAAGCCGGAGAGGGTGAATGTCTATTGTTTGTTTGCATTCATTAACAAGAAAATGACAGGTGTCAATTAATTTTCAACCTGTTAAAAAGCAGTTTTAATGCGAGTTTCTTGTGCGTGGTTTATATGCATTTGGTAATGTTTGTACCATATTGTTTGTGAAATCTGAAGCTGTAATGTCCTTCCTTGCCTGTATTTGGTACATATATAGTTTTACGAAACGATGAAATTCATTCAGGAATTATCGATTTTTTACTTAGTTTACTGCACTTTTATTATCACGAAAGCATTATTATGACACTCGGATGGTTAACGTGTTAAAGATGCGGTAAATGGGAAAATGCGACTGTTTGAATATTTTATGTAATCCAATGAACATTTCATTTATCTTGAATAGACTGAATAACATGATGCAGCTGATAACATGTGTGAGAAATGTACATATGTCACAACAAAACCATTGACTGGATACAACTGATGGTTGAGACATCGTTATTTATTTCCAGCAAATGTATCTATTATTTTTCAGACAACCTTTGAGAGTGTAAGCAAGGAGTTCCATGAAGAAATACCACTGGAAGTGATGACAGAGTTCAAAGATTACATGAAGAATTTATCTGTGGAGAAGATGTCACAATTTGTAGAAGTTTTACATGAGTTTATTCTCCTGAAGGTAGCTGTAAGAGAAAACCCAGACAGTGAGGATTACATTGATACAACAAACAACAAGTAGGCTTTGTTTTCTTTTTGTAATTTAGTTGGTGGAAAATTAGGGACTGTTTATTTCATTTCAACAGATAACACAATTTAATGTAAAATCATTTTTGGTTCGTGTGCTGAAAGTGTTTGTTAGCAGTGATGGAAAATATTAGTTCTCGCAGAACATACATTGAACCATCCTACTGACTTGTTTATATTTATATATTATATAATGTTTATCCAAATAAATGAATAACATTTTCATGTAATCTTCATATGTAAATGCTAGGGGAGTCATGATACGCTTGAAGCATACCACGATACATTGCAATAACATAATGCAGTACATACAACTACATATCACTTCATTAACCTATTATATTAATGCTATTTGGTTGCCTTACTCAAACACTTCATTCAGGGGCAAACTCTTCTAATGTGTTGCAAAAAATAAACACGCATGAGCTAAAACAAAACAGTTCTCATCCTCAATACAGTTCTAAACAAGTGACCAGATATAATGCTGTCATGACTAGAAAGTTGTAAACTGAAATTAAACAATAAGCATTTTCATTTTTGCCTAAGATTAGTACGTCTATGAGATTTTTATGACCGGATAATTCATATGTTTTGAGTTTCAAGTTAATTTCATTTTCACTGAAAGCAGCAAAAAATTGTGCCGTAAAAATAATTATACGTTCATTTAATATCATGGTACAATACAGTTTGGCTGCATATCGCAATATAACAATATACTGGTATATCACGATACTCCTAGATAATACAAAGTATTCATGAATTAGGATGATAATTTACTTTGTTACTAAATCTATATATATACTCATTTTCATTAGTCTTAATTCGCATGATTCATGATAAAAAGACTCCCGGGCGAATCCAAAAAAACATATTGGTTTGCGTGAAAATGCTCATGTACAACTTTACGTTCAGTGACATCATACCAAAACATTAACTTCAAACAAGCTGTCTCACATATTTGAACTACGTTAGAAAAGCAGCAGCAGCAACAAAGTATGATCAATAAGAACGCCGCAATTAAAAAATATCACACTTCATAACAGCTAAAATATGTTGTCAAGATTATATATCTTTGGAATTCTATTAAGGAGAAAACTGCTATAGTTGTACGTATTCTTTAAAATTTAATCATAAAACAATTGTTGCCGTTTAGGTTTGGTCAATAGCAGTATGATATCAACCTCAGACTAGGCTCTCTGTCGTATTACTTGTCAATAAGTACTCATTTTGACCTCACCTAAAGGCAATAATTGTATAACATCATTGTTGAATGGTTATTCTAGATGTGTCTAATCTATCTATATCCTATATTTTCTATCTCACAGATTGAAAGACTATCTGTATGCATACGTTGAAGAGATGGAGAATGTTGCTCTAGATGTAAATATCTTCACTGAATTTCCTGCAGACATCTTGTACAAACACAGTGTACTTACATGGATAACTGCCTATGATACATTACGCAAGAAACAGACAGGAAACCGTAGGCATTAAAATTGCTTATGACTAAAAAACTGTGATACATGAGTTATTTACAATTAAATGAAAACTCATGATTTTTAGGAAGTATGCACCTCTTACGGAATATGAAATTATCTGTGAACATAATTTGTTGACCAAGTTTATTTGTGTACTGGCATTGATGTGTACCGTTTGCCTTAGATATTTAGTTGGTAGAGTTACATTTGTACCACCCTTGCTATAATGTTAATGTTATGTACATGTATTATAATCATTTGTAGACAGTAATTTAATGCAAGTTCTTATTTTGTTAAATAGATGCCTAAGGATTCCCAGTTAAACTGGATCTTTGCTTGTCAGACATGTTTTGTTTTTGAATGATTTATATGCTTTTATCTATTGAATTAGTGATTTTGTTGTTTGAAATTCAGAATTTCTTTGTTACCTGTTTATTGTTTTCGTTAAAGTTTTTAATTCATGGTATCACATTTTGTATGAGAATTATTTAGTATTTCTAATGTTATTTTAAATCTTTGTGATAAGTCCCTATTATGCCTAATTTGTAATTGAAGACCATTTAATGAACGCGACATAGCTAACACGTTGTGAGACACTTTGATAAAAAGGTTCCAAAACATTTTGTACACGCATAATAAGAGATAAGGCTTGGCCTATGTATAGTTATGTTCAGAGTTGTATTGTTTATTCATGTGATATTTTGTCTTATAACCTCTGTGATTGCTTTACTGATGTAGTTCCTTCCTCCGACTGCTTTCTGGTATATGAATTTATACATTCATGTATGTCAATGTTGTAATATTATTGGGAGTTTGGTTATTGCATATAGCAGGGTATAAATCTTACAGTCTGTTTTTTGTTCACTCCAATACGGTTGTTAACAAAGAGTGAAGAGTCCAGCCAATGGAAACATGTTTTGGAAAACATTGATCATTAGACGCTGTGTACAATGACTGTATTCTCAACGAATTTTCAATCGACAATGACGTGTCCTACATCAGTTCTGCCTACTTGTACCATATATATTCAATATAAATCAACATTACCAATGTTGGTCATTGTTGTAATAGTTCTGAATGTATTATTTTTGTTTCCGATGCTTATTATATCTAGCAATAAGTTATCTTTATATTAAGGTTTTTTTCTATTGAATGTTTTGAGATTAAATGAGTAGTTTTAGCATGAACCTAGTGTATTTATTCTGACAAAGACTTGCATAGTTTGTGCATTAGTCATTAAATATATTACATTTGTATTTTGTGTTATATTTGAACTATATTGATATGTTATTACTTTAAGGCTGGGTTGTTACAACAATGTGAATTAAAACCGCAGTTGCAATATGCATCCACTGATCAATCAATGTGTGATTTAATATTTTTACATGAAAATTGTTTTGATTTTATGCCCCTAAAGGATGCTTTGTAGTAATGACGGTGTTTTGTTTTGTATGGTGTATAGCTTGTTAGTTTGTTGTCATGTTTTGGAAACAAACAACGTTTAAAGGTTTCAAAGGATTCCAGTGATGAGGAGTGCCGTGTACTCGAGTTCAAGTCTGTACCTCCAAGGTCAAGGTCACAGAGAAGGACCTCTTTAGAGACATTAATCCCTCACTCCTGACATCTCTTGTTTCATGGTTTGAACTGCTTTTATATTTATTTAAATTTTAAAAAAAGAGGTATGTGATTGATATATAAACATGTGTCTAATTAAATACCAATTAATTGTAATATTGTGATCCTTATGTATGCTTATTGAAGCATTCTCAGTAACAGGTGTTTGTGTTGTTTGAGTCAGTATATATGCGTTGAGAATGTCTATTTGCTGATTATATCATTCCATTTTATGTCAATGTAATTGCTTTTATTTTGCTTTCAAACGTATCTATTGTCTTTGCAGTTAAAAGATGTATGTTCCAATGTATAAAATGTGTTATATATGATACGTATTCTATGAGCAACGATTCACATAAATTCCAATACTTTGTTTATGTACCACAATCATGTATACTAATTTGGTAATGAAAGAGGATGATTGTTTTTGAAAAATTACTTTATTGATAATATAATCAAAGTGCCTACTTATGGTGTAACTGCAATTAAAATCAGATAAACACCATTTATTGATTTTAGTAAATATTTAACCTAATCTTCATATTATTTTATATATTGGGTGATTCATTGAGAACAAGAAAGTGTGATATTGATTGTGTATGTTGTATTTACTGGTAGAGCTACATGTTTATATTTAAGATTGTTTGAGTATAACAAACTGTGATTTTGATAATATGTAAAATCAGTGAGCTGTGTTTGTATTATTTAGCAAAAGAGAATATGTGATTATGCATGTGATGAAAATAAATGTTTTTGTGTGAAATTATTAACTTGAACACCAGTTTGCTTTCAGATCATGTGAGGTGATACTTTTTTTACTGCTGCTCATATGCCTTTTATTTCTACGAGCTTGTATTTCTCCATTTTTATTCAACTAGTCAAAAAACTGGTAATTAGTACTATACTATGATCTAGTTTGAAGCATTATTATCGACATGCCTTCTACCGTGATATGTTACAAATTTGTTAAATCTTTACATTTCATACAAATAAGACCAGTATAAAATACATGTATAAAGTTAGAAGGAAGGACTACACAGGTACTCGTTCATTTTCAACATGCAGTGTAAAACATATTCCTGTATACAATAATTGGAATTGTGTCTAGCAGTTCCCCAACTTAGTTCAGAGAAAAACATAAAAGAATCAGTATAATCAGTATACTTTTCTATTTATTGAGATTACATGTCACTATACAAGATAAATGGAATAACATAGATGCTATATAGGTAGCAATAACAACGTATTTCTGCTGCAAGTTGTAGGGTGAGGTACTCAATACTAGTAGTTGGAAATACTGGTATTAAAAAACTAACATAATATTACTATGATATTTACTGTTTCATAAAACTTTAAGAGTCAATATATTTCTACCAATATTATAAATACAAAACCAATCTTGTTTTGTAGGTTGTGGAAACACTTTGGGTGTATGTATGTTTCAGTATGGCGTCAATTTTGAAGCATCTCTGCTCAGTAGCTAAGCCTTTTCAGTTATATCAAATCCATGCATTAAACTTTTTATTCCATTATTCCATGATAAAAAAAATGAAACATCATAATTATTAACTTATTTTTTTTAAAGGAAGGAAGCACTGTACTTCAATTGATGCTAAAATACTGCCTATGAAACTTGGAGATAGTAGCAAATATCTGGTGATGTTCTAAGCTATTAGTTGGCAATGGATTCAAGTGAACCAGTACTTTACAGAAATAGTACATAATCACCAGTACATACCATCAGTTTGTTTGTACAGGTGTAACAGTCAAAACTGCCCCGGTCCAGTTCTTCCCCGGGGCAGGTTTGGACCGGTCCAGTTCTTCCCCGGGCAGTTTTGGACTGGTCCAGTTCTTCCCCGGGGCAGTTTTGGACTGGTCCAGTTCTTCCCCGGGGCAGTTTTAGACTAATCACACATCTATATAGCTGATAGAACCATAACAACATTTGGCTTTCCCACCCTAACATGAAAAATTAGATTATTTCCAGGGTGAGAAAGTTGAATATAAAATAATTTCCTAGGGGGGAAGAACTGGACCGGTCCAGAACTTCCCCACCCAAACATGAAAAATAAAAACATTTTCTCGGTTAAAAAATTGGAAATAAAATAATTTCCTAGGGGGGAAGAACTGGACCGGTCCAGAACTTCCCCACCCAAACATGAAAAATAAGAACATTTTCTCGGTTAAAAAATTGAAAATAAAATAATTTCCTAGGGGGGGGGGGAGAACTGGACCGGTCCAGAACTTCCCCACCCAAACATAAAAAATAAGAACATTTTCTCGGTTAAAAAATTGAAAATAAAATAATTTCCTAGGGGGGAAGAACTGGACCGGTCCAGAACTTCCCCACCCTAACACGGAAAATTAGATAATTTCCAGGGCGTGAAAGTTGAAAATAAAATAATTTCCTAGGGGGGGGGGGAAGAACTGGACCGGTCCAGAACTTCCCCGGGGAAGAAACAGACTGGGTGGGGTAGAACTGGACTAGTCCAAAACCTCCCCGGGGAAGGACTGGGGGGAAGAACTGGCCTGTTACACCGGTACTGACATAAATAAGACAGTGCTATACAACTTAATATTTCGATATTAGAAAAAAACTATAACGCCCATACTTGTTGGTATATGTTGATATAATGAACACTCGATTGTCCAATAACATTGGAACATAACATGGACAGACTGAATGACACAATACCACAGCAATATTAAAATATTAGTGAGCCAGAAACCAGCCATTGTCCTTGAACAAAAACAATTTACGGAACTATATCCATCTCATTTTCGCAGTAATAAGCAAATATTTGATTGTACAGATATCTGACTAGATTCTAGGCCTGATGTCGAATGAATAATCCATGAATGAAAACATTTTGAAATTTGAGTACACTACAAATACAAGAAAACACTATCAAAAAATCAAATATCATTCTACAAAATTTGGATGGTTCTATCTGTCTAATCATGACAAAACAACTTGTTTATCAGAAAAATCTTCACACATCTATATAGCTGATAGAACCATAACAAAATTTGGCTTTCACGCCAGATAAAGGTTTTTGGCTAAACAAAAACAAACATTTTAATGAAATGTAAGAGAAAAGATTTGTAAATGTATCACATGCATTCAGTATGTTCGACATATTTTATGTTCAGAGCAAGACTACTCTAAATTAAACATAATTGAAGGATTAAGTGTGATACAGGGAACACCACGAATACCTAATATGTACAAAAGATCATCATAAACATTATATGTTCAGGTACAGTAAGTTTAGATTGGACATATAATCCTTAAACTTCTAACAGCTGTAAAGTCCTAACAAAAATGTTTAAGCATTTTTATATATTATCTGATTAATATAAATCAAAGCACTGAAAATGATGATATCAAGGGGCTCACTACAAATCACGGATGCCACTTGGACATAGATTTACCGATCACAAAAATGTGTCAAGAGCATTTGTTATGTCAGTATATTGAATAATATAGGAGTTGATCACATAATAGAGTATACATATGGATGTTGTAGACAGTCAGAAGGATGGATGGATGTAAGCAAACGACACCTTCATGTTTAGTACATGCCAAGTTCCAATGCAATCAATTGCCACTGAAAGATAAAGTAGTTTGCAACATAAACTACAATGTTAATTCATATGTTCTAAAAGGGACATAATTTCATTACATTTTGATGGTTGAACAGCCAATTTATGTCTTGCATATCTAAAAGACATGTATCATGGTATTTCTATACCAAATATTGTTATATTCCTTTGGAAACCGAAGAAGGGCGGTTTCTTTTAAAAAACAAAATAAACAAAACAGAGTAGATTCTAATCAGTTCATATATATGGCATAAAACAACAAAATAATTGAGAAATACGGTATGATCGAAGGTGCACCACGCCTTAACATTAGGTTGATAACAAGTTAAGTATCCAGATATCTAGTTAACGTGATAATTAACTAGAATATGATGTAGTAAACTAGATATTTATCGCGTTAACTACTAAACAGTTACCCAAAAAGTATGTAGCTAATGCGTTACCTATCTAGTTAAATAGTTAATTAACTAGATAATTATGTAGTGAGCTAGTTTTTATCGCGTTAACTACTTAACACTTATCTAAAATAGATTGGTGGGTAAATGGTTACAGTTGTGGGCACTATCAGACATTTTTTCCTGTAAAGATATTTATCTGGTTTGAAATTTTGATACTAATCTAGTTAACCACATAATTATCTAGTTAATTAAGTAGTTCACTGTTGGCAGGTATATGCCACCATACATTAAACTAGCATTTTATATCTACTTTAGTGATATTAATACTTACAGTTGCCAGAGCGAATCACGGTGATATATACATGTACATGTTTATTGATTTTTATATTTGTTATGACCTTATCACACACAATGTTTAATGGTCGCATTACGTATTTTTTTGGCATCATAAAGATTTTAATTTGTTTATTCATTGTTACTGTTGCTATAGAAGCATGGTATTCAGATGACAATAAAACTTGCATATATTAGTTAAAGAATAGTTGTATTAATTCCAATTACATTAAGTCCTCATACAAATAGTTTAAAATCACTTTTTTGTATAATTCCGTTTTTAAAATATGGTACCTATAGCAACTACTTTTGGTAAAAATTTATTAAAATGTTATGCATAATAGTTTTTTTACATGTACGAGGGGCATTCAATAAATTATGTCACTGGTCTTCGTATGTTTAACATTTTCACAGCATCGGAAATGTGTTCACGTCAACCCTTCAAAGTATTCCCCCTGCACAGATACACACTATTGAAGTATTGCTATCCACGACCTAAATGCTGCAAAGAGGTCTCCCCTTGGTATACTGTTGAGACACTGAAAAACATTCCGACACATCAGACGTTGCTTCGATGATTTAGGTTATGAAAGAGGTAGTTTTATGGTAAAATTTACGGCACCAAGCCTACTGTTTTCGGAATAGTTTGCACTTTGGTTAAGGTAGTTCGCGTAGAGTATTGTTTCCGCAACTGGTGGGCATAACAAGCATAACAATGTATGATAAACATAGCCACCTTTGTATTCATTCCAAAAGTGTTAAATCTTTATGTTACTTCGGGTGCAAAACATACTCGACAGCGCCACCACTACTCGACAGCGCCATCACTAGAGCAACAGCGCCACCACTTTTATAAATATGTGCATATTTCCTTTTTAAGAAGTGCTTATAAGTTCTGTTGTGTTCCGGCGTAACTACTATAAATAACAGTTATATATGCATGCGCCATAATGTTCTTACGGTGTGTGTAAGCAACGAAGTGTACTTGAAATGTTAGCAGATCTCAAAATATGCACAAGTCCGATTCGGGAGAAAAGCTCCTGGCACCACAGTTCGCACAATATTGAAACGAAATCGAAGCCAACCTGCTGTAAAAGTGTGCTTACACGGTACCACATTCTCCGATTTTCGAAATATGTCCGTTTAATAAAATTATCAAATAAAATATAAATCATATTCACGTGTGTAGAAGTAAACACAAGGCACAGCTGCACCACGGAAGTGTCGACAGCTCATTTTCTTTGCACCACCGATAAGTGGTGGAGCTGGCGTTATGTAGCCGTGTACATGTACTGAATACTAAAATGTCCATATATTATTGATTAAAACGTATACTGAAGAAAACAGATACAGTTTTGTTTGCAAATATATTATCATGTAAAATATACACAACTACATACATACTGATACATCAAGATAAAGGCTACAGTCCTAGGCAATTTCATTATGCTGGCTAAACACAGCGGGGTGGCTAATTAAGTCGCCAATGATATGAGACGTTAAAGTGGCCAATGGAGCCAATATCGATCAGATCTGGGGAATCTTGCGATGAGCCAGAAAGTTGGACATGGAAGAATGTGCCGTATAACTGATCGTCTATTTTTAATAAAATATTACCTCGAATAAGCATCGCTATCCAAGGATACTAAAATCAGGGACTTCCAACGAAGTTGCATAAACGTAACCCACGTGATCTTTCATATGCCTTCCTACTTGCTACGCCCCCATCCTGCCATATCCTCTGTCATTTTCCTTAACTCTGCCATATCCTCTGTCATTTTCCTTAACTCTGCCATATCCTCTGTCATTTTCCTTAACTCTGCCATACCCTGTCATTTTCCTTAACTCTGCCATACCCTGTCATTTTCCTTAACTCTGCCATCCTCTGTCATTTTCCTTAACTCTGCCATACCCTGTCATTTTCCTTAACTCTGCCATACCCTGTCATTTTCCTTAACTCTGTCATACCCTGTCATTTTCCTTAACTCTGCCATACCCTGTCATTTTCCTTAACTCTGTCATACCCTGTCATTTTCCTTAACTCTGCCATATCCTGTCATTTTCCTTAACTCTGCCATCCTCTGTCATTTTCCTTAACTCTGCCATACCCTGTCATTTTCCTTAACTCTGCCATACCCTGTCATTTTCCTTAACTCTGCCATACCCTGTCATTTTCCTTAACTCTGTCATACCCTGTCATTTTCCTTAACTCTGCCATACCCTGTCATTTTCCTTAACTCTGCCATCCTCTGTCATTTGCTTTGTTATATACCATTCGACATATACTCCATCTTGTCATGAAACCAAAACACGTAACCGTTGAACGCAAAATATATTTTCTTGATAATCATTATCCACGCGTGGAAATTGCTTAAATAGCGTTAATGAAAAACATACGCTCCGACAAAACTTGACAATTGCAACAATGCACACTCTCCGTTTATTTTCTCATTATCCGCGACAGATTGGGACAATATTTTTAATTCTCTGTAGCAACATATTCTCTCTCTTATTATATAAACAAAATATAGACTGTTCTAAACTGCAGAGCCACAAGTTATATAACATTGTTGTATGTAGAGTGTTACGACACTAAGCACTGTGAACAATAACATTCAATGACAGAATCATTTATTAACATAAAATAAGTGAAAATAATGTCATATAAGTAAATTGTTCAATGATAATATTCAAGTTAATAATGATTTATGAAAACAATATTCACAATAACAATAATATCCACAATACCAATAATTTTCACATTAACAATAATTTTCGTAATAACAATCAAAATATCACAATATAATTAAAATTCACAATTACAATAATATTGCACAATAACAATAATATCCACAATAACAACAATATTCACAAATACAATAATATTCACAATAACAATAATATTCACAATAACAATAATATTCACAATAACAATAATATTCACAATAACAATAATATACACATTAACAATAATATTCACAATAACAATAATATTCACAATAACAATAATATTCACAATATAAGTAATATACACATTAACAATAATATTCACAATAACAATAATATTCACAATAACAATAATATTCACAATAACAATAATATACACATTAACAATAATATTCACAATAACAATAATATTCACAATATAAATAATATACACATTAACAATAATATTCACAAATACAATAATATTTACAAATACAATAATATTCACATTAACAATAATATTCACAATGACAACAATGTTCATAAAAACAACACTATTCGTAATAACACGTACATTCATTATCACAATTGCATTGTTAACATTTAGCCGTTCGAAAGTTCTGCCAAAGACCTAACTCTTTGGTTCTGCTAAGAAATAACAGTAATATGGCTTATTTTCGTTAATATTGTCTGTTAACTACACTGATTAGTATGTAAGAGAATTAAGAGACGCATAGCATGTACACTATGAGTAATTAATTGAACAGTCCTGTATAATTATATTTTAGAGAGTTGCATCCTAGTAAGCTTGATCTACGCGAATGACTAAGCGGAAAACTACGGAATCCTGTTAGGGCCATCGCGATCTCAAATGAAGACAAAGTAGTTTTTGTATACTAAATACTACAAATTGGAAAGTAAAAAGATGCGATAGTATAACAAACGAATCTCGCGGTTTTTTCTTGGTCAATTAAAAAGGTGAGTGGCGAGATCGCGATGGCCCTAACAGGATTCCGTAGAAAACAAATATGGAGTGTAATTAACTAAATGAATCCACATGTAACCGTATGAGATTCTGGTATTTCTTCGAGATTGTGAAAATACATTCACGACGAATTATGATGAAATTGAATAAGTGTGACTGGTTGTCGTGCCCTTGAATTGGCAAAATCATCACATTTTATTTTAATTTCTCAATAAACTGTTTTTAAACTGATTACAAACGTTTTATGTAATAGTCATAATTTTGAAGTTATAGGTGCTTTTAAATAACAGTGCCATGTCTAATATGTACACATTCTGGTTTGACATATAGTAACATCTCACTTA
This sequence comes from Mactromeris polynyma, assembly GCA_032209605.1. NCBI lineage: Eukaryota > Metazoa > Mollusca > Bivalvia > Venerida > Mactridae > Mactromeris > Mactromeris polynyma. The sequence goes on from JASFXZ010000005.1 coordinate 16,530,694, forward strand.
GAGACCACCTCAATAATAAAAATTAAGAACACAATTTCAAAGTCCAAAGTCAAAACATCTTTTCTTGATTATACTCGCATGGAAATTGCTTAAATAGCGTTAATGAAAAACTAACTAACATATTCACTGTTATGCTCTTTATTCAACCTTAGTATTAAGACCTCCTCAATAAGTAGACCAGTTTTCAAGGGTCCTAATGGTTGTCTTATTGTCGCGGTTTTGCTGTATTTGATAAATATGACCACGTGACCTGATGAAGAATAAGTACTAGGCAAGCTGTCGGGTCGAGTGATTATTACATGGAGAAAACTTGTGTATATGAAATGAAATCTTAAATATGAAGTTGTATTGGAGCGGAGTTATATATTTCATGATTTTAATTCATGAAATATTTTGTGGGATGGGTACTGAAAGCCATGATGAAATAACGGTGAAAAATGGGAGACGAATGAAAGCGATGGGAATCCAATTAAAGATTGTGAAGTTAATGGTATGATGCTTGTTCAAGCTTTCCTTACAAATATTATTTAGGGTAACATAACAAACATTTTATTCTGACAGAACACCTCACGACGAAAAAAACAAACAAATGTTGGTACTGTTTTTCTAAGAATTGGAATGTTAAAGTATTATTGTTATCGCTATAATTATTTTTTACAGCTGAAAGAACTAACAGAAGAAAAAGAAACCTGTGTCAGTGAGTTAGCTGCCGTGACAGACCAACTCAAGATTCTCACAAACGAGATCGGAAAGCTGACTAATGTTGACGGTAAAGAATTTCCTGCTCTCTGGTTTCAATAACATATTTTAAATGTTGAACAGATTTGTCATTTAGGTTTTCATGTGTGGTATGTAAATGTTTGACCATTTAAATAAATGCATACGCTGGATCCATTATGCAAACCATTAATGCATACGGCATTGCCTTTTATATAATCAGTTGTGTACAGTCTAAACTGCCCTTGCGACTCCCTGTCAAATGCGACTGTAAATGTTGTCCCCGATGAGTTTTCCTATATAATAACACTGAATTAAGCGACTCCCTGTCAAATGCGACTGTAAATGTTGTCCCCGATGAGTTTTCCTATATAATAACACTGAATTAAACGGCTCCCTGTTAGAACATCAAAAATGAGAAAATAGTATTGTTGTATACATGTCATACTGGGTTAGACTGGATGATGTAGCTAGTAGTAGATTTGTGTAGTTTATACTTCTTATATCTTATAGTATTTTGCATGGTAATATCTCATGTAACTTACTTTCGAATATGAGGAATCATGGTCGAGTGACAGAGCGTGTCATTCCATATCCGAAATATCTTATAGTCTTGTGCATGGTAATATCTCATGTAACTCACTTTCGAATATGAGGCATTATGGTCGAGGGACAGAGCGTGTCATTCCATATCCAAAGGTTGTGAGTTTAGCCCCTTCACATCTGCGATACTTTACGAAGAGATCCGGTGAGCCTTGTAAAATGCTAAATGTAGATGAATACAGGACAATATTACACTGTACGGTTTATCAATTGCTTTTATCAAATATTAGTCACCATGGTAATGGAAAATAAAAACGAAAAGTAACAAAAACTAATATGTAATAAGTCATGAACGTGTGTTCAATTTTCTCCGTTAGTTGATGTTTCGGGTGATTCCGCCGCACCATCGGTAGTATCCGTAAAAGTTTCATGCGGGTATGAAACATGTCTCAAAGACTTAAAGGGAAGTCCTATTATTGATGGAAATGCTAAAATATGGTGTCTGCGAAGTGCACTTTGGGAGACATCTTTGGAAGAAAGTGACAGAAAAGCTGCAATACTGCAAATGAGGATTCTACCACCCCCTGAAGAGGATGAACCACAAAGGGCTGCTTTTGAAGTACGTAACGGACTGATTATAGCTCCAGAAGATATGTCACAACCTCCGAGCGGATTTAGAATCAGACGAGAATATCGAACGTTATCACTACAAGAAAGACAAAGGTTCCATGACGCATTAAACGTTCTGTATCAGGTAAATTATTCACTGAACAAACTTTCTAAACATCCACTAGGTACTTCGTCGAAATAGAAGAACAAAAACAAATGTACACATTTGCACCTATTGAACAGACGGGCAACCTGAAATATTAATAAAAAGTGGTAAATTATACAAAAAATATATATTTTTATATTTTCAAAATTCTATTTGAATTGATTAATTAATTTATAAAATTAGTCATATCTGTCGAATCGGAGTACCAGCATCAATCATACCGACGACCCTGGGCACTTTCTTCAGTGGTCTTTGTCGGCATCTTTTCTGTTTTTCGAGTTGGACATACAACGTGGATTGCATTGAAATGAATTTCACCGCTTACTACATAGTACACGTGATCCTCGTGCCAAACGTTGAAAATCGTACTCACCGTCACGCGTGGTCAACCATGACGATAAATAGGTATTTTCTTTGTGAACGTCGATAGAGTATTATGTATAATATTTTAAGTCGGCATAGTTTTCTTAAATTTGTATTTTATTACATGGATGTTTAGAAAATTTGTTCAGTGTATATTTATATTGGTTAGTGCCGTTATATAGATAATTGAACTGGGAAGATGGGTTATTGTTCTCACTGAGATGCTAGGTTTAGTTTTGTTTTACTTTTTTTGTTGATCCATTTCTTTGTCACATCTTACGACTATGATACACATAGACTTCAATAGTTTTGTCCGATTCTAAATGCTAAATGCCTTATGGTATCATTTGTGAATATACCAGCCATACGTGTTTCCGTAATACATGTACAGTAAAACCTCACTCTCTTAAAATCTCTTAAAGGCCACCTTAATAATAAGACCATATCAAAATCAAGAACACAATTTACAAGTTTATTTTCCGACTGTTTGGCTCTTTATTCAACCTCAATATTAAGACCACATCAATAAGAATACCAGTTGTCTTGGGTCCCAAGGGTGGTCGTATTATTAAGGTTCTACTGTAGTTATAAAAGAGCAAATTCTTTGACATAAATTACTTGTTCATCGACCAATTGTTCAAGCCGTCTCCAGATTTTATGTTGTTGATAGTGAATGACTCGTAAGGCAAGAATCAGAGATATTAACATCAAATTTCTAAAAACAAAGAAACGAAGTTGGAAAGTCAAACTTTTGAATTTTATAATGGCCAAACGAACTGTGAAGTGTATGATTGTCTTTGTTAAAACAGACCACACACATAAAGTTGGTCAACATAAAAGTAGCTTAAGCAAGATTGCATGTCTTTGGCGAAATGGTCCAGCCACGGACGTCACTTCTCTATACTGTCGCTGTACGAAGACGCGTGTAAAAGTCGGAGTACAGAGACACGTATGCGGGGCTAATGGCGAAAGTACAATGTAACTGTCGACCTTCTGCACAAGTAGAACATTTTCTTATAATCTCTACGCGATATGTTACACTATACTAAAAAACGAATTAAACGTGCAGATCGGATTTGGAGGATATTAAGTTCCGATGCCATAGCAACATATTTGTAATGAAATAAGGATCATAATAAGTAGGTCTGAGTATAAACGCTTAAAACATGATAACAATCTTAAATCCAGTCACATCTGCTGCACATTTGATGATAAAACCACAATTTATAAGTGCAACATTACAAAGAAGTTTATATTTGCTGTTTGGCTACTTTACTCTACTATGTATACATACTAGTCAAGGAGGCAGGTAGTGGCTACCTTGCTTAAATTATTTGTCGTTGGACCCTTACTGTCGTTGGGTCACTTCCAAATCATTCCTTTTATTATTCCAGTCTGGATCAAATCAACTACTCGCTAAATTGCGCAGAGAAGTTTTTCACTTCATATTTCTTTTTCCCTCGGATCCACCCCACCACCCACCTTCTTCTGATGGTTAAATGTGTTTTAGAAAGTGGACTTTGCTGTGTCCAACTTTATGTCACACTGATCATAGTACATGTATTATCATTTTCACAGCTTTATAATGTGTTTACTTAACGTTTTAATATATGAGGGACGGTTCAGTATCCTCAACATTTAATAAATGTATATCCATTTTTTTTCTCCAAAAATTGTCATTTTTAAAATCACATTATTTCTAGGATCCATACTTAAAATTATCCACATTTAAAAAGGCCAGCAATTTTTGTCTTTTGATCTAATCGTATTTAAGACCAAAACATAATGTTTGGTTACTCGCTCAATCAATCAATCAATCCATCAATCAATCAATCAATCAATCAATCAATCAATCAATCAAGAACTGCAAAGGACTTTTTGTTTGAGCCAGATTCTGCAAACACTAACAATGCAACCAGAAGCAACTGTTAATGGCGGATTCAATGCGGACTTGGATATACAATGTATTAGACATCCGTTTTAACTGTAGCTTATTCTCCCAATTGTAGAATTCATGAGATAGATTGCATTAAACAGAAGTTTTTTTCCTAATTAATCAGCGCGCAAATTACCAAAACTCTCGATGCGCCGTAAAACTAAAAATAGCATGTGTCAAGCTGTTTTGTTTCTTAATTAAGCGCACTGAAATCACAGGTACTTAACACTCAGTAATTGACAATTTGCAAGTAGTCCGAGCTTAATTTCGAATTCTGGTTCATATCAAATAGTTATTTAATGCTATGTTGACTGCCTGAAATTCTACAAGACTGTTCCACTTGCACGACTGATTGGCGACTTTCAATGAAAATCACGACATGTTTATGACAACAAAATGAGAAGATGGCGGTGCCTGAAAACTGAAACTATTGTATGCCTAATGTATTTATTGTATTAGTATTTATTTATAAAGAACATAGACAACAATATGTTATTTTGTATGTACATATATTAAGATCTTACCATTACATGGGCACATGTTTTTCAGGACGGTGTTATAGACACAATGGCACGTATACACAGAAGGGCTCTCCGTAGCAAGGGAGCTCACGGGGGACCAGCCTTCTTACCATGGCATCGTGCATTTTTAACCTTGTACGTAAACTCCTTTCTTTTCCATTACGCTATGCAAGACCGATTCAAATTCTTATGCTGATTTATACCACTGGTTTCAATGGTTCGAGTTTATCGTCCCTGTGAATCAGACGGTACAGGCGTTGTTGTGCTTTTTTATTCCGCTTATCTTAACGTTAACTTGGTAATTTATGGCTTGATAATTGTACCTTCATACATCCGTTATTTTTATCAATACATTTTCAACAGCTTCGTATACTGTAAAAGTCTTGTTCCCACGTTGTGACAATGACTTTATAGGATATTCGTTTACGTCTGATGACGTAACGTTCGTTCTGACGTTCTGTCCAATATTAGAATAAACTCTTTACGTCTTCAGGCGTCGATATCGTATATGTAACTCCAGAAGGGATCGTGTCGGATTTAAAAGTAGAATAAAATCCCTTAAACAGGGGGTTAACCAGAAATTGAACTACTGGACACCATTCTGCACAGTGTATATAATACTAAATGACACTGAAATTATAAAAGGTATTGTTGTACTTTTATTGGTTTGTTTCTGTCAATGGATTCGACACTAGGTCAGTGCTCTTATGACAGAATATATATCTATATACACCGGAACCCCTTCAAACCGGACGAGCTCGGGACCGGACAAAATACGTAGATTTCAACTGTATTGGTTTCGATATTAATATAATATATACATGTATATGATTTCGTTAAACTTTATATACAGCTTCGAGGAAGCGTTGAGACAAGTCGATCCTACTGTAACGTTGCCATACTGGGATAGTTCCATTGACGACAACATGCCTGGAGGACCAGGGTTCTCCGTTATGTGGGATGAAGATCACTTAGGTATATACAATATCATTTTACTATAAAGGAGCATTTACTGTAATGGGTGTTTTTGACCCCAAGCCCGATTTCTATATAAATTGATTCAATGAAAGATACAAACCCTCTGCAAAAGAGTTCATAAGTTTTATTTTCAAAAAATAATTTGTTGTTACCATGGCAACCATTTATAACACCTGTTATCGTACCTGATCCTTTATACTTTATGCACAGTACGTAAACGACGATATTCGACACAGAAGGCGATGTGTAACCTTATAAAAAGCATTGAAACTAGGGTTTTTGGTATTTGTTAATGACAAATACAATTGATCGTGACTTTTGCACCATATTTGTATTGGCATCATTGCAAATACTGGTAAGTAATGTTTAAATTTTGTGAATGCGTTTGTCGGAAGATGCTGTCTTTGTAGTATGGCTTACGTGTCCAAACGTAACGTCGCATCACAATATTGCACCACAGAACGTTCAGTAGATCCTTTCTTGTATGGGACAGTACATCCCTTATTTGGCACTCAGACGTACGCATTGTTGAGAATGACACCAGTAATGGTCGGTGATATCGAAATGACATTATTACTCTCCATATCTCCATGTATTGTTCCTTTCGCTAGGGCGGTGAACCTGACTTTGTTCTAATTGTCGATATTGCCACCTCCTAATAATTATCGTGAGGAGCAGTGCATTGGAAGATAGGACTAGCGAGCCTTTCCTTCCGTATATGTATCCACCGAGACGCACTTCATTGACGTGTTTCTAGGTGCTAGGTTGCGGTTCAAGGACAACGCATTTTCATAAATATTAAATAATTATACACTTTGCCCTATACAACAATACATGCTTACTGTGGATATGTATGTGCACTTTGAGTACGGTATGCTTGATCGACTTGCAGTGTATACGCCACAATGTTCTGGACGGTTGTCATGTATTTGTTGCAGTACAGGTTAGTACTGGTTTGAAAACTTGGACAGCGTGATAGATCAACCGATCGACATATACAATGTATTACTAAAATATTGTAGAAAGTGGCGTGAATTCTAACTCTTGAAGTCTTGAATCAAATGCTTTACACTTAATTTAGGTCAAGGAAATGATATTGTGGATTTCGGTCCGTTCGCTGGCTGGGTAACTGCGAATTCACCATTACGGCGTCAAATTGCACGTGGCGTAGGCAGTCTGATCCGGCAATCTAGAATCGACACTGTGATGTCGTTTTGTAGACGTTTAGTAAGTAAAATAGATTAAATGGATTTAAAGGTACATGTACATAGTCTTATATTTTGGACAAAATATCCTCATTGATAAATAAACGAACATTGGTGGTAATGTACTTCATACCTATCTCTTCTACAACACTGCATTGTCAGTTTTCTTACATGTTTACTAGCCCCGCATACGTGTCTCTGTACTCCGACTTTTACACGCGTCTTCGTAGTTGTACAGCGACAGCTAGAGATGGGACGTCCGTGGCTGGACTACATGTTTACTAAAACCACACGCTAACTCGGCGCGTAGATCAGAATAGAAAGTACCGGTATCGGACTCGTGGTTTGCAGTCCCAGGAAACATTAAAGAAAAGTTACAATGCCATGTTTAAGAGTTTGTCTGTCTGAATGCATTAACATGCCATTTTCTCAAAATTATTGCTTTCTACCTTTAATCATATGCTAGTCATATGTCCGACGTCTCCTTGAATGTCTCTGATCCGAATTACGTAAACATGTACTGAAAATAGCGCACGAACATTTCACCTTATTCATTTATTGTACAAAAATGTATCATACTTCTTTGATAATTAAATATTTATAAATGATTGGTTGAATTATTTCCGTAAATTCTTATACGTTGATGCAAGATTGTGAAATGTTATTTGTTGTAAATACTTCCTTGTTGCCAACAGGACATTGACAGGCGATGGGAAAATGCACATAATGGTGTTCATAGATGGATTGGGGGAACTATGGCCCGTCCTCTGTCTGCTAGTGACCCAGTCTTCTACATGCACCATGCATTCATTGACTACCAATGGGAAAAGTTTCGTGAACACCAGATAAATGACTGTAACATTGACCCCGCCTTTGACTATCCCCCAACGGACGATATACATCATCAACCGGACGCTGAAATGGATGGCATGAACTTCCTACTTAATGAGGACGGCATTGCGGATTATTGGACTACGAACTGGTATAACTATGAAGATACACCAACCTGTGCAAACAATTGCGGGAATAGTCCAGATATGTTTTGTGACGATCAAATAAACCTGTGTGTCGGCGAGGTACGATTTGATTTAAGCGATTATCGTAAGAAGAGACAAGCAAAAACCCCGAAAGCTGCGGGTATGACCAAAAATTCAGATAAAATCTGTTCTAAAAACCCATACCACCCCATGTGTCCGCAGATGCTATATCGACCTGTTTCAGACGATGCCTATGTTGAAGCTATGCTGGTAGATGAGATCTTGCCACCAGGTATAGGAGATATTGAGTATGCCATGGATCAGGAATTTGATCGTGGGTTTGCATTTCCACCAGACAGTGGACCGATTGTATTCAAAGCTGCCATAGACGAGCCAAATGATTGCCGATCTATTGAAACAAGTACCTATGATTTGTTGAGTGTTGTAGTTCGAGGAACGAAAGTATCTAATAAGGGGTATTCGGTAGAAAAATATGAAAACCCGAATAAACGAGGATAATCTAATTGTTCAGATATATCCATGAACTATGAATGTTGCTTTGTTTGTTTCATAAGTACAGTAAAACCTCAAGAATAAGACCACCATTGGAACCCTTGTAAACTGGTCGTCTTATTGAGGTGGTCTTAAAATTAAGGTTTTGCTGTATAAATGCAGAGGTGTAGGAATAATAACATAAAGATCGGAAGTATTTTTTTATGTTAAACATGAAAGCACAACCAAACGAAATGTGCATGGTAGTACTACGTCAAACCCAAAAGTTCCGCAAAATCCTTCGATATTAAGTTGTCTAATTGTGCATTAAAAATATAGACCTCTTTGCAACAAGACAAATACATTCTATATCAACAAGCCTTATAACCAGTAAGGTTTACATTTTTGATAACTAACATTTCGACGGACTGTTTTGCAAGGAAATACGGAATACAAATTGGGCCATACCAAATTGAGTCTACGTTAAGCGTCAGGTTCATTTTTCAAAACCTATCTAAACAGACAGGAAAAAATAAACGAAGTATCGATAAAAAACAGAATTCATCTTTGTAATATATCACATTTGTCGTGACGTAAACAAGGAATTTGAACAACAAGATATGAAATACAATATACCAATATACAAAGCAACAAAGTGTACAAAGTAAATGACTAGATTTATCATAAAAAACCTTTTGTGAAGTTTTGAAAAAAATCTTTTCAGTTACATTTTTAAACGATAGCTGTAAGACTCTATCCAAATTTTAGCAATAAATGTATTATTTGCAAATATATTGTTTATTAGAAAAATAATTGGAAAAAAATGTGTGAATTAATACTTTTCTCAATCATAAGTGCCATTGCAAGCAAAAAAATATATGCCAACATACGATTTTGAAATGCCAGAGAGATACACTTGTTTTATATGCAAACCGAATTCTACAGGAAAAAAATGTTATTTCCATTAACATAACTACAACTATTAACAATATATGTCGATATAGATTGATGGCATAATTATGTCACAGTGAAAGACATCACAAAAATCATTTCAGCTCAAGACTTAAGAGACTAAACTCCAAAAATGTCGATGATTCATAACGTGATACCCTATAAAACAGCCTGAAGTTTTGTAAGTACATTTTAGTTTTTGGTCCTCTGGTTCCTTCGGGTTTGTTGTTTATTTTTCGACCTGACAGTCGAAACCCCATCCACCCGTGGACGCTTAACATGGATTTAATTTGGTATAGCCTTAGAGTTAAAACGTCAATACATAGATCTATGTTTTAATGTACATGCAGAAGTTAAAGAAACATAGCATTATATACTGGCTCATTAAATATTCTTAATAGTATGCACTGTCCAATGTTCCATTGACACCATTATCTATTCATATCTCACAATCTTTACGAAACGCTACAAGGTACCAGCCGATTATTTAAATGCATCAGTCGTCCTCGTTGATGATGTTTATAACTTCAATTTTGCTACCATAACGAGTAAAGCTACAACCGAGTAAAACTGAAGTTGGTGGCACCGAACGCCTCTGGATGACAGTGTCGTATGAACTGTTACATTACCAGTAGTAGGCGTGGTTGTCAAGATTGTAGGCGTGGTATAAATTTTACCATTACATATACGCAAGAACAGAGACTCGCCGATAGCCATGCCTTGCAAGTGGGGATGTGTCGCAGACAGCGGTTCTGTGTAGAAATATAGTAAACATTTGCCTTCCTCCATAAACGTGTAACCCCAACAAAACAAACCATTGTGAATATTTGAATGCACACATGTATTCTGGCAATACCTGAAATTGATAAAATATGACAAGCAAGCACGCACGCACGAACGAACGCACGCACGCACGCACGCACGCACATAGAAGTTAATTTTAAACAATCGTCTACCACAAACGACTTGAAACTGTTTCACGAAGTCAATAAAGAAATACATGTACTCTGTTTTGAATAAATTTGAAAACTATAAATTCTGGAGTTTCTGATGAAAACACAAATGTAAACGGAGCAAAAACAACTAGCCTGGTATCGAACAGAACTGTTATGTGCACAGTCGTTTGACGTTGTAACTGTACAATTATTAAATGTTTTATAGCGTTAATTGTAGGTAAGTAGCGTATCCATTGTCCAGTGGTAATCCAGGGGTCGTAGTTTCGACCTCCCAATCCACCACTAGCAGTCACTAACAGTCTTTCGGATGAGACTTTGAAAAACCGAGGTCCCGTGTACGATACTTTACATCGGGCACGTAAAACAACCAAAGTTGTTTCTGGAACAGGTAAATCTTATGTATCATGCACTATCCTCCAAAAATCTAAAATGACTAACATTCTTCCGGAGGCGCAACCCATATGGAAACCGGTGGCAACGATAAATAAACGCAAATACACACTCATTGTAAGTGCTGTGAAAAAGGCTGAAGTATATACCACCAGATTATTATTCACAGGCACGCATAACTAGCGTTATCTAATGTGCAATCGGCAAAGTATTTAATCGTTTGCCAATGTACTGACAGGTGTGTGATTAAATGACGTCGTTATCAAATATCGTGGGCGTTTAATTGGACAAACAAACTTAACGAGTATGCAAACCGCATTCTAAACGTTTATTAAAGGAGTTACGGTGGTCGACGGGTTCAGCGCCTTGATCCTGTTCCGAACTTTCCGGGTTCGAATCCTTACCGTGGCTGAGGTTCAATCGCGAACTTCACAATCCCTGAATTTGGTGTGAGTACTACAGTAAAACCTCAATAATACGACCACCCTTGGGACCCGTGAAAACTGTTCTTCTTATTAAGGTGGTCTTAATATTGAGGGTGAATAAAAAGCAAAACAGTGAAATGGACTTGAAATTTGTATTCTTAATTTTGAGGTGATCTTATTATTGATATGGTCTTTAAGTGAGGTTTTACTGTATTTAGTAAACCAAGCTGGTTAGCACCATGATAAGCAGTCACCAACAGTGATTAATATAAGTTGTAAATTGTTTCACATTCGATGTACAATAAATATGTTTAAATATTTATTGGTAGAGCGCTAGACTGTCACCCGACAGAGCCAGGTTCGATTCCCGGGTTTGACAGGTTAAGTTCTTCCGTGACCTTGACTACGTTCTTATCCTCCACATGTGGAGAAATTATCAGTTGCTTGTGCATGGAAGAGCAAGTTAGTACAGGTTGAAAAATGATCAATTCCACGAAAACGGCCGGGTTTGGTCAACTGGCTGCCGAATATGACAAACGAATGTTGAAAAAAAGGCTTAGACCCAATGTAAATGAAACAGAGTTTGTTATGTGTTCAATTCATGTTTGTTTGGACCAAATGAGTGCGTTTCCAAAAACAACAATGAAACAACCTACTGTATGGAACAATGTATTAAAACTGGCGTGTTCGTCAACTTGTGGTTGCCGTTGTTGTTGTTGTCGATGTCTTCAAATATTTCCTTGAAGTCAGTGATATTGATTCCTGTATTAGTGTACTCCTTGAATGTACAGTCATCTAGAACGATAATAATAATAAAAACATAGTAAAATAATGTGACATATTCACGTGTACATGGCCTATGCGGAATTCCCCATCGTCTGTAAAATGATGGTTTTATTTTAAAATTGAACTTTTGATCTTGCAGTGTTTTATTGATCCTGCGTATCACGTGACGGAATATTAAAATGAACAAAATTAATAGTAGTAAGGTTTTGGCTGATATTGCTTATTGTTAGCAAAAAATAATGTTAAACATTGAATGTATATTTTTTATTTTATTTGGCGAAAACTAGTTCCTATTTCACAAAAATGTCAATTGAGAACTGTCTAAAATTCGAAGTTTCAAGACTTATATTTGGTGTAAGAGACCGCATACATAGATTGGACGAGTTGGGTTTCAAATATGATTTATATCTACTAGTTCCACTATAATAATAAAATAATAATAATTACATCTTTATTTTAAGAAGGTTGTTACACATCATGATATAAATATAAAACTATAAAAACATCATATGTTCAATGTGACCTTCTGTAAACAAAACATAATAATAATTAAAACATTTGCACACTATAATAACATGTATATAAATAAGATTTTCACAATGTAGGCCTATTTCAATATAACAATTTAATTCGATATAACAATTTAATTCAATTTATTTACTTACCAACATACACTCGATCAATAATATCATACAAATTGATGTGAACATAATATCACGGACATATAAACGGTTTATATGTTCGTGATAATACATGTATTTATATATTATGTCACAATTAATAAAATGAAACGTAATTACCGCGATACAAATATTGTAGATGTGAGAACTATTAATTTTATACTTTATTCGAGAAAAAGCTCGATCTGTGAAATTAGGGTCTGGGCTACAGGTTTTAAAACTGAATTGGACACCAGTCCCAGAATACGCTATTGCTATTGATCAATTGTATCGAACCAATAACATGTAGATGGCTGACCTTCGATTCTCCATTCTCCTTGTTGGTCGATTTCAAAGGGCGTGATTGTAGAAATATTAATACCATAATGAACTGGAAACCGCGCTAGCTGTGTTTTACTTTTATAACGTATTTATAACGAAATAGTAGAATGAATGAAAACAGTTTGTGACCTCTCATGGTCATAGCCTTCAAACTTGAGAGCAGACCCAATGCTTAAATCTCCCATTCGCATCGTTACTGCTCGTTTCGCACCTACGATGCTCACACTTGGCGTACACTGCTTCAAAATCGTCCAGGTACGCCCCTGTCTATAGAAAGGCTGGAACCCAGACTAGCTGAAACAGTACATCTTGAAAATAGTATATCTTAATAATACTTACCACATGGAGATACACATGAGTTCGTTTCCAACGATCCGATCATAAAGAAATCCATTGTCATGTTGCACTGTACTAAACACACATCCAGTTCATGTTTCATCATACAACACGAATCACGTGATCTTGTCTGGGTTCCTACACTGCAAGTTTGACTACAACTAGACCATCGACTCCATCTCTCCCAGTCACACAGGTTTAATTCAGATTCACACCCATGACATAACGTTACATGTAGCAAGCAACCGATCATAAATGATACATTGAGTATCAAACTTGGCATGTTCATTATCTTTTCTAACATGTAAGTCTTGTATTTCACAATGTAAGACCAAAGCCAGACTCCATGAAGAAATCAGTATCTCTGGTGCCCGTAATTTATTAACTAAATGTTCAGCTTTTAGTTCGGTTTCTGTTGTAGACAAAATTGTTGTAAATATAAGAAAGCCTGATGCAGACATTTCATCTTCAATAAATTATATTTTCAACTTGACGAATTCACGATTTCAACTTCACAAATTCACGATCATGAACTTCACGCTTTGAATTTCACGATTTCAACTTCACGAATTCACGATCATGAAATCATGAAGTTGATATTAAATTAAATTCGTGAATTCGTTAAATTAAATTCGTGAATTCGTGAAATTGAAACCGTGAAATCGTGAAGTCGTGAAGTTGAATTTGAGAATTATTGCAGCCGAAATGTCACCACCAGGCTTTCGTATAAGTCCTTTTTATTTAGTACGTACACAGTCCCAGGTTGTTGCTGTCAAGATTTAAAACAAATCCTAACAAGTAAAAGAGATTCTAGCAGTTTCTATATTCAAAGCATACCCAAAGTAACGTAACATAACTTTTAAAATTTATGTAAACGCATCTAACTATTTAGACTTTTCAACGGTTTTAAATATGAGACACGTTTGATTTGCAATTTGCAAAACCGATTTCGAGCCAATTTGTGCTGCATTTTGGTTTGCATAGTACAATTTGTAAATAGTGTAATCTAATCTAATTTCATTTATTATTCATCAATCTGTTTCAAACTATTTACTTTTTTAAGTCTGAATGTGTTAAATAAACAAAAAGTCGAAAAGAATTGTACTTAACTAAACATAAAATACTTTTGCTATCTGGAAATAATAAAGGCTTTATTACATAAGTTATCAATGAACGATAAGCGTATCAAGAAGTCATCTAACAGGAAGAAAAAAACAGCAACAAAATACATTCTTTGCTAATATAATGTACAGTAAAACATCGATAATAAGACCATCGGGACCACTGGGAGCCGCGGCCGTGGTCCAGTGGTTAGTGCGCTGGACTTGTAACCCGGCGATCCGGGTTCGATTCCCGGTCGCGGCAGGTCATACCCTTCCATGAAAATTTGATAAAAATGTCGATTTTCCTCCTCATGTGGAGAAGTTGCCGGCTACTTGTGGAAGGGTAAGTTAGTACTGGTTAGATTTCAGTCCAGGAAAAACTGGTTAGGTGAACCGGCCGCCGTATATAACTGAAATATCGTTGAGAAACGGCGTTAAACCCGATGAAACAAACAAACTTGGGACCATTGGAAAACGGGTCTTAATAATAAAGTTAAAAATCTAGCACATCAGTTTGTTAAATAAAAAAGAAAATCCGAAAAGAAATGGAGGATATTTTAAGTTTTTTTGGGGGGTAGCATAAAACTACTTCATTCATGCGCGTTTATAATTTTCAACACACTTAAGATGATTTCGATGTTTGGTTGCAAATTTAAATATTCGCGCCACTTAAAGTGGGGGTGATTGTGAAGGTGAGTATAAATAATGTTTATCAAAATATATTAAATCTGTGTACGCTAAAGTTATTAACGATAAGTATGATTATACAGTAAAAACTCAATAATAAGACCGCAATTTGGATCCTTGAAACTGATCTTAATATCGATGTTGTCTTAATATCGATGTTGAATAAAATAAAATAAAGTGAAAATTGACATGAAAATTGTGGTTTTAATTTTGAGGTGGTCTTTAAGTAAGATTTTACTGTATTTGAAACTACAGAGCTCCTTCATTTTCATAAGTTTCTTCTTTATGCATTGCGCGCAAAATGTAATATTCCTACATTTATGATATTAACTTTAAATCGCAACATTGGTCCCAGTTGCTTCATTAGGCATTTTAGTTACTCCGCTCTCTAATTGCTTATTCAATCATTCACAATGAATCCCATGAAGAAACACGTTCTGTCATTACTGTTGCTCCTTTCACAACAAAATGTACATAAATTGTCTACACGCTGTCTAGATGTAATTCCCTCATTTTATTCAGTACGGACTAGTTACGGTTTAGCTGGGTTTTCCGATACCGGTGGATATGGCTTTTAGTACAGACCTAAAACCAGTTATCCAATCAGATCACTTGGTTTTGCTTCAGCTGCTGATAAATTATTAAACATGGCCGAGTCTACGAGATGGACAGACGAGAATGTAAAATCAATCGAATAGTATTGATATAACTCATCTCAGATTGTAAATTACTGACGCATAAAACATGCCGAAAAGAAAAACTCACGGAGGAGACGACATGGACAGCGATATGTCTGTTCCATTGTCTATGCAGACGTTTTTCTGGAGACAGACAAGGTTCGGATTAAAATCATGAAAATAGATCGAAATATTTACATTCTTCTTATTTATTAACAAGGTTACCTTTTTTTAAAACCTACCTTCCCGGTTGGCAGCGAATTTATATGTAGTTAATAGAGTTTAGTGAAGAAAACATTAGTTGTTTTGGTATTGCTTTATTAAAAGTAACGTAGAGCTAACAGCAGCAACAAAAACGCTTAACAGAATGCAAAATATATTGCAGACGAAATAAAAACAACAGGATTGTGCAGCCATTTTTATGTAAAAAAATGATTTTATTGAAGGATATATTTGGAATTAGTTTATAAATACACAATATTTTTACACTTTTTTCGGAAAGGTTTGTGTTTTACATTTCTAATCTCCATTTTTCACTAGCTTACATGTATTGACAACTCTGCATCCAATGTAAACAAAATGACAAATGTGCTTGCGCATAGCAGATATTTTGGTCTCGTGACCTAGCGTTTGGTATTTACCGGTACCTGTCGAAATTAGGCTGTGATCGCAATCTGGTTGTTTGAGGATATTTGACTAAAAATTTATTTTAATAAACAAATAACTGTATATTGAAGCTCTTCAAAATCTGTAAAAAAGAAGAAGAAAAGAAGCATTTAAATAAATAAATGGAAAGTGACTGCTTTTCATTAAGAAGCATTTAAATAAATAAATGAAAAGCAGTTGCTTTCAATTTCGAAAAAAATTAAAAATGCATTTAGTGAGTGAAAATTGAAAATGTTTGTGTGAATGGAAACATTTGTAGTGTAGACCAGCTTTATAGTAAACAATTTAATCTTTAAAGTTTCTGAATATTTTAGAACATTCTAGTCATCAGATAGTACACATTTACACTTTGGGCAAACTTTGTTATTCTACAAGCACAATACTTACAGTAACTATCAATGGATGCATTTTCTGAAACACCAATAATACACCATTACAATCAATTAATGATTGAATGTCCCGATAGGCACTTTCATGATAGGAGTTTTATACTGCTCACACGAAAGCATCATTTCTTAACAGACTCGCGATAATTTTCCGTTCAAATTCAGGGCTAATGTAGGTCAAGAAATTATTTAAAAAAAAATCGGCAAATAAATTGGCATGTTCTTATAATAATTGATATAAATCTAGATTCTCTTTGATTGCCAGATAGCTATATTTCGGTAACTTATGAATTCCGAAATGTGTGACACGCGGGTCTTTATTGTTGCAACAGTTAAACAGATCATAGCAATGAAACAGTTAGCAGTTCAACTGCTAACTGTTTCATTGCTATGATCAAAGCCAGCGCTAGCAACTGTTGTTTCAATCAATGAATCTGTATATATAACAGAAACATGTTTTATGATTTTTTTTAGTTTTTGCAACTGATTTTGTTGATAGTTTTATAGAGTCCCATTTATATGGGCAGATGAAAGTTCATAACAAATTTCTGACCAGTGTGATCAGAACTGATAGGTCTGCATTTTAATGCAGTGTTGACATTTCTCAGTTTTTTTCTTGGTGAATGCTTAAATATGAAAAAAAATCATAGTCTGTGAAAACAAAATTGTACTGGTTAATTGCTATTGAAAACAAGATAAAACATAGAGAAACATTACAATATATCTTAAGCTTTTCTTTTTCAGTCCTTTTATCAGACCAAAACTTGGAAAGTTATGTGATGCGTCATGTATTGTAAGTTGCATTGTTTGATATATTTGTTTTGAATATTTAATGCATGTTTAAGTTATAATCCTCTTATATGCTTAGCAGTATTGTAACCAGTCACTTGAACATTTGATCTATGGTGATTGAAATAATTGTTTATGCTCTGATACTGCTAAGATATTTCTTTATTTAACAAAAATTATGCATCATAAAAGGCAATATATGAGATACATGTTTTTGCATCTTAATGGGAAAGTTTGTTTATAAGATTTGTATCAAAATTTTCTGATAAGTTTTTTCTATTTCAGTCATTTGAGAGGGTAGTTGTGCAGAATATTCTCCATGGGCAACCTCCTAGTCTGTGTGAGGCCATACAGAATGTATCCAGATGGAAAGTCATACAGGTATACTATAGTGGTTAGGTCTGGAAAAAGATATCTCCCAGTTTTACATTTTGTAATCATGCTATAAATTTTATGAAATGTTGCTTTACACTATTTAACGATTTTAGACAATGCTAGACACAAGGAACTCCCCATAATAGCTTATTCTTACTGCACCTGTATCGGCTGTATCTATGCTGTATGGCCAATTGTATTAACGTGGAGTGTCGGTAAAATTAATATCGAATACATGATTTCAGGTTGCCTTTCCTCATGTTATGCATGCATGTGCCGCCTTGCTGGAGAATCGTAAACAGCTTCATCCTGGGTCCAAATTTTCTAACAGTGAGACCAAACTGCTTTATACCTTACACTGGATCATTCTTGATGCTGCATCTGAATGTGAAGATACTGCCACACTTGCTGAAGTAAAGAATACTCAACCATCAGTCTTGCTTCATCCATTGAAAACCATTCAGTTATTCGTCTACCTATTTGCACCGCTTGTGAACACTTTCGAAGATTCTGATTTTCAATCTCTGAAATTAGAAAATGGCATGCGGCTATGGCAACCATTGTGGGATTATCATCAACCAGATGTTCCATGCTTCTCAACTCCTGTAAAACCACAGAGAAATGTACTCAAAGCACAGAGAAACCAGCTAAAAGTAAACACCAATGCTGCAAATATTTATGTAGGTAAAGGCACATCTACAGAAAATTTACGCTTTGTTTCACCATTCGACACTGAAAGTGTACAGTCTACTGAAAGTGAGGCTTCACCTACCCGATTGGCTCCTCTTGCTAGAATGAGTGACAGTGACTTTTGTTTTATGTCCCAGTCAGAGTCTCAGTCTGTGTTTTCAGTGTGTGAATTTTGTAATAATTTGAAGTCCAGTCGAGCTAATGAAGGGCCGAGTGTTTGCAGATGTGGAAGGAAGGATAGTTATGTAGATATCATGCCAGAAAACCGTCAATTTCTGCTTGAGAAACTTGGCTCCTTGGACCGAGATTTTCAGAAGCATAGATTGGCTAGCGCTGCTGTCAGTGGTGTTAAAGGTGGAACACATGTTGATGTTTTCAGTGCTAGCTACTTTGATGTTGCTGTTCTACAATGTTTGTTTTGTCTGCAGTGGTCAGTAGATGGTATTCATTGGGCATTGAAGTATGTACATCAACGTCTGTTGGAAATCTCTGATGAATTGTTACATATTGACATGCAAGTTCGGGAAAGAAGTCTGTCCTGTTCTTTTGCTGATCCGCAATTATTGCGAAGCCACAGTAGTCCCTCTCCAAACTCCAAAGATTCTAAGTTAGCGGGACTTCCTAAATCTGCAAGTAGTGTTTCACAGAAGTTTGCATCTATGTCCCCTGATTTGTCAACTATACCTTCTGATTCAGAGCCAGCTTCTCCAGTCACGAAGAGTTTTTTCTCCGAGCTCCGTCGAGAACCACCGTTTAAAAAAGTATGCATGGTTGAACTAAGGCAATATCCTGACAGCACTAAAGCATATGTTACTAGAAAGCACTCACCTACGAGACACAGAAAAGATGCCTCTCCAACTAGGGTCCCATTTAAGACTAAATTGGATCACTATCCACCACCAAAAACTCACCGTGAATATTCCAGTGTCTACAGCTGGAATGGTGGGCGCACAAGAGCATCTGTTGATATAACATCAAAGTCATCAACTAGTAAAGAGAAAGCGATGAAAAATAGTCACAGCTGGGGAGCTGATGCTAGTCATAAAATGGATATGTCCCCATCTCCTGAACAAGATTCTGAAATAAGCAGTATTCATAGCAGTAATGACTCTTCTAGTTTATCACATGGTGGTGACTCATTGTTCTCCGCTGTTGCTTCAGGTGGTAGAGTGGGTCCGGCTGGGAAACCAACCATAACAATTACTGCTGACACACCCCAGAGATCAAAGCCAAGTTGGAGTCAAGTTTTTGATTTTACTAAACTTGAAGAAAGTGAGCCTGCTGGTGCAGAAGGGGGTGTTGAAGCAGCTGCAGGACTTGCTCGTAGTATGACTGATTCAAACATTAACTATAAGGAAGAGGAAGAGGTGCATGAAGTAGCTGGGGCTGTTCACTACATAACAAAGAATGGGACCATCAACTATAAAGTCATATTACAGGTAGGTATTAAAATTTGTACATCCATTCTGCTGCCATCAAACTTAAAGGGTTTCAATAAGAGCCGTTTAAATTACCCTGTATCACCACCTGGCTACATTTATTGTTTGAGTGATCATAATTAAGGGGAGTACCCCCATACCCCGCTTACTTTAGATGATTTTAAAAAAAAGAAGAGAGACCCCTGATATTTACAGGAATTTCATTTTATCATCTTAAAATGTTATTGAGCAAAAAATTATCTTCAACTCTTCTCTTCAGCTCCTATTCACAAAACAGGCGAGATAGAAACTTGGCTTAAACATTGTCATGTGGCTATGGCTACCACAAAACTCACAGGCATATATACCAACATGCTACAAATAATTGATCTAGTCAAATATACTACAGATACAATAAGTAGACCAGGAGTGTATATATGTTAACAAAAAATTATCAATACATAGTGCAGATGGTGTATTAGAAGTGAGAGTTCGGTAATGTAGAATGACGGTAAATTTACTGAAATTCAGCGAATTTTGGTAAAGTAACATACCCCTTATCAAAAGATTAACCAATCCGCATCGTGGTTACAATTATTCGGTTGAAGAGAAGTTGGTTTAGTGGTTAACATAAGATTTGATTGGTTTACACAACACTGATGTGCAAATAGCAAAGTCATGTTAGAACGGATGTGTCAAAAAAAAATATTCACATCAGTTGTCATGGAATGAGTATTTGTATGATTCAACTTTGGGTAGGTCATTGTGAAAATCACCTAATCTGTCTCTTACTGATACAACTTGCCATATTTGTAGGCAATACATTTTGTGTCCAAAAACCAGAATGGTGAAAAAATCTGTGAGGTTGCTCTGAATATCTTGAATTGTTTGCTGGATCTTGAAGTAGTGGAGAAGAAACACGACATTGATGTGAAAGATGAGGAGAAGACACAAGATGAAGAACGGTCAACCGTGGATAGCAGTAAGACTGAAATTACTGCCTTTGATTTAGCCATGGACTGTGTTGTCAGGTGAGTGTTACAGAATTGTTTTAAACCTATATATTTTTACACCCCTATTTTGTGCCTGTATATTGCAATTATATTTATTTCTGCTGTCTGCTTGTTTGAAGTGGATCTTGATGAATTGTTTGTGTTAGGCATTCTGGAGCTGGCTGTTGATTTAATATGAAGTGGTTATGATTTCCCATTGTTGTTGGTTCGTAAAATGCGTTGACTGCATTAGTGCATGTTTAGTTATAATCCTTCACTACTTCTCAACTGTTTGGAAATTCAACAGACAAGGCTTCCAATTACCCAATTATTATTATGCATTACAATACTTTTACTATGAAGTGAAAAATCCTCTTCAACAAGTGTTATCAGAGAAATTTTGATCCCCTGTCTGTAACTGAAAAATTATGTTGTAGACGTAATCAATTGGACATTGAAGACCAAATTTAATTACTCATTTTCACTTGCCTGTTGTGAAAAATGGAATATATTAAAACTATGCTATTATGGCATTGTCTGTGTATTTACTTTTTGTTACTGTAATGCAAATAGTATAACCGCTATACTTTTGAAAATGTTTCACTGGAGGAAGATTTCTGTTGTTTTTGAGAGTCTGTGGTGTAAGGTCATGATCACTGACCGTGATACTGATGATTTAGTCCTTCAGGACCAAAGTTCAATTTTCTGGTGTCTGGTCAGTAACATTAGTTTGTTAAAGGACATGAAACAGTGAAACAATATTGCAGAATTCTTGACCTAAACTTGTGCATGTTTTTTTCCTGTTTGTTTTTGTGTATTTGATATAATTTCTGGCTCTGTAAGGACTTTTACAAGCAATCACTTCTCTACAAGCATATATGTTTTGTTATATATATGCATTCATGAAACAAATCTGGTCTAGGTCTGTGTATATTATTATATTCCTGCAAATGGGCATATTGTGCCTAGTGAGGCAGCACACTTGTTTACATATACAGTCGAACCTCGTTCATTCGAATCATTGGTCCCAAAATTTCATTTTGGAATAATACATAGTTTCTAATAGCCCATTGCAATTCCATGTACCTAAGAAGATACATTGGGACCCGATATTTATTTCGGTGTTTGAGTAAACGAGGTCCCACTGTAATAATAAATGGAAATTTTATTTTTTCTCCAATTTAATAGTATTTATCGTTCACTTGGCTGTCCTCATGGGTGCGGTGATGGTTTGCGTGGTCGCCATGGAGACTTGCTGAGACAGAAGGGACATAACTGTTTGTTGAGACTTCAGAAATTAAATCCAACTATGTTCAACATCTACATGAAGGACCATGTAAAGTCTCGACCTATACAGGAAGTCGTAGATTTCTTTCATGCCTTCCTTGGATTTTGTATTGACCCAGTTTATTTGATGCAGCCCCACCATAGTAAGTATTTAGGGTCATCAGGTTGATATTAGTTAATGCATTTTTTAATCTGCGATAATTAAAGGTGACCATAAATGTTGTTGATTTTCTGTCAAAAGACATTAAAATTGTATTGATAATGTCTTGTATGAGTTTCTTCTTCATATAGTTAGCTGGACAGAGGGGTTGGCTTTTAAGGTTGTTGAATTTAATGCGACTTTCATATGTCTTCGTCATTTCGTGATGAAAATTTCTTGCTTCTCTGTATGGCAATATGTACATTCATATATGGATAAATATATCTTCTTGCATTAAGTGCGTGTATATTGTTTTGCTTTAACTAGTTTTCAAATGAAGATGGGTGAACGTTTTTAGTAAATATCAAGATACTTTTTCAGCTGGCAAGAAAACCAGTGCAGTATCTATGACGCCAAGTTATGCTTCACAAGCTTCAGGTTCAAATCATATCTGCTTTTTGTTTCTTACAACCAGCTTCTATATTTTCCTTGTTTTATTTGGCACCTACTCATTACACCTTCATTGAAACATGTATTGTGTCCACTTTCGTCTGTTCCAAAGCCTGGCTTAGAGTTTGTAGATTATTCAGTGGCAGCTGTTGAATGATTATAATACATATATATCAGAATTCATTAGCTTGTATTGGTATTTGTAAACTTAATTATTATTGTACAGTATCTTTGCAAGCATTCTAAGTTTGACTATGGTTAAATATTGATTGACTGTGGTTCAATGCTCTTAAAAAGGTTGATATTGACATAAATATTGAAGAGTAAATACATGTAATGCATAATTCAGGACCACTTACAGTGAATACGTGTTACTTTTGTTTATTGTTTGATATATTTCATTTTGTCAGTTGGACATGGTTAGTCCTGATGACAATCTTGTTAACCACAAAAGCATGTCACTATGTCTTGTCTTCATGTTTATTGGAGGTTTTTATTGAGTAATACTTTGGGAGAATATTTTGTCGATTGTAGAAGGTTACCAACTGAGGCTTAGGTTTGGTATATTAAAATTATAAAACGCATTCTCATTGCTACTCCGAGGAACAATACAGAGCTATCAGGTCCCTTTCACTCGCTTGAATGCTGGCCTGATAATATGCTTTTTGCTTCAAATTATTATATTTATTATATTTTATACACTGAAGGTCTTAGTGGTATGTTTTCAACTCACTGAGCAGTGTTACATTTGCATAGGATCTGTGCGTCAAGTATGTTTTTTCTGGGAACTTAGTTGATTATGAATTAGTCAACTCCAGCTTTGACTGAGTTATTGCCCTTGTTAAATTTTTACGGGGAAAATTGTTTTGGCTTTCTCTAGTGCTTCATTAGCTTTGGTGATAGTTCTATACATCAATGCTTCTGAGCTGTGCTTACTGATGCTTTCCTGCTTTTGCATGTTTTTTGTTTAACAAAAAACTTCAAACATTTTAATCACCAGAAATATATTTAAACTTTTAATATTGTTCAGTCCTGGGATTGAAATGTTCTTCAATGGTTGGAAATGTGTTTATCTATGGTTATTAGGGTTATCTTCTTTAAAGGCCTAATAAGGGTCCTATTTATCCATTCAACCTGCAAAAATTGCAACATGTATATGAAACAGTTTTATGCTTTTTTTTATCAATAATTGCTGTTTCGTCATTGAAAAAATTTCTATGAAGGACATCTGATTTCATGGTGTATAAATAAGCATTAAGGGAGTACAATAAATCTGCTCCTTGTTTGAAAAAATCTGTAGATGTAATCACAGGTGGCCGGTGCGTAGCCATGACATTTAAAACCCGCATTGAATACTATAAGAACAGAATGAACAAATATTTAAAAAAATTAGCTTGAATTCTGATTTTATTTACTTAAGTTCACTAATGGTGTAATTTTGACTGGAATTGTACCTTAAGGAAGCAATATATGTATAAGTGCGTACTTGTCTGCATGTTTTATGTCAGACTTGTAAATACATACTATAACATCAGTATTTGTGGAATGTATACACTACTATGCACTTACATTTACTTATGTATTTATGTATATATGTATTTTTATTCATTATACTGGTGACTGTGTCTATGCATGCTTTTATTATCCATTTAACCTATTATAGTTTCATAAAGTATCTATGTAAATCCACATGTTCAGATGTTGCTATGAATTTCGTTTACATATTCAGTTTAGTTGGTAATTTTAGGTAAATTTTTGGCTAACACATCTTTTCAAAATGATATATCCATTGCGTACTGATTCTTCAATTTCTGATTGCTGAAGTTGAGCATTAAGAGTTGCTGCTCATTTTATATTCAGTTATTGTTTGATTTTAAGTTGTGCAAAAATTTCTCATTACTATGATTCAATTTCAGTTGTACTAGCTTATGTTATTAATATTTGGAAGAGATCATTAATTTGGACGGGAAAACAAATAATAATTTATTTCTTCCTTTGTAACACAGGTACTGTAATGTTAACTCATTCATTGAGAACTAAGTATGGTCGTAGCATTTTATCATAACTACATTATTTTGTTTTAAGGTCATAGAAGGTCAGTGTCTCAGGAGGCAATAGCAAATAATGGTTTTTCCAATAACTTTGGTCACAGTATTGGAGGAATGGGATATCGCGGCGTGGAAGGGGTTGTCATGTCTAACAGTATGAAGACGTTTATCTCGAGATGTGTGGAGAGTACCAAGGAAATCTACAGTTGTGACAATATAGTAAGTCTCTCTGGGTTTCACTTACTAACACATTAATAGCTACAGTCGGATCTCGTTTATTCGACAATTTTCTATCCAAATTCTTGGTATCATCCGAAATAAATATCAGCCTTGCGTTTGGTTAAGGCTAACACTCGCTCGTGTTACGAAACTGTGCACACATTTTGCTACTGAACACACTGTAGCACGCGAATTTGAGAGCCGAACACTGCGTTCAGTTACGGCTAACTGTAGTTCACATTTTGTAAATGTATCCCTGGCCCAACATATCACATTGTATGCACACGGGGAACCAAATTGCAAAATGAACGCAGGGCTGATTCCCTGTCTTTACTGTCAGATGCAGAGAACCAGAATACAAACAAGGCGGTCAATACACTTGTTAGCGATGCGAAGTGTGAGCGGCTTCCCTTAACCGTAACTGAACGCAAGGCAGGTCCCTGTGTATCTTGTATCTTCTTAGGTTCATTGAATTAAAAAGGGCTATTCAAAATCATGTATTATTTGTAATAAAATTTCTGACCCGATGAATTGGAATGATTTCCTTGATTCACACTAGTATTTTTATTTTTTTATTTTTTTTATTTTTTTAGTATTGGGTATTATTTTATTGTTACTTGCTTGTTGCTCTTTATTTATTAAACCTATCTCTATAATGATCTGAAACACTGGAAAGAACGTATCCTGAATGAAAATCTTCGACATTGATTTTAAGTTTATATTGAGTTCTTAAAAATCCTTGAACTTATTGTATCATTGTTAGTTAGACATGCATACGTTTTTGATCAACATTTTAAATCCATTGTGTGTTGATGAAATGTTAATATTTTTGTCTTTTAGAGCTTGTTTTGTGACATACGTCAGTTGATCGGATATTTCAAAGAGGTTCATGGTGGAACGTTCCGTCGTGTAGCTCTCAGTGGTTTGCTCGACTCGTTCTTTGATGTGAAGAAAAGATCTGAACAAAAACAAGAAGCTGCTACTCCGACATCACATCCTATCAGGTAACTTCATGTTTGAAACTTATAGTTTTTATAACACTTGTTGCTGTGTTTTCAGCAGAATTTCAGGAAACTTTAAACAAATTTTCCACATAATTTGTGACAGTGTTTATTCGTTCGGGTTCAAGATCACCGACTTGTAACCCTGCATACGTGTCTCTGTACTTCGACTTTTACACGCGTCTTCGTAACAGAGCTAGGTTCAAGTCTATAGGATAAACGTGGGATTTTGCGGCATGATTTTAACGGCACTCTTCTGACGTCTTTATTATCAACCGAACCGACTTATGAGGGTATGGATAACCGGTAGCAATCTTTCACGAGTAGAAGCAAATAAAACATTTTTGCGCATCTGAGTGCCTCACAATCACTTCGACAAGAAGACAGGGGTCAGATGTTTATTATTGCAAAAATTGTCGCTAGGGTATAAGCGTAACTCCGCCCACAAACAATTGGTGCGCCAGTAAACTATCTATTTACAAACCAGATGTTGACATTCACACTCAAGGAGGAGCAAATAAGAGCAATATTGACAGTGATCTGGGTAGGGTAATATCTAAGTCTGCACCGCCTCCATAGCAACTCTGCCATCATTTTTTAACAGGTGCTCGATTCACTTCTTTTTGACAAAACAAGTCATATCCAAGAAACTCTTGTGTCGAATAGACAAATAAATCAACGAAAAGCTACAATTCTGTCGTTCAGTTTTTTAATGCATGCAAAGCATAAATATAGAGTAAATGCAGTGGAAAGAATGATGGTGTCTAACTTCAATATACTTTTGTGAATGGTTTAGCAGGACGTTGTACAATGGCAGTATAGAGTAGTGATGTCCGAGGCTGGACTAACCAGCTTGCATCTGTATTGGATTTCGTCAAAATTATGTCTGACAAAGCGGTGTGCGGGGGTAATAATCACTTTCAGTGATAGCTCTAGTATTTATTTCTTGTAGTCGCACGACCTCGGTGACATCAGACAGCGGAGATGAGAAGGACTTCCATAAAGCTGCTACATTAAGTAACATTGCAGCCGAACTGAAGGAAAATGGTGGCAAATCTAGGAAGTCGCTTTTCAGAAAGAAAATGAAGAAGGTTTGCACTAGAAAATACCTGTTATCAGTACAATTTCTAACTTAGTCTTTATGAATTGTATAGATACAAAACTGGAAAAGCTCTAACTTAGTCTTTATGAATTGTATAGATACAAACTGGAAAAGCTCTAACTTAGTCTTTATGAATTGTATAGATACAAAACTGGAAAAGCTCTAACTTAGTCTTTATGAATTGTATAGATACAAAACTGGAAAAGCTCTAACTTAGTCTTTATGAATTGTATTGATACAAAATGGAAAAGCTTGATTATTACACATAAAAAACTTTCTGGTACTATCCTTATTTGTATTTGAACCATCACTGTCTTGTGTAGAACCTTGCAAATATTACATTTGTATACAGGTAATGGTATAAATATATTTTTTTTAATTTCACTACAAATTGCAGAAGCTTATAAAACTTTTTAGACTGAAACTGATTATGTTAGGCTAACAAAAACTTTAAAAAGGAATTGGAGCAAGTACAAAGAAGTCATACATATATATATGTACAGTCAAACCTGTCTGTAAAGACCACCCATGGGAACAGCAAAATGTGGTCTTTGTTTACAGGTGGTCTCTATAAACAGAGTAAATATCATTGAAAATGGTCTGATGGGAGATAAAATTGGTGGTCTTTGCAGACAGGTTTTGCAACATTGGTCTTTGTTCGCAGGTGGTCTTTAACACAGGTTTGACTGTAGTCTTTATTTCTGTCTCATTTATATACCTACATTATACATGCATTTTAATATTTTTAAAAATGTACACAACCATTTCATATAGAATTATAAAAGATTTATATGCAATGTATGCAGCTCTTACATTAAAAGTAAAAGGTAAACAATGAACACCCAAAGTTCAAATATGTGGCTATTTCAGCATCTGATGTCACAACAGCAATATGCAGCCAGTGATTCAGAGATCATAGATGAGCTTGCTAGCAAGAGTAGTCCACGTGCAAGTCTGTCTGCGAATGAGGATGATGCTCCTAGTGGTACTAACACCCCTCGCAGGAAGTTCAGTAAATTTCATATTGGTATGTAACTCACTTTTGCATCAGTTTTCTAATAAAAACTGAAGAACCCTTGGGCATCTTGCCATCAAATTTCTTAGGGTGATTCCTTGTGGTCAGTAGATGATAAATATGGTTTTTGGTGGGTTTTTTGGTCAAAGTCAGTGTCACAGTGATCTGAATGCTGAATATGGTGTCGGGTTGTTACTGGATAAAAACTTTGGTCTACATCTATTAAACTTCATAAGATGGTTGTCTGTTGTCAGTCGATGACCCTCATTTTAGGGTGTTTTCAGTCGCTGACAACTACTCCTAGAAGCTATTATGAGGGGGGCATTTGCGTTGTACTAACAGTTCTTGTTAATAATTATCCTGCTAGATCAACATGTTTTATTACATTGTTATAATAATATATTTACACTAGGCTGGAGAAAACCCAAATCTGACCATGACGAAGACAGTCCTAGTGAACCAGGCCCTGCTGACCTCAGTAAAAGTGACAGTAACTTCCAACCTCACCATGGTCGTAGAGCCAAGATGTCCTTCAAGACAGCCAGTCAAGCCACTTTGACCTTTCTGAGCGCTAGAAGGAGGATTGAAGGGGGCCTGAAATCACTTGCAAAAAAAGCTGCTAAAGCTGATCATTCGAAAGGTAAGACTTATGTAATCCATGTTTCAGTCTGTATCCAATATTAATCTGTGTAAAACAAAGATTGCAGTATTAAAGTATTAAGATACCACACTGAATTAATCATTATTTTTCTGTTAATTGTTAAAGTTTACTGTACTTGCCATTCCCGTGGATTTACTTGAATGGATATTAGTTTCAGTTTCCAGTCAACATCAGGCATAGACAGACAATATCAGGACATTGAAATTTCCCTGATAAACAGAGTAGTGATTTGAAGTATCTATGCTTTTGTGAACATTTCTTCATTTTAGTTAACATAACGCATGGTGTGGGAGTGGTAATAAACCTAGTTATAGTAATTTAGTGGCACATTCATTCCTCTTGGCTCTTGGTTAAAGGCTTGTTTGCCTCTAAGTAATTGGATGCACGAAGAATAGTGACAGTCAGATAATAAATCAATCAATCAATCAATCAATATATTTAAATTTTATCCTATTGTCCTGTTGAAATTATACTATTTTGCAGACCAAAAGGAAAGTCACAATGATACTAACGAAGACCAAGACGACGTGGGGCTTGTTATGAGAGAGAAGAAACTTGTTGATAAATTCATTATAAAATCTGGCATGTTGAGATTCAACTTCTTGTTGGAATGTTGTCATCCTGGCACTGTACCAGATCCACAGTTGGTAGCAGCAATGATACAACTGGTGAGTTGCAAGATTATTGACATTGGTTATTACAAAATACGATTCATAGATTGGTGAAAACCGTGCAGGCGGGTGATTAGATGTCACCCACTATATTGTGTTAAAGCTTTATTTTTTTCTACAATTTTTATGCTCGATTATTTTGTTAGAGTATTTAATTCTAATGTAAATCACTCTAAGGTTGTCTGTCAATGGAAACTTCCCCTGATTCTTGTCAAGTAGGTATGTGATACCTTGTCCACTTGTTAAGCAGTCAACATCTATCTGCATCAGCATTCTGTCCTCTTAATAGGAATTCTTTTTTTGTATTTAAGGATGCTCCGGTGTCTGCTAGAGCCACCTTATTGTTAGAGTGTGCACACTTTGTACATAGATGTAACCATGGTGACTGGCCAAACTGGATGCGGCTCAATCTTCCAAGTTTCCGACACTCGTCATCAGCTCTCCATTCTCGTGGTCAGCCCTCTGGATACCGAAGAACCCTGAATCTACAGAAAGCCGCTGGAAGATTGTTCTATAGTTGGGCCGAGGTTTGTCTTGAATTCATCTATAGAATTGAAGATTTAAAACCTAATAGAATTCTCAAAATTATCCAGAACAACCTTACAACTACAGTCGGACCTCCTTTATTCGACAACGTTTTATCAGAATACTTGGTATAATCCGAAATAAATATCAGGTCCTGATGTATATTAGGCACGTCAAATTGAAATTGGCTATTCGAAAGCATGTATTATTTGAAATAAAATTTCGGACGTGATGAATTCGAAAGAATGAGGTCTGACTATTCTTACAAAACTTATATTAAAGCACTGTCATTATTTGTGTTCTGGGTTACTACTAACCAGTACTCGCACCTGATTTGGGCATTACGAAGTTTGTGGTTCAAGTTTGTCAAAACATATTAAGGAAATTACAGTACAGTGAAACATGACTTAAAGGCCCCCATAACAAGACCACCTTAAAATTAAGAACATAATTTTCAAGTCCATTTCCACTATTTTGCTCTTTATTCAACCTCAATATTAAGACCACCTCAATAATACCAGTTTTCAAGGGTGCCAAGGGGGGTCTTATTATTGAGGTTTTACTGTAATTTTCAAGCAGCTAATACAAGCAGTACTGACATCCTTTTGGAGAATTCTTTAACTTGGTCCTATTTCAGTTTTGTTTATAAATGCTATCGATTGTATGTCAAATATTATTCTACCAGTTATTTCACTTTGTTTGTAGAATCTTGGTTATCAGTTGGAGTATATGATGGCCAAAGAACAGAGTTCAAGACTGAGTCACGTGGAAGAGATACATGATGAGAAGAAGAGAAGACAACTTCGAATTGAAGATGATTTTGAAGATTTTCTTGATGAAAGTAATTGTCTTTTATAAGACTACAAAAAATACTGGTCCAACATAAGAAATAACGAAAATGGGTGTCTACTTGCCTTTTTTCCTGCATTTATAATACAAATGGGAAAGAATGAAATAACTTGAAATTTGGTTATAGTAATTGAATGATCAATTTTAATGTGAGGGTATTTTACATAGTAATTTGTACTGAAATTCTTTGAATACGTTTCAAGCACTGTTAACGGCCATGGTTTATTATTTTACATAATCATTTGTTTTTGCATTTTACTGAAATTATTTGAATACATTTCAGACACTGTTAATGCGCGTGGTAACGACTGTCCATACGCCCTGAAGATGTTGGCTTGTCTTGTTTTGGAAGAAATCACGACATTTCTACGCGAGACATTTCAGTATCTTCCTCGTAAGAAACATAAACTAGAGCCTGGATGGGACAAACATCTAACATCACGTAGATACAGCAGTATTATATCAAGTCCTGGACACTCGGATAAGAGTTCCGAGTCCAATATAGGAGACCTACCACAGTCTTCACCTGGTCAGTAAATTTTAACATCAGTTTGAAGGAATGAAAATGACACTAGTACTTTTTTTCTTGACCAGTTTTCTTTCACCTCCGCAAGTGAACTTGTATTTTGCAGTTGTAGTGGTTTTGAGACGATTTCATTATGTTTGTTGGACTAAACAGACGGGCTCAATTTTATTGATATCAGATATTTTCAAATACCTCAGGGTTCTCACTAGACCCCTATTTATGCTTTCTGGACTCCTTTGCAGTTTTTGGCAAAATATCTTTGAAACTGCAACATTTTCTAAAAGCACGGGTTTAGACTCCTGTATTCAATTCCTACTGAGAACTCTGTGCCTATGGCAACTCAGTGATGCTAGTTTTTGACACCTTGTGCTACAGGATATATATTTATATTTTTCAAATGCAGCATATCTGTTGATCAATTTAAAAGTTCTAACATTTAATTTGTTCAAAAACTTTCATTTGTTCTTCATTCTTGTATACCATTTGTTGTTTGTTAGGAGGACCAATGGGTAGCCCAGGCGACAGAAAGATCAGTTTTGCTGTTCAGATGGAGAGATCAGATTCACTGAACAGTAGTCAGACATCTCTATCCCAGGATCCGTTAGCGTCTCCACATACACCTGCTGAAGAAAGGAAAGGTTAGCTAAGTCTTGACCCCTTTGTCTTCAGCAGTGATTATATTAATTTTATTTATTTAATATTGTTTTTTACGAGGATAGATGCCTCGTGCTCTTTTATTAAGCCCATGCCATTCAAAGAATGGTGAAGGGCCATAAAGTGTTACTCTTGTCCATCTGTCCGTCCGTCAGTCAATACAAAAAATGGTTATGGCCCTTTTTCAACTTGAAATCCCATAGCAGGGGCATCAGTATCCTACGGACACATCTAGTTTTATTATTTCTGCAGACCACAATGTCCCTGTAATGAAAGGTCTGTACATGTATATTTATGTTCTCAATAACAATAATGGATCATATTGTTTGAATAGGCACTATAAAATTAGAAGGCAAGTTACATTCCAAAAACATCTTTACATTATTTATCTATCGGTGTATTCTAGGTAGAAGACTCGCACAAGGTCGCCAGAAATTATTGAAGCATTTACGACGTGGATCAACTCAAAATGCGAGTTTCCGACAAAATAGAAGCTTTAGAATGAGACGACAGGACGGTGGAAGTAATATGACTGTGTATTCTATTTGAGGCCTTATCCTGAATTGATTTTCATAGACTTGTAAAGTGTAGTATACAGTAAAACCTTAATAATAAGCCACCCTTGTGACTCTTGAACTCTGGTTTTGATATTGAGATGGTCTTAATATCGAGGTTGAATATAGAGCTAATCTGTGAAAACGGACTTGAAATTTGTGTTCGTTATTTTGAGGTGGTCTTATTATTGAGTTGGACTTTAAGTGAGGTTTTACTGCAGTTTACTCAATTGCTGGTTTACGTTGAAAGACATTTCTTTGCATCAGTAGTACATTGTAAACTTTAAATGTTTGATATTGTCTTTTTGCCAAATTAAGCAATAATCTATGGTGACATATGCTCATAAATTGATAGAAATTCTTATTTTTGGATCCATAATATATTTATTTTTAAGATTTACGTAAAATCCTTCAATTGTCTGATAAAACATTTTTATTTGAACCTCGGTCACACTTTCTAATATAGATTTCAGTTACATTTTCTCTGTTGATTCCGATGTAACTTAATTACCAATTGCTTTTAGGTATCAAATTATATGGCAGTATAAGATCACGGAAAGTGAGTAGTCAGTCGATACACTCAGATAGCAAGAACATGGATGGTGAACCAAGCTCGGAAGATATAGAATCTATGACTATGTTTAGTGATGAGCCTCAGGAGGCTACGACTGAGGATCAACAAGAAATAGAAGACGAAAAAATGTTTCAAAACATGCCCTGGACTAAGGTTAGTTAGCAAATACAGAAACAGCTATATTTTTACGATTTCTCATCTTGCGGTTAATTCTAGGAAAAAAGTTATCTATTATAATTTGATATAAAAAAACAGTAAGTTTGTTTGGTAACATTAGTGGTATTCTCTGATTGTAACTGATTTTCTCAATACTTGTCACTGAACCTTTGAAGTACCATTCTTTGAAAAAAAAATCTAACTTAATATAATGATAGACGTTTTAAAATTGCTCTAATATTTTATTGCATCTTTTCTGTGCTGCGGAATGGGAGTCGATATGTTGATGTATTATTTATACAGGGTTCCCACGCTTCCTGGAAAACTGGAAAAGTCCTTGATGTTTTCATGTTATTTTCCAGGCCTTGAAAAGTGCTTGAATGTAAAAGAAAGAGCAAAAAACGGGGGGAAAAGTTGGGAATTTCGTATTTTCTGGACACTCACTTTAAACTCAATTTAAACAGATAAAAAATAGCGGCTTTGCAAGCCTTGGAAAACGCGTCGGAGTGAGTGTAAGGAACAAGAACTCTGTCGCACGAGTCATATTTGGTTGTGTTTAACCTACATAGTCTTTACGGAGTTGTCATTCTTTGGAAAGCGTCTGACGACTATGATGAAAGAAAAATGTGAACGCAATTTTAAAACATGCTGTCTTTTCTATGAAGAAGAGAAATGCTGTTTTGGTCCTTGAATATTGTGAAAATACCCTTGAAATGTCCTGGAATTTTTATCAGGGAAAAGAGTTGGAACCCTGTTGATATTTTGGGGTTGATAATGTCAATAATTTGTATTAATGTTTGTTTCTGTTAGGTTGTTGTACAGTTATCCAATATGTCTAACTTTGTGTGTTCACATCAATCATACTGTCATCCTGATTGCTATGAGAGACAAAGACGTAGTTGTTCCCGTCTTATCATGGCTGTCAAAAAGATCTACCAGTCTACAGAAGAGGAACAAGTCAAAGAATCAGAGAAAAGATTAGACCAGAGACAGGAATTGTTCAATGATAAGATGAAGAGAAGAGTAAGTTATCACATAATGTGCTGGAGGTCTGGTAAAGTGACAAGGGCTGGCTTTGTGTATGTAAAAACATATAGGGAATTATTGGCCAGATATTGCCTAAGAATGCATTGGATGCTCAGTGGTGGATGGGTAGAGTGCCTAAATCCTGATCCGAAGGTCTTGAGTTCAAGCCTAGCGATGAGCGGGATTGGATCATGAACTTCACAATCCCTGATTTTGGCGCGAGTACTGGTTGGTAGCCAGGAAGCAGTCATCAAGAGTGCTTAGTATAAGTTGAAAGAACTTGTTTCACAATCAATGTAAGATAGATAAGTTTAAACTTTATATTGCATGTGTTTCATTCTTGACTTTTACAGTGGTTATCTTTATTTATTGTTTAAATTTACCCGATTGTCTTGCTTTAAGAAATGCAATGGTTGTTCTCGGTACGTGACAATACACTGCAACTCCATTATAACGCGATCAGGGGGGTCCAAAGACTCTATCGCGTTATATCCGACCGCGTTAAAATCTAAAGACATATGAACCATAGAGAAGGGATACCAACTTACCCCACCCACCCAATATAATAATATGGAATAAAATGGATTCCAATGAATGTTAACATGCATGAAGTTTATTTTCTGACAGAGGGTGCAAGTATTAGGGAGTTTTAGGTCCAAGCATTAGGGGATTTTAGGTCCAAGCATTAGGGGGTTTTAGGTCCAAGCATTAGGGAGTATTATTTTATGAAAAGTCGGGCAAAGATAACAACACTTATCTGAATTTCACTATTATAATATCTTCAATTAACGCCATTACTACACAGCAACAAAACAACAACATGTTAAAACCTTATTTAATGTTTGGATACTTGTGGCCGCAATATTCTCCCTTCGTACACAATGTTGCCATTGCCAAGTAGAGAATCAGTAAAACCCTGGCCAGCCGAAGGCCATGTATATATTTATTTATAGTATATATCTGAAAATAACTCATTTACTAATTTCACTGTTATGCCAACTTCTGCTATGCAACAAAAACCACTTGCCAGAGAAACTATTCTGCTATGCAACAATAACACACGCTATTAGTGTTATACATTATTCTGTTACGCGAGAAAAACCGTGCACGATTTAAGACATTATTCTGCTATGCAACAAAC
Organism: Mactromeris polynyma; assembly: GCA_032209605.1. Lineage (NCBI taxonomy): Eukaryota > Metazoa > Mollusca > Bivalvia > Venerida > Mactridae > Mactromeris > Mactromeris polynyma. The sequence continues at coordinate 16,566,427 of JASFXZ010000005.1, forward strand.
CACACGCAATTAGCCATTAGACTGCTATGCAACAAAACCACACACTGTTAGATTACTGTGCTATGCAACAAAAAACCACAAACTCTTCGCCATTTGACTTTGCTATGCTAATTGGCTCTAACAGTATATTCCGCTATAACATTATTTACCGCTCTACATGAAGATGCCAAAAAATTAGAGGTGTACATGGGACTACCTAGCATATAAGCGCTGTTTGGGCTGTACCCTCACCTCTAATTGTTACAGTTTAAATTTAGAATATTAGATGTGTCCCTTGCCTCGTTATTTCATGAAGCATGAACCAGATCAAGGGACAACTATGAAAATGTAACTTGATTGAGTAGTCTCCCTTGGTTAATCGAGTCTACCCGACACAAGTAGAGACCCTAGAATTAATGTGACCAACGGCTGACCAGAATTTTACAATTTGCGACAAAATTAGATTTCAAGAGGATTAAAAATAAACAAGCAATATACTATGTACATGGTCACTACATATAAATCATCACACGATAAGAATAACTCTTATTGTCATTGTCCACATGATTCATTCTCTTTCCTGCTTATCAGGGTTTCCGACAGAGTTCAACTGTTCACAAGATAGTTAATAAAATCAGATCACAATGTTCACAATAGTTATATATTCATCACTGCTTAACACAAAATAATGACGACTGTATCTTGCGTACTGTTATTGTCCAATCAACACATCTACTTCGACTTATGCCGCTTGGAGTTGAAATTCTTCGTCGGATGCTGCTTCAAATGAACGTTAAGTTATTCGTCGACTCCAATGACTTCTTTGAATGTTTCTTAACTCAATGCAGCGACCATGTACTTCGTATAAACAATTCTGGATGGTAGCAACTGAAATAATTAAAAAAAACTTGGCAGTAACACGTTCACCAACTAGATTGACATTCATAATATATATACAATGTGAACCAATTCAATTATTACTGGGAGGTGGGTGGGTAAAATTGTTGTGCTGTTTGCTCAGCAGAAGACAGAAGACAAGGGAAGATAATTGGTGTATGCAAAGGGAGCTAACAAAGACAACTTTCTGTACTCAATATTATTCAACCCATTTTTTATTTTATTTTTTCTCAATTTAATTTGAACCAATTAAGTACATTGAGAATATTTAACTGCCCTTTAGCAAAAATAAATTAGTATTATCGCCAAAGCTATAATCCCTATTATTTTATGAAAAGTCGGGCAAAGATAACAACACTTATCTGAATTTCACTATTATAATATCTTCAATTAACGCCATTACTACACAGCAACAAAACAACAACATGTTAAAACCTTATTTAATGTTTGGATACTTGTGGCCGCAATATTCTCCCTTCGTACACAATGTTGCCATTGCCAAGTAGAGAATCAGTAAAACCCTGGCCAGCCGAAGGCCATGTATATATTTATTTATAGTATATATCTGAAAATAACTCATTTACTAATTTCACTGTTATGCCAACTTCTGCTATGCAACAAAAACCACTTGCCAGAGAAACTATTCTGCTATGCAACAATAACACACGCTATTAGTGTTATACATTATTCTGTTACGCGAGAAAAACCGTGCACGATTTAAGACATTATTCTGCTATGCAACAAACCACACGCAATTAGCCATTAGACTGCTATGCAACAAAACCACACACTGTTAGATTACTGTGCTATGCAACAAAAAACCACAAACTCTTCGCCATTTGACTTTGCTATGCTAATTGGCTCTAACAGTATATTCCGCTATAACATTATTTACCGCTCTACATGAAGATGCCAAAAAATTAGAGGTGTACATGGGACTACCTAGCATATAAGCGCTGTTTGGGCTGTACCCTCACCTCTAATTGTTACAGTTTAAATTTAGAATATTAGATGTGTCCCTTGCCTCGTTATTTCATGAAGCATGAACCAGATCAAGGGACAACTATGAAAATGTAACTTGATTGAGTAGTCTCCCTTGGTTAATCGAGTCTACCCGACACAAGTAGAGACCCTAGAATTAATGTGACCAACGGCTGACCAGAATTTTACGCCACAGCAAATATTTAATTGAAATTACATATTTGTCCTCCAAAATTCTAACTTTGACCAATTATCCTACTAGTGTCATTTGACAAAAAAGTATTTATAGCTTCACTTATTGTTAGCAAGTACATATCGTTTCCAACATCAGACAAGTGTACTCCATCAGGTCTATAGAAACCTGGGGTTGTCCTGTCAATATCATGCACTATTATTCTTCCACGGGGGTCATTTAATATAATTTGTTTTACCTTTCGATTAATTCTCTTACGTTTTAAGTCAAGGACCTTGGCAGATTCTGGAGTGTTAGACGAATTTCGCCACTTTAATCTAGGGAGGATATAAGTCCAGGCAATTGTTGCTTCTGGAAAACTACCTTTTAGATAAGCTATTGATTTTTCCAAGTAATTTACAATTTGACAGGTGTGAGATGATGTCATATTATTCCCCCCTAAATTAATAATTATAATATTTGGCCTTATACCACATAAAATTCCATGTTGTATTATGGAATTTAGATCTTGAGCCCTCAGTGATGGTCTACCATTCCATGTCAGCTTAACATCTTTCAACTTTAAATTTTTATCACCACGAGATTCTGCCCTCACACCAGCCCATCTTACTATTGAATCACCTAATACCCATACTTCTGAAAAATTGATATAATTCACTGTTTGTCAAATAAAATAGTATTTTGCCACCAATATAACCAGCATTAAACTGGTGCATTAACAAGCCAAAAAAAAAAAAATCATATTAACTTCGACCCATTCTAAAGCAATGACTGTTACTGGGAATTCAGTTATAATCGTAAATATCTTTTGTAAGCATCAGATGACCACCGGCCCATTTGCTTAATTGCCAACTCAGAAACTCCCTGGACTGCCAGCTCACTGGCACGTCCAATACGAAAACTATGTGAGCGATACTTTTGATTTGTTATCCCAATAGATGTCAGGACTTTAGATAACACTGCAGAAAATTGCGATCTCATCAACGGACTTCCATTAGCATGGCAAAACAGAAACACAGATGACTGATTTCTTACCCTTAGAAATTTGATCATTGCATTAACACAGCATGAACTACTGTCTTGAGTTTTTGGCAGTCTTATTTTAATTGGCAGGCCATTTTGATTGGTTTTTGTTTCTCGTAATTTAAGTATTATCGCCTCATTATTATTTTCTATTCCAAGATCATCAAACCTTAGAGCTCTCTGCTGCATATCTTGTTTTGTTACTATTATTTCACCAACCCGAAGTAAACCAAAGTAAGCCAGTGTAAAGACTGCTGTGAATAGTTTAGATTCATAAATGGAATAACAGACCTCAGGGAGTTTTTTACAAATGGATTTTAATATATTTAACGTAATAGGCAATCTGCTATCCTTGCTTTGTTTCAGCCTCCTACAACCTTCGAGCATTTTTTTAACCACAAAAAACTGAGTAGGGTCTGGCCAATTGTGCAATTTGTGCTGGAATCTTATGCCAGCAATGTACAATGAAATAGTAGCTGGTGCATAACCAGTTTCAAAGCAGAATGAAATGAAAAGTACAATATGTTCATCAGGTACGGGCCATAATTGTGATAAATGATAATAATAGCGGAACGACTCAAAGGAATTTAATGCAGTCTTGTAAGCTGAACGAGTGTTCTTTGCCATGCTGCATTCTAACAAAGTGCTAACTCTCTGTCTAATACATTCCAAAGAAGGTCGGGCACCTCTGTTGGCTCTGAGTCTGCCTTTGGTGCGAGTTGTTTGAATCGCTGCAACTGTAAACGAGATAAAGCGTCACAAATTGAATTTTTTACCCCGCTAACATGCTGTGACTTGATCACCAAATTAAACTGCAGGCATTGGATAGTTAAATTACGTACTAACATCATAACAGCATTTGACTTTGAAGTCATTGAATTCACTATGTGTACCACAGACATATTATCGCTTCTAAAACAGATCTTTTTATTTCTTAATTCATTTCCCCAGATATACACGGCAGCCACTATTGGAAATAACTCTAACACTGTTATGTCCTTTGTAAAGCCTTTTGAGTGCCACCTCTGAGGCCAAGCTGAATATGCCCATTTTCCTGCAAAATAAATGCCAAAACCTAATCCTGCACCCCCAGCACTGTCAGTATACAAATCAACATCATTGTTTGACACCCAAAACCTATCGTGGAAAATTGTGACCCCATTGAAATTTTTAAAAAAATGTTTCCACATTAGCAAGTCTTGTCTTATCTCCGTCTTAATGCGGACATGATGATGTGATTTTGTCAAACCACAAATTGAATTTATCAAGCGTCTGCAAAAGGGTCTGCCTGGGACAATGGCTTGGCAAGCAAAATTCAAAACCCCAATTAGGTGTTGCATTTCACGCAATTTTGCTTTTTCTTTACCCAACATTTGATTAATTGTACGCACAATCTCATCTACTTTAACCTGTGGTAGCCTTACAGTCATCTGTTCAGAATCCAACTCCAAACCTAAGAAGCAAATTACTGTTACTGGGCCAGCAGTTTTGTCTTCTGCTAATGGGACTCCTAAAATCTGCATACAATCTTTAAATGTGTGCATAAGATGTAAGCACTCATTAGTTTTACTTTTACCACCTCCCAAAAAATCATCTAGATAGTGAATAAGGTGCTGCGTTAGTGCTTTTCTTTTAACATAAAATTCTAAAAAGGTTGCAAATTTCTCAAATGTACTACAACTTATTGAACAGCCAAATGGCATACACTTATCAAAATAGTACTTGCTTTGGAATTTAAAACCTAAAAGATCAAAATCGAGTGGATGGACAGGTAACAATCTAAAAGCTGCTTTAATATCCATTTTAAACAATGAACAATTTTTTCCTAAATCCTGCACCATATGTATAGCCTTATCAAATTTTGTATACTGAACAGAGGAATATTGCGGATCAATGTAGTCATTCACAGAACTGCCTTCTGGATAAGACAAATGATGTATGAGTCTATACTCATTGGGAACTTTTTTGGGAACTAAACCTATTGGGGATACCCTCAATGTTAGCATTGGACAACTGTCGTAGGGGCCTGCTACTCGACCCTTTATAACTTCATGCTCAATTTTTTGTAAAACAATATCTGGCCTAACAATTGCAGATTGCAAATTTTTGGACTCAAACTTTAAATGTGGACCGTCATAATGCAAGGGAAAACCGTTTATAAAACCTTTTGACAAGTACTCGGCATCAGAATGGTTATAAAATTGTAGTTCCTGCAATAAGTTGTTTACCTTTACAGGTGAAGTAGCCAAAGAAAAATAATGAGTTTTATTGTACGTTTCCACCGGTTCTACCCCGATAATTCCTGTTGAAGGGCCTGTTACTATGAGGTCTCCGAAAGGAACTGTTAAAAGGTCTACTTTGGGGAAATGACAATTGCCGGTTGTCGCTGTATTTTGGGCATGCTCCTGCTCCGTGTAAAACCGAGGCACATTTTGAACATGTGTGGGCAAAACGACAATTTGGCCAGTTACAAGATCCTTTATAGTTAAAATCATTACAGGAGTACGATTTTGATTTATTTTGGTTCTGATTCCATGATGTCATTTGAGCCTGGCCAGAGAAACAGCGCAGCCATAAGTCCCCGTTAAGAACGCTCCACGGACTTACTTTTATACTTTGTCTTAAACGAAACTGCTCATCATAAGTCCTCCATCCAAAGCCAGTGTACTTATTAGCAGCCTCACGAATAATTGAAATATATTGGATTAATTCCTGTACAAATGATGGATGTTCAGTTACATAGATTGACATGAAAATAAGAAACGCATCCGACCACTGCTCAATATTCTTGACCTTGTCCGCAGAATGTTTAGGGCCAGTCTCAATCTGACCATCCTCGTTCAAACGCAAGAGGCCACCTCTATGCGATGATTCAGCTAATTCTACTGCCCCTTTAAGCAGTACTGCTAAATTAATATATGTATTCTTTTTAATTTTGTCTTTAATTTGACTTGGGACATGGACAGTTATGTCATCCCCACCACACCTCAAAATTTCAGGAGATTCCTCCTGCAAATTATTTAAATTCAAATTATTACTAAAGGAATCATTACAGCTATTAACAGTAGCAGAGCATAAATTCTGCTGCATCATAATATGTTCAAAATCAACAAAACGATTTTGGGCTATACCTCTCCTTGATTTTGCCATGGTGGCGCCATCATTTTCTGCCTGCTCATTATCTTCATTTAAGACGTCAACAAGCTCAACATCCTCACTTGAAACTGCAGCTGTGCTTGACCTAAGCCTCTTTGTTCCTCTGCCTCTTCCTGGCATGTTATATTAGTACAGAATTGCAAGGATTGCACCAGATTTATTTAACTAAAATTGTTGTGCTGTTTGCTCAGCAGAAGACAGAAGACAAGGGAAGATAATTGGTGTATGCAAAGGGAGCTAACAAAGACAACTTTCTGTACTCAATATTATTCAACCCATTTTTTATTTTATTTTTTCTCAATTTAATTTGAACCAATTAAGTACATTGAGAATATTTAACTGCCCTTTAGCAAAAATAAATTAGTATTATCGCCAAAGCTATAATCCCTATTAGGTTCAAACATTAGGGAGTTTTAGGTCCAAGCATTAAGTAGTTTTGAAAGATCATTATTGAAAATGACTTTGTTAAAAGGCTCATTTTAATTTTAAGGATGTGAGAAAAATATATTTTTACAAAAATAAGACTACAATATAAATGCAGATTTGTTACATATTCATCCTTTATCTAGTGATTTCGAGTAGTTCTTACATCTAAGGGAGATAGCCACACAGTCTAATACGCAGTGCCGTCCCTTTGATAATCGCTTTTCAGACACATGGTTGCAAGGGAGGCTACTAAAAGTATTTACAGATTGTCTTCTCATTCCACACCTCTTTGTACTTTAAATATGAATAAAACGTTTATTTATGATAAATTGAGTCATATAAAACATAATTCTTAAAATTTAAAACACTTGTTAGTCTGAATTTGTAATAATTTGGCATTCTATTTAAAATTACAATTGTTCATAAAGGAAACAAATAATGTGACCTGATTTTCAAAGTCTGTCTTTAGTGTTTTACAATTAGTATATAAACTCATTTGAAACGTAAATAATTTAAGACCTTACTCTTAGGGATCATTTCTATAGTAAGTGTCGCCAGGACGTCAGGTAAAACTGACGGGACCTAAAACCACGAGGATGAGAAACAGTGTCCCCTTCTGAGCGCGAAGCGGGCAAGGGCTGTCACCTTTCGGGGAGACCTGGCCCTTGTCATTGATGAACGTTCCTCTCCTCCATTAGTGGGGAGTTGGAGGAAGGGGGCACATTCTGAGTGGCTTTATTTTTAAACATTTCTCATCATTAATTTCCTTAGTTGTGCTCAAGGCTAAGGGAAGTCGTTCACAGTTCGCGTCGCTAAAAAGTGTATTAACCGCCTCGTTTGTATTCTGGTTCTCTGCCTTAAAGACAGAAAAGACAGGGAACCAGCCCTGCATTCATTTTGCAATTTGGTTCCCCGTGTGCATACAATGTGATACGGTGGGCCAGGGATACAAAACAAAATATGAACGACAGTTAGCCGCAACCGAACGCAGTGTTTGGCTATCAAATTCGCGTGCTACCTGGAAGTTGCTCAAGCGAGTGGGCACACAGTTGGCGCGCACTTTTTGGCAAACAGTGCGTTCAGTAGCAAAATGCGTGCACAGTTTCGTAACTCCAGCGAGTGTTAGCCTTAACCGAACGCAAGGCTGGCCATTCCATCAATTTTTCTTCCTTGTTTGACAAATTTTAGGATATTTCATGAAAATAATCGGGAGCCATGAAGACATCGCGTTATAATGGACATCGCGTTATAACCGATCGCGTAGTAACGAGCTGCAGTGTTATCATACCCAGAGTACTGCAAATATGTAAACCAAAAGTGTACCTACTTATCCATTGAAATGCTTTTATTTTCAAAAATTAAATCACTAACTGAAACCCAGGTAAATGTGTATTTACTGGTATATCCTATTGACCTTTTTAGGAGTCCGTCTTTCAACAAACATCCCCAATTAAGAGAAGGGAGAGTACTCCATTATTAGAAAAGATAAAAACTGATGTATCGTTAGGGAAACAGAAATTGACCAATTGGAAAAAGCCAGAAAAACCAAAGGAGAAAAAAGAAGATACACCAATGATGAAATACATCATATCACAGGTAGGTGTATACATGAGCTGGGTTTGTTGGTTTTGGATTAAAGATTCAACAGTGGCTGTAATATTTCATTTGAATGTGTTTTTGATGCCATTATTCATTTTGCAAGCCTTCTAGGTTTAAGTTAATTTCAGATCTATCAAGCATTGTTTATTTCTTTCATGATTTAAACATTCATTTAAATGAATGTGAATGTATTCATAATGGTCAAAAGATTTATAATATTACTGTCCAACATGTACAGGCTATGACATGTATTAAGCGACTGATTTTAGCTCCCCCTGAGAGTATTTGGGCATGCTCGATTCACAGTGTAGAACAGTGGCTGGACATGTTCCAGGAACGGAATGAATCATAATACACAGAAAATCTTCAAACAATACTATGAAAGATGACAGATATTCCACAGAATATAAGACAAGTGACTGATTATTAAAAATTAATATAAGGTTATGAGTATAATATTTATAATTGAAACACTTCAGTGGCCAGTTGATTGACACCTGTGTTTGTCAATTGCATCGTTTGTTGCGAAGAAACCCCACATTCACATTTGTAGAATTGAGCGGCCATGTTTATGACATCAATGTTCGGCCTGTACTACCTTTTCAATTGTCACAGTAAGAACAGGTTCCGAACACTGATCATTTCTGTTTGGTTGCTGTTCTATCCATTCCGACTATGCGAAACAGTAAACGTCCTTTGTTTAATAAATTAACTGTATTAAGCAACTTTTGTCTAAGTCGATCAGCGACCTTGATTTTGTGCATAAACCGATTCAATTATTTTGGCTTCAGCGACCAGCATAGTTCAGAATTTTTTTTTTAACATTGTTAATTCTATGTTTCCTGTTACTTAGTATTGGTTTATTATTTAATCGTTTCAGGCTCAGAAGCTTACGCAGTGTCCTTTGAGTATACTGACAAAAGCCGCCCCTATCTTATCTGAAGACAATTTCTCGGACATAATGCCTGTTGCTTGGGAACTGATGATGGAGACTGACCAGGAAGTATCGGCTGCAGCAGGTTTGTTGTTTTTCAAATGTTACAATTACATCAGGGATGTGATAATCGTACTCGTACTTGTACAGTGAGATTAATTGGGGACTGTATTCCAAGTTTGGAATATTGATGATTATATTTCTGTGATAAATATATTTCTGGTTTAAATAAATTTTCGTCCACTGACAAAATGCATTATTCAATTTATTCTACATAAATTTGAACATATCATGTTTTTATTTGCGACCCATTTTAGACAGTTATATATTATACAATAATAATTTAAAATATTCTGTACTCAGTACTTACTCGAGTACTTTAAGTAGTACTCAGTACTTACTTAACTACACACACAAAAGTGAGTACTCAGTACTTACTCGAGTACTTTAAGTAGTACTCAGTACTTACTTAAGTACACACATAAAAGTGAGTACTCAGTACTTACTCGAGTACTCCTTAAGCATCCAGTACTCAGTACTTACTCGAGTACTATCCCCCAGTACTCAACCCATCCCTGAATTACATAGAATCAAACTGAAGCAGCAAAAGCTAATTACTTGGTGATCTGCCCTGCTGGCCCATATTTTTATGCTGCCCAAACATTTTTATCTTTCTAAGAAAAGGAGTGTCTAGCAAGTTTAGCAAGTTTAGCAAGTCACGTTGTTCTAGGAAAATATGATTATAAGCAGTGTTTGACCAAATAGGAAAAAAAAAAAATCTGTCCTACAGTTAATATTAGATTATGGTAAGTTGACTGTTTCATCATATTTATGAATGTCGAACAAAAACAACATCTGTGTAAACATTGTTTGCCCGGTCATTGTGAATTGTAATTGTGTAACTACAGTCAAACCTGTGTTAAAGACCACCTGCGAACAAAGACCACTATTGCAAAACCTGTCTGCAAAGACCACCAATTTTATCTCCCATCAGACCATTTTCAATAATATTTAATCTGTTAATAGAGACCACCTGTAAACTAAGACTACATTTTGCTGTTCCCATGGGTGGTCTTTACAGACAGGTTTGACTGTACTTAACATCTTGATCAATCCTTGAAGAGCTGTAACCCATGTTTTCATTTGAAAAAACTGTATTTCTAGCTTCTATGTTCCTGATTTCCTCTGTAAAATCTCAAGAGAAGGCACAGACCATGGTTTTCAGAGAGTTGCAACATGAAGATCCAATTATACGGACCAATGCTGTATTAAGGTATAATATAATATTCAATTAAATTGTATAATACATTGTATATCGGTGGTATGTTGTTTTAAGTCAAAAATGACCTTGATTCTCTGAGTTAAGGTCATTCTGCACATTTTAGATATATGTGTGTTTATATATATACGTGTATAACTGTATTCGCTGTTTTATGACTTTGTTGTCCATTTCAATATTGCTATAAATCAATTTGCTGACACATTTTGTACCACATGGATCTATGACCTTCTGGTTGTTTGAACTAAAAACCTGTAAGCTCAGTGTAAACTTGTGATCCTATGCCTATATCTGTTGTTTGCCTCGGTCATGAAAGAGGTTGATCTTTCTGCTTAACTTTGTAATAGGTTTGGTATACTCTGGAAGTTTAGACATCAAGTTTGGCCAAGAATGGAAGAAGGGGCCCAGCTTCATTTTAAGGTAAATAAAACAATTGTGAAATGGACACATATTATTAACATAATATTTTATACATAGCTAAAAATTTGTCATTTTAAACATTTGCTTCAAATAGAAGACTACTCTAAATGACAGTTGCCTCGTAATGGAAATTACAAATATATTTCAAAGACACGATTTGTACCCGAGCAAACACGAACCAAAACAAATAAAATTAGTTCCAGTACCAAATAAAGCTCGCAAAATAAATGTGGTTATTTCTATGGCAATAACCAGTATTATTAGTGAAGGATTACTTTGGATTTCCAAAACGTTTACCCTGTTTATTCATCATATTGACACTATTTCATTCATCATATTTTTTGTCTACTGTTTGTATTGCACTTCTTCAATAAGCTAATTTATTTAAGTAATTACTGATGTTTTTTAAGGGAAGCAACCCAAATTTTACAATCTCACTTAAGCTTCAAAAGTTGCCTTCCTTGAAGCACATGGCTGGAAGTGCCAGAAAGGTTACTTCCCTTGCATTTCTTATCGTCTTAACTAGAACATTTGTTTAAGACCAATTTTACTGGTTGAAAACGATGTAGGTTTTGACTGTATGAAGTGAGTTATGATTTATGTTCTATTGTCAGGTCCCACCACCAGGGATTGACTTTACTCTACCATCACCTACTATTGGATTACCAAGTCATGTCCCAGTAGATCCTCCTTGGATACCACACTTCAAGGCTAAGATAGAGGAGGTCACTGTGAACCAGGATCAGACAGTATGTATGAAGTCATCATTGTATACAACACGAAACAGAGGGTGAAGCACCTGCTCTGTGGTTGTATTTACATCGGGTTTATAAGAAGAGAGGGCATATTGGTTTGCACGTATGTCAGTAGGTCGGTATGTCCGTCCGTTGGTCGGTCCGTAACATTTTCATTTCCGATCAATAACTCAAGAACCCCATGAACTATCATCCTCAAACTTGGTCCACACATTCATCTTAGGTAGCAGAGGAACCCTATTGATTTTATGGTCAAAGGTCAAGGTCACAGGGGGGCATAATGTTTTACAAACATTTCTTGTCCTTCATTTATGTGTTATTGACACAGATACAAATGTACTGGTTTGCGAAAACAGCATCAAATAATAGTCAAATACTTCGGACATTTACTTGATTCTGACGGGATTATATTTGGAATTCTGCAGATAATTAATGATTTTGATTATGGTTTAATTTATCTAAAAATGTTTTGTTGGATATTAATACATTTGTCTCTATATTTTCTGCCATTTTGCTCAACCAAGCAATCTATGTTCATCTATAGAAATCTCTGGTGACTGCCACTACCACCCGTCGTAAACAGCAACAAGAAATGATCAGAAGAGCTCTTCATCGTGAGGAGGAAAGGAAAAGGATTGGTCGAGAGACGTTTCCCATGACCACAGTATCAGTAACACAGCTGGCCGCTGTCGAACCCTCTTTACATCACGCTGGAGAAGACCATGAAGAAGGTATAAAACAATTCACTAGTATTCGATCCGTGTAACTGATATGCATATAAAATAAATATTTTATTGCCCGGCAAGATTGATTTCAGCTCTTTTGTGATATTGACTGTTTATACTCATCCTTATGCATAACACTACTAAGGCTAATCACTTACTTACAGACAAGTACAAGACCTATACAGACATATTGCTTTATAATATTCTTACAAATATCTAAGAAAGATGTAGATGGCGAAATGCTTAATTGTGTTAAATTATGATATCTGAGTAAAATTGATAAACATCGAATTAGTATGTAATATTAGCATGTATTTGCAAACACACGAGTGCTCAGCAATATATGCTTGCATATTAGAATTCAATTTAGTTTACTTTTTATGCCTATGATATAAAAGTTTCCTTGCATCTCAGAACCTATAGTCATATAACTTGTTGATTTTCACAGTAGTAGTTTCACAATAAGAAAAAAATGACTTCATATATTTACTAACATCTCGCACAGAGCTATGTAATAAACAAGGGATCATCATATAAATTCATTTGCAGTTTGTGTTGTGTATTAGAATTAAAATGATGATTTCTGATAATGATGTTCACGCTCTGTTGATTGCTTCACCTTTTTGCAATTTTGTTCTCTTTAATATCTGTTAGCTTTTATTCTTTTGGATTGTTTCAACATGAATTTAATATGCAACTCTTGCATAGAATCAAGAGCTCTTTCAGTATGAAATTACAGTTAAACTTCGATAACTTGAGGACGCAGAAAAGCTTGAAATGCCCGATGTTTCGAGTGACCCACAGTTTACATCATGTCCTTTTAGTGTTTTATATGAAATGCCTTATTTTCATAGTTTTTCACACTTGTACAAGTTGTTTTATATTTGTTTCATAGTATCATATTTCTATTCACTGCATTTCCTCATTAAATTAATATAAAGTTAAATTGTTAAGAAGAGTAGTATACTTGCATTGCTTATTGTTGTTTTACAGATGAAATAAAGTTCATGAATATACTTGTTTAATCCGTATGTTTGCTTCACGCTTGCACCGTTATATTTATGCATCATGGAAATCACTCCTAAGTTGCAATCACATGTTATTCACTCATCAACGATCTCATAATTATATTTTCATAATTATTTTCTCATCATTATCGTCTCATATGGCCTTTTTAATTGATGTCTGTATGTTTTGTGCAAACTGCGTTTTCACGTTTCGTTGAATGTTGAGCTCCCATGGGAACAATGTGTGAAAATGTGTCCTTGAGTTACCAGTTAGCTATTGTGTATAGTTTGTGTACTGGGGACCGGCAAGGTTGCTCGAGTTTTTGACTTATTTCTGCTTGAGTTATCGGCGGTATATTTATATAAAATAGAAGAAATAAAGGCCGGGACTCTGCCATTTCCTCGACAAATCCGGGGTTCTCGAGTTGTCGCCTGCTTGAGTTATTGAAGTTTAAATGTAATCTGATTGCAATAATTTTCAAGGTTGTGTCTCTTATACTGGCCTATTGAATGAAATAAATATCAGTTACATTCAATTATTGGTATGTATGTGATAAATGGATTAATTCAAAGGTCTGTACTGTATTTACCATTATAGGGTTAATTGCTGTACTATTGTTTCTGCGTACCAAATAAGGAGGTGGTTACATTAGTAATGTTCTGAACCATTATATGATATTATTTAGATATAGTCTGTGTAGTAGAGTGTTATAAATTGCATTATATATTTATGCATCATGTTTCCAATTATAGTATTACTGACATTTGATCTGCATTTTAGCTGCATGTATTGTGACAGCATGGACCTATGTGAAACAGTGGTATTGTCTTTCGTTTGTTTTGCTTATTGCTACCATTATAGTTAACACTTGTCATTAATCTGCTACCTATTTCTATCGCACAATTGATACACTAATCCAAAGGTAATACAGTAAAACCCCACTTAAAGACCACCTCAATATCAAGATCACCTCAAAATTAAGGACACAATTTTCAACTGTTTTGCTCTTTATTCAACCTCAACATTAAGACCACCTCAATAAAACCAGTTTTCAAGAGTCCCAAGGATGGCCTTATTATTGAGGTTTTACTGTATTTCATAAACTTATGCAAACAATGTTTTTCATTAACCTGACTGTTGGTTGTTGAGGAATTTATCTTTTTCCATGGTTCGAATGGACTACTTTTAAAACATTAAGCATAGATAAGTGACCTAACACAGCCAGTATATCTAACCTTGCTAAGTTCATAGGTAGCATGGCATAGATTACACATTTAGAATTAGAAAATGTAGCTTAGAAGCATTTACTGCCTACAGCCTTTACCATAGACATTTAACATACAGCTCAGACTCTAAATGCAGACTTACTGCTAACTACCATACTGCTTACTGCATTTTAAGTATAATTAAACCTGTTGCTAGGTTTATGCCTCATTGGCATACTGCAGACTGGTCTGCTGTCAAGTTGCCATGACACCCTTGCATACTGTTTGCTGGCCTACTTCAGATTTGTGCAGTAAATTTAAACCTATCACTTACTTATATAGTACTACACTGACGTAATTGCAGAAATGTCTTCAACAGACTGATGTCTTACTATAGATTTGCCTACTCCTAACTGACCTACTGCAGTAGATTTTTTCCATTGCTGACCGATCTGTTACAAACTTGTCTGTTACAGACTGACCTACTGCAGGTTTGTGACAGAATAACCTAATGCAGCAGATTTTTCCACTGCTGACCAGTCTATTACAAACTTGTCTGTTACAGGCTGACCTACTGCAGGTTTGTGACAGAAAAACCTACTGCAGCAGATTTTTCCACTGCTGACCGATCTGTTAAAAACTTGCCTGCTACAGAGTGACCTACTGCAGGTTTGTGACAGAATGACCTACTGCAGCAGATCTTTCCACTGCTGACCAGTCTATTACAAACTTGTCTGTTACAGACTGACCTACTGCAGGTTTGTGACAGAAAAACCTACTGCAGCAGGTTTTTCCACTGCTGACCAGTCTATTACAAACTTGTCTGTTACAGACTGACCTACTGCAGGTTTGTGACAGAATGACCTACTGCAGCAGATTTTTCCACTGCTGACCAGTCTATTACAAACTTGGCTGCTACAGATTGACCTACTGCAGACTTATCTGTGACAGAATAACCTACTGCAGCAGATGTTTCCATTGCTGACTGGTCTGTTATAAAATTATCGAGTACATATCGACCTTCTGCAGATTTATCTGTGACAGACTGACTTACTGCAGATTTGTCTGTGACAGACTGACTTACTGCAGATTTATCTGTAACAGACTGACCTACTATAGCAGAATTGTTTTCTGTTGAGTGGTCTTCTGCAAAATTGTCTGCTATATGCTTGAATACTGCTGATTTGTCAGCTGCAAACTAGCCTACCACAGATTATAAGTTCCAATGGCAGACATGACTTGACATAGTTGTTTTCTGCTGTTATCTTCCATTTTCTGTCTGGTGTGTCTCGTTTTGTTCTTCTGTTTTGTCACGTTTTCTGTACTATTTTCGTTTTATTGACATTTGTCTTGATCAATGCAATATTGTTAAACATAAAATAACAAGAAAAACTCACATTTTTGTCTTTTTAGTTTTTCTCAGTGGATTATTCACATTTTTTATGCAATGAATATATGGTTTGAGATAAGCAATCTTCATCCTTTGTCGTACTAAAATTTCCTTTTATGGATTAAATTATTTGTTCAACAGCAAATCAAAATTACATCAATGTATTATAGTCGGACAATTCAGTGATGTATTAGATATTGTTAGCCTGATGTTTTAAGGGGTATATAGGAGTCACCTTATGGCTGGTGGGTTGGTTGATCTGTCCATATATTGGTGGGTCTGTTGCCAAATTGTGGCCCAAACCTCTTCCGCACGTTTGAACGGATTTGAATGAAACTTCATTCTTACAATCATCATGCAAATTGGCTTGATTCATTTTCAGGGTCAGTCCTTGCATTACAAAAGTAAAGCTATTTGGTATTAATCAATTCCGTGATGACTCTAGTTAGGAAATTTTTCTGTAAAATGTTACATCCAATTTAAAGAGAAAATCATACGATAGGATTTAAGAATCTTTTCATAAATATGTTCAGGGTGGGTGAACACGTGACTTTTTTGTTGACTATACGGTACAAAATCTGGTGGCCAATCACAAAACGGTTTGTATTATGACAGTTTTTGTTTGTTAGAAATAGTTTTTAATTGCGTAAAACCTGGTAATCCAAAATCCGGTTGCATTGATTTGCCGGAATGCGTGCCACAAAAAATCGGAGAACATTACGCCTCGCTTAAAATTTTGCCTTGCTTTTCATACCACGCGTAGTAAACAAAAAAGTCACGTTTTCACCCACCGTGTATGTTGATATACAGTCGACTCTCGTTAGGACGAACTCGCTTAAGACGAATTTTCCGTTACGTCGAAGTTTTTCAAAAGTCCCGATTTTATCCTTCTTTGTCTATATGAATTTCTGTCGGTTAAGACGAATTTTTGTCTCGAAGTTTTTCGTTACGTCGAAGTTTTTTCGAAGTCCAGCTTAACAAGTTCACACCTTAAATCTATTGTTTAACACGAAGTCAGATCGTATCCTGCTGGCGACGAATGTTTTCACACGTCACTGAGATGATTTACCTGTATTTTCGCATATTTAATTATCGATTGTTTACATAATTGAAGGATTTGTACATGTTTGCAAAATGTTAGACTACATTGTGTTAATGCAAACATGTCGAATTGTTGAACACTGCGATCAAACCGATAGTTTGTAAAACATGCCAAAATGAGTAATTTAATTAAGCGTGTACTTTAATTAAAACACGTCATCTTTAACATTTGTTTTATGCAAATGGCGATCAAACACAAAGCAGTCATCACGAACTAGACTTTCTCACGTAACACCACCAAAATGGCCTCCCGACGTTTACGTCGAATTTTCGTTAAGATGAATTTTCGTTAAGACAAACTATTTCCGACGGTCCCGAAAAATTCGTCTTAACGAGAGTCGACTGTATTATGTATTTGATGTTCAAAAAGTCCATTGACTTGATTTTCTTCTGGGTTTCATTGTTACTGCACCGTGCAAAATTCTTTTGCTGTTGATAAAACAAAAGTTTCATAGATGTTAGAGGACAATAGATGACTTGTTTCTAGATACAAACTAACCATGTTGATATGTTATTCAAGGACTATTTATATTTATATTTTTTGTTTAACTATGCACACAGCTTCATTTTTGTATTCTAATTTACTCTGTTAAAGTGCTACACTCTTATTATTAATTTTAGTCTCTTGTAATTATTTTCAACACTATTATTGAAAAAAAATCATAACAATATTATAATATGTTTATGAATAGAGTAATTGGCTTATGGAACCAATTCTTGAATATCTATTGATACACATATATATACATCTTCATGTATTCTAAATATTTGCCTCGAATGTTTAAACTGCACAAGTACTTTTGTTCAGACGAAAAAAGTAATTTTTCCAAAAAAAAAATTTGTATAAATTTTCGACTTTAAAAGGCGACAGAACTTTTTATTTAAATTTTTCTCTGTGTGTATGAGAGATATTTTGGGTTCTAACTGTTGCATTGTTTCTAGTATGTTAGTATATCTCTACTTTAACTGCTAGCTATGCAAGAGGAGATTAACATGGCTGCAAGGCGCGTCTCCCTGGCACCCATGAATCGTAACAATGCCAACATGAGCAGAAGCATGTCTGGACGAACAAGCAGCATGCATTGGGCACGACTAACAACCTTGGAAGGTAGCAACAACCATGCAAATCATTAACCGTTTCTCATTTCTCACACTTCACTCTTAACATGTTATTTGTGACTGAATTTCTTTTTAAACTTTTTATGCCTCTGCCATTCGAAGAATGGTGAAAGGGCATAAAGTGTTGCCTCTGTCCGTCCGTCTGTCCATCATTCTGTCTGTCTGTGAAAAAATTGGTTTCCGATCAATAACTCATGAAAGGATGGGTGGATTCAATTCATAGTTGGCACGTACGTGTAAGATAATGAAATACAGGTAAAGTGTGATATCGGTTACAATTCACCGATTTGTGGAGGAGTTATGGCCCTTTTTGAAGGTTACTTTGGTTTTCCAATTAATATTGGTTCAAAATTATTCAGCAAACAAGGTATTTGCATTCTACTGATAAGCCCATAGAGGGGGCATCAGTGTTCTATGGACACTTCTAGTTTTATTTTGTAATAATGCTGACCCTTTTAGAAAAAAAATCCAAATCTTTAAAATATATTGTCTGTTGTCTTAAAGAGATTTTTCTTGATAATGGTCTTCAAACATTCTCTTTTGTGAATACATGTGAAATTTGTTCAGTCTTAAAAAGAATTTATTCACAAATAAACTGATTTTAAGTGAAGATTTTAATAACCAACTTTCTGGCACATACTGGCCCTTCTTTGATCTAACTTGACATTGTACACTTTTATATTCCAACTAAATAATTAACTAACTTTCATAACCAAGTAACATATATCCTGATGTTTATTAATATTATATTAACTGAATGTTTATTAATACTTGTTTATTAATACTGTAACAACTGAATTATGACTTTAATATGTTTAACAAGTTTTTGACATCCTGCATCTGTTGAAATTTCCAAATATTGCTAAATTTGAATGATGTTGGTAAAATACGTTGGACTATTTTGAAATGAAATTTCCAAAAAATGTATTTCCAAACTGTATGCGTATCTCTGTGTGGAAAGAAAAAAGTGTGGTATGTGTTAATCAAGTTTTATGTCTTACATATTTGGCAGGAACTCCTATCTATGTACAATATTATATGGCAGGGTGCTCAACCTTGCACTGTGAGTAGTGAGTAAAAGCATAGGTATTTTATTGTACAATAATACCACATCTTTTTTATCTAAAGAATGATTCTATCAACCAGTGGCATGTAAATCTTCGTAGAATCAAAACATGGGAAAGTGACATTTTCTATGCATTGTTTTCACATGCAAATGAGAAACGAGTATCCAAAACATGGTAATTGTGTAGTTATTTTTTACTGCATTACGCGATACATTTCTGACAACAATTTCTGAGACATATTTACCCTGTATAGTTTAGTATGACTCTAAAGTTTGATGCTAACAAATTAAAATTGTGATATTTGTTCCATGTTCGCGTGATTGTTCTTACATGTGATACTCGTACTGTCAAACATGTGTTTTTTTATGGAAATATATTGTCATCCCAGTGGTATTGTAAACCTGCCAAGATTTTTTGCTGCTTTTGAGACAAATTTTAATGCTATCATATTGCTTGTACATGAAATCCTATGCTTACATTTGTCACTGGTTCAGATAAAAACTTGCGTTTATTCAAGATAAATAATATTTGAATAGCATATTTATAGTTTTTTGTTGGGCTAAGATTGCATACTATTGGGGACTTTTTTTTAGGCCTCAGAATATTATTTGAAACGATAGATAGAAGGTTATCTATAACAAGCATGACGTACAGTCAGGGTATGGTATCTCACACTTCCCTTTCGAAGAAAATAATGTGAAATAATCAAATGTCAACATATACAATAAAGTGAGTTTGAAGTTCTATGCCAATATTTCAGTTTTGTTACGATGTTGCTTGACTAAACCAGCATTACTAGGTTAACAGCCAGTAATAACTTGGTCTTCAGCAAGCAACTGAAAACTTCCCAATCCTCTGGGTGGGGGGAGGACACGTGACTTTGACTTTGGATTCAGTATCTTCTGCCAAATTATCACAAAGAACATACACCCATGATTTGAACTGACAATCTACCGTCTGGTTGGTAATATAGTGGGTCCGTAATGCAAAACCAGTAAAGAGTTATTATTATTTATTTTACCTTGTTCGCATTATTACTTATAAAGAATAATTCAATAATTCTGGGTTTGGTGTAAATGAGTTCATTGTTATATCTCTGTATCAAAGGGCATTACAATGGCATTCCACTACATTAATAAACAATCTGTACCTTTGAAATAGTAACATTGTTTTCATTGATGGAACTAGTGACACATGTAATCCAGGACCTAATACCCCAACCCTTTGTGTCCTGTGACCTTTAACCTTGCTCATATTTGCATATTTAAGCACCCTGCTATATATGACCATTGTATACATTGTGTATTTTTGCATACGAGTCTGTCTGTGATATTCCAATGTTTTTTATTGTATACCATTTATATACATGTTTTATATATAATCTTATACTGTTTTAATGTAATATGATTATTCCTTTATACAGGCAAACTTATTTTGGCAGTTCAATTCTGGTAAACTGTACCAATGTGTTAAATGGCTGATGTTATTGTCTAGCAATTGTTGATCAGTTAAAAAAAAGCTATAAGAATGACAAACGACAAATCATCAACAATCTGTCACACTGGGGAGTAAGCTTGTGGTTGGCTGCATGAAATGGGTTTGCCTGTACACTTGTACTAACACAGCCACCAAATGCTGTTGCTTTAAGTTGGCTTGCTATCTACAAAAATATTTTAGATATTGAGACCTGATCTGTTTGAGTAATAGGCAGAACAATATGTTTCAAATCACGAGGATTTCTGAAAAACTGCAGATATTGGTTGCTGTTGTCATGGCAACTTAAAGCATCGGCCTGGTGGATTGCAGGTTATTCTTTTTATCAGTATATATCTTATGATGTTAACTGAAGATTTTTTACACTTTGAAATAATTAGGTGATGAAGAGAGACAGGAGCATGGTCATCACGTGCAACTTGCACAAACCTTTTTCCCATCATCTATCTGTGCGGTGGTATTACCCATAATTCACTTGCTAGAAGATGGTGAAGTCAGTGATAATGGAGTGGCAGGTAAAGTCTCATTTACTATTTGCTTGTCTACCTAGGTGTGTTCACAAAGAGCTCCGGATCGCCGAGTTTTTATATATTTGATATCTTGTGAATGTTGTCTTTGATAATTTGATCAAAGTTAGCACTTATTTTCTATGTTATTTGTTCTTTACATGTGAGGAAGTATTGTATTATGAACTTGTCTAAGAACAAATCTGACAGAAACCTGGAAACACTTGGTCAGCTGAAGGAATGTTCTATTTAGATGTACATGGTATAGTAAAACCTCACCTAACGACCACCTCAATAATAAGACCACCTCAAAATTGAGACCATTTTGACTGTTTTGCTCTTTATTCAACCTCAATATTAAGACCATCTCAATAATAAGACTAGTTTTCAATAGTCCCAAAGGTGGTCTTATTATTGAGGTTTTACTGTATTTCATATAATGTGTAGTAGGTTTGTGTCTTATGGATCTAAAGAGTCTGTGGTGAAAAATCTGGTCATCTCATTTTAAGGTCTGAAAAATTATATGTCCAAAGTAGGATAGATTTAAATTGTGAACTGTGAAATCGTACACTTCATGATTTCCTAGTGCGCCATTTCGTACTCTTATTTTAAAATGTGAAATTTTGAATATCAAATTTTGAAATGTGAAGGCGCCATTGATGTTGGTTAGTTTTGCTTCAGTGTGTTGTTCATATATTTACAGTGAGTGAGGTAGCAGAGAAAATAATATGGAATTGCTTGGTGGAGGACCCTGTTCTCTTTATGAGACACTTCTTGGAAAAACTTACACACAGAGACAAACACGTAGGTGTTCTACCTTATGTACCTTGTTTATTAAAGTATGTCTCAACTTCATGCTGAATCTTAAACTTGAATCAGTTGCAATAATATTTTGTGATCAGGCTCTGGCATCCATTGCTGAATATTAAAATTATCTGAAAAATTTCATCATCTCAAGAACTTTTGGACCAATCCTTCTCAAATTTATTTGGAATGATACTTGCAATGTATAAGCTAAACTTAAAATCGAAAAAGTAGTTACAACAGAAATTAAAAAATCTGTGAAACTAATTATCCGAAATCAAAATGAATTGGCTGCAATCCTTTCTCAATGGGAGCTTAGATAATTCTGATCCCCAAAAGAAAATGGCTGCCAGGGGACAGGGCGGGTCTTTGCTACGAACTTTTCAGGAATGTTTGGAGATCATCTCTGGAGCCATGATGGGATAACAAATGATCCGTGGATAACCCTGTACACTTCTATAATCTGAATAATATATAATTTTAGCAAGACTCATTCAGATGCATTAAGAAACATAGTTGCCAGGTGCAAGGTTTTGTTTTGTTATATAACATAGACATCCCAAAGGGATTCTCGCCAAAAATTGAAATATCGGTAAATTACATGACAAAACCGTTGAATAGTCACAGAATTTACCAATATTGGCCGATGTTTAATTTTTTTGGCCGGTATCCTTTACGTATGTTCTATCTTAAATCCTTTGGAAACTTTTGAAATATTCTTCTTTGAAATCAATGATCAGATATTAACATGATTTGAAAAATCATGATCATTAGGTAAATTTTTTTTTATAAAGCACCTTAAAAACAATGTTGGTATTACTTGAGCGATTGATACTGGCCATCATGGTAGCATACACATCTTTATGTTGTCAAACCGTTGCCTTTGCCATTACTTATAGATATTCCTTTGTAATTTCAGGAAGAGTTACTTTTCCTGTTGAGGAAGTTGGTGATGTATTTCAGGGAGCTACCATCACAGATGGCACATTCGCTCTTCAACTATCTGGTAACCCAACCTTTTCTAAGATTTTGTCTTACATTGATACTTTAACAATCTGTTTGTTATAATAAATTCATTATATGTACAAACAAAGTGTTTGCTCTGTTGATGGCAAATGCTATGTGATGAATCTCCAAAATACATCTGATGTTCCACACTGTGACTGTTTACAATATCTGGTTTTGGTGTTTCTTGTGCTCTTAGCTTTTTCTTCTTGACCAGCCTGCTTCTTACCAGCTCGTCGACAAATCACTTGCTTGACATTTTTGCCCTTTAGTCATCAAACTCGAGATAGCTCATCTAGGTTCAAAATGTGTCTTCTTTTCTGAAATGAGTCAGAAGGATCCCCCACGGTCCCACCCAAAAATAATGTTTTCATTGAATTTAATAGATTAGTAGTGTAACACACTAGTAACTAGTGTTGGGTATTGGACTCCAAAATCACAATCAATAATCGTAACACAACTCTATTTGTAACATTTTGATCAGGTTTATCTTGTTTGTTATAATTGTGGTATACTGTTACAGATTGGATATGTTATGTTCTATGTGAGAACACCTCAGACATACGGACAGGAAGCTATAGCTGGTGCTCTCAACCTCTTATGGCAGGTTTGTATATGTTAACACATTTACTCTTGACATTTTTCTGTATGCGTGTTCTAGAGCTTTTGATACCTGGGGCCTTATTCACAAACATTTTAAGACTGAAACTCAGATTTTCTATAAGTCATATTCTCATTCCAGAAATTTACATTGTATTTAAGACTCTAAGTATAGAATGATACTTCAAATGATATAGCTACAGTATGTTAACAACTATATGGTATGTTGGCTTTAGTGGGGCATTTATTTGTCATTTATTGATTATTCATTGCACCTTTTTCTTTTAAAACTGTTGGCATCTTAAACTTGATTTGAGTTGGTACCTTTTGTTTAATACTAGTGGTATACATTTCAAAAACTTGGAAATTGGAAACTATTATTATCCAATTATGTGCATTTACAAAGCTTTTCAGAATTATTGTTTAAATTTATCAATTTATCTTCAGATTGTACCAAGTGTGGAAGGAATCTATTTCAAAGACTTAAAGCAAACTCTGAAGAAGGAACAATGTGATGTAAGATGTTTAACTGCTTTTTAGCCAGATTTTTTGGCGAAAAATTACGGCATATAGATAGGCGAAAACCAGAAGGACATTCAGGCAGGCTTGTGGGTGGCCGGTCGGATGTCGTTAACAATTTTGTGTTAAAAGTTTTATTTCCCTGTCATAAATTCAACAGTTTTTATCCCGTCTTCATGAAACTTGGTCAGAATATTTTTCTGTATTATATCTTAGACAAATGTCAATAGGGTCATAGCTCAGGATGACAAATACGGCTTTAATCAATTTCCACATTAACCCCTTGTTACATTCTTGTATAGACAAATTATATATTTTTTTATTAAAAAAGTACAATTTGATAGTTAAGCATGCTACATTTTTTTCTGACTGTTGCTTGACTCTCAGTTGTTGTAGTATTGCACTATGCAAAGGGTGATAGATATATAGCCTGCATGATCAAGGGTCTCACTTATTCTTGAATTAGCAGGGAATTTGCCAAAAATAGACGGGGGTCAGGGGGCACTCCCCTTGATTATGATCATTCATACAAGAAAAGTAGCCTGGCATTGATGCTTAAGTTACTGGGTAATTTTCCCGGCTCCCAGCTCTGCATGAATGATATCAACTGATCATGCTTAGTATATTTATGTACAAAAAGAATGTTAGTGTATGACTATTAATTGTGTTTAATTGATGACTTGTATGCTAGAACTTATATTTTATTTGTCTTACAGCCTAATATAATGATATCTGCGAATGTTCCCAGCGCAAAGAAGATAATTGTACATGGTCCAGATTTGACAAGTATACCATCACAGTTCCCAGTTCATGAGGTGAGTTTTGTATACATTTCTGTATTTTCAGTCGAAGCTAGTTCCATATGTCATATTCTGTCATGGTTAATGTCAACTATATTTTTACACCTTAATGCAATCCACCCAATGCAGTAACCACCATCATGGAATGGAATTACTTTCAAAGACATGCCCAAGATTTTTTGTCGTCTACCATAAATATTCAGGCATTTGTTCATTTTAATACTCAATCTGTTAACTATTTATTGCAAAATTATGTATGAATTTTGTCTGTAATAAGGTTATGATACATCTTTTCTAATTTTAGTTCTTGAATTGTAAGTGTACACATACATTTTAGTATAGTATGTGTATAAGGTATTATCCAAAACCCTGGCATTTAGCTTATTGCATAAATAGAAATTGTATAATGAGCTGTAGGTCTGTTAAGGAGAATACTGTTCTCTGAAGTTTGTATGATGTGGTGTCTGGCATACTTTGATGAAGTAGGATGCGGTATAAGTTCTTAATATTCTCCTGTCTGTCTATGTTTTTAGATTATGCATTAACTTTTTGTTGTTTTTGGTCATGAAATTTGTAATAGTGCTCCAACTTTAGATGCGAAGGAAATTTCCTTCTGTATTTTTCAGTTCATAAGTCATTGAAATGTTATTATAGCTCATTCAATTTACCATTTTAAAACTTTATTTTCAGGACACACAATTCAATGTAATTCACCAGGATAGTCTGGAGTTCTTCAATATACCTGAAGATGAACAAAACACTTACTTTCTGGTTGATACAAAGTCCAGTAAGTGGTTTGTCTTCTTTGTCTTATAACTGACGTTATCTTGTTACATGATAAGAAAACCCATATCATTTAGTTTGAATAACATTAATCGTTGTCTAAGATTCTGCTCTAGAATAAGATATTATGCTAGCTAGAAGATTACAACTCCTCTACCAGTAATGTGAATATTTAGTGTCAATACATAGGTGAAAGTAAAATTAGGTGAGGTTAACCTGTGTCTCTAGAGACTGGCCGTATTATGGGATCACTTGCGATGGGTGGATGGTGGCAGCAACATCTATAACAGCTCTGGCAGTGGCAGTGATTTCCATATCTACTCTTTAGCTCTACCAGTTTTTGTTGGATCTTCATAATATAATCTTGGTCACAATGTTCATACGCATAATATTTTGTTCAAGTTTGATAACCAGCCAAATTGCCCCATGCACTCTGGAGTAATGTCCCTTGAATTATTGTATTCTCTAAACTTGGTCACAATGTTCATGGGCATATCAACTTGCCCAAGTTCAATAACCTGCCAAATCGCGTCAGGCACTCTGGAGGTATATCTCTTGAACTATCCAAAATTCATAACCCATGTCGGCTCTCTAAATGCATAATAAAAATGACGAAATAAAATTTGCGTTTAAATTTGATAGATTTCTACTTCAAACTTTTAACAAGCTTATATTGTTACAGTTTGGCATTTATTTCATAGATTCATATATAATCACAGGTATTGAACACGCTTCGGTTTTTCTTTGCAGACCAAATCCACAATATGAATTCGTATGTACGAGACTTCTACTTCTTCCGACGTAACTTTTACCCACAATTAAGTCTTGTACATATGGACCCTGATGAAGCCCAGGAGAATTTACAGAGACAGGCTTTATTGCTGAAATTTGGTGAGATTGGTAAAGTGCTGTTCACAGTATCAATCTTGCAGAGTACAAACACTCACCAGGTATGTGCAAGTGTTTGCTCAAATTTGTTACAGTCGGACCTCGTATATTCAACAACCTTCTGTCCGAATACTCGGTATCATCCGAAATAAATATCAGGTCCCAATGTATCTTCTTAGACATGTCGAATTGAAATGGGTTATTCGAAATCATGTATTATTTGAAGTAAAATTTCGGACGCAATGTATTCGAATGAAAGAGGTCTGACTGTATTTGATATTGGTTTTCATTGGTTAATGTCACTTGCCATACAATCTGTTCTTCGGGGAATATTTATATAAAAACATTTTCACAGTAGACTTGATTTGAGAAACAAAACACCAAAAATATAGATATCTCATGTTATTATTCCATTATATTCAGAAATTGAAACTCGCAGTAATATAATTCACACCATTATATAGAAAAATTTAATTACCTACATCTTTTACATGCATGTAAAAATGATTAAACCAATACTGTGTTTAATGTTATTTCATGTTGAAGAATACTGATGTCAGTCACCAATTATTTCAAAGAGACAATTTGCACAATAGAATTAGTCTCTTATTGGGATTTTGTAGGTAAAAATATATAAGGGTCTATGGATTAAGGGGTTTGGTGTAGCTTTGTTCTTTTATTAACAGCTTCAAAACCACATTGGTTTCTTACACGAGGAACTGGTCAAGTTACCATCATTTCCTAGGAAATCACTGGATGCAGAGTTCAGCTTGTATGATGGTAGTTTAGGCAAGGTAAATATTAGTGTTAATCTGGGAAATTATAAACACTCTTAGATCTTAATGATAGGCACTTGATGAATTACTCTTTTATAAGTAAATAATTAACCATTTTACTTATATGAAGTTTAAAACATCCTAGTTAGTGTAAATGAAAGTTTCTAAGGAAAGAGTTCATTGAGCAAGAATTAAATGCTCCAACAATAGGGTTTAATGCTCTAGGGGTATTCGACTCGAAATCCAGATAGGGGTAGTCGGAGGTTCTTCATGTGCCTTCTTACTTCCTGAATTACACACAAGTACTGGTTAGAATCCAGGCACCAGACATCAAGGGCATTTAAAATAAGTTGTATGGACTATTTTTTGGAATGGATGTATAATAAATCGGTTTAAACTAAATCAAAGTGATGCTTCTTGCCCCTATTCATTGTAAGTATGCTTTCTCTAAAATTTGTTTATTTGTCCCCAGGAATTGTTTGGCTTGGATACTTTGCACAAGTTTTCATGGATCAAGTTGATGGATAGAATGTTCACATTGATGACGAGTACATTTAATTGGACACAGGATCTTTGTCTGTTTCTGAATGTGATTAATGGCTGTATAATATTACATTGTGAAGATGCTGCCATATTCCGAAAGTGTCTTGCTACTGTTATGAATACTAGTATTCGTTTCAAGCATATTTTCTCAATGAATGGGTAAGTGTTGAATGCTTCACATCATATTTTGACTGACAGACAAGACACCTATACTTAGGCTTAATCTGACTTACATAAAATATCCCTGAAAGGAGTAACCCTATGACAACCCTTTCTAGTCCATCTTCGTGAATAACAGGATTCCAAAATAATGCTATTATTATTTGAGACAATCAAACATTGAGACAATCAAAGTACTCATTTCAGTAGGCTTTTGGCTTATTCTTCAACACTGAGGACAAACAGAGTGCTTAATGTGATCTTAAAACTTTTTCCATTCTCCAATCAGATTTATTGTTACATATTATTTGCAGATACAATGAAGCTGGAGTTGGTTGTAATGAAGGTTTTGATTTTATCTTTCATCATTGATTAAAATTTAGCATTTTATAAAGAAATCTCTTGTTAAATTATATGTTGAGTTTGTGTGATAACTAAGATTCTCCAATGTTATTTCAGGTTTTTGTATGTTGTTCCAACATTGCTAAGGACTTATAGCAATCACCAGCCTAACCCACTGATATGTAAAGCCATACAGTTTGTGTGTAGACAGTTTTATATACTGCATAGGAAACCATTCATGCTACAGGTAAATGATGCGTGTTTGAAACAATTTCATCTGATTCTAAATGTCTGGTATTTCATGTTGCGTTTTCTGTCCTTACACCTGTGTGAAGGGCACTTAGATTTATTTCTACACATTTCTTCTATATTGTGCTTAAACATATAGTATCAGTCGAAGTCATTGTTAAAATAATTTAAAAAACGGACATGAATGCTTCATGTCAGAAACAATTAAAGAATTATAATGTACCCATTGCAAGAAAGGAATCGGGTGTATATGAAATTGGTAAATATTTAGTGACAGTCTGTCTTTTTGAAATTCCTGACTCTTTCCGCTTTTATCCTTTCTTTTCACATGAAGACATGTTTTGAAGGTATTTATCGGACAGTGAGGCAGTTTTGTTTGTAGGTACATGTATGTAACTATAATGATGTCCCAGCTCCTAGCTGATATCGTATGATATAAATGCCATTGAAGGTTCCATGCTCGTTTATTCCAGAACTAACCTCTAAACTAAAGTAACTTAGATAATTTGTATAAACATAACATACAGAAGACAATAGCAGTTATCTCCCCTACATTAGCATAATACACAATACATAGTTCCCACATCTACAATATTTACCTCCCTTGTTCTCAACTGTCGGCCATTTTGATAGGCAAACCTTTTAAACCCTTATAGGAGTAATTTCCAAATATGTGATAATTGAGAAATATCAAGAGAATTTGCATGTGACAACCACTTTTTCTTCAACTAACTGATCCAAATGCCCACATGAGCCTAATGAATAAGTTGTTTTTCATATATCGGATGAGTTTATCATCGTTTACATTATATTCCCCATAAAGCAACTATCCCATGGTTCAGAAAAATTATAGAACTTAAAAGTAAATTAAGTATTGTGTATACTAACTTATTCTCTTTTCTCACCTAGCTTGATTTGTTTTACAAGGCATTCAATGTTTATGATTCCAGCTATTTGGAAGTCTTGCCCCTATTCTGGATTTCCAATCTGCAAGCTCTGGTCTAAAGGATACAACTAAGGTAGGGTAATCTTGGTGTATTTATTTCTGTAGTATGTATGTTCTGTATAACTATTCTGATTATCTTATGATGATATTGTTTTTCCTGTTTAAAAGGTGTTCATTACACTGAACTATGCAGATTTTCTGCCTCTCGGCTATAAGCATTCAATTTGTTAGGCTAGGTCTGTCAGGAATCAAAAGTAGGCATTATTTAAACATTCTAGTATTAGTATTTATTTGGTATTCACAGTGTGTCAACCTGGGCCTTTAACATGCACTTTGTTATTCTATGAATTTGATACACAATAAAACCTCAATTATAAGACCACCCTCGGGACACTTGAAAACCGGTCCTTTTATCAGGATTGTCTTAATATTGAGGTTGAATAAAGAGCAAAACAGTGAAAATCGACTTGAAAATTGTGGTCTTAATTATGAGGTCTTATTATTGATGTGGTCTTTATGTGAGGATTTACTGTAATTTTATTTCTTATAACAAATCCAAGTTTAATATGCACAGCCAGATATCAATTGTCAGAATCCAAATACTGAAGATTGTTGTGTACTTACTTCGAATACATAAAGCTTTACTGATTTATAGGTGCAACCTGAATGCTTGTTTGACCTGTTGTTGTCATTAGAGAAAGATTCACCAGACCAGTTGAGTATATTAGATATGGTTGTGGGAGAGAAACCTTTCAAAGCACTGGTGAGTATTAATTTCTATCAGATGGCTTAATCCTTTCATTAATAAATTATTATGAAAACCACAGTATTTTGGATTGGTATATCCCATCTGTATTAAACTTAGATATATGATGTTCTATCAAAATATGCTACCTAATAATTTTGTAAAATGGCATGTCAATGCCTTCACACAGACATACTCTAAGACATTGCATTCTAACTTTCTTAAAAACTTTCCTGAAAATACAAAACACGAGTCCGATATAGTTATTTCCTATGCTGGCGATTACTCGGCGCGTAGGTCAGGATAGAAAATACTGGTATCAGACACTTGTATTTTTGGTTTTGGTAAACATGTAAGAAAAGTGACAATGCAGTGTTATAGAGTACATCTGTATGAAGTAAATTACCACCAATTTTCTTACATTTATCACTACGAATTTTTTGTCAAAAAAATAAGACTGTGTACCGTTAAAGGTATCATTCTTAAAATGTACAAACTCTGTAGAAACTATGTGATTCACTGATTGGTTTGTTTAGTTTTAGAATACCAATTCTGTATTGGCAGTTTGTTGTTACTGTCACTCAACCATTGCTGCTTTCAAAGGCTTGTATGACCATAATTATAAAAAAGAGACATGTTATATTCATGTGAACTTACTTTGCTCATTTGTCCCGCCTGTTACAGTAAACTCCCAGAAAACAGTTAACTCCCAGAAAACCAGACCCTGTCCGGACATGGTGAAAAGTCCGGTTTTCTGAGAGTTTCCAGGAAACTTATCATTAGATCACACTTTCCTTAGATTCTGCCTTCTTGAATGACTGTTTAATCTGCTGCATGTACATGGTATTTTTCAGGATTTTTGTTACGAAAATGACCCAGATACGTTCAAAGTGTTAGATGTAATAGATATGTGTGTCACTGTGGTTGTGTATTCCCCGGACTCGTTCAGAAGTGTACAAATGCTGGTAAGACATTTTGTGCTTAACAAACAAATTTTTAGGGATCATGCAGTTAAAGCATTGTCTGTTTATTAATTTTCGAAATCTTCAAAAAAGTTTAACATTGCTTTGGTGGCATTTTTGATTCTGAATCCTTTTTGGACAAGTATAGTTCAGAGCATAATTTTCAAAATGATTCACTTATTCTGTTTCCTAACTTGCTTGACATTCTTCTCAAGTAAATGCTTTATTTCTAAATTAATTGATTATAATCATTACAGTATAAATAAATAAAGGTCTGTGTAAGTCTTTAAATGCTGTATATATGCTCTTTTATCTTATTCTATTTCATTGTTAAAAAGTCTTTTGTATTCAAACCTGAGAACTTTGGTTAGATTGTTTGACCCTTTAGTCTATGGAATTGCGTTTGGATGCATCTATCTTTTTTCCATGTGGACGCATTCAAACAATAATTTTTACTACAAGTATCATATATTTAACTTATTCCAATGTAAAAATCAATATTTTGATATGCTAAATCCTCAATAAAATTATGTAGTATATATATTAAAAGTAATTCATAAAACAGTGATCAAACAATCCCAGGTATAGAAATTTTCATGGAGCACAGTTGTATCATATTTAAACTATTAAACAAGTAGGTAATCTTCTGCTTCATTTCAGATATTTTCATCAGAGGTTAAAAACTAATACACTTTCATGTCAATTAAATATTTTAAAATGCTGCTGTGAAAAACAATCTTGGTTTAAACCCTGCACAGAAATGAAGTAAAAACTGTGGAGAACCAAATAGCATCTAAAATTGTCCATTTTGAATTCTACTGTTGTTATTTAGATTTAATGTTTTTTTTTTATTTAGACGACATTAGAGATTGTTCTGCCGCGTTATCTTGACTACCTGAAATGTGAGACAAACAAGAAAGACAACCCACCCGCTGCTAGAGCTGAGATCAACATGATAAATAGCATAGCTACATCAATCAAGGCTTTAGCGTCATGTGACTTCTTCTCTAGGTATGGTTCTGTCTGGTATTTTTAACCATATTGATAATTTTATACCACAGTAACTGATTATGCCTCATATTTGTGTGGTATTTACTTGAATCGGAATTATGCATGCTGCAAAAATGTGTTGAATATTACTATGAATGCCATGTGACGCCTTGTTACATCATAATTGGCTCCATACAAATAACTAAGGATGACTTCTTATTTTTGAATATACTAACTTGCTTTTAATAATAGCTTTCTTGACTCGTGAAAGTCATAATCTGAGCCTGCCTGTAATATCAAGTACTAACTAGAAACATTGCAGAATAAGAACTAAAAAACTAAAAAGAGAACTCAAACTTACACAGTGTGGAGACTTCAAATTGAAAGTCAAAGTGTTCATATTTGAACTTGGAATTTAAACTTTTTGACTCTGATTTCATATAATACATGTGAATTTTAATGTTTGTTTAGTGTCATGCTGCCTTTACATTGATGCTTCCTTTATTTATTATTGGACAATCAAATCAGATTACCATATTTGTGTATCATGCTGTGCATATTGCACTTTGAGAATTTGTCTATGTGTCATTTTTTATGTAAAATAATGTATTTTATCATCAGGAGTATGAGTTTACGTCATTTAGAAGTAGATAGAAGTAGTACCAAGGATAAAGGTCGTGGGTCACCGATGGAAACAAGTGTGTTCTATGATGACAGGGAAGATTCAACTACCGGGTATGGGGTTGCCTTTACACCCATTTTTCAACTTTCACCGGGAATCAAATTTAAAGCTGTTTTAGCAATGCATGTTTGAATTTATTCAATAATATGAAACTGCATACAGGGAATGATGCTGTCACAGTCCATACTTTTTTACATTTTAAATTCTTACTTTTAACATTGAATTGATTGTCTACATAAAATTATTTATTTCAGTTACTCTACTCCTTTATTTTATGCCTACTGTGGGGGGGGGCACTTAGGATTTACCCTAGTCCGTCTGTTTGTTGCACAAAAATTTTGTCCTTCATATCTCAAAAAGTATTTGACATAGAGCATAGAGTAACTCATCTTCATGGGAATATTAGTGATCACATGAAATTGCTAACCTGGTGTTTTTTTATTGCATTTATGTAGTAAGAGTAGAGTTATGCCCCTTGATTTAGTAAAGTGGGGCACCTGTGGACACATTTCACGAAAATAATGTCAGGTCGCAGTGGTGTAGTGGTTAGCATAACGGACCGGCAATCCGTAGACCTGGGTTCGATTCCCAGTATTGACCGATTTTTCGTGTTTCTCAAACTTGACTTTATTTTCTACTAACTGAGTATCATTGCTATGTCAACATACTGGGGCACCTGTTGACACATTTCTAGTTTTCTACTAACTGAGTATCATTGCTTTATGTCAATTGTCATAATAAAATGATTAAACATGATTGTCATGGACACACTTCAGGCGTCACGCAGAAGAAGGCAGAGGCAGGAAAGGTCATTACGATCAAGATGATGAAGATCTTCAGATGAGAAACAATTTCTGTAAACCTCGAGACAGTCTCCTAAATGTCATTGCCGAGTTCTATTCTACCTCTCAGACGAGACTGAAAGAATTGAGGAAGATTCTGGCTGACCCATCATTCAGACCTCCTGAGTTGATCGATCACAAGTCTCATAATGTAATCAGTTAGGAATATCCATTATCCAAACAGGGGCGTAGCTTACCTGAAATCAATGTGTAGGCCTTTAGGGGGTTCTGAAAAAAAATTCAGGAAATCAGAGATGTGTTTAGTATGTATTTTGTTCTGTTAAATATGCTTACATTAACTTCAAAAACATACATTAAATATCTTAATGCAGTTTTGGCCATTTTATTTTTTCGTTTTTTCACAAAAAAGACATGGCCTACACTGCCTATAGGAATCTACGTCCCTGCCAAATGTATGCTTTATAAATGTCAAGTTTCTGTTGTATAATTATGGAACAAGCCCATAAATTTATTTCACTTCAAAGTATCTCATAAAATGAATAAGCAAGTAAATAAAAAATAAAACCTCATACATAATTTGCCATTTTTACTTGTTTAAGTGTTTGTAATCAGTTTGCATTGATAGTTTGAGTATGGAATGTGGAAACAGTGAATAATTATGTAGGTCACATGACAGGTATTTGTTGGACTGATTCAGGCTTTCTCTTTGAGATAATTTAGAGATGTTTAGGGAAATGATTCTTATGTATAATTGTGTCCAAAACCAACTCTCAGGCGTGAATAAGTGGAA
Organism: Mactromeris polynyma; assembly: GCA_032209605.1. NCBI lineage: Eukaryota > Metazoa > Mollusca > Bivalvia > Venerida > Mactridae > Mactromeris > Mactromeris polynyma. The sequence goes on from JASFXZ010000005.1 coordinate 16,601,070, forward strand.
TATAAGAAATATACTCACATTTTTTCTGATGCATTTTTTTCATGCATTATTCCCCCTGTACTGTTACAGAGATTGGCTGAGATTGCCCATACATTGCTGAAACTTGCCCCTTATGATCCTGATACCATGGGATGTGCTGGGCTCCAAAGGTTGGTAAAATGTTTTATAAATTCTATGTATAGTTGATTTGGATAATCAAGCGATAATCGTTATTTATCAGGAAACATTCGTGATTATTTGTTACCTTAGGCCATGCCAAATTGGAATTTTGTTAAGCGTCCGCGTGCGCCTAGGTTTTGCGCTCCTCGAGTCAAAAATAATAATAATTTCTAAGCTAAAAATTCTCAAATATTTTCGATATCCATGATTCGACAATGGCAATTTTAGTTGAGATCCGACAACGATGTGATTATTGTGTGAAAACTAGTAAATTTGTGTGAAAACGAGTCAGTTTTAAATTAGATTTAAATATTCATGCATATATCTAGTTTTGAAACAAACAATTTTGTTTTGTTTTTATGATGTTTCTTTCATTAAAATATCTAAAATTATGCATCACCTATTATCTAAGGATATTTGGTTTTTCGTTATGAGTTTGTGTTTTTTATAATAGGTAGCTAGGTTTTGCGAATTTAGGTTGACGCTTAACAAAATTCCAATTTGGCATGGCATTATTTTATGTAATTACTTTTTAATAGAAAATTTAGGACCCATTATCTACTTTGTTTTCGCTTAAACTTTGACTTCATTTATTACTGAACAATCAAATTAGATTGACATACTAGTGTATCACTTAGTGCCATTCTATGCAATTATTTTAGTAATATTTTAATAATAGTTTATTTCAAACATTGACCCTTTGAGTATGGAATGACATTTTAATATGACAGTTGTATTCTTTTGTAGGTATATGACTGAAATATTGCCTATCACAGATTGGTCACAGGAAGCAGTGAGACCAGCATTGAATCTTATCTTGAGACGACTTGACAGACTTTTCACTAAGATATACAAGGATAACAATTTAAAGGTGCACACTTTTCTGTTGCTTTACCAACCAGTGCCTTGTCAATTTCATTGTGTTACTAAGCAACAGAGTATTTTTATATATTTACAATTTCTGCATATATATATGGAGACATTTTGTATCATTATGTATTAGTATCATCTTTTTAGTACATTTTATTGTTTTACTGTTATGGTACTTACTGACACATAGTTAGAGAACACATTTTTGTGGTGTGATAGGGTGTTTTAGTCTCCTGTCTGCAGACAAATCTACTTGAGTTCTTTGAATATATATGAGCGCCACTGTACGATTTCCAACCTCTTCTTTAAGTGACGTCATTTCCAGAAAACGTCGCATGTGATGTCACCATGTACTGACAGTAAGCAATATTTGCCCCATATGGCAATATGAAAAGGAAGTGACCATATGGAGTTAATATTGTAATCTGCTTGCAAATATTGACATCACATGTTGCGTCTTCCTGAAATAACATCACTTACAGAAGTGCAAATCCCATAGCAGCACTCATATAGTCATATTTATTTGACAAAATATCCTTAGTTATGCAAATATGTATGGTAATTGCCTTTATACAGATGTACTCGACAACACTGCATTGTCACTCTCTTTTCTTGCAAGTTTTGCAAAACCTCAAATACAAGTGTCCAATACTGGTATTTTCTAGACAGCTGTTTTGCAGTTCAAGGAAACTTTTGAAGAAAGTTACAATGCAGTATTTTAGAGCATGCCTGTATGAAGCAATTAACATGGCGTTTTCTCAAAATTATTATTTAGCATATTTTGCTTGAAAATCGACTGTCTATCTTAAATGTAAACTTAATAAACCAATTGCTTACTTTTGTGCTTATGCCATTCTTGTTGCAGAGGAAATGTAATTGGGATGCTGCAGCCAATCTGTTGAAAGGTGTATTCTTGACATTGAAGAAGTTCCCCTACATTGCACACTTGCCACATTTAAAGGTATAAAAATAGATTTTTCGTTAATAAAATAAAAAAATTCGTTCTTACTTTTTTACAATTTCTGACAGTTACCTACTATGGTAGAACGCAGTCATAAGTCAACTGCGTTCAAAAGTTGGTGTGCTTTTTTGGTGTGATAAATCCAGTATTTTACTTGAACTCTTCCCTATGTTGAGTACAAATTTTCAAGATTCATCCAGGATGGAAAGATGTATAAATTGTGCTTTGAGATTTATGTACCGTTAAGTTAATCCTAAATATCTACACAAAAATGATTTGTTCAAGCGTTGTCACATTCCATAAGCATCAACTATCAGTAATTTGAACTTGGATTATGTCGAATCTATGATGCAACAGGTATGGTTGATGCAGAGTCGTCTAGACATGATGGTATTGTCTGTACTGGAGACGTCTGTACTAGAGACATAGCTTATGCAAGTTTATTTTTGCAACACGTTTTAAGGGTTGTGAGTTGAATAAAAAAGTACGATAAAGTATCAATAGTTATATCTTAGGTTAATGAGGCAATATATGTTGTGGAACATATTGCGATACGTTGCTGAAGTATTGCAATATATCCTGGTACACTTCATGCATATCGAGGCACCCCTAGTAAATACTCTTGAAACACCCCTAGTAAATACTCTTGAAACACCTCCCCTAGTAAATACTCTTGAAACACCCCTAGTAAATACTCGTGAAACACCCCTAGTAAAAACTCTTGAAACACCCCTAGTAAATACTCTTGAAACACCCCTAGTAAATACTCTTGAAACACCCCTAGTAAATACTCTTGAAACACCCCTAGTAAATACTCTTGAAACACCCCCCCCTAGTAAATACTCTTGAAACACCCCTAGTAAATACTCTTGAAACACCCCTAGTAAATACTCTTGAAACACCCCTAGTAAATACTCTTGAAACACCCCTAGTAAATACTCTTGAAACACCCCTAGTAAATACTCTTGAAACAGCCCTAGTAAATACTCTTGAAACACCCCTAGTAAATACTCTTGGAACACCTGAATACTTCATATCAAAAGTGTGTTTCTTTTTCTTGCATACAGGAAATAAACTAATTCTTGCTATTTGAGAAAATTAAGACCTTGAAGAATATACATGTAACAAAAATAAGGAGTGCTTTATTTACATAACATGCATATATTTTATCATTTTCAGACATTAATCAACATTTTGATCAGTATTGTATTATCTAGTGGATCTCAGACTGTGATGGAAAGTCTACCAGGTATGGGCGTGTTCCGTGGTGAACATACAGGATCTGTTATTCCACCCGCATTCTGTTCTGAGGTCGTTAAACTGGTTGCTATGCAGATGCAAGCACTTGGGGTATGTGCAGAGCTTTTTTAATTTGTACGTTTTTTTTGGATAGGGTTTTGCAATTGTTTGGTTACTGGTGTTTGTATAATGTGTACGTTATTGGTAAGTTGTATTATCTTTTGCTGGCTTTTGTACTTATTTTATAGTCTATATTACCTGCATTGTATAAACATTGTGTTTGCAAAGTTTTTTTCTAAGTAAACCCACTGAGTAGACTGTATTAGTAACTCACATTTAGTATGATGAAAACATTATTAGTTTTCGAATTTATCTCACAAATTTTTTTTATGTTATTATATAATATACATGTAAATGTATTGTAACTATGAGATTTTAAAAATCTGTATGATGCATCTATAGCTTTCGTTTGAATGAAACAAGTTCTGATAAAACGGGCATTTATAGATTTATAGCTTAATAATTATTAAGTCTGTGTAAGCAAAAATCTTTTTTACTGCTTTCAAAACAATGTGTTGGTTAAATTGTATGTACAAATTTTCATTTAATATTGTTGTTTCGTATTTTGTGGGTTGTGCTATGTATTTGCTGTCAAACTGTGTATTACCGATGCTGTAGTTTTTGTTTTTATTTGTGAAACTAAATTCTGTTTTAATGCCCTGTCGGAGGAGCATATAGTAAACACACTGTGGGTTTGTAGATGAACTTGTGCTTGTTAGTTCATTCATCCAAAACACTTTTACTATGTTATGCTTTTCGAGGTATTATTCAACTTAGAATAGTTCAACATATTCACATGAGGCTAAACAAATATGTCAGACACAATGAGAATGTGTGTCACGCACAAGTGTCAGAGGTGCTTTTTTCTAGAGGTAGGGGAGGTAAGTGAGAAAAGTAAGCCTATGGAGGAAAGATAGCTGTCGAAAAAATGCTTGAACACTTTGATAGCTACAAAATGGTGTCCGCCAGACTAAACATTATTTGGCATGGACGCCATTTTGTTTTGCAAAGCTAGCACTGTCGGATCACGCTACCTATCTAGAGATAGTGACTTCTTTTCCTACGTTTAAGAAATGACTACCGCTAGGTAGAACTCTATTTTTCCTACCTCTAGAAAACATGCCTCAGGTTTACACCTCCCAAGTTACAGGGAAGGAAACTTACTCTGGGGGTCACTTACAAGTGACACTTCTTGTTTCTAGATTTTTGGAATTTACATTTAATGTACTGCCTTTTTAATGAAATATGTATTTCAGATTGAATTATAGTTTAACTGTTATATATTACGCTATAATAATGTTTAACACATGTTCTGTATCTGAATTAATTCTGATCTCCTCACCTCGCTCATTCTGTTGTATTTTTTTTATATGCTGTATCCTACCTTTTTTCCTTTCTGCAGTTATAAGTTCAATCCTAGAGAGCATTGTTCCTGTCATTTTCTTTTTTGTACCTATGTTTTAATATTAAGATTAAACCTCTGGAATGTACTTCTACTTTGTGTCCATTTATTTCTTTAGTAAAAAAAGAACCAAGGATGTTTAATGAAATATAAGCAAATTCTGTCAGGGCACAAATGATGCCAGGAGGCGCAGAGGGGGGTTTCTCCCCCGCTAAACTTGTCTTTCATTGGATCTAATTTGTTTCAGTGGGGGCTGTAAGATATATCAAGCAAATTGACGGAAACATGGCACTCTAGGTGATTGTTGGCTTTCTATATTTCTTTACTTGAAAGTCTGGTTTAACTGTTCTTTTCCTTATTACTCGAGTCTTTTGTTTTGTTTCAAATTAGCTATAAATATTTTGTTTCTTGTGTTGTGTTAGAATACAGGTAATTACAGATGGATTCCACCTGACTTACTACAGCTGGCCAATAATGTAAGGGCATGAATGTGACTGTACAGACATATATATGTAAATCAATAACATTGTACTTCTTATATAAAAAATGTGTATATGCTTGAAAAGCTTGGTAAAGATTATATTTCATTTCTTTTGCATACACCCCAGAAAATGTCCCCTGTATTCATACGTCCTAGTGAAACCTTATAAACCTGTAATGACCTTTAATTTTTGGAAAATCCTTTAAAATCTGTAATGACCTTTAATTTTTGGAAAATCCTTCAAAACCTGTAATGACTTATTTTTTTGGAAAATCCTTAAAAACCTGTAATGACCTTTATTTTTTGGAAAATCCTTTAAAACTTGTAATGACCTTTAATTTTTGGAAAATCCTTTAAAACCTGGAATGACCTTTAATTTTTGGAAAATCCTTTAAAACCTTAATTTATCAGACCAGCC